>CP093830.1:4066877-4666877 GCA_033063855.1 Smittia aterrima
CTGAGTGCACTCAAAGATTATCGAATCGTTTTCAAGGTTTAATTACAAAATTGCTTAAGAGTTTAATTTGAGGCGAAACAAACGCAGGTTGATCTTTTAATTTTTGTCAATTTTCAAACGATTTATTTATGATGAGGCCAATTTAGCCGATTGAGGTGCAGCACAAATGATAGATAAACCAATGAGTCATTAGGTTCCTAGGTCTTGAATGCGTCAGGTTCGATTCCTAAACATCTCGGATAGAGAGCTCTCATATCGCTTAGAAATTCTTTTTTTAGAATTTGATTATTTTCTTCCATTTCGCGACTCGCTCTGGCTCTGCTCTGCGACTTCCTAAGAAGTTAATCGATTTGCTTTAATTTTTTTTCTTGCCCTTTCTTACTTAAACATGATTATACCCTTTGCTGTCTTCGTTCGCCTTCTGCATCGCGTCTCAAGATTGCATTTTGGTCGCTCGGCTCTTGATGGCTCGACAGAATAATCACGAACACAAAATTATTTGTTTTCGTTGATCTTTTGTGATTTTCGCTTTAAAACTAAGTCGATGAACACGAAAGCCTTGTTTTCTTTTTGGTTTTTTGCTTTTTAAAGTCATTCGCTATCCTGCGATCGCATTCTCGCTCTTAAACGAATTTTAGTGCTTTCCTTGTCGAGAGAAAATTACGGGTTGCAACTGGCGATGTCACTTCAAATCAAACTCAATTCTAAATTGTTCATTTTCTTCTCCCAAATGTGAATCGAAAATGTTTCATTGCGAGTTGAACGACAAGTTGCGCGACATGTTGCTTTGTAAGCCCAGCAAATGTAGCGGTTTATGTTGCGTTGCTTGTGGAATATGCTCCGACATGTCGCTTGCCAAGCAACTCTAGGAACTTTACGAGTAAAATTGTCGTTTGTTGAGATCCTCAGTTTAAATAAGAAAATGATTAAATTAATATTTGAATAAAATATTTTGCCTTCTTCGATTAAAATTCTTGAAAATATTTTTCCAACACTTCGCTTCAACATTATTGTCACCAACATCATCACGACAACGGAGCTCGCTCTTATGTAGTCGGAAAAGTCTTTTATGTATCCACGTTTGGAGCGTAAAAAATGTCACTGCGCAAGCGACACTAAGGCGTTACCTTTTTATTTTCTTTGCTATCGTCGAGGAAAAACGATTTTTATCACAGCAAGATTTTTTCTCTTATTCGTCGCGATGTCAATGAGAGAAATAAGAACGAGGAGGAGACAACGCCTTTCTCGTAAAGTTCTGTGAAAATGAAAATACAAGGAAAGCTCGGAGAGTGAGCCTTAAAGATTGAAATAATATTGATTTCACTTCATTACCCTTCACACTTCACTCGATGCGAGGGAGTAAAATCTGGGTCAAAACTTTCCTCATTACTTGATTGATTGTTTCGCAAAACATAAGACGAAGGGAAATATTTTCCACCCCAGAAGAAGAAAAAAAAATCATGAAAACTTCTTGAAGGAAGAAAATCAATCGTCGTCGCTCACCAAACTTTTCTTCTCCTTTTTACACCAAAGTTAAAGAATGATTAAATGTCGAAAGTTTTGCCGTTTTCTTCCCGTGCCAAGGAGAAATTAAAATTTATGCACGCATGCCCAATGATTCGCCACCGAGAGTGAGATTCTCTCGAAGCGACAGCAGCAAAAAAAAAATTCGTTGAGCTGATAGATAATTTCTTTGAGAGTGGTTCTGTCTGGGATTGCTGCAGCTGAAAATATCGATCGAATATCCGAAGTTATACAACAACACGAATAAAAATTAATTATAGATTTCTTCATACACAGAAGCGAGCAGTGAAGTTGTTTACATTTTTTCGTGAAACGTGTTCAACATGTACAAACACAACAAGCGGAAAATATCTCAGTGACAAAACATGATGTTTAATAAACAGTCAAGGAAAATAGAAATTGAGTTGAACGAACAGTTTTTCCCTCTTCCGAGTCAAATTAAACTGAAAATGCTTAAACAAAAGATTTCATTTTTGTTTACATGTCTCGAGATGATGATGTTTGGAGCAGAAGCGATTTTACAGCATTTGGCGACGGTAAACCTCGGCGACAGAGGATCGACATTGTTTACTCATCGCGACTTGATTTTCTCTCTCGACTTCTGACGGATTATGATGTGACGTCCTTTTATCACCGCAGCCGATTCTCGAAATCACAGAAACAGAAGATTTTCTTTGTTGAAATCGTTAACGGCCCGGGCTGCAGTTGCCGTCGAAATAAACAAAACAAAGAGACCAAAAAAAGAGTTCTGTCGTTTTCTCTGTTTGCCTTTTGGCGGTTTCTGTGGGATTCCATTCCATTTAGAAAAGATCGCTTAATGATACACATTTATTAAAGATGTAAGTTTCTCAATGCCCTCCGAACATGAAAAGGAGAAAATGAGGAATTGTTAAATGTTCACTTGTTTGAGTAATAAATTGATGATGTAATTATAGTGTCTTTGGCGAATGGCTCTCAAAAGTGTTTACACGTAATCATAATTTTTGTGTGTTAAGATATTCGCCTCGTTTGGACCCTGACACATTGTCGACGTCTTTGTGATGGGCTGGACATTTCTTGATCGATTTACGATCAGTTGATTAATAATTAATTACATGAAATATTAAATGGCGCTTCAACTACATCAGCGAGTTTGATAAGATTGGAACACAAGTCGAAGGATTTATAAGCAATTGATGAGCCGTCATCTTGTTTGAAACTATTCCAGTTCATTGTCTCATAAGAAATTTGTGTAGGAAACCCAACTCGACCTCTTCTACTCTAATGACTAGAATCTCTCCATCGTTCTTTCGCTCAGTTAAACGTTCCGTTTTCGACCGATGAACACTTCATTTATCTTAATTCGCTATTGTAATTAAAAACACATTAAACTCCGTGAACAACTCTGGCTACTTGCGAAGTGACTTAGCGGAAAACTTTAATTCGAAGCCCCAAAAACTGAATCGCGTCCAAACGTCTCGCTGCTTGCTTCAAGTCTCGCAATAAAATCGATAGTTGCTGTGGATTTTATTGAACTTCCGCTCAGTTCTCTTCGTGATTTAATCAATGGAATCGAATGATGTGCTGAACGATATCGTGCTGGGAAAAGTTGATTCATAAAAGCATTCTCCGCTTATTTCACAATAAAGTTTTTCTCGAGAACGTGAACCATATGCGCGAGTCGAACGGACGACGCTTTGTCATTGCAATATTTTTCATAATCGGCCCAGCAAGCTCAATTCTTCGAAAGAACTTCATAAACTCCCGATTGTTGAAGCATAAACAGCTCACTAAACAGCATAAGGTTTATCGACTTGGACTCTCTCAGAGATTCATTGAGTCCTCAAGTCTTTAAATAATAAACGGGCATGAAGCGAGCAAAAAGGGCAAAGAGGAGAAAGAAGAATCAAAGAGACAAAAGGCAGCGCGCGTTAAAATATTCCACCAAAGTGCGAATAAAAATGTTTGTTTCATTGCTGTCGGCGTTTTCAAATGGACGCGAATATTGTGATTGTACATAAACCAATATTTTCCGATAAATTTCGATCGATTTTTATTTTTCGTCCAGTCGCCTTTTATTTCATCGATAATTTTTCTCTCGCCGCTTTCGCTCGAGCAATGCACATGAGGACAGAAATTGAAATTGATTTTTCCTTTGCCTTTGCTCTCGTTCTCGAAAAAGAAATGAAATTTATGAAGCATCGATCGAGTCTCATAAATTATTGGACGACGGAGCAAGATGGAAATTCACAGAACCGAGCATGATTGCCATTTGTTTCGTGATTGAAGACATGTTGGAGGTGAATGATTATATCAAACTTCGATCATAAAAACATGTCCAACAATAAAAATAAAAATAAATTACAGAAAAAGCCTAAGCTAACAATAACAAATTGCTACATGTGACACATGGCAAGGCATTGTTTCTTCTCTTTCTCTCTCGTGCTTGCTCTATTATGGAGCCGTCATAGATATCTATGAACGTTAATAATTATTTCCACGATCTTTGGGTTCACTTTTTGAGTGACATGTGTTAAAAACCCCACAGTTGATTATTTCTCGAGAAACATTTCAATATCAAGCGACGCATACGTCGTTGAAACAATGAAGGCTGGAACGATTCTCTGTTTAGACGAACGCCAACAATTTATCGTCTTTTTTTTTGCTCTCCGATCCCTCACACCGTGTCAGTCGCGTCTGCGAGCACCAAAAAAAAATTGAGACTCGAAGCAGCGTGATATCAACCTTTGAGTGAGCACTGGAGATTGAATATTAGAATCAGCTTCATCTGTCTCTATATAAAACTGAGAACTTAATCAGTTTATAAAGTCAAATACTTTAGAAATGGCAATGACAGATAACCGACCAATGCCTTCAAATGTTAGTCGTCTTCCTGACTACTTGATGCATAGTTTAGCCGCTTCAGAGTCAACTAGTTGTGAAAGAAATAATCTTTCCATGGAACGGTTCTTAATTGAAGAAATTGAATTTACGGTAAAGATAAATTGTTTGTTTTCAGATTGAGCCACTCGCTGATATCCGAGACAAGACGAGCACCAGTCAGATGATGCCACAACAGAAATGTCTAGCGTGTCACAGTTTGATATCGGGCGAGATGTCAAGCGAAATGTTTTCTTCTCATTTTTCACAATTTCCGTGACGTTTTGCTTTTGCGGTGGGTGAGGAGTTTGAAAGGATTGCTCAATTATTATTCATGTTGGCGTTAGACTTTCTCTAAACATTCTTTTCTTGAAGCGAACTGGTTCCAATGAGTTTTCGCTTCTTCACTTAGCCTGAGATCACGCTTTGCTGCAACGTCACACAAGTGATAATTGAAGTGTGATATTGAACCACGTTATCGGCTTGAGAGGAGAAAGTGATTGATTAGCGTTCATTAGTTTCCATTCTCACGAAAGATTATAAAATATTTGAGCAGATCTCTGCAGAATTCAGTTTCAATTCAGTTGTGCAGTGATCAAGATGAAGACGTTGACAATTGTGAGTTGGAGAAAAAAATTGCCTTCAAATTTGTGACACTTTTGTGCTTTCAAAGGTAACGTTCCTGTTCTTCCTTATAAATTTGATGGAATGCAGGCCGCAATCTGATGCAAACGCCTTGCGTTCTGGTAATTCGATAATCGATGAGATCAAGACTGATAGAGATGCAACGCTCACTCGCAACAAGAGGAAAGCGGCGCACAAGAGAAGGCTGCGACCGAGAAAGAACATTGACAAATTGACGGATGCAGAACTCTATACATATCTTCAGCTCAGAGCTTTTGGCAAATAGATCGAAGCTTCGAGCCTCCGTGACAATTAGAATAAGGAAAAATAATTTTTGAATCAAAGTTCTTAACTGTATTGACTTCGAAAACCGTGCGATCAATTCGCGGACAAGCCGAAGCTCTAATTAACATGTAACGTTCATTGCATCATCGAGTGACTGAGAAAGAAAGCGACTGATTAACACATATTAAAAGTTATTTGGATTTATAAAAGACGCGATTGTAAACAATCGGCTCAGTCTCAGAAAAACATTTTCGTGGTCAAGATGAAGATTTCGTCGATTGTGAGTTAAAGAAATTAAAACTTGTATCTAGTTGGTAAACTTGGAATTATTTTAAGATTGTCGCGTTGCTAATATTTATTAGCCTGAGTGAATCTCGTCCTCAAGCTGACATCACAGCGTTAGACATGTCGCTAATCGACAAACTCATGGCTGAAAGTGATTTGCCTGTGCTCTCAAGACGACGTCATAAAAGAGCGATTGACGTTCGCAAGCGACGAAAGAACCGGCAGAATTGGAATGATCTGAACGATGAGGAGCTCTACAAGTTCATTCAGGAAAAGTCTTTGTTCAGATACATCTTCTTCCGACCCATTCCTGACTCATAGAAACATCTAAATAAAAAACAGAATCCTCAAAAAAATAAACTTCGCAATGTCTCATTTATCAACGATGACATCTCATGAATTATTCAATTCGTTGTTTTCCTTGTCACTTCTTTATGTTTCGCGATTTTCCAAATTCTTCAACCGAAAATATTCGTTCGCGCTGTTTGAGATGTCATAAATGTTGATATTTACACTTCAGATATTTTTCGTAATGCACTCATCCACCGCTTGGTTGAACAGAATCGGTTTTCGGCGTCACATTTTAACATAAATGCAATGGAACTTTTCGCAATTTGTGAATGCAATAATGAAGATCACGACTGAGAAAGACAACTTGATGGGGTGAGTTCTCCGGTGACGTCTGAAGATATGCGAAAGGGAAAATGTTCCGCGAGTTGCGCTGACGTGATCGGTCAATTTGAACCATTACAAGTCGTGATTGCTGTAAAGACCGAACTGATCAACTGGAGCTTATGCGATGCAAAGACGGAAAATATCATACAAATCAGCATTGGCCTCAGAGGCACATTTAATCACTGAAGTAAGAAACACGAAACGAACGAGATTTAGCGCTCGTCATCATCTCTCCCTACCGTGGCAAGACAAAAGCCTTTTAAAATGTCAAGTGAATATTTCGTTTTCGAACTTAAACGTTTGTCATTTTCTTGTCATATTTCCAAATCATTTCAGAAATTGTGTCTCAGAGCGTTTTGTTAATTAACTCTTTTGTCGGAGAAGTAGCTCGACGTGCGAGTGAAATTTAAGCTTCGTGTTTTCGGATGATTTTACGAAATGTTTTAATCACTAGTTGCGTGTACATGCAGCAGTTTCGTGAGTGATGCTAACGAGGCTGAAAGAATTGATGGCTGTTGACGATGCTGATGGATCTGTCCCTAACCGCAACTTCTGGCGTGTTTAAATCGTGATGAATGTTGGTTTTCGGAAGGCGACGTTAAGATTCATAGTTGAGCATTGCGCTCGCACCAAATCTGATTCGCCTCGCACCAGTCAGGTAAGTCAGGCGCGAGAGCGTGAGCCATTAAATTGTTTTGATGGCTGAGTTCTTGTATACATTATTCAGGTATGCGGTTGCGTTCCTGTGTGAACAAATCTTCACAAAAGGCATAAGTGGCGAGTGATTTATATTTAAATAATTTCGAGGTGTTGAAATTCCAAACGAAATCGATTTCATAAAGACGCTTCAATCTGACTGCCATATGGCTTTCTCTCTCGTCGAGATTGCTCCACATCGACCGCATACTGAACTCATCAAAGATGTTTACGGTTTTTATTTTTTTTTTCGGAAAATTGTCTTTGGTTGTGAGAGAGCAAGAACGTTGAGGAGAAAATTGATGCCACAGCCGATTTACACCGAAACCGTATGGCGCGAGAGCGATGGTCAATCTCAACCTGCGATCGTAATTTATTTTCATCTTCCTTCTAAAAATTATCATCAATTTTTTTGTGGTTTCACTCGCCACTTTAATTTTGTTTTTCTCTGTGCGCGAGTGAGAAAAATCGACTGCTCCTCGCCTCTCGATAGAATAATTCACAGTCAGATGGCCGCGATCAATTATGAGGCAAGACAGAGAATCCCTCGAGTGCTTGAAGAATTCACTTCCACTCGTAATTATTCCCCGGTATCCCCATCGCTATTATAAATCTTCATCATCGTACACACAAAATGTTTATGACGATCATAACTGAGTAACCATGAAACTAACTATTTAAATCATATAAAGTTCTCGAAAGAGAGATTTCTCGTTGCCGAAAAACATTCACACATGAATTAACTCTGTGGCATCGTAATTGCGATAGCAAAGCATCGACATGAGAATAAGTTCGATCTGTTACACAATCTGTCACGATATTAGATGAAGAAAAACACAGACAAGTCACTGTGACTGATCAGAGAATTGTTAAATGACTTAAGTATCCTAGAAAATTATACAGATGGCTCTACTAGTTGAGCAGCATGGGAAATTCGCAAGCCAATTTGACGAGCAACTTTGCTCCCTGAAATTTATTTAGTAAAAGGAAAACGTTCACTTGATGCATAAAGATCCAAAGGGTAAATCTCTCATTCGTAAAGAAAATTGCTTTAGGGAGAAAGGGTTGCGAGTCAGGTTGAATGTTTGCTGTTTATCGTTCACTTGCTTCAGGAGAATTACAGAACCGAACAGCGACAATCGCGTTTTATAAACTGCCGTCATGTCAAGTTGTGACAAACTTGAGTCATGTTCAAAGTCATCCGGCTAATGGTTTTGAAAGTCGAGTGAAAATAGACACGAGACACTAAAAATTGAAATCACCGGAGACGAGAGAGAGAACGAAAACCTTTCAAGTTTTTCGTTTGTCTTTCGCCCGCAGCTAATTGATTGTCATTTATGTCGTACGATCTGTCTTCGTTCATCTGACAAGTCGTTTAATGTTCTGTTAACAAATTACGATGAAATCGTTGATGGTAGCAAACGAGAAGTTGTTCTTATTGAAAGCTATTCAGCCTGAAGGTGAATTAAGATTCTTCCAAGTGAATTACACGAAAGCAGAGCACGACCATTCAAGTGGAACTTTATGAAGATTTCATTTGATTTCAACAATCAAAAGTTCGTTCGTTGTTTTGATGTGCGATTCGAGCAAAAAGGAAAATAATGAACATGAGAACATTCTTGAGTTGGCTTCTGGAAACTCATCTCGTCTCGCATTTTAGGAAGTTTTTAGGAAATCAATGGATCGGAAATGATTTGAATCACATCGTGGGCTCTTTAAGCTTTGTCTACGTGAACTCACCTGAGCGCGTCCTGTTTTCCATTGCGATCAACAAACTTTTGATGTTCTCGAACGAGATTACCGTAAAGCGCACGATAATTCTGGATTTTCTCTTCGAAACATAATAAATTATTAATTTCTACTTCATGCCATGTTTTGGTCACGGCCAGTGCTCGCATAAAGCACGAGGAACATTTTTGCTGTGATTTCTAATAATTATTTTCGAAAAAAATAACATTCATTAAGCATCGTAATTAAATATCACTCGAGGCTGAAGCATTTTCGACACGTGAGGCTCATGAATGAGTCAAGTAACGTCCATTGCTAGCTTCAGTCTATTAAAGCAGCTTTCTGGTCTCTTGATTCCGCTGCTCTCCATCGCCATCATTGTTGTCGCGTGTTATGAAGTGAACTCAACGATGACGAGACATTTTACAGCAGCTCATAACTCTTCTTCATAAATATTCTCCCGTCAGCGGGCAGAACCAGGCAAAGCGAAAGAATTTCAATAAATTTGTCGTGCTTCAAGTCTTTTATTTTATTAACTGACGCTCTCCTTTCGCTTGACTTTCTCTTGGAGTTATCTAACATCGCTTGTGTCACTCAAATCTCTTCGGTCTTCAACGACGTTCACTTTTCATTCCTCGTCGACGACATCGTTTTAATTAATTTCGCTGCCAGCTTTTAAAATCTGAACGTGTCAAAATCGTTTGTAAAATCACTTACAGCAGCTTAACGAGAGAATCCATCATCAATCGAAAAGTGAAAAGTTCTGAATTTCATTTTCCATTCTCAACCAAAAAATATTATTACGCAACATTTTAATCCAATTTTATTTGTTCAATTGAACACCAAACGTCCAGCTAGAAAAAAAAGGTGAAAACAATTTTGAATCTCATCATGATGATGACTTTACGTCCATGCCAAATGTGATGAAAATATCAATCAATTCACTAGAGAACGGCTTTCTCATCGAGACCATCACAACATGAAAAACATTTTTTTGCGGCTCTCCGAATCATAATAAAAAGAAAAGGATGATGTATGGATTTCCATTTCCCGAACAACATTCGGCATTCAAACTCAATCTAGGGAAAGTGGAAAAGGATGCCGATGGTGAAAAAAAATCATCAATTTATTGGCAATCTCTTGATAAACTTCACTAAGCTCTCTCCCCTTTCTCGGAATCACCTGGATCGTAATCCACTTTCACAATTCATCTCCTCGAATCTTTATGACTCAATTTATGAAAATCATGCGTTCGATGCAAGCTGCAATCGGAAATGCGAACTCATTCAATAATCTCAAACTTTATTCTCGTAAGTTACGAAAATAGAAATTTTAAGGTGAAATTCCGGTTTGTTCTGTGATCCAATCGATGAAAGCGCTGACTCTTGTGAAAACCGCAGAAGGAGCTCCAACAGTTCCACAAGGCGTGACTCCCCAAGAAGCGATTCCAACGAGAACTCCATCGTCTTGAATTAATGGACCACCAAAGTCTCCATTGCAAGCTGAGAAGGAGCCAGTCAATGGACCTGTACAAATGTTTGTTGCATTGATTGTGTCAATTCGTCCTTCAAAGTTCAATCTGTTGATAGCATAAGCGCAATCATTGAGATTGCTTATCATTGTTAAACTTGCTCGCCTCAAGACAGTCGCCCGGATGCCAATGTCGCCCCAACCAGCAAACGTCAAAGGTCCTACGGGAGCAACAGCAGCAGGTTGAGGCAAACGAATTGGTTGAACTCGATCGTTGAATGTAATTGCGTTCCACAAACGAACCAAAGCAATGTCGTTTGGTTCATTTCTTGAGGTAGGTCGCCAGGTTGGATGAAGGATTGTTCGGGAAACCGAATGAAGAACTCGTTGTCCTTGTTCTCTCTCTGCAAGATTATGAGCTCCCACAAAAGCTTCAACAGTTCCTATTTGCGGCAGATTTGTGATACAGCTAGCGGCCTAGATTGTAAATATTTTAGTCTCGATCCATTTCGAGGCTTTCCCGTCAATCACTGTAAGAATCCAAATGTTTCCGATGATCACTCCAGCACAAAAATGCGATGACTGTCCGAACACAAACAACTGCAAAGTTGCAACAAATGGAAACTCTCCTGGTTGTGCATTTGAAACAATTGCTGGAGAAACTTCATTTGCTGCGAAAGCAACGGAAACAAAAATCGCGAAAAGTAAAAGAATTTTCATTGTCACGACTCAAAACTTGAACATCAACTGAGCTTTCAATTTATTTTTACTTCTTATCGATTCTTATCGTGAAAGCCAAAACTGACGGTAATCTCATTGCTTGAAAATATTAAAATCTTCATTGTCGTCATCGAGTTCTGAAAAATATTCGTAATCAAATATCTGCGACTTAACACAAAGTGATGTCAAAATCTTTTTGGTTTTAATCTTTCCTGTGCTGCTCAATTGATTATCCAACAAACTAATGAATTTCAACTTGGGAAAACAAGCCGTTAAGTTCACAGATTGATCGAAGTTGCACAAGAAGTTTCCGTTTAAATTTAACCGTTGCAGTCTCTTAAAGCGATATGACGGACACTCGAGTGGCAATGCCGAGAAGCGATTGAAAGCGAGATTAAGATTCGTGGCGGAGTTGATTATTTTCCAATCGAATTCGCTGATAAGATTTCTTGAAATGTCTAACGTTCCAAAAATATTTCTAATTGAAAAATATTCGTCGAGCTTCAGTTGATTGTTAGAGAGAATCAAATTCTCGAAGTCAACGCTGGCTTGAAAGATTCGAATCTTATTGTTTCTTGCGTCGATCTGCTTCATCTCTTTGTAATGAGTCGACGATATTTCCACGTGAGATATTTTATTGTCATTCAAATGAAGTTGATTGATTTCATAATCTGCCATCCAAAATCTTATCAATCGATTGTGAGATAAGTCAATAGAATCGAGAGAAACGTTAGAGAAAGTGAAGGGGTGAACGCTCTTGATCAAGTTATGGCTGAAGTCGATTTGGCTCAACGACTGCAAATCGAGGAGCAATAATCTGTGCCGAATGTCGAGGACTGTCAAACAATTTCTACTCAAGTCGAGTGTTTGAACTCCAGGGAACTTCATAAGAAAATTTGCGTCAATTCTTTTCAAAACATTCATCGACAAGTTGAGTGATAAGACATTCTGATAAGTTCTCGTCAAATAATTTGAATCTTCAATGAATCCAACTCCAATTGTGCTCAAGTCTAAACTTTGCGTTGGCTTCTTGTTGAAATGCTCTGCCATATCCATCACAAAGTTCTTTAGATCGTTGATGTATTCATCAGATTGCTTGAACTCATTGCAATTGAAGTCAGTCTCGAATCGAGTGTGAGACTGATGAATCGCGAGTAGAAACAGAAAGCATGAGAGTAGTCTTTGAAAATAGATTCGGGTTAGTAAAGCAATGCATCGATTGCATGATCGCACTCACATCATTTTCAAAATCCACCCACACTTTCACTTTGTTTCGATGATATTCCGATAAACGAGGCAACAAAGAGACGCGGAGGAATACAGAAGCGAACCTTGTACGAAAACATACGAGCGCTATCAGCAACGTCTGCTTCACGAAACTTTTCGACAGTTATTCTCAACCTTGAGAGATTCGCATTAATTAAATGACGATCAAACCGGCAGGGAAAATGTAAATAAGACGATCGAAGCATGTGCAGCGGACGTGATGATCGAGCGCCACTGAGACACTTCACGCTTCGGTCAAAACAAACTCAAACAGTTGGCGACTTCTTCCCTCTAAATTATTGGTTTATTATTCACGTTAGATGCATAAGACGAGAAGCTTTCCGCGACTTCAAGTGCATTAAAATTACGATGATCACAATGATGCCAAGAAAGCTGATTGCATAAATTCCTAGGATAATCCAGTTCTCGATCGTTCTTATCGTTTGAACCTTCTCTTCGTACTCGGAATCAACGTCAGAGTAGTAATCTGTCTCTTCAACATTGTAACTGATTGTGGGCTTAGTTTCACCTTTGATAAGATCTGTAGCGGACTTGTTGGATGCAATTTCACTCGAACACACAACACTCATCAAACAAAGTCCCAGTAGAACTTTCGCAATCCTACAATTCACTTGTAATTAAATTTTTATTGATTTTCTTCAGACGAGACTCACATTTTACGTCGCTGCGCTTCCTAATGTTTGGGACATCGACTCAAAACTGGCGACGATCGACGCTTATTTTTTCGTCACACAAAATTTTTATTGTTGACTCTTCAGCATTCACGTCGAAGATGAACAGCGATCTCGATTATATTGTCAAACACAAACGAATGAAACGAGTTTTTTTGTCGACGCAGAACCCCGGAATTCTTTCCACATGCTCAGCTTTCTCCCTTTCGAGTGTGTTGGACTGAGCGCTCGATGTCAAACAAAGTTGCAAGCGATCAGTGGCGCTTTTGGTTACTGATCGGTACAATTGCATTGAGCTTGCAAATTCTAACGAATTCAGCGGGCAATTAATAAGCTTACAAATGCTTAGCGATCACTCAGTTAAGTTAATTTAGAGTAAAAAAAAAAGCCAAAATCTCATTAAAATTCGAATCGTTTGGAGATTAACAAGCGAGCATGACTAGCCAACATTATTCTATGTCTCCGCGGTTCGTTCTCAAGGAAGTCCCCGTAATTTCTCATCCATTAATTCTCGTGTGTCCAGAAGATGGCTCAAGATAATTATTAATAATCTAATTTTGGGCAAGAAACGTAATTAAACTGTTTTTCCACTTCCAGATGAGCCGGTGTGTGAAGTACGAAACATCATTTCCGTCCACTTTCCGATCTTAAATGGTAATTTTTCATTCTTAGTAATAAACTTTTGAACGACGACGCAAATGGAAATGATTAAAATGACGACGGAGACCGAAGAGAGAAACGACAAAGACGACGTTGAATGAAATTTTATGGTCATTTACATTAAAAATAACAAAACCTTAGCATTATCGTTATTAATCTTTATTATGAGATCTTCAAGACTAAAACTGCGTCCTACAAACTACAACACAAGCGTTAACATGTTTCAGATATTTTGAGATGGCCAGAAAGTAAGTATGAAAGCTAAGCAAGGAAGGTAGAATAAAGCATTAAAGAATTGACAAGAGTTGAGGAAATAGCAACCTGAAGGAACGAGACGCTGAACGATGTCCAACATGCTTGCGATCTTCTAAAGCCATCTGTGGGTCTCGCGAGTTTCCGTTCCGAAAATTTAATTCAAGAAAGCTGGCCATAAGATCCCGATTGATTTATTGATAGCTTCTTTACCTGGTCGCCCTACAATTGGCTCCACAACTTTTGGCGAAACGAAAGCTTTACGAATCCGAAAGTGTCATTAATTTCTTTTTCAGATGACAGAAATAAATTTTTCCTTTAGTCGGCAAACCAAGCGATTTGTTTCCACTTCAAGCTGTAATTTTGTTCGCATTTTAATTGTCAGTCGGAGCTGCGATTTGATATGTGAAAAGTCTCACGATCCGCTGTCGTCTGAGACTTTTAATTTACCTGCGATCTCGTTTGTCGTAGAATATTTTTTTGCGCGAGCACACGGAACTTAATCATAAACAAGTCAACGCTGAAGCTCGCTTTGCCGTGCGGAGACAAAAGACAACTCTCCGACTACTTGGGAACTGCATTTATAAATTGAAGAATGCTTCCCATGCGCATCTGCGACATTAAAGAGAGCTCTAATAAAAAAGAACCAAACAAATATGACAAAATTAGCATAAAATGGCATAAAATCATATTTTTTTATGATACGCTCCGACTTCCACTTCAATTCTTTTCCGATGCGCTATTAACATAAAAGTGCAACAATAAACAAAAGCTAATTAAAGTTCATGAGTGCGACACAGAGAGAGTTTCGTTCCACGGTCGATGCGACGTTTTAATGGATTGTTAGTGCTGCTTTCATTCTAATAAGCGCCCTCAAAACGCCGTAGAATATTTTTTCCTGCCGATAAAATCTCTTAATAGCATGTCGTAGAAGAAGAACTGAATAATATGCGAGGAAAAGTGAGAGAGGAGGCGACATATGAAGAAGCGACTCGAACAGGTGAAGCATAATTTCTTTTCGCTTTGGTGAAATTGTAATCATGAGGCCATGAACTGGACGTTTTCATTACAAGTCGTCGCTATATTGCGTGACAATCGTTTCTTGAGATGTTCAAACGGAATAAGCAAGCGACACCTCGAATCAGCCAAGCGAGTCTCATTGAAACTAAAATTTACTTTAAGAATCACCGAAGCGTCGACAGATTTCATTTTGATGAGTGAAGAGTGTGCGACATACGACGACGCCAATTAAACGCGCTTTGTTCAGTGATTCGTCGAAGCTGAGCTTGAACTCACCGGCGAGCGACGAGACAATGGTGACGACGAGTGGGGAAGTAGTTTCAACAATGACAATTCGTCAGAGACTTAAGAAATCGTTCACTTCTTATACGATACAATGGCAAGCGGAGATTTGTCTGAAGCAATGTTTTCTGGATGAGATGTTTTGAATTAAAGTCGCCTTCTGGCCCCGTCGCGTCACTCAAAAATTTAATTAAAAACATTCGTCATGTCTCATATGTTTCTGCCCTTACTTACGATTAGAATCAAGTTGAAATCTCTTTGAGATTTCTCGCTGCAGGAGCTCGCTTTAAAGGAGATTACGCATTTCTTGTGACATGTGACACATTCGTCGGCATTGAAGTCTCGCTCTCGGACTCATACCGTCCCGGAGATTTCTTCTTAAAACGTCTCAAGACTTGATTGAATGCTTTGCTTTCGTCTTTTCCCTCTCACTCAACGTTCGTCGTTGTCGTCGTCACGACATGTTGTTGATATCAACTGAAGGTTAGTCATGATTCATCTGAAGCAATTATTGGACCCAAAATATAGGCTTAACACGCTCATTAAATTACGAGTACGAAGCATAATGCGCCGCGAAGCTACATCATGACGTTTGTTTATATTCGATCTCTTCGTTTCGCGGGAATTTCTCGGTCGATCGTTCATCGATTCCTCATAATTCTCTCGACTCAAGCGATGATTATTCTTACTCTCGATACACACTTTTTATGCGATGGAGACTTGTAATTATTTCCGTCCAGCTTTTGTTGCGCTTCTTCCATGCTCGATGATGTTTCTGCGGACAATCCAACCGAGTTTTGGATTTAAACTTGTCACGATTGCTGCGCAAAGTCCAAGAGAATCTTCTTAAACCTCTCATTTCTTAACATAAAACTTGAATCCGCACTTAAGACACAAACGTTTTCTTGAAAAGAAACGTCAGTCGCCTCCCCCAAAGTGAGTCATTAGTTTCCCATTGTATCGAATTGATTCTCGGTAAACACTGCTCGAACTTCTTTTTTGTTGTTCCATGAGAATATAAAATCGATATTATTGTGATTCGTTGCGGATGATTTCTCTCCTTCTTTGTCTCGTCGTAAGACAAGTCTCGAGGATCTCGTTTTAATTCACTTCAATAAATTGGACAAATTCTCACGCGTTATTGTGAAATGGATTCTTGTTTCATCTTCTTCGACTCTCAGGTGTACGTGAATCTGTTCGGATCGTAATTATAGCTCAAAGTGGCGAGAATAAGAATGAAGCTCTTTCGAACGAAGGAAAATTAAGAAACTTTGAATGTTATGACACCCAATAAACATTTATTGCGTCCTTTCATCCCTTCTGTCGTTTATTGCTGATGTAAGGAAAGGCTCTGGGACAATAATTGAATCTCCTTGAAGTTGCGTCATTCACTTGGGAATTGTTTTTAATTTTAGGACCGAACAGTCTCGCCTCTTTGTTAATCCTTTCGACGCAAGTTGAAACGACTAATAAAGTCATAAAACGTTCGAAAATTGTCGTCATCCATTCAGAAATGTTATTAAAGGTCTTTTGTTGCAACTAAAGGGTTTAAGCACGCCATAAAATTATCGAACATTCAATATTTCACAAACGAACTCTTTCGTTTTTCTCCCTTTTACTGAAATATTCATATTTTACGACCCGATAGTGACCGGAATATTTTTCAAAGCCTTTTCTATGACACCTCCGAGGATTTTTCACAATCTCTCTCTCTTCCTCATTTTTTCTATTATTCAAGACAGTATCAATCATTTTCTTTGGTTATTTTCATCACGAGCGAAAGGATTTTCACTTGACCGAGAAGATGATTTCGTTCCTTTCTCTTGAAGATCGTAAATTTCAATTTTATGTATCATTTGCCATTCTCGTGTGTTTGGCAATATTCATGAGCGGGAGATATTTTATGGCACACCAAGGGAAAATATGAACCACAATTTATTAGATTTTTATGCTGCTACTTATTGACCACTTGAAGGCAAATGAGATTCTTTTTCATGAATTTGTAAAGACTTATTTGCTCGATTTGCGGGGAAGAAGGTTTGATGAATAATTTAGAACAAGAATAAGTTTCTGAAATATCGTTGGAACGTGGCGATAATTTCTAGAATCTGGGAGTGGACGTAAAATTTGTCGTAAGAGGGTGGTGATGTCCTGAAGTAATTAGAATTCGACTCAAAGTCGTTTCGAAGGTCGCAGAGCTTTCAATGTCCTTAGTCGTTATTCGTTAGAAGCTTAAGTCGTTCTCAGTTGCTGAAAGTCTTGACGCTTCCAAATTCTCTTTCACTTTATCAACCGATCTCAACGGCTTTTCCCATCACCCAACTGAGAGCGTGACAACGGTTCAGTGATACGAAAAATTTATGAGTTTTGCTTGAAGTTCTGCTCCACAATTGCATTATCATTCACCGAAGAGTTTCCGGACATTTTTTGTCAATTAAAATCGAGCGTAATTTTCTTCAGAAATGTTTATGTAAATTTCTGTGTCTTTAATGATGTCGGAGCTCATAAATATGAAGACGGAGAAACGAGAGCAGGAAAAATGTTAATATTTCGTTTCACTTGACTGTCACACGACACAATCATTCTTGCGAGTGGCAACGGAACATTTTTGGACATCGAAATAATAAATCGTTGACTCAGGCAGGCGAAGAAATTTGTTTGTATGTTAATGCCGCAACAAGAAATTTGCGTGCGCCGTCTTTAGACTTGAACCTTAAGATTATTCCCAGGAAGTTGACATTAATTAAACTCAGTCGAGAGAAGAGCGACGAGTCAACTTGGAATTAACATTTTTCCATGCGATGCGCATCGGCGAAAATCAAAATGAAGACAATTGAAAGAAGAAATAAAATTTGAATACAGAAAAGTCTTCGCTTCGCTTGTCAACTGAGAGTCAGTGTCGTGAAAGACAAATTTGGGTTTAAGACTGTTTGTTAAACGTGGAACGTCGACGACACCTCGGGCGATGGAGAAAGATGGTCACGCACGAAAGCCTCGACATGAACAATCAATAAAACTTCTCTTGTCTTTAGGACCAAACAAGGGCAATTAAGAGAACAACTCTTTAAGTTAGTCTCATGAGACAAAAGATGTTTTGTTTATTTCAGGCACAAGAAGGTAATCAAATTAAGGCAAATTTGTATTGTTAACAAAAACGAGACACAAATGCAGATGAGGAATCTTCTCGAAAGGGTTGAACGTTCACCCTTCTCACTACCTCACTTTCCTTTAATTTATGAATCTGCAGAGGAAGAAAAAAAATCATGAATTCATTGCTAGAGGGAAAGAAGCGAGCAACTTCATGGAAGAAACAATGGCCGAGTTGAACTTCATAACGAGGTTGAGTGAGTTTATGATGAGATGCGTGATTGCTGGTCATAACTCATTCAATAGATTTTCACCCAATTTCTCTCTCAAAGGCACAAGCAGAGATAATCGTAATGAAACCTAATTGAAACGTTAGCGATGATATGCGGGATGATGAGATAACAGAATTTTTTGTGGGAAAATGTGCAGATTGACGAACTCAACTCGAACTCCGTGGTTTTGACAATCCTCAATTTAAACTTTTTTTATATCTTCTTCACCTCAACCTCATCGCCCAATCCAATTTTCTCCATTATTTCTTGTTACTGTCAAGGTTTAGAATTTATTATTGCTTCGTAGAGAGAGAAAGAGAGAAGGCAAATTAAATTACGCATTGTGACAGTGCGAAAGGCGAATCCATTAATTCTCGAAAGACACAAAATTTGTTTCAATATTTCACCGAAGCGCGTGTACGAAAGACAAAGAACGGTTGCGAGATTAAAAACGTTTTGAGGAGGCGGAAAAATATGAAATGTTAACATTTAATAATATCATTCTCCTTCCCGGTCCCTGACGACGCAGGAATGAAATTAACTACCAGAAAAATGTTATCACAGCGAGAGCGTAATCTACTCCCAGTAATATAAAATTTATGACGCAAGGCATTACAGGGGACGATGAAGCGATTCGAGAGACACGAGAGAAAGGAAAATTAGTTTATCGTCAAAACGACAGCATCAAATATTGTTGCGTGATGCAATGAGCTGAGGGACGTCGCTTTCTCTTTTTTTTATCTGAGCAATTGTCTTAACTCTGGAAGGAGGGACATTCGTAAATTATGTGAATGCTTTAGATTAGACTTGAATTCTTATAAATTTCCATTTCAACTTATTCTTTATTTGTAAAATTGACCGACATGACAAAACTTTTAAAGTCACCCCAGTTGAAGCTTCCTGCGTTTATTTGTTTCACGCAAGTCTTCGACTGCCGCCGCCGTTTATTTCAATGTTTTATGTTTTCATCACCTTTTATTAATAAAGGAAAGCCGTTTTATTGTAATTTATGTTTGTTTAAAGTTCATTTTGTAATAAGTTTCAATGTAAAAAAGAATCTGATGTCAGCGTCGAAAGGAAAATCCGCCAAAAGCTGAAGGAAGCGAGTTTTATTGATTATCTCCCACTGCTCTAATGTCTTCGCTCAGTGTACGATATGAAGTCTTATCGTGACAATAAATCATAAAGAAATGTTGAACCTTAATTTCGGATTTCCGATGAATGGAAATATTTATCCATCGACGCGGCGTTTGACCCGAAAGAACTCGGGGACTGTCTTTAAGAAGCCGATGGAAATTATCGAGGAGTGGCTTATGATTTATTCCGTCCGTGTGTTGAATCAATTTTAATTAGTCCGTCGATTTGAATATTCTGATAACACGCGTAACGACGATCGCGGTGACTCATGGCGAGCCCAGTAAATGTTTGATTAACGACAAATTTCATGCTTTGAAACTTTCTCAAGGATTTTAATTTGCCGAAATGATTCCGTCTCTGATTAATCAATGAATCAGAGAGATTTTAAATTACTCGACCATCAATTGAACGTCATTTATAAGCTTTCATTTGAATTGGTTACACGCCGGATTGGAAATTAATCATCGCGCAGTTAGAACGACTCGAGAGTCTCTCACGACACTCACAAATCTTTTAATCGCATCTAAAGACGTCGAAGAAGAATCTTCCATGACAATGGCCTCAGTCCGTTCGTATGACTAATGACAACATTGTATCGTCGCTTTCGCCTGTGATCAAATTGTTGTAATTACATGAGAGAGACATTCAGACACATTCGCCTGTAATGATGGACTTCTTTCCATAACTCAAAAGTCTTTTTCGATGGACATCAGTTGATAAATTCTCGAAGATAAATTCGAAATCAATCGAATGCGAGGGAAGGAGACAGAACGAACCGATACAGATGAGACGTAAAGGCAAAAATCAATCAAAATAAAAGTCATTTGTCATTGCTGCGATCGTTTGTTATTGCTCTGCGTCGATTTCATGAGAGATACTTTAATATTTTCACTGTCAATGTGCTTTCTTCTTTGTATTAAAGCGAAAACACGCTCAAGGTTGAAACGTGGGATTTAAATAAACTCAGCGGATGAGAGCAGAGAGATTATTCAGCTTTGCTAATTGCAAGTTCAAGTTTGCTTGATCTGAACCGTGAGAAGTGACTGTCGACTTTGCCCAGTGGACTAACGCCGATAGAACAAAACCTTGAGCGTGTACAACTGATGTAGTCAGAGATATCAAATATTAATTTACTATCGCAGCGTGATCTTGTTTTCGGTCTTTTCAGTAGAACAGAAAAAAAAACTAAAAACTCATTAAAAGGATTTTTTTTTTGATTTCTCGTTGATTGTTTTTATTTTGTTTTAAAAGGTGCGAGAAACTCGAGAACGGCGCGTCGATGAGAAATTTGACGAGGGATCGTAAAGGATGATGATGCAAGGACATGAGGATAGAAATAGATTTGATAAACTTGCCTCTTCATCGATTTAAGCTGAAACAGCGTGACAGCTGAGCCATTTTTCACAATCAAGTTTTGATGTCTGAACGACTCTGACTTCTCAAACTTTCAATGCTCCAAATATTTCAAAGATCCATCGTTGGACATACATCACCGCGTTAGAGAAAGGAATCAGTTGGAGATGGTCGTGATTTATTGAATCATTCCGTGGCAGTCAAACAACTTGTTTATCTACAGAAAGAATAAACATAAATAATCATTTAATCAAATTAAATTGTGTCGGAGATTTTTTCCTTCTCTCCATCGGTCAGGGACAAAAAGCCACGAAGACGAAAATGACGAATGGCTCGCTTTTCTGGTGCTCTATGTGCTCTCTTGGGATCATGAAGCGATCACGCAATTAAACTGGAATTTCTTTGGATTGAATTCCATGTTCGCTTTTGTGATGGACGCAGTCTGAGTCTGAGAATGATGAAGTGAGACAGTTGGCCATTTGTCTTCTCTTTAATAGTCAATTCGATTACATAAATTTCGAAATCAAATCGAATCGAAGCAACCTTCACTCAAATTTAAATCAATTTAACTTTCGAGATGTTCGCTCTTGTGCAAAAATCATCGCAAATTAGAAATTCAGTTGCTTTCGCTTTCCAGCAACAGCTTCGTCGATTAAACTTACAGGAACACGTGTCGCAAACGATATTGAACGATCATTGTATCACCACGCCTCGTTTCTGTAAAGCAAAAACGGCTGAAGAAGCTGACAAGATTGCGCGAGATCTATTGACGAAAAATTTAATTGTGAAGGCTCAAGTGATGGCTGGCGGTCGAGGACTGGGCAAGTTCAAGAATGGACTCAAGAGCGGCGTTCATACAGCATCTTGGTGAGTTCACTGAACTTGTCACTCAATTTTCATTGTCTCAATCAGCAAATTTCGATCAGCCCCGAAGAGATCAAAGATCTCGCTGGAAAGATGATTGGACAACATCTCGTTACGAAGCAAACAGGTCCGGAAGGAAAGATTTGCAATTCAGTGATGGTCGCCGAACGAAAATTCTCTCGTCGCGAATTCTACTTCGCCTTCGCTTTAGATCGAAATTTCAATGGACCAGTCTTAATTGCATCGCGATATGGCGGAGTAAACATTGAGGAAGTCGCCGCGGATAATCCTGAAGCTGTGATTTACGAGCCGATTGATCAAGAGAAGGGATTTACAAAAGAACTCGCTCTTTGGGTTGCTCGTCGTGTTGGAATTACTGATCAACCTGGACCAACCATCAAAATGCTTTGCAATCTTTACGATTTGTTCATGAAGAAAGACTGTTTGCTTGCTGAGATCAATCCCTACATCGAAGATGTTTGTTTAAATTATTTTGCTTTGGATGTGAAGCTAACATTTGATGACAGCGCAGAATTTCGTCAAGGAGAAGTCTTTGCTCTACGAGACAACAGTCAAGATGATCCAAAAGAAGTTGAAGCTCGTAAAAATGGAGTTTCTTACGTTCCACTCGATGGAACGATCGGCTGCATGGTGAATGGTTCTGGCTTGGCTATGGCAACGCTTGACATTCTTAAATTCTACGGCGGGGAACCTGCAAACTTCCTCGACGTTGGAGGAATGGCTGACGCAAAAGCAGTGAAGAACGCAGTCGGAATTATCATGATGGATCCTAAAGTTAAAGCAATCTTTGTTAACATCTTCGCTGGAATCTTACGATGCGACGTCATCGTTGAAGGTTTAATGAATGCCATCAAACAGTTCGACATCAAAATACCAATTGTTGTTCGCTTGCAAGGCAATAAGCTCGCGGAAGGTCAAAAGATGATTCGCGAGAAGAACCTCAACATCATTATTCGTGACGACTTTGGAGAAGCTGCCGAAACTGCTGTCAAGTGCTCACGAATTATGAGTCTTGCTGATTGTGCCGACCTGGAAGCAGCTTTAAAGATGAAGGTGAAGTGCGACTGCGATCCAATCCCTCCAAACACGACAGCAAAGGTTCCACCTTGCCCTCCATCGACGACTGAACTCGTGAAGAAAGATATTAAATCAACAACAAGTTAAACTCTTTGTCAAGTTTCCGCCGATTGAAATTACCGAAATAAATGACATGAAAATTTAAATCCCATCAACATCACTCAAATGCTAATTTTCCTCTTTTCTTAAGCGCTACACACAAAAGAGCAACGATCCAACCCTCGAGGTAATTTCATGACGTTGCGAGGAAGAAAGAAATTCACCCCCAACAAGGGAATACAATGAGATTGAATCCAATTGTGTGTCAAAAGAAATTGATCTCTTTACAGTCGAGTTTACAGTGAAGTTGAGAGCAGGAGGAAATTGGCAATTGTGTCGACATCGTGAATTTTTGATGGATTTTTAAATTGTCTTCCTCATTCTCATGTCCATTGCGAATATTTTAAATTTGATTCATCAAGAGATGAAAAAGTGTCGTCGATTGGAAACGCTCGGTGCATTTACTTAAAAGAAGTTGGTCGATCCAAGGAGTGTGAGTGATACAGTTTGAGCTTGAGTTCTGATCTTAAGATGAAACTACCAATTCAAATAACATCAGTGCATGTTCTGATGCTCTTCCTTGGTTGTCGCTTGGCTCAGTCCGAAGAGAAGGACACAAAGTGAATAATTGCGGTGATGTGGCGTGACAGAGCGACTTAATCTGTAATGACTGCAAAGTGGAATATCAATGAGTGGAAAGATAAATTCCACTCTGATCGTGTCACGCCTGAGAGGTTTTAAGCTGTTAAGGACAAATTTAAAGTCGCATGAGAAATTTCTTCGTCTTTCGCTTCTCACGGAACGGACGGGAAAGCATGCAAGGAAGAACAAACATCGCGACGATTGCATTCTTGCCCGTGTACGAATCTCTGCTGCGCTCGCGATCACGAAAGAATTTCATAAACGACATATCGCGCAATTTTTCATCCGAAATGTGTCTGATGTCCGTCATAAAGTTTACAGAAACAATCTTGTTTCGCCCCGAAAAAAAAACAGAATAATGCGAAACGAGTCATAAAACCGCCTGAGATCACAATCCATAAATCGAAATTCCATTTCGCGAAGAGGAAAGGCGTTATAAACGTCGCTGCTATAAAAGTTTTGACTCCGTTGCCTTGTCTCCGCTTCGCCAGTTTCATTCTAGTTCTCGTCCAGATAAATTCAATAAATTTCAATGTTGATGGCAAAGGCTCTGATAACAGAGAGAAGAGAAATAATGAAGCACCGAGAGTTCGCTGCTGCCAGCATGCAATCAATGGCTGGTGTGTCGTATGGCTTTGCCTTCTCTTTGCGGTCTCACTTAATGCCATGCTCTGTTTCAAAAATGCAATAATTCACACACATTCGCGTACATTCTCGCTTGCGAATCGCGAGCCCTCAGGGCAAATAATTATCATAATTTACTCTCGAAAGAATTCCGAAAGCAGCAGATGATTCTGTGTCATTTCCAAGTCGAAGCTCCATGGGAAAATCTCCTCCGACTTTGCCAGACATCTAATCGACTGTTTATTTAGCTTCCCTTTTGTCCTTTTGTCGTCTATTGTCGTCTAGGTCGACACACTTTTTCTCTGTTCCCATAAAGTTGAGTAACGAAATAATAGAATCGATCATGGAGTGTCTGGGATCGAACGAGACACTCATTGTTGTTAGGTGCCCTCCCGAAAAGTGTCATTTATATTGTGTCGAAAAGGTGAACAAAGGGCGAAGGCAGGCACCTGACGTGACATTCCCTCTTCCCTCTTTTCAGAGCGTTCGTAATCTTCTGAGACGAATTCTGTAATGTCATCTTCTCTTTCTCGTTCGGTTTCTCCACTTTACGGCAATTTCCTTTTGTTGTGGCCGATGGGACCTTGCGAATAAAAGAATCAAAAGTCACAGGTACACTTGTACAAAAGAAAATGTAATTAATTTATTTGAGATATGTTGAGGTCATTAATTTTGTTAAAAGAGTCGAGTTGTGTTCTTTTGAAAATAATTTTTCTTCTCTTTCGATGTCATAGCGCCGTTGGGCGTTTAAGATATTTTGTCTTAGATGCTCTCGTCGTATTAGACCCAGGAAGACAAGTGACGACTCTTCGATCGTTGATATCGGTGATGCTTAAGAAACTCTTTGATTTCTTGATGGGAGAATGGATTCCTCTAAGATGTTTGTACATGACTTAACAGATTCTCCTTCTCTGCGGCTTTGATAGCAAACTCATCGAATCATAAGAACATTGGCTTGTGATATTGACAGTTTTTCTTGTTGTCCATTATCTCAGAAAAGGGCAGATCGGACGATTGAGGGGACAGAACATGAGACTTTTATTGTCGTCCACCTTTTAAATCGCTTTCTTCTTTTACTGAAGGGAGGCGAAAAGATAAAAGAAGAGAAAAGGGATCGATAAATCCAACGAACGAGCTCATTGTTTTAAACCGAATTGTATCGCCTTTAAGCACGGTCGATGCTTTTTCTTGGGAAGATGAAAGTGCCAACAAAAGAAAAATTCTCTTAGAAAGATTTATTGGCTCACCTTGCATGACACTTTCCAACGATAAAGCCTTTCCCTCGTCGGACGCAACTTGCTTTATCATCTGTTCGTGTTTAAACTTCGAGACAAATAGAACAGCAAGTTGTCATGTGGGAATCACTTTGCCTTCTCATTCAGTTTGGACGCAATCGAGTTCTCGGTGCAATGCTCACCTGAAAGTCTAAGAAATCTTGCGAAATGGCTCAACTGACCATGCGAAATCTACAAGGCAAATGACCATAACGTCAATAACGATTTATACTTATTAATTTGATTGATCAATTGATTGGAAGCTCTTACTCAAATTAAAGACCTGAACTGTCTAGCTTTTCCTAGAGTTTATAAATAAGATACGCATCATGCCAGTGTAACATTATCAAGTCTTATTTGATTTTCGATTAGTTGCATTTGTTGAATTGTTAAACAAAACTGAACTATAAAGTAAACTTTGAATTGGCAAAATTCATTCGATTGAAGGGATTTTCCAGTCGGAGCTTTACTCTAGGTAGAGCATCGCAAAGTCGGCTTCAAAATTGTTGAGTTATAATCCACACGTGTTGAAGCCCGTTGCATATATCCAATTGATTCTGATTGATTAGAGTCTCTAGCTGGCAGCCTTTAGTATTTCACTCTCTTGGGGCCTAACTCCAGTAGAGACATCGACCGCTTCACCGTATCAGGGATTGAAGACAAGTCTTCTGCTCTTTCAGGGCTCTGCATACATATATCTCATTCGCTTTACCACTGCCAACGCAAATTTCAAACTTACTCGATCTCATTTCAATGTTTCCATGAATGATTCGCGATAATCCCTAGCAAATATCTCAGTGTATGTCACATAAATCCGACGTTTGTCGCACCGTTGCACAACAAAGCAGACACAACAAACAACTCACTTCCCCTTCACCAAAAAATTTTCTCTCTCGCAACAGATTTCGCTTCTGTGTCTGTTGATTTAAATTTTATTATCGACGTGTTGGTGTTTTATGTATGAGCGTCATTTTATTCGTAATATCCAGTACACTTTGTACTTCTTCACTACATAAAACAGATGTGTTTGCTTTCCCGGTGTATTAACATTTTATTCTTTTCCTTCAGATCGGAAGTCTCTTTTGTAAAGTTGATTTTCAATATCGCACGATGAAGAGAAGAATAAAGCGAGGAAGATGAAGAAGAATGCATTGAGCACAAAAAACGGAAGGCTTAGGCCGGGTTAAAGGTAATGGTGAATGTTGAAAACATAATGAGCATTGTGTAATAATTGAAGTAATGGATGGAAGCTCAATGATTATTGGAAATAAAAATGTTTTAAAGGTTTTTCTTCATTCATCGTCTGAACGTAAAAAATGTTATGCAAATTTTTGTTTTGCCGTCGGAACTCGAGCACGACATTCACCATCGAGATCTCGTCGTATCGCCGTTGATTTCATCGCAAGGAGACAATTAAGATCATGTTACCGATACAGTTCTCATTTTCAAATTACCAAAGAGAATTCTCCACTTGGTAATAAGTCTCCGCGATCCGCCGCGCTTTAAGTCGTTGAGAATTGGAAATATGATTAACTGAAGCTGCATGGCCGTGGAAAAGAGAGCCACACTAGGCAAGGCAAAGCCCATAATCAACTTTAAATAGCTTATCGTGACCAAATCATAATCTTGTGTACTTTTCGAGATTGAGAATGGAATAAAAGTTGAATTAAACCGCAACTGGAGACCTGGAGATAGAAAGGCGACTCATAAGTGAAGTTCATAACTTGTAGCAGTTGGAAGAATGCAATTAGAAATGAGAAGCGGCAGGTGATCGGAGAACGTGATGAAAGAGCTAGATAGTCGCGAATGTTATTGGAATTGATTCAAAAGTTACGTTTTCTTGAAAGTTCTTTTTACAAAAATGTTTGTCCCGGAACTTTCAAATCCTCAACCTTGAAATTTTCTTTATTTTGATAGCATCGCCACGTCGCTAATCAAATATTTCTCCATAGCATTTACGCACGGAATTAAATTGTCTTCTTGTCTACTGTAAACAATTTATGAGCCGCGTGAACTTTGACGTGGCAATCGACTAACAATTTACAAAATGATGGCAATCGTCTCAAACAATTTAAAGAAAACTTTTCATCCCGCAATCAACGAAACCATACATTTATGTAGTTAACACACAAATCCCCAACTTCCCTTCAGATGGCTGATTACTGGTTATGATTAGTTTTGCTTCAGTTGTTCGCAGCTATTGTAAGCACTCTCCAAAAACAAACATCGCCGCGCGTGCATTTCATTTGTGAAATTGTTGAAAGAGAGAAGAATAAAATAAAACAGAAAAAAAGTTACAGAATGAAGAAAGGAATTATGCAAACTCATTGCTGGTTAATGGGATGCTCGCTGCTCTGCTCTCGTTGCGTTTGGTTTCGCGTGTAATGTGAGCTCTTTTGTTTAAATCGTGTGTTTATTAATAGGGTTGCTCATTCGTCGAGGCATCTACTGTAATTAATGAGAGGGGTTGATATTGGTTGCAGTTGGCGTGCAGCATTCAAAAGGGAGACAAAAACCCTTTTCAAACGTTGATGGGAACGAGGACGACGACGAGGATGATGAACATTATTAATTTTAATTATACGCAACAGTCATAACACAAACTATAACAATGAGAGTCATCACATTTCAGAGCAGAGTTTGGGTAACAGAATTTGCATTTCAAATGTCATTTCTTCTTTAGTTAGAAAAGTTTTTAAATCGAGTGACTTAGCAACTTTTGTTTTCCAAATGAAAATATTTGCTGAGAGACAAATTAAATTTGTAATAAATCTTCTTGTCACTTCAGCTTCTCGTTTCTCTAAGCGAATCAAAATCCTCAAACTCGACTAGACACAATGGAGCAGATTATTATTTAAAATAATTGGAAGAGTCTTCGTCTCCTCGCAAACCAATCATTAAAACCATTAGACTCATCATGATTGCTGATTCTCGAGCTAAAGCAAAAATAAAAGCGATTTCAGATTGCGGACAACATTTATCAAACAAAAGATGCTCAGGAACGCATTCAGACAATTCGGCCAAATTAACAATTCATTTTGAATGACATGCTAAAGCGTTTTGACTGCAGTGTAATGACTTGAAGAGATGTGTAGATCCCGAGAAAGATGCTCTAAGACTTAATTGACTGGGCGTTCCGAGCGTTTAAAAGGTTTTTTTTTTCTCTTAAGTTCTACATTTTCGTTTTATTCGTTTCGAGCGAGTCTCAAGAAGAATTAATCCAACATCACAATTTAAGGTAGTTTAAGCGATTTGCGGTGTTGCTTCAGTGCTGCTTGTCTATTATTTTTAGATCGAAATGCACACGGACGAGAGTTTGCAAAAGTCGAGAGAGGAGATTGTGTAAGACATCTGCTTGACAGGCCCAACTCTCTCACATTGACACTTTGATGTGTGTCTATGGGGATTTTCTCCGGTTCAACTTGCCATATGCTTCGTGATTAATCCGAGAATTGCAATCGAATGACGATTGAGCAAATGCCATTTTAATTGTCAAATTAAATGCTCAAGATGATGATTTCGTGTTTCCGAAAATAATTAGTTGCTCGTTGGCTTGAGAGAAGAATCTCAACGTGCAAAAGCTATTTAATTTGTAACTTTCTGGGCGAAGCTTCAAGAAGCCAAAGTAATTGTGCAGTCGTGACTGCAAAGCAGAGCGCTTCACCTAACGTTGCGAGCATGTCTTCTCAGTGATAAGAAGTGTTAGTTACTGATTGAGTAATTATTGACTTCTGTCAGTTGCAGCTTTAAAGAATTGTTCGATGACAAGAACTATTGATAAGCTTCACCTAAACGTTGCGTTAGTTTTCGAGACTCCGCACGAAATCATGAATTTTAAGGTCTCATAAGCTCACGCGACGCATCAATAATTGCAATTCTATATTTAATAATAAATTGCTTCTCTCTCCTTTCTTGCCGGGACAAGACACAGACTCGATAAAGATGCAAGAGATTGATCGGAAGGTTGTAATTATTTTACAATAAAGCTTTCAGGTGAGGCTTACTTAGAGCTGAGAATTATTCCCACGCATAAATCATCTTCGCTTCGTTCTGCACTGCTCATGCTTTCGATGTTGCTTGTGAACGCATGTGTAGGAACTATACGAGAAAATATTATGACTTTGTCATCAAAACATCAACACATGTGCTAGAATAATAAGAGGGATTATCGGATAATAAAATGAATGAATCGTTGCGTAGACCACCAACGACTACGTCGTCTAAACAATGTTTCGAAGGCATCGTTGAGTGTCAACATCAAACTTTTATGGCTTCAGCTTCCTGCAAGGATTATTAACTTTCAGCTGCAATCGTAAAGTTTGATTTCATCAAATCTCGAGACGAAACAAGAGAAGTAAAACTTTGTTGACCATTAACGTGACGGATTTGTGCTCCAAAGTCCCTGCTGTGTAATTTATCAATATTCACATTTATCACAATTACATTCTCAAAGTTTAGAACGAAGCCAACCATCAATAAGTCAAAACGGTCTTGATTCTCATCGATGACGTGTAATTAGAGTTGAAGGGACCTTTGACTGCTCTCTGAGACCTGAAGAGATTTCTGTCCAATGAAGATTAATCAAATTGACGTCACAAACTCTTCGGACCGTCCCCTTTTCCTTTATTTTCGATTCCCACGTCATGTCAATATGTTTGCAACGTTTATTATTTCCAACAGTATGTGGTCCGCGCTCAGTTGAAACATGCTACGGTTAAACTACGAAATGGGATTTCAATTGGTTCTATCCGATGCTTGCCAGTGTCTTATAATTCATAATTTATCAACATCGAGTGGCAGCAACGATCGACGTCTTTTGTCACACGGAATTTATAAATTTTTCGCTGAATTTCTTGATTAATTGAAACAAATTATTCAAAACTTTGATCGTGACACGCCATTTAATCGGATATTTGTTTTCGAGCGATGTTTTAGTTTCTCCTTCCTTGACAGTTTGATGCAACAACGTACAATTATCCTTTATCGGCATGACGAAATCTCCCCTCGGCTACGAAGGAACAAAGCCCGATGTTTGCGCTCGGTAATAAGTCAATTTTTGAAGAATAATTCTTCTTGCAAACTTCTCTTAGGCATTCATCTCCATTGCAAACAGCTCAAGCCTCATGAGTGTAAATTACTATTTCCATTCATTAACTAACAGCACGTGCGTTCGAGAAACTGAATAATAAATTGTCTCGTTGTGCAGTGTTTTGCTGAATAAATTACACCTGTTAACTGGGCCTCCGCTCACTTCCTCTAACCAATAATGTCAGGAGATGTACAACGGATAGTTAATCAACCGTAAAATGCGCTTGAGATCGTAGACAGGTGCTGGCGCAAGGATTAGAAGAAGAAGTTTGTCTTCACTCCCGTCGCGAGCGAATTCCAGATCAGATTCGCTTCATTTACGATCCATAATAAAAAAAAACCATAATGATCGACATTTCTCAAAGTCCATTTCTTTCTGTCTTACATCATAAAGTTCGGAAAGCACATTTTTGAGAGAGAAATCAAACATCAGGGAAATTAATTTCATACCTCATTAATATTTTGTCTAGCGAGACCGTGTTCTTGTTATACTTTCAATCATAAGCAGAGAAGAAAGGAAGACGAGAAGACTCGATCGTCTACGCTTCCATACTCAATCAAAGACTCATTATTTGTATTAAAATGATTCGGACGGTGGCGACCGATTGCGTGGAAGAAATCGAGTGAGACTAGCTTACTGTATCATTCCCATAGAAAATTTCAATTATTCCGGGAGTTTAAGTCTTCTTTTGGGTGCGATGCTTCCATTCTTCGACAGCTCTTCTCCAAAAAGAAATAATTATTAATAAATCAAACACAAAATAACGATGAGAATGAAGTTCATTACTTGATGATCGAAGACGCTAAAGTATTTTGATTACCACACTCTTTCCATGCTTGAGAATCGATTTACGGAGACAGGAAACTTCCAATCGTTGCCATTTAATGAAAATGTTTAATCAACATGTGGAAGCTTCTGATCTGTGAGTTCATTAATGTTAGGACGACATCATGAACGGTAGCAAGTGACAGTTCAATATAAATCACCACTGGTTATTCAGCGTGACACTTGACACTACAAATCGACGGTTGCTTCAGCCGCAAATGAACCTGCTAGTTATGGGATATTGGTTTTCAATTTGATGCTGCTATGGTCGCTTGAGCTTTGCGGAGAAGAAGCGAGAGAAAGAGAGAAGACTGTGATTTTAATATGCGTGACATCAATTTTCCGACAGATCGACCGGCAATAATTGATTGCTATTTGAAGTCAAATTGGACTGGAAATTCCTTCTACGTGATTGATGGAATTTCCTTTCGTCTTCGTTTGTCATTCGTTCAATCGCAATCAGAACAAATTGAAACCAAATCGCGGGAGCCATAAAATATAAAGTTACTGAGACTGATGATGCGGGAATCAGATCTCTGTCGCTTAAGTGGGCATTAAAATCACGTTCAAATCGTTTGCTTTTATGTCTCTCTCTCCTGTCTCTTGTTCGCGTTGTGATGTTTGAACTTACAAAATCTTGATTAACAAAATGATATGAGACACTAAATAATTGTCAAAGTCTCCGAAAGGTTCTTCTCGGTTTGTCATTCCCTCATTTGGACGATCAATATATTAATTATGCAAATGAACGCTGTGCTTCTTTCTCATGTTGTGTCGCCAGACTCGTAAAACTCTTATTGATGGGAATCAAAAGCTAAACCGGTTCGTTTGTTGCTGTTGTGTTTGCGCTATAAAATAAAAAGTTAACTTAAGGAGCAGTGAACTGAAGGCTTGAACTGCATGACGAGTCATCAAAATTCCTGATTTAATTCCTAGCCCAGAAAGAGAGTGAGATTGGAAATATGACGAATGACTTTAGATATTTCTTCGGCACAATGTTTCATTTGTGCAATCGTCATCGTGTGAATGAGTGTCTCAGATGGCTCAAACGAGCGATGAAAAATTGCTGTCGAGATTTTTTTTTTGCTCGAAATGTTTCACAACAAAAACTATTTTCCTTCTCGACTGCGTGACAAAACTCACAAGCAATCACTTGGGATTAATTAATTTAGGAAAGTTTTCTTTTCTTTCTCCTTGGCAAGAGCAAAAGACTAATGTTTGATTTTCACTCTATCTCTCTCTCAATGACACGTAATTAACAGTCTTTTCTCTCTTGATAAATTTCCGCATGGAACGGGATATTGCGAGTTGGGGAGTTGGGGTTGATCAAACAGCTGGTCAAGTTTCACTGACACAAAATCGAGCAAAACGAGACTAACGGCTTCTTAGTTTTGACTCAATTCACGTTCATTGCCTAAATAAGCATTTGCCGGCACTCGAAAGACAAGAGCAAACAACTCAACTCGCCAACCGAAACTTTTTTTTTTGTTTCGACACAGCGACGTGATGAATTAAAATGCTCAAACTGCTTTCCTTCGAATCCAATCACACAACCGCAAAGATTTAAATAGAAACCACAAGAACTTGTTGAAAAATGATCTTCCCTGAAATTATTTTAAGCCGAACGAGTTACATCTGGCATTTGTCACATTTGGATTGTTGTTCGAACACGCGACAAAGTGACTTCTATTATTAAACCATTTCTTTCATCAGATATGAGTTGTTTTACTACTCCGAAGTCATTTGAATTCGGATAAGCGTGTAAATTGAGCTGTTCGTTAATGTCGTCTGCTTTAAGTCAGCTTTGAGAATGAAGATAGAAGAGGAAGAGTTTGTTTCTCACTTCGTTTTATGTTGACGATGATTCAAATTGAAAAGCAACACGATCTGTCGTTCCGCCAACAGAAGAAACTGAGTAAAGACCAACAGTCGCTCAATCGATTTATGCCTTCAAAGGGTAGCACGATCGCTTTTGATCAATTCGTGTAAGACAAAATCGTTCTACCGAATCATTAAAGTTCAATGATGTTCCTTTCGTCGCTCATAAAACAAACAACAGCAACAATAAAATATCCTTTTAATTGTCTGCCGAGCAAGGCCAGGGAATGAGGAGTGTCCATGAATGTTTCACGAGAGAAGTTCATTAATAAGTTTTCCACAATAGTAAATTTTCTTTTTTTCCGTCTTCCCTTTGAGTGTGAGGCTAATTTGCGAAAACATGAGAACGAATAAATCTTTGAACCCATTTGGAAGTTCGGTCTTTGTCGAGCGATATGTGAATGTCAACCCTCGTGAGAAATGCCACCTCCGTCTGACGATTTTTCTTTTGCAATAATTCGTGTCGTTATTTTTATGTTGTTCATCGACATTGAGTGCCCAACACGGCTAATGAAGAATGGACCATTAAACAGCATCGTTCGTTTCGGAATGAAACGAAAAGGAAAAGTTCATCAAGCAAATTTCCTAATTTATAGTTTTCCTTCGGAGTGATTGTCCTGATGGTTTTCCGTCTTGAAAGATTAACGACAAGACAAACTACGATTTCTGAATTTCCCTCCAGGCCACATCTCGACAACAAAAGACTTTCCTTGTGTTCATGATTCAACGACTCATGTAACTTAATCTGCCATTGAAATGCACACAATGCTGATGTCTTTTTTCGATAGCTCTCTGTAAGCCTTTGGGATTCTTAAAGAAGACAAATTAAGATGATGAAAAAAGAAATTCACATTCATGAATGTCTTTTATTAGTTTTTGCCATGCACGAAGACCACGAGATTACTTATCACTAAATGACGATTCTCTTCTTCTCTCTCTTCCTTTTAAAGTCAAAAGAATCTTTTGTTGAATCGCTTGCATAAATCGCTACTTGTGTCTCTTTGTCTCCTCTCGAGTGCAACGCAGATGGCGACTTCAACAAAAGAAGTCCCCGCGAAGCAATGAAATATGACCGATCCGCGCTCAACACTTTTGTGCTGTCAAGATTAAAAGCATTAAGAAAATATTTTCTTCTTTGATTTCATGAGAAACTTGAGTAAGATCAAAGGCTTAGCGTGTAGGTCAGTGCGGTTTAAGGAAGAGAACGACACACCAGTTGCATTTAAAGCGCGCGCTATAAAGATAAGATCGTCACAAGGAGAAGCCTCGATATAGACTCATCACAATCAGCAACGACAGCCGAAAGTCAAAAATTATTTAATCACAATCACCGAGGTTCAAGAGCTGCCAGAAATATCAAAAAGAAACTTCAAAAAAATTAAAACTTTAATGGTTGTAATTGCATGGAAATATTTTCTTGCCAAAAAACTATATTTCCCGCTTCTATTGCGATTGTTTTCGCGGCTCGCAGGCAATTTTCGAGCTCGTAGCACCCGCATCAACGTTGGACTATCAATCAAACCAGCGCAATGCCAAAAAGTGCTCGCGTGACAACTGTGTTTTTATAACAAAGTGTTTCGAGGAATTCTTTTTCCTGCTCCGAGCTCTACGAGTTTGTTTAAATGTAATTAACGTGACATTTTCAAGTGATTTCAGTTTCGAAATAAATTGTTCGTTGCTCGATTAATAATTTAAGCGGCTCAGATGAACCAAAAGTGGAACAGTGGAATAAAAGTGACAGTTTCGACGTTCGTCATGCCGAAGAGAGTTAGTCGGAGAGCTGGAAATGAAAACGAGGATTTAATAATTCATAAGCGTTCCGGAGTGAACTTGTGCGCGTGTTCAATTTATTCCTAGAAGATCATTTTTAATCAGCGATAGGTTATTTGTCATCAGGAACATAAAACACAAATTATATGTTCGTGTCTCCTCCTTCTCGCTGTGACTGCGGTCAGAATCAAATTTATAGATTTCATCTCGCGGGGTCTCTTAAACTTTTTATTACATGCCGCGACAACGATCAGCGTCATAAATTTTGTGACATTTTATCGCTGTCTCTCGGCCTTCTCTCCAGGTCTGAGACCTTTTCCTTGAATATTTATAAGACGAGTTATTAATGTTGGTTTTGATTAGCGTTTTTGTGCTTGAAACGATTTTATGAGTCGCCCGATTCTCGAAAATTTACTGCGCTCGATGGCTCAGATGACTTCGAAGGAAACTGATTGCGAGTGATGTCACCAACTGTTGTAATTAAGTAAGTTGATTCTGTGTAGATAGCGTCACGTCTTAATGCTTCATTACTGAAGTAATAGTTTAGCTACTGAGTCGATCTTCGAAGAAAAGGTTCAAAATTCCGATATGGTTTTTAATGCAATGATATGGCTCACGAAAGTTCTATTTGTTCTGTTTTTATTTGGTTTAAGCGCAAAGTCTCATTGCGAAACCATGCACGATTTGGTGTGCCGACAGTCAAATGTGAAAAACAATTAAAGCAGAAGATATCGAGAATGAAGAAAACCAATTAATCTGAAAACTCACAAGACGATTTCCAATCTCTTTCAGCTTCTTCCGACAGTCGCAAGGAATGCCGAGCTCGAGGAAGTGACGTCTAATTTTTCTCATTGAATTCAACATGCAACGGATGTCCTTGGCTCTTTCAATCTTCCTCTTTGCCGAAGTGAAACTCGTCCTCATCAGACAGAATCATTTAAATAATTCCAGGCGACATGAAAGCGCACGAAAGAGCTCACGTCACGAAATCTTTGTGGGTCGAAAGGAAGCAAATGTCACGCGATTCTCAAATCTCTGTCGTGTTTGTTGTCAGCTTGATTCTGTTTTCAAGACTGACCGTTTCATTAACTTTATTTCCATAACTTGCAACGGCCATCCCAGCCTTGGGGACGTTTTTCTAACCGAATTCCAACGAAAAATATTTGTGCAAATCGCTTTTGCGTTCGTTTATTAATGACGTGCATACAATTTGGGCACAAGGATAGATTTTTTGCATCGGCTATAACATTTTTTCTCTTCTCTGAAGAGGTGTACCCGGAGCCCGAAGACAATTTATATATGACATATTATGCTTTTTCCTCTGCTCCATTCGTTTATTGCTTCTAAGAAAATTAATAAATTTCTGTTCTCCTTCATTTCGTCGTCTCGCGTTTGGCGATTTTGAGTTTCTGATAATTCCCTCACAAATATTGGAGAGACGATGGAACGCGAGAACTGCAAAAGTGTCTCTCGCTATGTGTTGCAATGTTAAATGCGAATAGACCCGTTTCTAATCAGCGATGTTGGCGAAGGAAACGCGGCACAATTTATGAGGCAAAAAGGTTTCACGTCTCCGCCCCAAACGATCACAGTGTGGAATGTTCCACAGCCAGAAAGGAATCGGATGCAGAAGCATGAAAGCTTCGTTTGCACGTCTTGATTCCATTCAGATATTTTTAATTAATTTTTCTTTCTTTCATTCTGTGATTTACTGATGTGGACATCCCATTTTTCCTTTGCCATGTCTCTCATTCACATCGAAATCGAAAGTCTAAGGCGAAACTGCATTAGAGGAATTTTCGTTCTGGGATTGGTTCAACAAAGGATGAATAAATTAGCTTGAGATTCAATGTGGAACATCAGTCAATTTGAGTTGAGACTTAGGGCAGTCGCATTGTTTGCTCATTGAGTCAATTTGAGGCAAACTGATTACATTGCAGATTGATAATAGTTTGTCGGGCCGGACATTGCGCTGTTGGCAAAGAATTTTTATTGCTTTATTGTGTTTGCCGAGGAGAAATCCTCGTTCTGATAACATTCAATGAAATTCTAACCGGAGGCACTTCATCTTCGACCGCACATATAAATCATCTTTCGTCTCACTTAGAAATTCAACTGCAATTAAACAGAAATGTCACATTCGCTGTTTGATTGATCTTTGGCTCTCTGAGCAATTAAAATTATAATAAAATGTTGATAACGACGTTCATGTCAATCAAAAATCGTTTACAATTGTCATTTGGTTATCATGTCAACGTTTGAGGCTGCGAACATTTTTTTTAACAAGCAAACGATAGCAATTTGTTTACGACTCCCTTCTCTGTGATGCGCTTCATTCGCCGACTTTCCGCGCTTTCTCGAATGACAGTCGTAAAAACATGTCATCATTGGTTGTGATGCATGTGAGATGCACCAGATTATAAATGTAGATCGTTCGTTGCTCGATTTGACTTTGTGTCTCGTTATCAATCTTTAAAGTCTCTCGTTCCACGGCTTCTGTTTTAAGTCGAGACTTGTGGAAGTCATTAGCCAGTCAGACACGTGTTTGCTTTTACTTAATCAACAATCCGAGATGAGCTGAGATCCAACACAAGTTTCCCATCTGCATTGGTTGGCTCTCACGTTGACAGACACGATTTCAACTTTAAAGTTTAATAAATCGTCTGATCTTATCTTGAAGGCGACCCTCTTACCTGCGCAAACAGCAATAAAATTATGCAAATTATACCCGCGAAAGACTTTTTGTCAAAGCCTCAGACGTCGACAATGAACACACAATCGCCTTCCGAGAACACAAAATCTTCTTTCAACGTCGTCTCCGAGCACAAGGAAATTTAATTAATGATCGTTTGCAGTTTCTTAATGCGAGCTTAAATAACTTTGACGACACTTTTATGTTATCTTATCTCGTGAAATTGAGAATTCATGGTTTGTCGTATCGTAAGACAATCGGCAAGCGACACAAGAAGTTACTTACGCTCAGCTCATTCTTGATAAGAAATCAAAACAAAAACATTCGGACGATTCATTATGCTCAAGAGTAAGAGAGTGAGGCTTTAAATCCTAAGATTAGTTCGCACTTTGAGCATGAGAAACGTTGGTCTCTGTCTGCCTATTGCGGCAGAACAGATGACACACATTCATGTTAAGGTACCAACCAACTCATGGCGTAATCACTACTGAGTCAGCATTACAAATCAAGAAAGGTTGGGCGACTTAACCGCTCGAATCGCGTCTAGTTCCTTAAGAATGTCTTCAATCGAGCGCATTCAATCTGTTAAGCTAATTCCGCCATGCATTCTCGTTCAGAATTTGTTGCTTCAGCAGTTGATCTTAAATGTAAAGTAAATGCACTTTACAAGAACTTTTCATCGGAAACATTCTTTGCTCCAATTTCTTTCATTTCTGCCATCAACTAACCGGCCCCATGTGTGAAGCGGTAAGAGAACTTGCGAAACAGAAATATTTTTTTTTATCAGATCAACACTTAAACAAACCGAATGTGAAATGAACTTTAATGTTGGGGGAAGGAGAGACGAGGAAAAAAGTCCCCGACCAACATACATTTTGCATTAAAATCGCGCGATGAATAAAAAGTTTTGTTGTGCCCTTCGCCTGTTTTGATGATAAGATTGCGCATTTGTTGGTGTTTCTTTGTGAAGTAGATTAGCCTCGTCAGCTTCGAGAGTTTAAATGCCTCTCTTGCCGGGTTTCTTGTTCATCGATGCTTCATTTAAGAAATTGTCAATTTTTTCCAGTCCCCGATGAGTTTAATGAACTTCTTTTCGAGAAAGATTCTTCGGGAGATTTTGTTATTGATCGAGGAATTACTATGCTCGAGAGAGTTGAGAATCTCAGCTCGAAATGATGATGAATTGCTCGCAATTTATTAGTGACCAAGAAAATATCACACATTTGATTCATGTTCCTTATCGCACAAGGAAATTTTGCGAGAAGAGGAAAACAACGCTGATTTATCACATTTAAGGAGATTTCTACACGCAATTTCGCTCTGGACGTAAATGAACGAGTCTCAGATGGTCGTCGGGAGTGTTTTTCTGTTGTGCGTAATTCTTCACGTTTCACTGATTAAGTTGATGATAAAGTTGGAACTTGAGCATGTGAGTTCAACAACTAAACGTGTCTTAGTAAAAGAATCGTGAGCAATCATCAGTTTAGTCGCAAGAAGAGACGATTTTCTACTTGATTTGCTCTTCGTTCTTTCACTAAACTCCCGGCTTTGTGTGTTCTTCCAATCAACTTCATTTCTCTTCTTTTCAATTAAATGAAGCGGCTGGAAATTGTGTAGGCGACAAAATAGTGAGAGTCATCGCTTAATGCGTAACAAGGGGGATGACAACACACTACGAGCTATCAACAGCAGTTCCTGATGATAAAATCGTTCTCAACACTCTTCGTGTCACGAAATGTTTACATTTTTTTCCTGAGAATAATGCGACGACGATTTATTATCATTTAATTGGATGAACATTGGGAGAAGTCAACAGTCGGTGACAACAGCGACTCGTGTTTGTAATTAATTAGTGATCAAGTTATTTAATTATCCTTGTGGTGATTTACGCTCACCCAAAGTACTCCAACGAACATAAGTCAAGCGAAATAAAGAAATTTATCTTTCTTTAAATTTCACAGCGTCGCGAATCCCCTTAAGACGACCCCTCTGAGAAGTCGAAAAAAGGGAAAATTGTTTAATTTTCTGTAAAAATCACCAAACAATTTGTTTTCATCTGATTACGCAGAAAGAATTCTTTTCCTTTTCTCGTGGAATGCGAGGGTGGAAAAATGTTTTTCATTTCATTTCCGCGTGTCTACATCAAAGGACACGAAAACGTTTTTCTCAAGAATTTCCTCAGAGTCATCGTCGTGCGGCGGGCGTTTTAAGAGAATCCCGTGTTATCAATAGCGGAAGCCTCGCTGAAAAATTAATTTCTAATTTCAAGTCATGTCTTGAATAATTCATAAGATCGTCATGAGATTCCTCGATGCTTAAAATTCCAGCTCAGTTTTCTCATTTCTCTGTCGTCGTTTGTGTTCTTCAACTCGCGAGCATTGTTTTGCTTTCGAAAGCCACACTTTATCTCCACGAAAGCCATCACGGCGAGCGAAACGACTTCTCGAGCAAATTAATTAGTTTCAATGAATTTTAATTATTGTCATTTCCCAATCCTCGAGCGAGAGAGAAATGAAACACAAAAAAAATGAAATGGAATCGTGAAATGCTTTTAAACAGCAATTTAACACTTAACACTGAGCGCGAGATAAAATATTTTCTCACTTTTGCATCATGTGTGTGGCATAAAAGCAAGTCCCACCGTAAGCTCAATAAATCGCACACAATTTGTGTTATAAAAACTAATTAATCGCTTTCGTGCCACAGAGAATATCGATTTTAATTTGCACTGCTCATGTTCTTTGCTGGTGTGGCTCATGTCAGACTTCACTGGGCAGTGGCGTGGGTCAAGGAGCGACTTGTCTTTGTTTCTTGCACCTCGCTGCCCTCGGTCAAAGCATTTGAAGGTCTGCTTATTGGATAAAACATTTAAACGTCAAGTATAAGCTGTAACAAGTTCATATCTGATTCACTTTCATTACAATTGAAGAGCGAGCGAAACTTAACTTCAAAGAACCCAGGAAGGGCTGAGATGCTTTGGAGAATATTGTACAAAATAAAATAGAGAAGTCTCACTTCTCTCGCTGGGTTCGACAATGTTCATGTTTACACAATAAAGAATTGTCACCAGCATCTCTTTGCAGAAACGTTTAATGTTCAGAAACTCACTCGATTCAATATCGCATCGCATGAATCTTTGTGGTTTACTTTTAAAATACTTTCAGCAACGCACGATTTCTCATTCACTTTTTTCTTGTTCTCGCTTCGGGCTTGAAAATATTTGACTCTCAACGTATCGTGGTCGGTCAATGTTACACACGATTAATGTTTATTGACAACTTGGAGACAGTCCTCCGGAGGAATTTCTTTACGACTGCGATTTGTTTAATGCAGGCCTCACGATTCAGCCATTCATCATTCTGTCGTTGTAAAGTAATTCTCTCCTATTGCGATTTAGAAACAGAAAAAAATGTCTCACTCCATTGTCATAAAATAGCAATTTTCTGCTTAATCAAACGAATTCAATTGAAATCTAAGAGAATTTATTTTGAAAATGAATCTATTCTTGAATTAGCCAAACTCTCTTGCAGTGTTTGATAGTAGAGGTGATAAGCCTTTGGTCTCGTCAATTTACGATTCCTGGGTTCGAATCCCAGCGAGACGATTGCTCTGGAGTAAATCAATTTTTTTTTTCAAGAATTTTCGTCACTGATCTTTCCATTATCACTCTAATGTATTCTTGAAATAGCCAAATTCTGTTGCAGTGTCTGCTAATAGAGGTGTTAAGCATTAAGTCTCGTCAATTTTTAAAAAACCTGGGTTCGAATCCCAAAGACGACTATCTAAAACGAAAGAAAGATGTTTTTTTTAATTATTATTTATTCGAATCTTTTCTTGAATTAGCCAAATTCTGTTGCAGCGTTTGATAGAAGAGGTGATAAGCCTTTGGTCTCATCAATTTAAAATTCTGTTTGGTTCGAATCCCAGCAAGACGATTTGTTAATGCTGAAGTTATTTGTTATTTTTTTTAAAAAAAATAATATTATCTTGTCACTCTAATCATCAACATATCCTTTCAATTTTTGCAGCTCAATTATGTTTAATGAAAATTAGAAGATTCTGAGAAGTGTGGCAGTTTAAAATCCAACTTACAGCCAGCGGATAATTTCAGTTTAAGTTTTTTTTTTTTCGTAAAAGAGATTGTTTTAAGAATTATCCAAAATTATTGAATTATCTCCGAAACACTTTCGTCTGCTGTTTATCATCACGAGAACTTGAAGGAAAATCATTTTTAGCAAAAGGCAACGAGAAGACTTGCTCGATGACATTGATGACACGAAGGCAAAGTATAACTCGAAGCCAAACAGTCTCAGTGACTGAAAGTCACTTAGAGCGATCAATTATTCTGAATTAAAGTTCATTCGAGGCAGGAAAAAAAGTTCTTTGAGCCAACCGTCGTCGATGAAGTGAACGAAGATTGCATTTACTTAGATGTCGTTTTGTGCTCGTAACGAAACTATAAATATTAAATTTATCACGCAAAGCATTTCAACTGTCAATTCGACAAATTTTTCTTGTAATTTCGAGCCATAAATTTTTCATTCTCACAACATTTGTTGTGTCGAGTGTTTAGAGCTTACCATCGGGCGTTTTTATTTGTTAGATTTCACTTTTGATCGAAGCAATCGAAACATGCGTTGCATCAGTGCGTGCAGTAATTTAATGCGCTTCCAGCGTAGACACATCAACCGGCATTAAATTGTCCTTCAAAACGTTTTCTAATTTATCGAAAATTAGCAAAACGGTTGCTTGAGCTGCTTCGAGGCTTGTTCATCGAAAATAATTTGTCGAAAATATCGGAAATGACTTTTTTTGCACATTTTCGGATCATCCATGGCAATGAACTGTCCAAGGTGCATCTGCCAATTGAAACGAGCGCTTCAAATAAATTGATTATCCGAAGAGAAAATCAATTTGCCATCAAAATGTAATCGGGGGATAGATTGTCATTAAATTAATTGAAATTTCTGAATGAGCTGCGCGAGAGCTTTTGAGAACGAAAAAGCGGAAAATCAAACAGACATCATTGCACAAATTCCACATTTTCTGTAATTGAATTCACATCATCGCTCCATGCAAATGGCAAGGGTTGCTCACGAATAAATTCCACTGGACATGACAAAAAGTTGCATTAGTCTAATGAAATTTGTTAGCTTTTTAAAGTCAAACATTTGCATTTCAAAGTGATTCGTTTGGTCAATCTAAAACTCCCTTTTGAAGTAAGCACGAATCAAAAAATTTCCATGACAAAACCATTTTCGTGAAAAACAAATTTTCCGGATGATTGAGGTTTTCAATTTTCCATCGTTTTCGAAAATGTGATTGGAAAATTATGTGCAAACATCGTCGAAGGGGTTGAGCGAATGAAAATGGCATCGGCTTGATTTATTAACTTGCGGTTCAGTTATTTTATTGCGAATTCATCGATGTAAGAGTGAGCGTAATTCTTTTAAGAGAAAGTTTCCATTGTCGTTCTAATAACTCGCGTCACATGTCATCTTTCCCTTCACCTATCGATCCACTTCCCCCCCTGAAAATCGAATCTCACTCGTCAACGTCATTAGCTTCTCAATCGCGAAGCTCATATCGCAGTTCGATATTCAATCAAACGCCAGTTCGGAATTTCTTTTGTTTGCTGTTAATATTCAGCCTAATCGCATAAATGAAAGTCATTAAAAAACAAAGTGGCAAAAACGAGTGTACACATGACAACGTTTGACGCGCGGCACACATTGTCACGAATGGTGTGAACTTTCTCAGATGTCTCATTGTAATTTGACAAAAAAAAAATGAAATGAAGAGAGAATCGACACGAGACGAATGAACGTTCTCTTACTTTACGAACGTCAAACGCACTTCTCGCTATGATAAAGCAACTTTGACGTTTTTCGTGAACTCGTTTTATTAATTTATTGCCATTTATTGAGCCGAGTTTGTGCTGCTCAAGGGGAGAACGACAACGAAACAACGGCCAATAAATCGATTTCGGTTTGCATTGTTTGGTGATAACTATTCATTAGTTTACCCAACTGCACTTTGATTTCTTCGGCAACATTTGCAAGAGAGAAAATTGCGAAACCTCGCACCGGCCGCTCGAGGCTATTGTCTCAACTAATCTCCATTGTAATGCAATCAGATATGTTTATGCAGAAGAAAACTGCAATTCAATAGCATTTGGAATAATTCAATTTTATAGTTTCAGCATCGAAGTAATTCGTTTGAAATTGTGCATTTCGATTGATGATAAGAACTTGAATTGGAGATCGTTATGAGCTTGGCTTGTCGCAAGGAATGCAAATGATTCAGGAGATCTCAACCTTTTTCTTCGAGACGTAGCATTTTGTTGTGAAGGTTGAGAAGCTCGTTACCTTGCTCATGAGTCGGCAGCATCTAAGATAACTGAATTTGTTTTCGAAACCAGACCATTGCTCTAGAAATTCCCTCGCATTAAATTGCATCTGTTGTTGCCAAACTCCAAGTTTTTCTTTTTTTTTGATTTATCAGCTCTCCCCAATTACGCCATCATTCATCATCTTTAACTTTCCTTTTTTTTTCGCCAACTTTGTTCACGTGCTGTCAGCAACTTTATTCCTTTTCATTAAATGTGGGTTTGCTATCTTCACTTCAATTCTTTTATGTTATCGCAAATGCAACCAGCAAAATAACTCATCCCAGGAAATATCCCCATTTGGCCACTTTATCATCGAGTTGTTGACATTTTGATATCTAATGAATGTAATAAATAATTTACGCTTTGCTACTTACAGCGAGAGAAGAAAAAACATTTCCCTCATTTTTTCCGCCTTCCTCTCGGATGTCATTTCAATCCTCATAATTGTTGAGGGAAAGGAAATTTTCCAGTAGATTAAATACACGAACAAAGAGCATAAATGTTGAAAATTGCCTTAAGCGAATCGCGGGTGGAAGATTTAAACTTTTTCTTCTTGAATAATCAAGCAAGATTTTCTAGTCTTTGATCTTTTGACTGCCTCGTCGACGAGAATTTATTTGTCGAGCTCATATTTCTCCGTCATCATCTAAAATGCAAAAAAGAAAGAGAAACGCGAAAAGATATCTTCGTGTCTCTGATGTTTGTGATAGATTAAAAGTAAACTTATTGGCACTCGGCTTGTCAAACAATATTTTACGACATTGCCCTAGAGAAATCTCTCGTGTGTCTTGATGCTTAAGCAAACATTTACAGTCACACATCACGTACGTGCAATGTCTCGATGTTGTTCCTCGGCACGTTACAGTAATGCTCAACATAAATTCGTTAGCTTGCGAAGGGAACAAGGTAGGAAGAGAGAAGCTGGCAAGTTATTACGATGGGGAAGAGTCTTGTCGGTGCTTTAAAGACTTTTGACGTACTCACGGGGTTTGTGAGTAAGTTCTATCAATTTGTGATTAAAGATTTTAATTTATTCACAGATTTCTTTTTAGAATCTTTAATTCCCTTTCGTAATTTACAATCGTCCCCACCTGCCCTTGATGTTTCAATCCACTTCACCAGCAAAATAAAATTTTAACAATTGACTTCTTTAACAAATCATTTCGATTATGATTTTTTTCTCAATCGCGCCCGACTTCAATTAATATCGATTTGATGAGTCCAAGGTGTCAAAAGAACCAAAGACGTTCTTCCATCTGACGCAATTCAACATCAAAAAAAAAATCTTTACCGACAACAGAATCCAATTTTCATTCTAATTGCTCGACATCTGTTTTCTACACACATTTTTCTAATGTTTCACAACAATTTTGTTTTCTGTAAAATCATCGAAAAAAAAAACTTTTTTAATGATTCAACAGATGTAAGCAACATTAGAGAGAGAAGCAGCAATGTCTTGACCGCAGCTACGTTTACTTCTTCTTCTTCTACTTGACTCCCCAGAGCTCAAAAGTCATTCCATATTGGCTTCATGATCATCGAGCATCGAATAGAATCACGAGACGAGAAGGAAAACTGTGAAGTTAATTAGCCGAACGCCAATTGCACATGTAAATCGAGCGAGCTTAAAGGAATAAACAGCCACTGAGTGCGCACATAAATAATCCGAGCGAGCGAGAGGGAAGGCCTCAAATTACAGACGAATGGATCTAGCGTAACTGTCTTAATTATTATGCACTGCTACCTCAAAGAACGGCGAATGTGCAACAAGTGAAGTGTTCTCGACTAAGACAATAAAAGCAGATCATAAAATAATTGGAATAGCTCGCTAGAACTACCGAGATGCATGACGGAGCTTTTCGGACAATTTCCGTCTTCGTTCTTGTTTTTAATTTTATGCAAATTTCGGCTTCTTAAGCGAAAGAAGAGAGATGACCTCATGAATATGGAGATTCTTCTCTGCTCGTTACACTTGACAGTCACCGAGCGTAACAATTGCTGATTGTCGTCTTGTGTGACCGCAAAATAAAATAAATTTAGCTGAAAATTTATGAACGTTGACCGATCTCCTCGTTCACTGATGTTCATCGGCTGTTAAATTTATTCGATTTTTAGTTGTTAAGACGACGAGAAACTGTCGTGGTAAGAGTGACATTTAATTAACGACCTTTCGTGTCTCCTCATTCCGTCATCAAAGTCCATAAAAATGTAGTCACGGTGACATTAAGAATTCTCTCTTTCTAACTGAGATCATTATCGTCGATTCGTTTCTAGCTTCGACTTCTTGGACTTTTGTTAAACAGACTGTGACATGCACAATTTGAATTACAAATTAAAATCTCCTCGAGTGTCTTCAAGTGCTCTCTCGAGTGAGTGTTGCAATCCTAAGAAGAGTTGACTCGAAATTGTTTCTCGTGAAGAGGTAAATTGTCTTGAGCGCTCACTCGACACACGGCAGGGACAGAAGACAAATGTTGACGAAAGATCTGGAATGATCGTTCCGAGAATTAATCTTTTAATGCCATTATTAACAGCTCTCGGCTTCGTTCGGTCTGTTTATTCGAATGACACAGTCAAGAATCTGTTTGAGGTTCCAATTATGGAGATGTGGGCGTCAAGAGAATTCTAAAGAACAATTCTGTTATTGATGAGAAGTATTTCACTCTCGTTCAGAAGTGGAAGAGGTGACTGTCGTATCGATCGACTGGACGGAATATTTTTCTTCTCTTACGCATTTCTCGACGCTCTCTCTCTCTCTTCGACAATCGCACAATAGGACCCGGTAGACTGTCAGTAATTTGAAGCGGCGCCCAAGGTCTTACATATTTTCTCACATAATTCTTGACAATACAAAAGAGCGAGAAGGCCCCAGAAACGATGATAAACGAAAAATTTTACGGATGTATGATATGGATTATATTTTCGTTCCCTTCGTCTTTCGATCTCGTTTGTTGTTTGATCGAAATTCTAAAGAGAAGAACGACGAAGGATATTTTTCAAAAATATGTTTAAAAAATCAAAAGACATGAAAAGGAGGAGAAATGCAATTAATTTTTGCATTTGAATGTGAAGAAGCTTCACCAGAGCGACCTCCCATCTAAAACATTTTGTGATTGCTCTGAACTCAATTTGATCTCATGAATCGATTTGTTTCGTAGTTGGAGTCCAAACAAATCATAAACTTTTCACCACTTGATGTCGAAAGGATCTTTAATTTCCTGAATGCGTCGACTTCTAATCAACCGATGATGCATAACTAAATCGAAGAATCGTGCTTTGTGAGTTCTTTTGATTCTGTGACTAAATCATCGAGAGTCGCCACGCTGTGATGTAACGATGAAAATGATTTTTCTGTTGGCTTTCAATTCTTTCGTGATGAGAAAGATTTGAAGATTTTATTTTTATATTTGGAAGACAAGTCCGTACCGCACTTCAGAACGAGCGAGAGAATCATTTCGATTCAAAAGCGAAACGTATAATTATGAGACATAAGGCTGAATCAATCAAAAAAAGTCATTTGTCATGGAAAGGTCGCTTCAACACACAGAACAGAACTTTTTCTTTGTGTATCGTCATCTCGAGATAGATCTAAGACTTTGTACTTTCGACTAATGATCGACAAGACACGATCGTAAGGACAAGATGATTCTTCTAAAATGTATTACGAGAAGAATCATTAAGTCTCCATACATTTCATTTGGTTCTCAGCATGGCTTTTTGTCTTACACAGCGAGTCCGAGCGGTTTCTTTCTGTTTGAAGGCGAAAACAAAAAATAAATGAAAAGATATAAAAATTATTCTCTTCGTCGTTCGACGACGTCGTATCCAAAGGTGATATTAATATTTTTGTCTCTTTGTGGATACAAAGTTAAGCGAAGAACGACGAAGAAGGGAACAAAACGCCCCAGAGTTTTAAATTAAGCGAAAGAGCGAGTTGGATCAGGCTGCATTTTAATTTTGAAAGGACACAGTCGGGTCTTTCGTGATTATTAATGTCTTCTAATTAATCATAAGCAAGATGCATTGAGGGAATATTTTGATGGTTAAAGTTGAAGATGAACAATGCGAAGGATTTCTTAAAGATTTTCCATAGAAAACTTGCGACGTCAAGTGTAAAGGCGACACGTAAAACACTTGTAAGACATGACTTGGAATCACTCGAAGGCTAGGACAAAGCAAACAATCGATCCCTGGAATTATTGTCCCTTTCTCTCTTCCAGAGTAGAGATAATGACGCTGAGAAATGTGCAACACACTTTGTCATTATGTTCTTGTGTTCAAGCAACAAGAAAAGTCCGAAACTCAATTGTCATTTATCAAAGGAGATGAAGAAGATGAGACGAAGGCACCTGACATGACAAGTCTTTTGATCATCGTCAAGTTGATCTTTTGTAATGTCATCTTTTTTTGGCAGAGAACTCTCGGCTAGAAAAGACGAACGAGAAGCAATTATGACGGCAAGTTGCAGAAAGAAGTGAAAATCAAAAAGTCAACCATCATCAACAGGTAACCGTGGCTTTGGGGAAAGAGAGAAGAAAGAAATAATTAATTTTATATAAAAGCCATTAATATTGTTGTCAGAGAGAATGTTCTGAAAGAAACTCGATGTCATAGCGCCGTAGGGCGTTTTCTTAATTTTTTTTTTCGTTTCTTGTTCTCTTTTTGTGTGTCGGGCGTTTTGGCGGTTTAAGAGAAATAACAAAAATTTGTAATTTCCTAGAAATCTAAGATTTTCTTTTCTTTCTTGCACCGCTCGGGAAAATCCAAAAAAAGGACTCGAAAACGAAGCTAAGCGTGAATAATTTAATTTCTTTAATTGCATCAACTCTCAAAGAGAAAGCTTAAGATTGTTATCTGCTTGCAGTGTTGAAGCCAATAATCCTTTTACTCGAACAATGCGAAATGAAGAAGCCTTCAATTAGCTTGTGTTGCAAACTCCTCAACCGCAAAACGAGCAGTAAAACTCTCATTGTTTCCATACTCGTCTTTGTGTCGTCGTTTGTCAGGTTTCGGTAGCGCCATATCCGCAAAAGTAAAACTTTTCATTTCAATTGTTGCTCAATTTGCTTTGAATTTCAATTGAAAAATGCACAGGGCAGCGTGAGTTTGTAAACATTTTTCTTTCCTCTATTCAGGCCGGGCTGTCGAAATGTTTTCATTTCTTTCTCTCCATACCTGAACATTCGATTCTTCTTCTTTTTGAGTTTGAGTGCTTAGTCCACCAACGAAGATAACACAACAGAGGGAGCGAAGGAGAGAAGAGTTTCTTTTTCCTAGATCGTAGGCGAAAGATCAAAGAACAACCACATAAATTGTGTACTCCCTGTTGTCATGAGAGATAGGAGTGAAGGGACACAAGGCGATCCGCAGTCTCGTAAAATATCAAACCAAATTATATCGCCATAAAATGTTTTATCATCTCTCAATCGATCTTGAGATGAATTTTATGTTGAAGATCTCAGGCTGTGTTCATGACTTTATAATTTGATGCTTAATTTGACCCTGAGCGCATATGGACGAGGACAAAAGGGGACGACAAATGTAGAACATCATCAATTAGTCGTCCTTTAATGTTTTCCTTTCGGAAGAATTCTTTCGTTTCTTCAGCTCGAGCCATAAACATTTAAAACATCTTACGCTCCCTTCAAAGGGTTCCGATTTCACAAATCTATAAAATCATAAAAAGTTTGAATTTCACGAAAGAAAAAATATTTGAGTCGGGAAAGTTGAAGAAGAAGTTGAGGAGAATTGGACAATTTGCGCGACAAATTCTTAGAAGAAGGCAAACGAATATTATTTTATTGTATTGACATTAGAGTCAAAGTTGATGTTTTCTAGGAAAATATTTGAGTCAAGTTATTCGAGATGGTCGAAAGTGAGAAAATTAAATTGTAAAGAAAAATAATTTCTGCTCTCGATTCGAAGAGTTTCTTGAACTTTTCATTCAGAAAATCGGTCAGACGATGTGCGATAACCAAAAAGTTTTCTCAAAACTTCCTCAAGCCAAACAATCAATGGAAATTAACGCTTCCTCTCAGAAATATTTCTAATCACTTTAATCAACTCTCGATCGATAAATATTTTTCCTTCTCGTGTCGTTTACAACAAAACCCAAAGCAACGTCGCTTCGTTGCGCAACAAACTCTTATTCTCCTTCGTTTGTGTCTGTTCAGAGACGAGAAATTTCCCCTCAAAATCCATTTACTCCTCAAACGCTTTTGAGATATTTCGACTGTGTCTGCCTTTCTCATGTTGCGACTGTATTTCTTATGTTGCTACACAAACTGACTCTCATTGCTTAATACTTTTTCTAACGAAGCAGACGTGTTTTTTGTTGAAGAAAAAAAAAGTTAAAAGATTTACAAGTGCATCTGTTCTGAAGAAAGAAAATAACATTTTTATTATATCACGACGAATATTTCGTGGAATTCTGTGAGAAGTTAAGAAACAATTTCAGTTTAAAGTGGAAATTTGAAGACAATTTCGAGAAAAAATATTTTTCATTGAGAAAAACAAAAATTTTGTGAAGTTTTTTTATTCGGTAAGTTGAGTTTGATTTCAATAAAAAAAAAACAAAAACAGTTCGTGAATAGTTGAAAGTGTATCTGTCGATCGACTCGATTAACATTTTATTGATGATTTTATTGACGAGAAGGTTTTATCTCTCTTCACGAGTCTGAGCCGCCAATAATCTCATTTTATTCTTTTTCTGTTCGCTGATTATATTTGATGGTGTCTTCTGCCTTTAACATCGTTTTTTGATCGTTTTATGACAGTAGCTTTAACGATTCCTCATCTCTCGGTCTTCTGCTTTTTCCTTCAAGACGCGAATAAAAAATAAATTTCGTTCTCTCAAAGAACAATTCTCGGAATTGTCTTTTAAATATTTTCGAGAGAATCGTGAAGATTCTTTAAGCTTTACGTTAATTTTCTGTTGTCCAAGACGCAATGATAAATTCTGAAAATAAAGTTCACCCCGATCGCCTCGAGGGCGGAACATTTTTTTATTGTTTTGTGAGTAAATGAAGACGAAGCGACAGAGGGAGAGAGAGAAATAATAATGATTGTAACTAAACAGCATTTTTATGATTCGCGGCTAAGAAACAACATCGAAAAGTTATTGAAAATTGCAGTAAAAATCCAATTTGGTTTTCGGTTCGTCATTCTTCTGACTAATGTCACTTTTCGGGGATTTGCGGCCTTTCGAACAGTTCCACCGGCAGCCAGAGTTGATTGAAAAGTTTGTAAGCTGCAAATAAAATTAAGAGCGAAGCGTTCATGCAGTTTCGCTTCGAGTCGCTTCATCGGCAATCACATAAATTCAAATGCACAACGAGTCGTTTTCTAATTTCCTTTTGGGCCTGAAAACTTCACGAAAACATGAAACAGGGAATGAGGAGAAAGAAGAAGAAGCTCCAATGGATAATTCAACGAAGCGCCAATGCGTTCAGCAGAGTTGCATGTTAAGTGTTTTTTAATAAATTAAAATTAAACTTTTGCGAACACAGAAATCTTTCACGAGACAACCAAAATTTGACTGTCGATGTTTTCGTTTAAAGTTTTCTTCGTCGGGCTTGTTAAGGTTTCATAATTTTGTCTTGCCATTCACCGAAATGTTCTTTGCGAGTTACATTCTGAAATGAAGTCGCGTTTTGCCGTCGGAGTCTTTGTCGACTCTCCGCTCGCTTGATGAGTGTTTGCTTAGCGTTTAATTCATAATAATTTCGACTCTAAGAAAGCCCCTGAAGATTTAAAGAACGAAAATAATTTAATCTGATACTCGAGCATAAACAAGATAAAAATGTTTTCGTTTACACGACGCTTGAGACTCGTCCAATGTTTTTCCTCTTCATCTCTTTTCCCTCATTCCGAGAAAATTGAAAACAAATTATTATTCGGGAAGAAATATATTTCTCATAAACGACACTTCATACCAGAGCGAACATCATTCGACGGCTTCTTCAAAAGGAAAGACTTCAATGATTCGCTGGGTTGAGACATCAACGAAACCGTTTTCAACAATGAAAGAGATTTAAACTTGAAGAAAGCGCGCAGAACGAGATAAACTAAAACAGATACACTCTCAATTACTTAATGAGCACTTTTCGGGAACGAAAGAAAGAGATTTCGTTACTAATTTAATAATTTCTTTCTTCTTCTTTTCTCTCAATAGTGTTATGCTTTGTTGAGTCTGTGAAGACGCGTCCAGTAATCATCTTAACACAGAAGCATACACAACATGTCGTCACAGCCCCCAAACTTTCTTCCATCGGATATGGAGAAGGCAGCCATGCAGCATCGTTTAAATATGCAATTAAATTTACTGCAGCACTTGCAGATGCAATTAATGGCTGGTCTGGCACCTCCGTCACCGCCAAATCAACCGCAAAATTTATTATCGCCCTTGGAGCGGGCAGTGGCTGGCAATAACAATTTGCAATCAATTATGCACCCGTTTTATTCGCGTTTAAATCAACCGACACAATTGGCATCCGCATTATCATCGTCATCGAACGTACCGACACCGCAATCCCTTCAACCGCACACAGGCCCGTCATTCGATATGAATAATTTAAACAGCGAGTTGATGAGAATGAAAAAGTTGAAGTCGATGGAGAAATACGCTGACTACGAATCGAAGAAAGAGATGATGAACAACAACAGCAACTTCCATCCATCGCAATATCCATCGAAGATGCACGACAACTCCCACGATCATTCAGAGAAGCAACAAGGTCCTCCAGTCGAGAAGGTTCGCAAACAACGTCAAATGAATGCTTTCCCATCAAATCTCGGTACTCAGTTCATCAATCCAGCGACTGGAAAGAAGAGAATTCGTTGCAACGTTTGCTTCAAGACTTTCTGCGACAAAGGAGCGTTGAAGATTCATTTCTCGGCTGTTCATTTGCGTGAGATGCATAAATGCACAGTTGATGGCTGCACGATGATGTTCAGCTCGAGACGTTCAAGGAATCGTCACAGCGCCAATCCAAACCCAAAACTTCACTCGACAAATATGAGACGAAAGATTTCTCCACATGATGGTCGAAGCTTCCAAGCCCGCGCAATGTTTTTCCCACCGTCCTCCAGCCCTCAAGTTCCACATTTATATCCAAATGGCTCCGGCCACTCAATGCAGCCAGCATCTTCATCTCAATACGTCAATCAACCTTCAGCCTCGCCATCAATCGATTCAATTAAGTCGGGCGAGTATAACGATGCGAAGAGTGTCAGTGATTTCGAAGATGATGGCGACATTTCAGTGAACGATTCGGAAATCTCATTCAACAATCCAACCATGAGCGACAACGACAACGAGTCGCAAAATGAACCACACGATTACAGCGTGAAGAAAAGCTCACCATCGATTCGTGTCAAGAGTGATGAGTACTTGACGGGCAAGATGAACTCCGCTGATGACCTCATGAACATCAGCAATAGCAGTTCGATTTCAAAACGTAAACGGAAAAGTCAGAATCCAATTAAATGCACAAACAGCGCATTGGATTTGCTGATGGAATCGAAGCTGATGAAGTACAACGATCCTCAGGAGACGACAATAAGCATTCGTCGTGAATCGATTGAAGACGATGGAGCAGCTGAAAATGTGACACTTGACCTATCAAAAAACTCTAACGACTCATCTGAAGTCTCTGACGTTAAAGAGGAATCAGATGAAGCAATTGATCTCCGTTCGAAGTCTCCAAAAAACTCACCGAAGGATGATGAAGTTGATGACGAAATCAACAATAATCTGTTAGCAGCGAGCAAGAAAATGTTTGGACCCAAATATCCACCGTTCAATTTTTTAATTAATTCCATTCTCTCGAAACCGTCCGCGACATCAGACGGCGAAAGCGAGTCAGACGTGAGTTCCACGAACGAGAACGAGGATAGTCGCTATTTTCAAGAGAATGGTTCGTTCATCAGCGTGTTCTAAGACGTCACAGTGACCACATCGTGTCAAGAAATCCTCGCCTCGGTTAACGATTTGCAATAAAAAAATTATCAAATGGACGCGATCGCTTCAGATCAATTGTAGTTAAAAAAAAACAAGTTTAATCAAATTTCTTTGACGAGAATCTCAAGTTAAGTTTAAATTATTTTTCCACCTCCATCTCAGTTCATCATTGTGCGCGCAATATTTAAATGTCTTCTGTAAAACGAGTAAAGTTTTTAGTTTTAATCGATGGTAGCTTTTACTTAAATGAGAAAATAATTGTAATGGAAATCAAATTATCAATTTAGAAGATATCAAGTAGGAAAAAATAAAGATGAGAAAATATTGAGTTTAATTAAAATACATTGAGTCTTTCAATTGAGAGTTTATTTCAGCTGCGGGGATTTTACGGAGATTAAATCACTTGATACGTTTACAAAGAGAATTAAATTTCTCATGTGACCTAACAAACGCACGTCCCCACTTAATGCGATTTAACAGAAGTATTTTCATAAGTTTCTTTGCTTACAGCTTTAAGGCTCTTTCCGTCTTTCCATGACGAGCATTTTCTTCACCGCATTGTGACTTGCAGCGTTTAAGAAATGGTGAAAACATAAACGGCTTATGAGACCAGTTGTCGCTTTGAACACTCTTTAAGACTTGTGGCTCTTCTCGGTATCAAATTGCACGAGCTTATGATGCAAAATCCACCAGCAAGTACCCATTACTATCATCGCGCCATAACGCGAGGTATTATGATTAGTTTCGAAGCATGAACTGCATGTTAAGTTGAGATTAAATGGATGATCGTGACTGAAGTTTTTCTCCATGATTAAACTGTTGTGATCGTAAAAGGAATCAACACGCTTGAAGCTGATAAGGACTGGAAACATTAATCAGTTTACGACAATGTTTCCCCTCTTTTCGTTGAGCGACGACGACGATGTCAATTGCAGTTCTTCGATATTAATTTTAGATTTCCCTTTTGCATTAGCATTGAGCTTGAAACGAAAATAAAATGCAAAATCATTGCGTCAGTCTAATGGAAACCCTTTTGTGTATTAGGGTTCGACAATTCTCCATCATCCGCGTCTACTTAGTCCATGAATTAACGAAGGGTCGTTGCGGATTTTGTTCGGCAAATAATCAGAGCGATACGCCGATGATTCGTAATTGCGACTGCCTACGTTCATTTGTCGAAACGAAACAAGCGAAGTTCAATGATTAATTTCAATTAAATCGAAAATGCCAAAATATTTTTTTCAACATCAAACACTCGTGTATGTGTCGTTTCGATCGTTCATGGTCAAAGCGGAATCAAAGTGAAGTTTGTAACAAATGCTTTGCTGTAAATCATAATCATCATTACGTTATGACCATTCCATGTTTGTCGCTGCCTCACAAAATAGACATAATGTCTATGCACATTGGAAGCGCGCGTTCTCCGCATAAAAACTCGCTTCGGCGAAGAGAAAGAAAAGCGCGCTTCAACTGCAGATTGAAGAGTTCAGCCGAGGTTTATGTTTCATTCTTCTATGCGCACAAACGAGCATTATTAATGATAAAAAGACTGTAACTAATGTTTTCACAGATACTGGTTTTTAATGTCCAATATCACAGTCGACGAGAGCGGCTTCGTGTTGTTGATCAACGAGATAACCACGACGCGCTGCATTGAGAATTGAAGTCGTCTCGCGTTGGAGTTGTACGATAAGTTTGTCACTGAAATGTGAAGGAAATCGCTTTGAAGAAGCTAAACTTCAATACTAATTTGTTTAGTTCTGGCTTTCTCAATATCAAACATTGAATCCATCTTTTATCACAACGAAAAATTATCGAACGATGGTGATCTCTGGGCAGACGTTTCAAGTGCTAAAACCCAGAGATCTGTGAAAACGACAATCGTCGATAATTCATTTGTTCTCAGTACTTTCATCTTCAAACTTTCCATTGTTTTTCTTAATATTGACTCAAGAAATTCTCGTTGAACTGTTTTCGTTCTTTCTGAGAAGAATCGCGTGGTGCAAATTTGCTTTCCAGACATCGTCAATTGGCTGAGCGGCTACCTGCGCTGAGTCAACAAGCGATGTGCTTGCATCGTTGAGATTTTAACACTCGCTCGGACGATATTGATATTTCAACTCACGATGCTCTTGATTGCCAAAGCTCAAATAAAGATCCCACAAGTCAGCGATATTTGTAGAAAAAGGATCGTTAGGCGTCTCGCTGTTTAATGTTCTTGCCACACAGCTTTGAATGCAAGCAATTTATTTGCCATCCCCGAAATGATAAATGTGTGCCAAAACGACTTGAAAGAAAGAGGAGAATGCATTTAAACGTCTATCGTGAACACATTCAGAGGATTCCTCTGTTTCAAGACATTAAAATCTCTCGAGAAAGAAATCGTTTTCGAAGAAATCATTTACAAATTAATTGATTGGGCGTTTCACAAAGTGTTTTAAAGATAAACTTTATAGTCATTTATTTCTGCTTCCCTCGAGTTCGTTCGTGAAGTTCTCTAAATGTGCATCCTCTCTAAATTCATTCTTAAAACGATTCGTCTGCTTCATTGTGTGTGATGAGCTTGTTTTTTTTTGGGTGAAAAGCAATTTCTTTTGTTCAGCAATTTACTTCTTAGGTAGTTTCCCGTCCTAAACGTCATTAAACGGAACGATTTATGTGTTTCTCTCTCTCTCAGTTCGTGAAATGAAAATCATCAAATTATAAGGTGCTTCGCGAAATGCAGCGAGGACGAGAGGAAATAAAGTATCAGATGCCTGATGACTTAAAGTCCCTTCATTGACACTCTGACATTTTTCTTACTAAAAGTCGGAGATTTGCTTCGTTTCGTTAAATTATAGATTGGAGAGGTTTTGGTTTCCCTTCTGCTTGCTTTAGCAAAGTGCACACGATGATCCTTAGACCTCATGCAGCATATGCTCTCTCGAGAAACCAACAAAAAACGTTTCTCAATTCCATTGAAATCTCCAAGGCCGTCAGTCATCAAATCGAACGGCAATTTAAGCTTCACATGTCATTGAAGGCAGGTAAGCAATCGAAGCAATGCTCAATTAAATGTCACAACACATGCTTCACCTTGCGAACAACAGCAAATCGTTTCTCACGCATAAATCACGACGAACGTCGTGTAAGCAATCATGTTAAACGAATGTGTTCACAATAAATCGCTTGACGACTGTTCTAATGGAACGGCGGGAATTTTCGAGAGGAACGACGTAGATAATTGAGTGAGAAACGTTTTAATTATCATTAAAATGTCAAAACGCACGAAACGAGCTCTCGTTTCATCTCTGCGACACCCACAAGCAAAGCTCGTTAATTCTTCGCGTCTCGTTTCCTCTCAGTGACAAATAGATTAGTCGTGAGCGCACGCGTTTGATCTGAAATCATTTCTAGACCCACATCGTCGTCAATGGTTAACCAGAAAGATTTTTGTAGTTCACAAATATTCGATATTTGTTTGTGGAAATGGGTGACTAAAAATACATGAACCAGCAGCAGCCATCAGCATGCACGATCCGTAAAGTTTCTTCTTCGTCTTCTTCTCTTTGAGACGTTACATATTTCCTCATCATCATCATCATCTTCGGCAATATGTGTTGTGAAAAATTGAATTAAAGCAAGAAGTTCTATTTAAAGACAAACCAGAAACGCTTGTAGTTGAATGCATGCCTCGTCGTATCGCTTGGCTCCGCGCGCGCGCGCGATATTTAATTGAAATGTGTATTTTGGAAACAAAGTTTCAGCTTGAAACTCTTTCGTCAACACGACGCCGCGATTTATAAATATAAAATGAAATCGTAATTTTTTTTTGTGGTGCGATGCATTACAATAAACAATTAAATTTATTCATGCATTACATCGAGAGTTTTATTGAAATGTGAAAAGATTAACATCATTTGAAGCGACGCAGGTGGGACGAGTTTAGAGAATTCGTCACGCATCGCGGATGTAACTCTTTAGTTCTTTAAAATCATCACTGAACTCAACCCCAGCGCACACAACATTTTAATTAATTACAATTTCCACTCACAAAAGTCAAACGAAAACATTTTGATTTGCGAGATTAAAGGACGCAATTTCGTTGATTAGCCCTTTTAACTCCAAATTCCTTCTCGTCATCGAGAGAACGATGATGTCAAACGTAATTACAAAGCAACTCAGTCGTAAAGAAAACTTCAAAGAATTTAGAATTGCAATGAATTTTTTTCGAGACTCTACTTGCAATATTGAAAGACGAGAGCGAATAAAAAATCAATTTCACGAGATATCTTGAGCAAGGCACTTGAAGCAAAGCTTCGAAGTCGAATTTTAATATCCGGCGTGCGTGATTTGCATTTCATGACTTTTTTAGATCACTCAAACACGCTTTTAATAAAATCAATTATGAATCGCTCTTTGTATGTCACGAAATGAATGAAAATTGCTGTAAAGTGATGAGTTGAGCTAAAGTTTTTCTTCTTCTTCCTTTTCCGAAGCAAAGGAAAGTTTTCGCTCTTAGCAATTTTGTTCTCAGGAAGTTGAATGTCTACTCGCTAAGATTAAGAAAAGTAGCAGGTTCTATGCTCACAATAAATTACTTTCCGTCTTTCCTTGTGCCATAAATTTTCCTTTAAACTCCAGTCAAGAGCTTTGCAATAGAACGAAAGTTTACCTTTCATTAAAAATGCATGCCGAACAATTAGTTAGAGAAGGAAGGTTTTGTGATTACACATGAGAAGGATTTAAAGGAATGTTAAATTGCGATTCTCAAATCTGATGATTCCCCTACTTCTCCTCCCCTGTGGCGTTCACCAGAAGTTCTCACGGATATTTTCAATAAGTTACCGAAAGCTTTCGATCGTGAGTCAGAATCGACAGGAATTTCCAAATAGTTTCTGTCTCCTTCAATCACATTCTCGAGTGTAAAGCGAGTCTAATTAAAATGAACTTAATGATAGATCGTTCGTCTCTTCGACACAACACAAAAAAAAACGACGACGACGAAATAAGCGACTTGTCAATTATTCCACCGTGAGTCCTCTTCGGTCTTTTCTTAAATTACGTTCGCCTCAATTGCTTTTTAGATTTGTCATTCACTTTAATTAAAACGAGAAAACGTCTCTTAAAGCGTTTTGATCGTTAAAAAACGTATTTGTCATAAGACCGAGTTGTTTTTTGGACAAGTTCAGAGGTTCAAGACTAGAAACACGCAATACCATTTCGAAGTCGTCAAGCTGAGGTCCAACCCTGACACTCTGTATCATATAATAATGAACCATGTTATTATTCAAAGAATCGCTGATGACTTTTTCGAGAGAAAAAAAATTGATTTTCAATCTTTGATGTTCTATTCAATCGCTTCGTACAAGAGAACGACGCGTCGTTGATGGATTACGAGGCAATATAGGCAAGTAAGATGACATTGAAATCACAAGAAAGAAACTTCATACACATTTAAATTTACTATAAACATTTTCATTATTAATTCTTCTGCGTCCGCGTACCGAAAAGCGACATAAAAATGAATTATCGATGACATACAAAAATTAATCTTTGGGCGAAGACGTCGAACAGCGTGAAGAAGAAGAAGACAGACTGCCTTCGAAACGGAGCAAAATCTGAAAGTACAGAGATTGACAATAACATCGCTTGAGGAGAAGAAACATTCGTTGCCGTTTAATGTTGGATCTCGCCACATTCTGAGTGAGTTGGGTTGGAGCGATCACGACACGAGTTCATCTTTATACGGAGTTATCAGATGCCTGACTGATCGAGAAGTGACTCATCAAAGTCGAGGCAATGCCAATGTGACGATTAAACAGATTTCTTCCCCAGTCGAACCATCGTCGATGTCATGACAATTGAAAACAATCGATTTGTTGTCTTAGATCATAAGAAAAAAGATTTTCTGTTGTTAGATCGCTTTGATTGATCCGCGCGTTTGCAAACTTATTAAAGCCCGTTCTTACTCCGGGCAATGTGACTTCGAATTGGGCGCGCGATTATGTACAACAATTGAGTTTATGAGCGAATAAAGATTTTTATTGAAACAAATTTACCAAAAAAAAATTATTTTTTCGTGGCCGATCGCACTTTTTTTGGTTGTCCGCTTAATCGATGGCAGAAATATGAAACGTTCGGCAAATGACGGTGTGCTGACGGTTGAAGGTTAACGTGTACATTTAAAGCAATGAACGAAGAAGGAAAAAATAGTTTTTTAAAAATCTTTCTATGAATAATTACACACATTTCAAGTGGACACATGAAAGACATCACAGCTCGATGAGAGAACAGATTTTGCTCTCGAACGTCACCATTGGTGAGACGAATGTCTAATTGAGTCGAAAAGCCGTGGAAGGCAAACGGTCACAGTTTCGCTGGGAGCAGAAGAAGAGAAGTAAATGACATCCCGGATATTTTTCATTTTTGGTTCGACGTAATTTCAATGATTCATGGTCCATGAGTCGTTTTCCTGGTCTGTCCACACCTAACTCTTGCAATTACTCGTCGATTACTACTCGAGTCTTATCTGCTTACAACGTTTTTCTCCTCCGACAATATCTCCACCAGTAATTAATTCAAAACGGTCTTGATGATTAGCTAATTGAATTTATAAATTGCTGGCGATGCTTTTTTAAATCTCTCTCTCACTCACTCGTCTGAGTTGATGAGAAGCAGTGGAGTCAAAGGATTTTCAACCAGTCTTGAAACTAGGGAAGCCGCGATTCTTCGGCTTTCAATGCTTTTAAACTTCTTCTCTTCTTTTCATGAGTTGGCTGCACTTTTTACTCATTTGCACATAGCAAGAACTCTGCGAATATTTATGAACTTAAGTTGCAGCAATTTTAATTGATTAACTTCAGTGAGGAGTCAAGTAACTAGCACTTTGTCGATTTGGTGCGGCAAATCGTTAGCGAGATGAAAGATGAAGCTTCAGCAATCAGTTTCATGCTCGTGAAGAACACAATTACTTGCATCGCAGTGACACAAAAAGCAATCTCGTTTACGATGCGATGAGAAATGAGATTTTAAAAGATTTCTTCCCTTCGACGGGAAAATGGAATTTATGACAGTTTTTGTCACACATTCGTGGGACTCCGACATCCATAATCATAAAAAATGATTCGACAGAATTTTATTTCTTTAATTTGTCTTCTCGCACCGAAAGTGATAATTTCTAACTTTTTTTCATTAAGCATCGAAAGCGATTCATGTCTGCGTTTGCCCGATGAACATGACAATCGGAGAAGGCCTCGAAGCACTTTACGGCAACACCTTGAAGGTTACACAACGAAAAATGAAAGGATTTATCGAAATTCCTCAACATTGACAATGCACCTTTCATGATGATCAAGCGAGCGGAGAAAAAAGTCTCAGTCATCCTTCCACTAGACAGTCACACATTGTAACAATCATCGACACAAGAGAAGAAACTACTTTAACCATTCTTCGTCTTTTGTCATCATGTTCTCTCTTCGAACCCGAAAAAAAAAGTCGAGAATCATAATAAGATTTTTTTGTTTCTCCGCTCCCCCTCACGGGCTCCTCTAGGATGATGTTGTACAATTTCTGAAGTGTAATTATGCTCGATGTGAAGACAGGCGGTTGAAATGAAGAAAAAAGCCCATTGCGCCGACAAACGAAGTTCTGATAAATTATGGACACCTCTCGATTGTTGTCGAAGCTGCTTTGCTTTGACGTGCCTTGCTTGAGATGATTTTTGCTGCTCGAGTGTATCAAGGAATTCTAATAGAAAATATTAAAAGAACTTTCGTGGAAGTCACTTTTTTCAAATCTTCCATAAGACGACGACTGTTAACAGCTTCATTCGCCTACTTCCTACTAACGCAAAAATAGATTTATTGTTTTCACTTTAAAAATACCAAAAAGCGTGTGTGAGAATGCAGAAATATGCGGACAGATGTTGTGCAAAGTCATTTAACGATTAAGATTTTTTCTTCAGTTTTATCGGTTTCGAGAATTCCCTGATGAGAGTGAATGGTGTTGACGCTTCAATTTGCAAATAAACTTTGCAGTCATTGACGGAATTTACAGTCGTTTCCATTTCAAAATCGAGAATTACTTTGAAAAACGAGTCTTTATGCATTTTTCTGATGAAAACCTCGTTACTTTTATTTCGCGAGTCACATTCTGGGATTTTCACAGCTCAATAAGTGTTTTCAATAAAGAAGAGAAAATCGAAATTGCATGAGACGTCAAATAGCTTTGGAGGGAGTGGGAGCTGAGTTTGCTCGTCTTTGCGTGAAACGCACAATGCAATTGAATCTTTTAATTAGAGCTCTTGCCTCAATCGCAGGCTCCACATATGAAAACTTTCTTTCTTTTCTCTTCCACAATTCATTGCATCCGCTTAATTGCATTTGAAAATCTGAGACTTTTGAGACTTTTCCTTATTGCGAGTGAAACACTTTTCGGTGATGTGAGAAAAATGCTGTGAATCGACTCACGATTTGTGTGTTTATTTTATCGAAAGTTTGATATTTTCTCGAGCTTCTGGATAATTTCAGAGTAATTGCTCGGAATATTTTCAAAGGTTTCCATCGCGACTCGAAACTTTTTTTTTGTGTTTCTCGTTCCCCACGCTGACGACGACGGAAAACTCTCGGAAAATTCGGGGAAAATGTTCAATTTCAGTCGACACATAATTTACCCAAATCCTATAAATTACAAAATCGTTTTTCTTCTCCATTCGCCGATGGCCGCACTTTATGGCATCGAATGTGTTTCTCGCTCTGGCCGCCGTCGTCGCCGAGTTGTTGGAAAAAAGGTGAAATCGCTTCTCGGCTTCATAAATTTTCCACCGAAAATCCGCTTTTGTTTATTTTCCCCCGTGGACTATGAAAACAATTAGAAATAAATAAAGGCTTTTCGTTCGAATCGCTCGACTTATGTTTACATATTACGCGAGAGCGAGAGATGTTGCTTAGATCTTAAAGAGCCTCATATTCGCTTTAATTGATATTTTAATATTTTTAGCGTATAAACAAAAAAGAACCGAGAAGAGTCTTCAGCTTATAAAAGTCTTGGCCGTGCGAAACCGAGCAGCAGAAGGAGAAAATTTACGGCATTTCTTCATAAGTATCGTCGATAAATCTCCTGACGTCTTGCTCGTCGAACTCGAGTTTTTTTTCCTGCTTCAGATTTAGAGCAATTAAGCTTGCGGTATTTATAGAAATGGTCGAAGATTTTAATTTGCCATATGCTCCACCCGAAAAGATGTTTCTTTGATTGAATGATTTCTCATCAGATTCTCTTCTGATGTGTGGCCTAAAGAAGATGCCACTTTGAAGCTCATGTGTGATTAAAGAGAGATTAATTAGGAAATTATTTTTGATCAACCATCGCGATCCGATCATCGAATCAGCCTCAGCACCACACTGTTGATGGATCTAACATTGTAGGGAGAGATGAAAAACTCGACTAATGATAATTTCGACAACAAAAGCGCCAAGTTTTTGATGTTCACGAAGCTGCCCCGTCGAAAGCAAATCATCTGCATATGGCGTGCGACTTATCGTAAACAACGAAACTAAATCGAAATTATGAAAATTACAGATTTAATGAAGAGCGAAAAGCTATGATGAGGACTGACATCGATAACTGCCGACAGTTTGTAGACAAAAATTGAGCAGTTTGTAGTCTAAGACTTCAAAGTCCAGAAGAAGCTTCCGTTTTTCTCCGTTCAATCAATTTGCATGATTGCGCAGTCAATTTAGCAAACATTAACTATCAATTTTCTTTCCTATTATGCAAATATTAAGAGGCCTCACCTAAAATATATTTCTCTTGATTTTATTTTCGACAAAAGACGCCACGAAACGCAAGAGAGAAAAAAACGGTTGCTACTATCATAAAACATAATAACATAAATTATAATCGCGAGAGACTGTTCGTTCTTTGGGATAGAATCCACAAAACTCAAATCACCTGCTAGCGGTGTTGCCAATCATAGATTTTTGCGTGATCCTTCGTTGCTCTGATCAGTGATCGCGTTTGAATCTCGATCGTTTTCGAGATTATGCACGACAGAGAAATCGAGCGAGCCAGACGAGTTTTTGTGCAACTCAAACGATTAAAATGTGGTTTTAATGATTCTGATTAGTTATTAGAGCTCGAAGGGAATGTGATAAACAGCAGTTTTTTTTTGGGAAAAGATGAAATACAAATCTTAGCAGAATGTAAATAAGATTTAGAAAGTGACCTGTGTCACCCAGGATTTGTAACAAAAAATTAGAGTGAAAGGGGTAAGAGGTTCGAATCCTCTCAAAGCCTTTCATCATCCTTTCTTCTTGTTAGCTTAACAATATGATTTTTTTTTAATTTTTAATAAAACTTTTTGATATGATTGTAATAACTAAGATTTGCCAGACAATTCGAACAAAGTTTGTTGACAAACTCGTACAAAATTTTGCAAAAACCTTAAAAGAGTTAAAAAGTGACTTTTGTTACTCTGGTTTTGTGATCAAAATTTGGATCGAGAAGTAAGAGGTTCGAATCCTCTCAAAGCTTTATATTCATAGTATCTTTCTTTTTTATTTTTTGTTGACAGATCTTGTGATCTCGCTTCAACTTTTAAACAAAATCGAAACAATATCGGACACTTTCTGTTTGTCATGAGTTTCAAAATCCAATAACCAATTCATTCAATTTCAATTTGACGATCACATTATGGAGGAAGTTCTCTAAAGATCACAAAAGCCGAAAACTGACACCTTCGAACTCCATTCATGATCGGTTTGGATCAAATAGAGCGCCATTCTTCAGCTTTATTGATACGCAGAGATTAGAGTTCTGAAATTATCGCTTCACTTTAGACTCGTTTATTGATCTCGTTTCGTTTTTGTTTCATTGATTTCAATTCAAGTATCTTTACAGTTCCTCCACTCGTCTGATTGATCGATTCATTTTATAGTAGGAAGCGGATAAAGACGTAAAAGAAAGAAATTCTAATGTGAAATGTTGCTTCGTCGACTTGTGAGGAATTTTTGGGAAAATATAATTGAACTTTTCAATAAAGAAACTTGAACTTCTCTCGCACTCTTCCTTAATTCACAATGAAAAGAATTTCACGTAAACTAAATCGAATTACAAAGTTCTCACGGGCGTTCCTCGACTTCTTTTAATGATTATATAAAAAAAAAATATTTTAATGATTCCGCGTTGGCTGAGAAACCGATAAATTATTGAAAATCAAATTTGAGATGCTCGAAATGCTAATGAAAGTTTCTTTCTTTGTTGAAGTACAAAATTTAGCAGAACTGCAAGAACAGTTAGAAAGTGAACAGTGTCGCACAACGTTTAAGCGATGATAAAAATTATTGAGAGAAGGGAAAGAGGTTCGATTCCTACAATTTCCTATTTAGTGACGTATTTATAATTCTTTTATTTTCATTTTTTTTAAAAAATTTCTTAATCCTCGAATTACTTGCTTTGCTTGCCATCACTTACTTTGAGAGACACGAGCAAAGGTCTTAGGAGGTTCAAGTCAGAGCGTTGAGACTGAAATTAATGAGCTCGTATTAAATGGGCGTCCCGAAAGCATCAAGCTCCGTCAATGTCTTGAGAGTCTTTAAGATATTTAATAAATAAATAAATCAACGATGTCATTTCATCTCGTTTGAGTCGAAGGAACATTCTAGATTCGTCTGGGATTCATTTGTTTCGATGCGCAACGTCGAAATCGAGTTCATCTCTAGAGGAAGAAAGAGAGAGAGGCTTTAATTAATGTTCTCTGTTTAAACTACGAGAGCGTTGCTGTTTTGGCAATTTTCACATCGACGAGAAACGCCTCGCCACAGGTGTCACGTGGGTTGAAACGAATGCCGAGAATATTCTTGAGTTTAACCCCTGCCGATGATGTTCGGAGTTGATCGAGGAATTTTCACCGGACAATTATGAAGTTAATGGAAGATGAGCATTTCATTGAATTTATCACAAACTCGCGTTGCTTTTCCTCCCGAAGCTGAAAATTGATTTGCTTTGATTGATTTCCTTCCAAGCATTTCGATTTCTCAAAGTCAAAAGACAATTTCAGAGATGATTTTTATTGAACGAGGATGGAGAGCTTCGTTTCGTAGCGTGATACACTTGGACATTAATCATCATTATGAGTTTCGAACGAGAACGATTCTTCTCGATTGCGTAACAGCTGGATTTATTATTTACAGATCAATTAAATGTTCGTCTCGATGGTAAGATATCGGTAATTGAACAGCGATCCGTGGCCATATTGTTTCATCATCATCGGTATCGACAGCGAATCGATATTTGCGAAAACAGTGAATCAATTGATTGAGGAAGACACAACTTACGGATTCATCAAGAAACTAAAAATCAATTGACTTTGCTCTTTTTTTTCACAAATAATTCTAGCAACAGTTTCTTTTAAAGAATTCCCAGCGAAACGAGAACTTCATCATAGCCAACAAATCAATCTCAGTCTTTCTCCCGAATTTCGGTAAAATCTTCTTCTAGTCATTTTCCAACAATCATAGCAGAATTTTAATAACAAAAAACTGAGAGATTATTAAATAAAACTTTAATGATCTTCTTTCCATTAATTCTCTGACCAGCAACAAAAAAAAAATTCGTGAAAATTGTGGCATATGGCAAACCGCCTTAGTGTTGTTTAGCTTCTTCTCTCTTCAGGTGTCCATTTGATATTTTAATGTAATTAACTGTTAGTTCTCCTTCCCTCGTTGGAGATCGCTTCGCTCCAACCGCCACTTGATCGTTTAAAATCATGAATATGACGAAAAGTGAGATGGTAACTCGCGAATTGAATGAAGAGAAATCATTTTTCATACAGAAGGCGCTTCTTGAAACGGGAATCTGACGGGAGCGAAATTATATGGATCTGGATGCCACAGAAGGCGCAATACCGATCGAATCAGTCGTTACCCGCAATTAGACGCTCTCTAATAAAGTCACTAACGACTGGTTATTGAAGTAACTTCTTCCAATGACCCTAATTGTACGATTAGCTTCAACTCGCCAGCTTGACGTCGAAAAGTTTCCAATTAAATTTTCCAAATCACTAGTCAGCTCATTGCCAGATTCTTATCGTTCATCTTCATCGTAAAACAATTAAACGCTCAATATTGCTTATTGCGTGAGTCGATGGCATTACATTGTGTTTCACAAAACTGCAGCGGTTTTCCTTCGAATAAAAAAGTTTCTAAAAAATTTTGTTGAGTTTTCAGCTCGCGCGGCTCGAAGGCGAAACCGCCGTGAAGTGCTGCGTGTGTTGTCAGAGAAAATTGTGCTGTGAATTGCATCCAATTGCCGAGTTGCAAATGCAATAATTATCTAAACAATTGTGCGTCGATGCGCATGCCGTGTTTGAATAATTTAAAGCGAGTGAATAATGCAATTATAATTCATTAGAGCAACGCCGTCTTGTATAATGAGTTGTGATCATCACTGCGAAGTTTTTTTTTTCTCTTGACTGTTGGCACTGGAAGCAAGCGTCTTCGCGATTGTTTGCAATTGCGTCTCGTCTTTGTGCTCTCGTTTCTCCTCCTCCTGCTCTTCTCGACTTAACGTGCCGCTTTCAAAGTCTCATGAAGCAAAATTTACATTGTAATCTGACAGGAGAGAAAGAAATAAAAAAGAGTTTTCCAGGGCACAACTTTCAGTTTTCACCGTCAACACGCACAAGTTTGTCGATCGAAACGCAATAAATTTGTGTCCGAACGATTCGCTTTCTTCACGCTGTGATTCGATCGGAACAAACGAAGAAGAGAAACCTGTTTCGAGATTTATGACAAAATATTTACGTTCGAAACTAAACGTCAAACTCAAAACAATTAAATTGTCGCTTCACTGAGCTAGAAGCGACTCGCTTTTCCACTTTCGTTCATTCGCATTTAAGCGAATCAATCAATAAAACTCCAATTACATTCCGAAAAATGTCAATTCGTCGATCGCTTCACAATTCGCCGAGACATAATTTAATAATTGTTTGATTTGGAAAAGCGCTGCTCGCCGTAAAAAATCGCAAAAATCGAATTCATTGTAGTCACAATTTAACTTGATAAATAAAATTCAAGAAATTTGTCAATTTCAGTTTTGATTTCAAACTTAATTTGCTAATAATCGAAGGGAAGTCGTTTTGGAGAGCGAAGAAAAAGTTCGTCAGTAACGTCAGATTCTTAAATTTTCAAATATTCCTTTCTCACTCAAGGCAGCGACACGCTCAACGAATAATCCACAAAACATTTAAATCCCATCGCAACTTTTTCGCTCCCTTCAAGGCTTCAAACGGAACGAACGATAATCAATGACAAAAAATGATTTATTCCAAATCGCGTGACAATTTGTGTTTAAAATAAACAATTTCTCGCTCTTGAAAAGGAAAATCGTTTAAAATTCTCTGCATTGACATTTTTCTCGAGCAATTTTCGAATCACTTATTGAAACAATTCAACGCAGCTCGAGAAATCGCGAAGAACGACTCGTTCTTTGTATGTCACTTGAAATAAATTTCAATAATCATCGTCGTTGTGCAAAGCGACGAACAAAGCGATTCCTCGATTGGCTGAAATTTATCCAATGGCAACGACAAACCGCACACCATCAACAATGCTTCGTTGTAAAATGTCACTTGAATGCTTTGCTGTGACACATTCATGAGAAAATAAATTTTATTTTACGAAAACGAGAGAGAAGAAGAAACGGTTTTCATTGCGCTCTACGCATCGACAACCTCCCTCACTCTGACGTTCAATTAAAAGGATCAATTTCAATTTAAAACAGCTTAAGTGCAGTGTTTATTTTACTTTTTAAAATCACCGTCCATCAACATTGTCGGGGGGTTGTTCGATTCGCTTTCCATTGAATTATGAAAATCACGAGAAGCTGTAAGTGCACTTGAAGCTTTAATTAATTCAAGAGCGATTTTTTATTTGTTTGACGAAACTCGACTCGATTCTGAGTTGAATCAACAATATCAACAACCCTCGCTTAAGTGCGTGACATTTGTTTAGGAAAATGAACGCAACTGATCCGATCGTTAAACATCATCATCTGACTCAAGTTCTCATTTCCAATGCGTCGAATGTCGCTTGTTAGACAACGATGGCGTCCCTTTTTTCAAGAGAATCGAAGAGGATTTCAACAAATATTTGTTCATCCATGTAATATTGTGTCATCGCCTCACAAAAGACAACATCTGTGATAGTTTTCATCATCGGCTTCTTTCTTCAATCGTAACGAACGCATCACAAGCCCTCGAGTAGCAGCACACAAAAAAAAATCGTAAACAATTCAAAATAACGAACAATAGGAGGAAGGAAAAAATTGTTGTGAAAACAGAAATCTCTTGTGCAATGTCTGTCATCTTTGTGAGAAGTAAACGAGGACATCGAGGCGGAGCGCAGGAAAGAACTTTTCTATATGACACAATTGGTTCTGGGTCTCTCAAAACGACTCAATTATCTCAACGAGTCTATGGAGCCGGAAGGCAGAAATATCTCTCGTCCAAGTCCAGTCAATGAATGTTTGAGCTTCTTCATCCGCAGTTATGAAAAGATTTTTCTTTTGTCGACGAATTACATAATTTTCGGATTCTTTCAACTTGAAACTACGAAAATGAAGAATTGCTATTAAAAAGTTGTTGCATTGTCAGCGAATTATTAAAAATCTTGCTGCTCGACTGCGTTTGTCTAGAAAGAGAGGTTTTTTGTTTTGTTTTGTTTGTGCAATTTTCATCTCGAAAATAACATGAAAGGAGGCAAAAATAATCTTTAATCATCATTCTTTCTGCTACCAGATTTCAGCTCGTCTTCGTGATGATGTTTCATGTTATGATTTGTGATGCGAACTCACCCAGTAAGACTCATCAATGTTTGTTGCACAACTAAGTCGAATGGTCGAGCATCAACGAGCGCCAACTACCTGGGCTTCTAAGCATCGGATATTTTTTTTGTGTTTTTTTTTTCTTCGAAGGAAATTAAATTGAGAAAAGTTTCGTGATAAGTCGTAATCACTTAATGCATCGCTCATCAAATGAACATGGAAATGCGCTGCACTGTTGATCAATAGCTCAACATTATGAAGCGTTAATTATTGCAATTAACAGTTTTCTTGCTGTTTCAATCCTTCAGTGATATGAGAGATGCGCATAACAACTTTCAATTACCTGACTCAGACGATGTTTTTTTATTTATATTTCGAGCGGCAAAAAGAGATTTTTCAATTCATGATTTTTCTTGGCCCCAACGGTTACTTACTCAACGGTCCATGTCATAAAGTTTCGAGTCATCTTTTTTACCTCTCTCTCTCATCCACGATAATTAAATTCACTTGGAAAATCAACTTTTTGTTTAATCATTTTAATGTGTTTTAATGTTCGAAGTGAGACTGTCAGAGCAGTAATTTTTCATAAGCCACATCATTGAAGTAATGAATGACCGAGGAGGGAGGAGAAGAAGAAACAGTTGGCAAATTAATTCTTGTAAAGATTTCTTCGTCAGCCATTCGCACAAAGTAGAAATTACCAAGTCAGGTATTTTCGTATTTTTTATGCGCTATGCGACAGACCAGCACAAAATAACGAGCTCAGTGAAAGAAGAAAACTATAAATTAAATAGTTTCAATATCGAGGCGCACTTCAAAGCTTCCACTTAGCTCGGTGACTTACAAAAGCTGCTGACTACATTGAACACTGGGGAGGAAAGAAAGAATAAATTAGTAATTAGTCGGGGAGCATTGAGCGAAGTTATGCAGCAGAAAACAACTTGAAAACGTTTTACTGTTGGTCGGCATCTTTCTTGAATTTCAATCCGCGCAATTATAATTTCATCGAAGAACATTTTCATCGAAGAGATTCAAATGCGATGTGACATTTCCTCTGAACACTCCCCAAAAACCAAGAAAAGGTAAAAATAGCGAAGATCGTTTGAAATCTGATTCCCCCGTTTGACGACGTTATTGTGATGAGTTATGGATACGACGAGGTTCTTTGTGTGTGATAATCGCGACTTGGCAATCATCCATAAATTATGCCCCGCCAGCGTCATTAAATCGTTTCAGCATTTTTCAGTTTGCACAGCGAGCGAGTTTGTGTCTTCAAGCGATGATCGCTCTTCAAATCACATAAGAAAAGGGAAATAACGTGCAATCATTTTATGTGTTTATAGATATCGTCATGAGTGTAATCTGACAATATTTTTAGTGCGCCCGGTTGTGCTTCTCTTACCTGCGAGGAAATGCATGAATATATAATTTTTATTGTAGAATAATTGCCATGCCATAAATTCATCTCTCTCTCGCAACAGAAAGAAAACACTCGGCCTGATCCTGAACCCTTTCACAAAACAACAACCGCACTGCCATCGGTGTAATAAAAGTCCCCAAACGATTTCTTCTTTATTGAACTTGAATGTGCGACAGAAAGGGTTTTTACTCTGGCTTCCCTTCGAGACTAGAGTTTTATTGTTTAATGGGAACTTAAATGATTGAAATTACCGCCTCAAAGAAACCTGTGTGAGTTTCCTAATTTCTTTCAAAAAAAAGGAAAAGAAGAAGAAGGAAGAGAATAGAAAATGAAGCTTCAAACATGAATAGAAGCCTTTGTGGCATTCGAAGGCAGCGACAAACTGGTTGCTACTCGACAAGACATCGATCGAAATGTCAGAAAAGGCTTAAGATGTTTATCTAACAGCTTCATTATTCATCATGCAATTCGACCAATTGCCCGCTCGAGCTTCTGTCTCTTCCTTTGTCAAAGGATAATTTTTTTATTAAACCCAATTTTCTTAAAAGGATAACAATTAAGCTGAAATGGGATTATATCTTTCTCTCCAAGGATTATGTTGTCATTTTTTTGTGTTCTCTATTCGCCAAGCGCCAGATGGATTATCGTCTTTCTCCTCAAGTTGATTCCGTTTGTGAGCCGATGGTTGGAGTGAGTTCCCTTTAAAACAAATGCTGTCTTTCGAATCGACTAACTCGACCTCCTATGGACTCTCCCAAGGCAATCAAAAAGCGACCAGCAAAGCACACTGAAAAGGATAATTGACCGCAAAAAAGGAAAACAACTCGAAATTAATGTTGATGTTTTATATTTTATCTTCGTCCCAAACTCTCCATGTCCCTTATTGTTTTGTCGGCGTGTAGATCATTCGACAAAGGTAACATACTGGTTTATTAGAGCTGGTGATGATTTTGGACCACCTATCGAGCGATGGCATTGAGTCTCATCGATAGAGAGTCAGTCGCAACTGTTGCATTTTCTGTAAGGTCATAAAATTGTTGATGGTTTCATAATTCAGCTGACGCTCGCCTTCAGTTCTTGATTGAATCCTCAAAAATAGCAACGTCGACTAGTTGAACGTTTCTATCTAATTCGACTGATTATTTCTTCATTACTTTAACGAAATGAAGTAAAAAAGCGAAAACAAATAAAACCACACAAAGCGAGTCTTTAACGAGTTGTTCCGTGATACGATTTGAATTTGCCTGTCTAAACTGAAGACGAATCAAATGCGATTTCATGTTTAATTTTTTTCGATCGGACGATTGCGTCCCCCATTAGCACCCTCGAAAATGAAAATTTAATTCAATGAAATCTAATGTTCATCATTTTAATTGCTTTGAACATTCATACTTTATGTGGAAACGCATTAATTAGTTGTCTGGTGATTTATGCGTGAAGCTAGTTGAGTAAATGATTTCCAACTAAAACCGAAAGCACTTCAGTTGACCGGAGGATTATGAAAATGTTTCTAACTAACTAAACAATCTTCTTAGCTTAATGCCAACATAATTTTCAAGACAAAGTATTATGCAGATGCTGCTTTAAGTCACTCCGCTTCTTCGACTTTAAGTGCGCAATCGAAGAGATTTGTGTAAGCAGAGCATAGAGAGAAGGAATATCGCGGAATGTAATATATGCATAAATTTTTAATTTTCTCATTTTCAACAGAAAAACAAGCGAGCGAGTAGAGAAACAATGCAAAGTGTATCATTTCAACGCTAGCGAGAAGGGAAAAAAAATGCAGGCAACGTTCTCGTAACAGAAAATTGTGTGCATAAAGTGAAAATATGATTCAACAATAATTTTCAAGGGAAACTCTATTTTTTTCGCTTGTTCTCTAAGAAGATGAAGTATAAAGTGAAAATTAATATGAGCCGCAGCCGTATCGAGTAATTGATACTAGTTTCTGTAGTAGAGACAACAACGTGCGATGAGCATTTGTGTTCGAGCGTTTCCAAGGAATTTTATAGGTTTTGTGCTCGAATAGCGCAGCGCACAATTTATGGGCATACGAGATATTTATTTATATTCACGCAAGCACAATATCGTAGCGAAGTGGAGGAACAATGCGTTTCAGTGATTGTTACTTCGAGTGAAGAATTTGTGTTTGCTATTCATTTGCTAGAAACCAATTTCTCTTCTCGTGTTCTTCAAAATGCACAGCAACGTTTCTGTTTCAGTGGCTTTTTAGGCAGAAATTTGAATATTAGGTAAACATTTGATTTGCAATAAAACTTCTGCAACGTCTTGCGAAAGATCTTTGATGAAGACTTAAGTCAACGGTCGGCGAATGCTTTGCGTTGTAAATTCCAAGACTTTATTGATCGTGAACTCAATTTTATTCTTTTCATTTCTCTCGTTCTCTGGCTGCGCTTCTTTCACTCAAGGTATTCCTTGAATTTACCTTGAAACCTTTCAAGAGGCTCGCTTGGCTTCCATCCGAGAAGAATTACAGGTGTTTTCGTTACTTCATTGTTATGTATTTAATAATCATGAGATATCTACACAATAAAAGCATAAAAATATTTTTTTTTCTTTCGGGGATGGGGAGAGAAGAAGCAAAACAGAAAATTTCCTTTATGTGCGAGTTGCGTTATGTACTCGAGGCGAAAAAAATCAATAGAAATTCGGGGGTGTTTGGAATGTTTCCAAAGCTTAAAACAACAAAATAGGAAACTCTCGTAGATTCGTGCGAAGATTATTCTTTCCCCCGTGAACTTATCAAACTCATCGTCGTCCATCGTTTGTCGCATGTCGTCGAGCAACGAGCGATGCTTACCAGGAAAATTTAGCTCTGTGATATTTTTCTCCTGCGTCGTCATCCTTGCCCCCGAAATCACGAAATGATGATTCTGCATGAACAAAGAGAGATCAGAACTTTATGTATTTATGTACAAGAGCACAGTCCTCTGAATGTCACAGAATTTTTTTTTATTTAAAAAAGTCGTCGCCCAATCAGAAACTCACAATCACATTGCTCGCATACACACACAACCGCAGCTCTCGTGTGCTCTATTTTTAGCATTTATTTTTCCGATTTCTGAGCTTTTTCGGATGATGCCACATCGTAAATATGTACACATTTTCAAATGTGTCTCTCTCGCTTTGCCTCTTCTTCTTCTTCTGTGATTCGCCTCCGACTCGTGCAAACGAAAAGGAAAAATTATACACAAATGCGAGACACTTCGATAAAGCACAGAACACCAAAGAAAAATCGAGAGAGTCAACTCAACACAGGCGCAGCTCAAACGACGACGACGATGGCGTGTGACATGACGATTTGTGGTAAGGCAGCAACAACATTTTCGTTTATGCTTTGTTGTGTTTATATATCATTCGTTCTCCGTGTGTCGCATCGCGTCCCGGGCGTTCAAGAACTTTGAAAAGATTGTTGTAGCATGAAAATATCATTAGATACTTGTGTTCGTCGTCGCTACGTCGTCGTCGTTGCTCTTCCCCCGCCACTTTTTTTCTCTTTTTTTTTCTTCCTCCTCTTGTGTGCTTTGTCAACTCTCCTAAACGCAAGCGACTGGGCCCCGGCAGATTTCTATATGCTCGTACACATTTTCTTCTATCCGTCGACTTGTTCGGTTGTTGGTGTGTTGTTGCTCTGTTGATACTCTTTGGTGCGGTTGATATTTTTCCTCGCCTTCCTTCACTTCGGGAGATTCTTTTTCCGCTGCTTCTCTTCTTCATGTGATATTTTTACAGCACACGAGATATATTTTTTAGAAGAGAAGAAGAAAAAGAAGAAGAAGGAAGAAACATAACAAAACACAACATAGATAAAATATATTTATACATGTGTACCAGTGAGTGAGAAGAGCGTCTCTCTCCCACCCCTTTTTCGCTGGCGGACACAACAAACAGAATATCTCAGAAAGCAGAGAAAAAATATACGAATGTGAAATAATATTGGGAAATAAGCAAAGCATAAGAGCTTTCAGTGTGTTTTTTTTTATTATTTTTCTCGATTTTGTCGGACGACACCTGACTTTGGCTCTCTTCGTCACATTAAAAAAAGTTCAACAGTATTATTATTATTTTTAAATCCGCTTTGCTAGTATAACGTGTCGAGTCCGCGAATGCGAAACAAGTTTTTATTTTTCGTTCGATTTTTCATCGGCCGCGCCGCACTTCGATAGACTTTTTTTCGTCAGTAATTCGATGTCATTCGGGTTAATAATTAAACGTGGGACTTGAAATAAAAGAATAAAAAAAATCGATTTATTGGAAAAATGAAGATGATTTGTGAAACAATTGAAAAGTGATAAAGCAAACAATGAAAAAATAAAACGAAAAAGTTGAAAAATCACGACACAAAAAAATAAATTAATAAAGAATTGGTGCCAAAAAAAAAACTAAAAAAAATAAATCAAAAAAAAATTATCACAAATTGAAAGCTAACATGACAAGTTTAGCGAGAAAAAAATGGTAAGCGAAAAAATATTTTGTGAAACGTATTTTGCCGTCGTTAATTTGCGTGAAACAGAAGCGCGGAGTGATTGAGATTACAGAGGCAAAAAATGTATTTTATCAAGCATCGGATTTACTCCCCGAAATGTGTCGCTTTGATCTGGACGAATTTAGTGATTGATAAATGAAATGAAATCATTTTTGTTCAATGAGATTCACAAAGAAAATTCCTCGTTCAAGGTGAAGTTTTACGATATTTGAACGAGAAAGAAAATTGAATCGACAATGAAGAGGAGACAAAAAGCAGATTAGCTGCTCTCGCTCGTATGACCGACACTAATTTTACGGAAATAGTTCTGAAGTCATAAATCGAACAATGAGAGATCGAGGAAAAAAGTCTTTTCATTAATTTTTATTTTCTGTCGAAGAATGGAAAGTGAAGATGTAAATTAAATGATGTTTCTGTGTTTGAATTCTGATTTAGCTGCTGAATTTAGTTCTCTGTCCCAAGCCATGTGGTTTTCAGTTCGTCTCTTCTTTATTGCTCTTCCGTAGAAGTCTTATTAGGTTTTTCTTTAATGACTTTTCGTGTAGTTTTCTCTATCTCTCTCTCTCGCTTTATTGTATTAATATCCACGATGATTAATCGTTGCGTCAAGTTTTTCCATTACGTTGAGAATCTTTTTGTGCTTGACGCAATAAACTCTTGAGTAATTATCATTCGATGACCGAGGAAGAGAGATGCAAGGTTTAAGATTGAAATTCTTTTTTTAATGACAGAAAATATTAGAAATAATGACAATTGTCATCATCACAGAGACTGTGATTGTTATTTCAATAATAACTGATTTGAAAATTGAAGAAGAAATGTTCTTAAGTTAAATCACTTTAAGAACTCTTTGAGAACTTAAATTTGACGTCACGTAATTTATGCTTCTCCCCAAATCTCAAGCCCTCAAATCACCGGTAAAGAAAATGTCTTCAATCTTCACTCATAACCTGATTTAATTGCCCGCAAAGCAAACGACAGTTAAACTACTAGAAATGTGCGGCGAGCCACAAAAAAAAAGCCGAAACAAACGAGAATAACTCGCTGGAGTTTTATTGCCTTATCCACCAACATCCATCGATGAAAATGAGCTAAATCAAGAAAAGAAAACAATAAAAAAGAATTGAGTCATGAGAAACGAGTTTAGTTTTGCCTTAAGAAAGAGGGAAAATTGTTATTTGTCTCTCCATTTCCCAAACTCGTACAAATTATGATGCGGAGAGAACTCAACATTTTGTCATCGTTTTGTCGTCTCCATCTTCTTGCGTGGCTCGAGTCGGTTGTCTTGATTGCAAGGAAGCATAAAAAGTATTTCATTCTTAATCTCTCTTCCCTCGCTCTCCGAAGTATATAATGACGCAATAAAAATGATTTTATGATTGTATTTTTATCTGTCAATTTTTTTTTGCTTTCTTACGACGACATTCGGGACAACCAACTTGATTACATCATAACTTTTATGTCCATATCGCTTGCATACATAATTGCAGCTCAATGTTCTCGTTCGCAATAAATTATTCGCTTTCTCACACACAAAGTCGCTTCATTTCTTTCTGTGTCGTAAAAAATTAAAGTGCAGTAATTACTAGCGGTGCAAAAGGTTCTAAATTGCACAAAGAGCCGAGTCACATAAGTGGAGAGGAATAAATGTCGTCTAGTTGTGAATTCTAAGGCAATTAACATCCTGATATTTTACAACATGCAACGCTCTCGCAATTAATTGGGCACTAAAACTTAATAATTCACAGCTCGATGCCTCGCCCCGACAAGTTGGGACTTCACGATTTGCGATTTAAACTCTTCTTCGACCTTATTCTTGCTTTAATTGAAATGTTAATGACTTCAAAGTGCCTCGTCGTCAAAATCTATTTTTAAAAAAGCACAAAAACGATTAATTGGAACTGGAAGCTCTCACACAAAAGCTTCTCGTTCCATTAATAAATTGTTCGAGTTTTTAAAACGTTACATCAAAGACAAACCATTCCCAGCTAACAATAATGAATTTATTGATTTTTCTTGTTCGAGCGAGGTGACAAGTAGAATTTTTTAAACTCTTCCGATAAAGTTTTAAGCTGCTCATTGTCATCGAGCTCGTTCACAATTTTCTGTTTCATTGTCTCGAGTTGAGAGTTTTTTTTAATAAAAAAATTCCTGCTCTCGAACTAAATCGAGTTCTCTTCAGTCGCTTCTCGTTCAATAAATCACAAACCGAATTATAATTCCAATGCGACCTAACAAAAGTAAATTACACCACAATAAATTAATAAATTATCGTGAAGAATATTTTTTATTCAAACAGAAAAGAAATTCATTTCATTGTAGAGCAAGTTAGAAAATTATTCTTCATGAATGAAATGATTAGAATTCACTGTGAGAGAGATCTTCAACCTTAAATTAGCGCTCACATGATGAAGAAGTTTATGAGTCGCGAACGTCTTAGTTTTAATCACATTTCAATCATCTTCACACACTTCGCTTCGTCACACCGAAAAACCGCGCGCGATAATAATTTGTTAGCACCTCTTGAGCGAAATCAACTTGAGCTTTGGTTGACAAGTTTAGTTACGTTTTCAATTAGTCAAGCGTAGCTATCAGCGAATCATTTGATGACCAATGGAAATTGATAAATTACCGTCAATATTTAAATTTTAAATTGCTGATACAGAGAAAGCCTCGCAATCCGCGGCCAATTAATTATGCACAAAGAAGAGAGTTCAATTTAAAAATCCATTGCAAGCCGAAAACATTTATTCAATTTAAAGTGAAGCACTGCAAGTTTCAAAGTGTTTCTTCGGGCTGTTTAAATGCGCGTGGGCGTCACGGTTTGCGATTCATTTCTTCGTCTCGAAAGCGAATAAAAGAGAGAAACACAATTAAATGAATTAATGCGCGCAAAATTTCAATTAATGTCTTACGCGTTTCTTAATGATATCACTTTGATTTAAAAAGCCTTTTCGGTGAGCCACTCATGTCAGTCACAACAGCGTGTTAAATTAGCTTGGAAAATTAATGGAAAATTTATTCAGTCGAGAGAAATCTTTGGAGTCACATGCGGTGATTAGAAAGATCCCGATGTGCCATCCGAACTTATGACATAGCAAAAGATTTTAATTACAAATTTATGAATCCATAGACCACGCTCTACTAACTTGCATTAAGCATTACCGCTAAGGTTTAATGAAACAAAAGTGATGTCTTTTAATTAGTTGATGGAGGCACCGAGTCGTAACCAGCAACTCACTCGCTCAATGAGCATCGTGAAAAACACTTCAAGATGCCAGCTCGCGGCTAACGGGATTGACCTCGTTTCTCTTATGTGTGGCACGAAGTGTTTAACGATATAATCATTTAATTAGTGCTCTGGTTCCTTCCCAAGACGTCGCAACATTGAAAAGGTTTCATTCCAAACATGAAACCAATCGAAAAAGGAGAAAAATGTTTCAAGGTTCGATCAAATCGCAAGCTCTTTTGTGACTTAGTCTTTATGAAATATGTGTCACATTTAACAATATAATAAATGTAATTACTTACAAGTCTCTCCACAGCCGCTGGTACAGTGAACACAAACCCATTGACAGGCGAATAATTTGTCGAATGTCTCTCGAATCGCTTGTGTAATTTTCATCCGGCTAAGGCTGACGCTTAATACTTTAATGAGACAATCTTAGACACTTTACTATGCCGTGCGCGAGAGAATGAAATGAAAAGACTTCGGAACCCTCCCTCTAGCAATGAATCGGAATTGCTGTGTGTACAAACAAACCAGTCACTGCCAGCGACAACAGCAAACATTTCATTTTTGGTACGAATGCCGCGCTTATTGAAGGTCAAATTAAAATGACATTTACCCAGCCCGAGCGCCAAGAAAAAGTCAGCCCGTAAAAAAAACTTATCGATTAATTGCTTCGCTCGTATTGAACATTCTTTTCACGTAGTAAAACTCGAAAATAACATTGAAAATAATAATTGAAGAGACATTGTTTGAAGTGATGGCTTTGAGCATCGACGAGTGTTGTGATTTGTTTTTGGGATTGTCGCGATAGCGTCAGTTTTAACTGCGACTCATGGTGCTTGGGTCGTCTGTAGCAAGGTGATGATGAATAATCGTCTTCAAGTCAGACGTAAGGTGACTAGTTCAACTGAGAAATTTAAATTAAAGTTGAAGCTCTCAACTTATCACCAACTCAATCATTTGTTTCTCTAAATTTGCTATTGGTGAAAACAAAAATCGATTTAAACTGACATGTGGCTCGACATTCTCAATCCGCATCGAAATCGAAACATGTGTTAGCTTGTTGAAATATATTTCAATATTCTGCAAATCATCTTCACCTTTTAAGGTTTCTCTAGTTTCCATCAAAGCTGTTCACTAATTTTCATCTTCTCTTGTTTCATTTCCCGTTGCAGATTCAATAACGAGCGCCACGAGATAAACGATAACGACATTCACCAGACAGCGAGGAAAATTAGAGAGAGGCGATTATAAATGGTTATGTCTCCGAGTCGTCATCTCTCATCGCCCGACTTAGCTACACATCCAATCAACATGCACTTGAGTCAATTGCAACATTCGCAGCTTCAACTTGCCTCGCAAATGCATCAGAAACTTGCAACAGGCCTCACGCCGAATCATATGGGAAGTGGATTTTTCAAAAGTCCATCGTCGTCACCAAACAATCAAAGCGCTTCGAGCAACGCAAATAATGCAAATAGATCACCAGCAACATCGCCCACAAGGGAATTGTCGTCACATCCCTTGAATAGACTGCAAAATATGCAACCGTTCGACTTTAGAAAACTCAATGCTGCCCATCAAATGGGAATTAATCCGTTCACGGGAGGATTACAAGCGCCAAAATTCAGCCCTGAAGCACTTCATCAACTTCAGCAGCACCAGCAGCAACAAATGCGAAAAGATAGAAGAAGAAACTCATCAGCATCGGACTCGTCTAACACGTCATCAGCTGGAAACCTTCCGGCAAATTTCATGAATTTATCGATGGGTCATTTACCATTTCACTTACCGCCAATGTCATTAGCTAGTTCTCTCAACCACTCATTAGCGGCATCATTGGTTGCGCAATCATTTCCTAATTTATTGGCTTCCGCTAAATCGTCAGGGGGGCCGCCATCAAAGTCTGAACATCATCAGTCACCAAAAATTAGCGAAAGATTAGATTTAAGTTCTCATCATCCTTACGACATCTCATCAAAGAATTCTGAGCTCGACGTTCTCAACTTGAGTCGTGGTGGAAATAAATTGTCGAAGCATCATCAAGAGATGCAAATGAATCGACGATCACCGCAATCGCCGCAGTCTCATAACAGTGGAGGATCAAATCAAATGAATCAACAGCGTAAACATCAATCGCAATCACCTCACAAACGTCAATGGGGCACAATTCCTCCAAATCTTGGCACTCAATTCATTAATCCGTCGACGGGTAAAAAGCGTGTTCAGTGCAATGTTTGCTTCAAGACTTTCTGTGACAAAGGTGCATTGAAAATTCATTTCTCGGCTGTTCATTTGCGTGAGATGCATAAATGCACTGTTGAAGGTTGCTCCATGATGTTCAGCTCGAGACGTTCAAGGAATCGTCACAGCGCAAATCCAAACCCTAAACTTCATTCTCCACATTTGAGACGAAAGATTTCTCCACATGATGGTCGAAGTGCTCAACCACATCCGATGTTGCTTCCTCCGCCTGGTTCAATGCCAATGGGCGGCGGAATGCATCCGTTTAATCCATTCCCTCTCCTTCCTCCGGGTGATTTGCGTCATCAATCGTTGGCTTCACTTGAATTCAAGCACAGCATGGACGCATTGCGAATGAAGGAACACGAACAGCGACGACAGCATGAAAGTCGTCGTGAGAATTATGAAGGTCAGAAGAGCATGGAGGCTCTACGTCGATTGTCACGAGCTGATAGCAATGAAAATCACAGCATCGGCAATGATCAAAGTGACGATGATGACGACGACAACATACAGATCGATAATGGCATGAGCTCGGATTCTGAAGATGGAAACTCGAACGTTAACATGTACTCAACTCCAGAACCAGAATTGTTCAGTAATCGCAGTGAAATGTCAAATGATGAGCCACAAGACTTCAGTAAACCGAAAATTAAGAGCGAAACTCCATCAGAAAACGGAGTCAACAATGAAAGCAGCAATGAAGAATCGATTCCACCGAAAGATGATTTTTCTCCATCACAAAATCATTCGAGTAAGCGTAAGCGAAAAAATCAAAATCCAACAAAATGTTCGATGTCACCTGCTGTGAACATGAATGAGAATGATCACATGTCTGATGAGAATGATGAATCGTTCAAACCGAAGATAAAGCAGGAACCGGAAGACGTTCCATCGCCTCAAAACAAGAAGTTTAAGTCCTCCGAAAATGGCAACGGCGACTCCTATTCGAGTGAGCGTGAAATTACGCCAAAACAGGAAGCAAATGATGATGATGGATCGTTAAATCTTTCCGTGAAGAGATCGAATGGTGACTCAAAGCCAAAGGATCGGAAAAAAATTGACTTGGAGAGTTTGCATCAAGCGAATACTTTGAGACAACTCGAGCAAATCTCACAGAACGCTGGTGCTTTCAATTCATTCATGAATGGATCAAACATTCTCGGCCCACAATTCCCACCACTCAACTTTCTAATAAACAACACTCCGCCAAGTCCAGTGAGATCTCGTTCGCGCACTCCAACACCTGAACGAACTGACAACGAAGAGAACCGTTCGCCTTGTTGTGAACATGGCGTTCTAATTGACGATCATAATGGAGTGAAAAAGTGTTCCGTTTGTGGAGTGAAATCTCATTTCTCAAACGAGCAGCTGGCGAATTACATTTGCAACATTGATGGCTGCAATGCAGCGTTTCCTAACAAACGATCTCGCGACCGTCATAGCTCAAACTTGAACTTGCATAGAAAGCTTCTGTCCACAAGTGATCGTAATGGTTCACCTTCGCCTCATCATAACAATCACCACGCTGGGAACAATTTCGATGGTAAAAACTTTCCGGGCTTTCCGAATCCATTACAAGCAGAGCTGCTCGCTCGTTTGTACGGTGATCCAAGAAATTTAATGAAACTCGAAGCGCTGAAGAATCAACTGCCAGGAATGCAAAATTACCCCGAAGCTCTCTTTAATGGGCCACATCAGAAGCTCTCGCAGTCTGCGGTCAACAATCCATTCTTGTTTCCACACTTGGCGGGATTGCCAGGCTTTGCATTCGCATCGCATTTATTACCACCGCAACTAAATAATTTGACATCTTCATCGGCCTCGCTCAATAATCGTCTAACGCCGCGATCAGAATCGCCCGCTTCAGCTAGTTCACCACCATCAAACATGAATTTGCCTTCACCACAATCTCACGATGATGAATGCCATCGATCAGATTCGCTTTCGTGACTACCAAAAAATCGCTACAAACCGCTATTGACTTTACGCAATTCGTTCTTGAAAAACATTTCATGAGAGACGAACAAACATTATTGAATCGACTTACACGCGCAATCATATCAAAGAATATTTAATGAAGAGGATTTAAGATTAAAGTAAATTTAAAAACACACAAGAGCATGCGATCTCCTTCAAGTTTCTATTTGATTTAATTTGCACAAGATATCCAGTGATACATAAACTTACGGTGACAGTTCTCGACTCATTTCAATATTTTTTTTCATCCTTTTTCTTTTTCATTTGAAATTATTCGTAGATTTATTAAATTATGTGCAATATTTATTTCGATAGGTTTAAAGGTTTCACATCAAATCATAAGTTGAATATCCAAGTAAGAGAGAATCGAAAGCTTCACCATAAAGAATATTAAATCATAAAATTATTGCATAAAGTTAATGTTGATATTGATAAATACGTAAAACTCTTTGAGAGGGAAATTTCGTAAATTACGTCTCTGAGAAATTATCTTTTCAAAAAGACGCTTTCCTCGAATTGTCCCCTCAAAAACTTCCTTCGCAATCTCAAAAAACTAAGCATCTGACTTTGACTGATAAGCTATCGACGAGAGGTGAAGAAGGAAATGATAAATTGATATTAAAAACATTTAAAACATAAATTTGAATTGTAAGATCGTAAATCTCGTGAACATGAATTTCAATGTCTTATTAGGCGATAAGAGAAGATTATAAAAAAATTTACTTAGAATGAGGAATAAAGAAAAATTGTTGAAGCTTTTCAAGAAAAAGAAAAATCGCTTTCGCTATCAAATAATTTCAGTTTCAAAAAGTGAACTTCAAGACGTCGCGTTTTTCATACAACACATCACAACAGAGCAGCAGCAGCAAAGAAACAGTGCAAATGTGTTTAGCGGAGAAACAGGAAAAACAGGAAAATTAATATGTTTTATCAATATCTCTTCATGCATTCCTTCATGTTGTAAATACCATATTGCATTCTGCCTCATCGGCTCGCAACTTCCATCGTCACGGCGGTGCAGAAAAGACAGGTTTAATGGATTCTTCTCTCGCTCGCAACGCGCAAACTGAAAAACTTTTATATCGTTTATGAAAACCGCACGTCAATAATCGATTAAGAACTCTATGGATTAAATGCGCTGCAGCATGAACTCACATGCGAGATGCGTCATTATCGTGCAATTGCATCGACTGATGAGTGATGTTTCAACGTGCAGCAGCAGCTTTAGCATGAACCTTCCCCTCTTTCTCAACCGTGTGGAGTGACAAATCAAAACCTTGCAAAGCGTTCATCGATAAGATCTGAAAGTTTAAGTCGCCACAGCGACGCAATGTTTAAAAGCAATTGCAATAACTTTTCGCCGGATATCAGACCACAAAATATCTATCACACAACTTTTCTTCTAATCGTTCCAATTAAATTAGAGTTTTAAATTGCAATTACTGTGCCTTCGCCTCGATAATAGCGAAACAGTGAAGTTTTTAACTTTTCTCGACTGTAATTTCCATTGCACAAGTCTCGCTCTCTCTCACTGTTTCAATATAAATTCTATCGACTGCTGCCACTACACAATCGTGCGTCAAATCGTGATCATATTTTCTCTCTCCTGTTAAAAGCTCTATTGGCTTCTATTGCAGCATGTTCGGTATTGGCGAAGCGTTCTGTTTTCTTCATGGAATGGAAACATGTGTGCAATTACTGCCGTTTGAACAAATTGCAATTTGTAACAAATTAAAAAAGTGCATTAAAATCGTTTCCTTTTACGTACCCGCTTTGGGTGAGGGCGATTGTTTTAGTTGCACTTGTCGAACGCATTCTGCGAGTGAAACTTTTGCCATAAAAAAAAACACAAAGTTTGGCTAAAGTTGGAAACTAATAAACGAACTCATTTCATTGTTGCAACTCACTTTGCTTTCTTCTTTTTCTATTTCTGTTTGTTTGATGCAATTAAATCGATATTTTGATATTTGCAAACACTGAACACAAGCAGCGAACATTACAGGGGAATTAATCAGCGATAAGTTGCAATTGAATTCATGTTTCTTGCCACTCGTTGACTTCAACTGCAACTATGGTGAAAAATTATTTCTAAATTCGCAATTGTTTGGCATTTCGTAACAAGTACAGAGAATAGCGATTACAATTGTAAGCGAAGGGTTTGTTTGATTGCGAATTGAGATTGTTATGAAGTTGTTTTTGATATGAAATTAAATTGTCGTCTCATCTGAGGACTCAAACAAACCAAAAAAGACATTACAAACTCGTGTAAGGATAAACATCACCCGAAAGTAAATGAGCAAGAACAATTTGCGTCTTCTCTTTCCCTCCCAATCGTCAATGATGCTCACACAATGTGATGAGCCGAAGAGAAGATCGCGTGGGAATCTTTATTTTTTCGTTTTTATTTTCAGAAGGAATCATAAGCCTCGTCTCGACTTTGTGATACTAATTATATAAATTTAGAATTCCCGCTCTTCACTACCGATTCATTGAGAGATTCAAAAAGGCTTGCGAACGTGAATAATTTCGCAATGTGTTTTGCTGCACTGCTGTCTGCGGTGAGACGAGTGATTGTTAATTAAGTGAAAGGGCGTTCTTAAGTCTTCGAAGAGAACTCGAAGATGGAGAGGAAAAATTGCTCGGTCAAGTATAATTCTTGAAAGTCACATCGCGTAAATCTCGCGAGTAATGATCATCGAGCTCAGCGATGGAAAAGCCTTTGAAACTCTCTATAATCACATAGAGGCCTGCCAACTATTTTTCAACGTCTTTCACGAAGAAAAATCATCAACGCTATTTCATTAAGTGAATTTTTATTCAAAAAAAGAACGAAATGCATCGGGAGCAGGAAAATTGCTAATTTGTTGTTATTGATCAGTCATGATCTCTTCGTTTCGTTTGCAAAGCATCAATAATTAATTTATCAGTCTTCTTCTCCTCTGGAGCTTCACAGAGCAAGTCGTGCACGACGTGATGTACTTTATTAAAAGGAGGAGACTCTTTAAAGTCAAAGCGAGAGAAGAGTCAAAATGAAATGCGCTAGCGTGACACTCGACAATTTGTTAGTCTCGCAAAATGCAAACTCTCCCAGCCCCCGATTCCGCACAACACTCTTTTTTTTCGAAGAAGGTAACATTATGCAAAGTGCTCTACATGTCCTGACAAGAAATTTATTAACTCGAACTCCATTTGCAGTGTGCAAAATGAGAATCTATCGCCGTTGTGTGAAGTGCAATAAATTAGAAAACGTTGAAAAAGGTGGCACACGAAAAAAAATGGAGACTAATGAGTTGAGGGAAGAACAACGACAAGAGAAAGGAGATTTTTGAAGGGCGATGTGCATGAAATTTATGCTGATATGTTACGTGACGATGACACATAAAGTAAGCGATGAGGCGTGGCCGGGAGAACTTTTTCTTTCTCTCGCTGTCGAGCTTGAAAAGGAAACTCTTCGATATCATGTTCGGTTCTATTCCTATCAAAGATTTATTGCATTGCAAGCGAAAAATCCTTGGAAACAATGCCAATGGGGATGATCAGAAAGAGTATCACGCTCTTGATGTTAAAGAAGCTCAAGATGAAATCAAAACTTTCCCAACTCCTCGTGTTGCCCAACGTGCGTGATACTTTAAATGACTTACACTGAAGCAAACGCTTCTTCGGCAATCCAATAATCAAAGTTCCATCAGAAGTTTCCCATTAAAAGGAGTAATAAATGTTTATGCTAGGCGAATGTTGTACATAAACACCTCTCGAGCTGCATTCGCAGTATAGACTTTCCTTCCATGCACTTTATTACGTTAAGAAGGAAAAGAGACAATATCGTGTCGTGTACGGGGTTTAGTTGAAGCACTTATCGCATTTTACCTTTTGGCATATTAGCAGCTGAAGCACAACACATGAAGTTGAGCGAAAAACGAAGCGAATGGAAACAATTTCACGGGTTGGCTTGTTTTATTTCTGCGGGGCAATTTTATGTTTCGCTTCTAATCTACGACATAAGAATCTTTTAATTCAAATTCCTTTAAATTTATGAATTAATTTAAAGCATAAAATCAATACAAGACGACGACGCTCTTTCGGTGGAGAAGAAAGAGAGTTATTGTAGGGGAAACTCGTGAGACAGGAGAACCCCATGAGGGAATATGACATTAGCGTCTTTTCATTCACAACAGGTTCTCCAATTAACGAAAAGACGAAGTCTGCAAACAAACCAAGCTCGAGATATGAATGAAAGGCAAACAAACAGACACGCAAAATTGCATTAATAACTTTTGATATCATAAACTGTAGGCAGTAAAATGCTGTTCGAGGAGATATTTTAAATTGTAACACAGAAATTTTTTCGTTCTTCTTCCATTCAAAAGCATTCTACCCGCCACAAAACGAATTAAAACAAAACAAATCTCCGGTCATTTTTCATCGAAATTACATTTTTCTTATGTTGCAGCGTTGTCGTGTCGAAGGAAGAGGTCGCGAAGGGAGAAGCAAAGATTGCAAGATGATGAGACTTCGTTGATTTCCGGTCGCGATCGTTTTATGATTTCGAATGTGTTTCAAGGTTAAACTTCTCTGCCAAATGTCGGATCATATTTGTCTACGAAAAATTATGCGAAAACTTTCCTCGAAAAAAATCAAAATTGAGCCTCACGTTGAGTGAGAGGAAAAATATTCAAATTCCACTTTTACCTTGCAGGCAAATTCAGCCTTTTTATAAAGCAATTAAATTTAATAAAATGCGGCGATTATCATTTTTTTTCTGCTGTTGGCTTCCTAGTTTCTACATGATTTTTATTCCAATTTCTATGTAAAAAGCATTTTCCCTCGGTCGGCGAGAAATAATTTTTGCGGCAGCCGAAAATAAATTTTTCTCTATCGCTTTTAAATTCAATTTGAGGCCCCCGCTATGATTGATGCCGAGTGAATATTTAATGAGATTCTAGAGCTATTAAACAGGTATTTATGGTATTTACTCGAAACCAATAAACGGAACACGAAAAATTGAGCAAATTGAGCTGAAAAGCGATCTTGTAAAATGCATTGTGCAATCATCAGACGATCGAACGACGCTCCGCCATGACAACAGGGAAAAATGTCAAATTGAGAAATAACAAACAGTCATCACATGACTCTATGCCGCTATAATTATATCGCGAAAAGAAGGCAATTGACACAAATGACACTGTCAGGTCCCGACAGTCGGAAAACAATTCATTTGGAAGTCGCAAGTGTATGACGAGCGTCGAATAACACATCAAAGCACATTTCGTCGTCATTATTATTATGCTGAGCTGCAAATTGTCACGAACTGCATTCGACTGCATTCGATGGAAGTGTCACAAGTCGCTGGGAAGTGCACGCGATCTCAAAAGCCCAGCAAACATTTCGATCGAATATGTTTAAACTTTAAAGCGAATGCATTTAGTTTGTCAAGTGCATTGTTTTCCATGCATTTTTCGATTTTGACATGTGATAGAATGATTTTCCTCGTTCGAAGTGGAACTGCTGCACTTTTTATTGTGTCGTAACAATTTTCCTTAATCAAAATGCAATTTTGATTCATACACGATTTGCTTTGTGAAATAATTCATTTCTTTCTTTAATTGAAAGCGATTAAATGTTCCGCGTACGAACCAAGTCATCGAGGTTTATGGATCCTTCCCAACAACAGCTGCTGCTTCAAGTCCTTAGCAACCGTTTCCCTTCGATCTCAGCTGCCATTTTAGAATCGAGTGGAACTTTGAGAGATTTAAAGCCACTTCAAGACACGAAGACTAATGGAAAATTATGCAACAAACATGGACGGAAATAACTTTTTAAACTCATACACACCCAGATTAAAATAAATCTCTAAAATGTTTATCATTCATGAAAACGGGAACGAAGGGAGTTTGACACAACCCTCTCTCATGTCGAGTGCCGTATAATATCATTAGAGTACGCCATCAAGCGACGTGAACGCAGTTAATAACAACAAAAGCAACGTCAACCCTTAATTTCAATAACCCTTCGGAAATATTAAACAAATTTCTGGGATTTAATTTGAGCGAGGGTTTCAGATTTTTGATTATAAGTTACGTAACTTGAACATCTCACATGAAGAAGATTTTTGATTTTGTGACCTTACTTAACGATCAACTTCAATGTCAAACTCTCACATCCCCTTTCGTTGCACTGACAGTGAAATCTCAACCAAAACTTGTTTAATTAATCCGAAAACCTGCTTTCCGTTCCGGCCATCGCTCGCAATAATCACATTTGAAAACGATGGAGCGAACCATAAGTCACATAAGAAGTTTTCAATTTTGGAAAATGACATATAATTACAGGCTTCGAAGAAGAATTATGTTCAAGACAAAACCGCAAAGAACATCGCAAATCATGTCTTCCTCCTTTTCGTTGTCTTCTTTGCCGAAATTATTGCATCAAAAATATTGGCGAGGATCATCATCAAGGTAATGAGTTTCGATACGTGAGATTGGACAAAGCCATGAACCGAACAGAAAACTTTGTCGCTGTTGCGGTTTTTGCTGCTGAAACGAAGACAAACGAAGCCGTGTCTGAAGTTTCCAAAGGGGACGATGTACCGGCAACAAGTGAAACATCATCAATAAACAATTGACCAGACTCCGCATCTATCACTTTCGCTCCTTTCTCTGTCGCTCCCCGATAAAAAAATAGAAAAGTTAACAAAAAAAAATTTGTGTGTCGAGGTATCAAATGCACATCAAGGCAATGATTTTGCGAGGGGGAAGCCATCAGAAATAATTGCTGTTGATGTTGTTGAACATATCACATTAAATTGTTTTATTGCTTAACTTTTCTCCTCTCTCGAGAAACAAAAAACTTTTTTATGCTTTTGACGTTGTATCTTGGACAGAAATTCTCTTTTTTTCCCTGCGATCCTTTTTTTTTGTGGTGATGAAAATGACTCCTGAACAAATTAATATCGTTAAGGGAGCGATTCACGTCAGACGTGAAACAATAAAGCGGAGGAGCACTAGACAAAAGCAGAAGAAGACAAATTGATTTGGCGAAGTGAGATGAACATCGCTGCTTCATGGATTAAGTTACAGTGTTGGGAATCAAGATTGTTTGGACACTGAAGCGATGTTTCAATGCAGAGACGAGACGTTGTCGTATCAGATTCCGATTGAGATTGGTGACACACCAAACAGCTCAAGCTTATCGCAACAAGAGATTTTACAGGCTCTCGCGAGTAATCCGATGTCTTCTTCAATTCCTTTTCACATTACGAACAGCGAATGTGTCCGCGAAGGGAGAATAATGATCGCCTCGCATCATATTCGTATATCACACGACCGGCAACAAAAGAAAAGAATTGCACGAAGAAAGGAGATTGAAACCAAAGATGAGACTTATGGAGCACAAAGGGCCATTATGAGCTGTGCACATTGTGCAGAAATGAGATTGCAATTTTTATTCGCGTCCCCCTCTTCTTTGATTGCGGTTTCGCTGGTGGACAAAAGAGAGAAAATCACTGAAGAAAAAAGGTCAACATCGATCAAAAAATAATAATGATATGATGCTTGCGTCCACGGTGTGCTCACAAAATTGCGAAATTGCACAAAAGTGCATTAACTCTGTCTCGGGCCAGATTAAAGACAAACTTTTTTTCGTAATTCTGTGGTTTTTCGTTCGAATCCATGAGATGAGCGAATGCAATTATCTTTGTCATTTCCCTCCTCATGGAGTTGACTTCAATTGAACTTGACGTCACTCTCGCACATTCCCCAAATCTTTTCCAACTTCAAGTGGCACTTCTTCTGATTTCTACAGAACTTTTCTTAAAACTTTTTAATTAGAAAAGTAAGCATCACAAGAGATGAAAAGGAAACCCTCCGAACCCTCTCATTTATTCCTGAATCAACAATGAGAGTAAAATCCTTGATCAAACTCGACTGCTAATTACGTTTCGAGAGTTGATGTTTGTTTTTCTATTAGAGTGTCTAGAGCTTGGAGGAGAAGAGAATTTCTTAGGACAAAAAGAGTCATGGACATAAAGACGGTCCAATAAGCAAATAGCGCATTAGACACGTCGCGGCGATGCTGCTGTAGGTAGCTCGAAGAACACGACAATGCGATGCTCAAACATTTATCTTATTGCCGCCAAGTCCGGTAGCTGTTTACAATAGAGAAAGAAGAAAAGAAGAAGACGACGACGACGATGGAGAGACATGAATGTTTTATGCACTTTCGTGAGTTCGTTCCTGTGAATAAATTTCAATCCCGATCCTTTCTCGCCTGTAAATTTGATTAAAACGTTTCACAGGGATGAAAACAAACAAGTTGGGGCCATAAACTGTGGCTCGAGCAATTGGATTTGAAGTCGCTCCGACGATAGAAATGGAAACGAATTGTGGTCTGTGTTGTAACAAAGCCAGCCATTCGCTTCGAATCTAATCGTCAATATTGAATTCTCTGGCATTTTATGGATCGCCATTGCCCAATTTTCGAGAGAGAAAATTCCATTTTCATTGGAAAATTTATTCTTCTTTATCATTTCTAATGTAAGGCCATAAATTTTCGTTTCACTCCCTTCACGACCGACATGAGAGAGCAGAAGAATCTGCTTTCAATTAGAATTTATATTCGAGTGTTTATCATTCAATAATTGAGTTAAGTCCGGCTGCATGTCGATCGTTATTAAGACATTAATTAATTTAAGAATAATTTACAAGTCCCAGTCCGGGCGTCTTCAAATTGTTCCCAGAATTGTTTGCAAACAAATTTCTCAGTTACAATAAAATTAGTTTTGCAAACAATTTAACAAATCGAAGTCGCAGCTCTCTCATCAGTTGCATGTCATAAATATTCAAATTACGATTGATAAGCGCGCGCGTTGATTGTTACGAAAAAGCCAAAGTCACATTGTTAGCGAACATGACCAATTAACATTCAACAATAATTGAAGGCTAACTTTAATTAATTTTTCAATGCTTTGTTACGCTTTTTTTTTCGGGGAAGTTAGTCGTCGTCAGTCGCCGTCATCATCTGTTCTGGTCAGTTTGAGGCGAAACGCGAGTCTTAAAACCTATAATTAAACTTTTTAATGTCTCTTAATGGCCATAATTCAAATATTCGTGTTTCAGTTCGCTTTGTAATTCTTAAAATTAAATGACACCAGTTGGAGGCAATTATAAGTTACGTCACATTCTCTTTGTTAAACTGTAGCATTCGAAATCTATCAATCAAACAAACTATTCATCGACCCAAACCCGGAAAAAGGTTCAACTTAATAATTCGTTTAAGACGATCGGAAAGCCTTCGCGACTGATCCTCGGCAATAAATTTCGATAACAAATGGTCGCCCGATGGATGAATTATAAACATTTAAAATGCTAATGCTTCATGGCGAGGATATGCCGATGGCCGATGATCATATATTCTCGATAATTCTTTGGAAAAAGAGCGGAATTTATTAATGCACTGTCAATAACATCTGTCAATACGAACAGATGTCTCGAACCTCATGTTTCATAAAGGTTTGAGGGTCTCAAATGATTCGAGTTGCGTCAACCCTCTGGAGCCATTGCGTTGTCTCTTTGTCGTCGTAAAATGCGACATTTGCGATTGGTCGATTTGTCTGTGCGACATTTTTCAAATGGTTGACAAGTTTCTGAGAAGTTTAAAATTCTAAAAATGAAACGAAAGATGTTCAGAGATTTTAGTTTCCGGTTGACTGATCAATGACAAAATCCAAAAACTTCTCGAGTTTCGTTGAAAAGGATGCTTCACAAAAACGACGACATCCTTAATCCTCCTGCGTCTGAACCGTCTGACAAAGGCGGAGTTTTGAAAGGAACAAACAAGCGTGCATGTCAGTTGTCTCGTTTCTGATGCAATTGGGATTTTTTTTGAGGGTCGCTCTTAGGACAAAATAAACAGAACGATTATCAATTTTATGAAATTCAATAACTGAGCCGTAAACATCGCACAATGGTGATGCAAGATGATGATGACCTGAAAGCTTTTCCTTTCCATCAGATTTCCAATTATCCCATGAACAAATACTGGATCAATTTTCAAGAGAAATTTACCAAAAAAAATCCAAAGCGAGGGACGAATATTGACAACGATGAAGCGCAATATATCACCGGATCAACGAAAAAAAAAATTAATTAAAAACAGGAACGATGGTGCAACGAACGAGAGTCGAAGTCTCGGAGATTTCTCATAAACCTTCCAAATGGTTCCATCACAATTTCGGAATCTAAAGGGCGTGGAAGTGTTTCCTTCTTGAAATGTTAACAGACACGCAAAAACAAAAAGAAATCTCTCATGTTAATAAGGATCAACAAATGTAATAACTTTTTTTTTGGAGTCTGAGCTTGCTAATATTTTAGTTCAGTGCCATCTCAGACTTGAAAGGCGTTTTTCTGTTTTATTTTAAACTCAAAATATCGCGAGCATAAAATGTCATATTAATGGCCGCTCGTTCTTCAGGGTAAATCACTGTTTGTGTATGTGAGAGTGTTTAAGCCAAAAAGCAGAACCTGAATGCAATAATTTAAATTCCAAAATGTTTTTCTTCTCAAACGACAACGACGTGACAGCTTAAATACCGTCTTAACGACTTTTTAGACTGAGAAACATCAAAAAAGTTCTCCGGAGATACTTTTCGGTGTGTCGTCGTCTACAGCATGTTGCATGACGATGATTTCTTAGCTCTCAGACCTTAAATGAGACCTCTAAGGTCTACATTGAGAAAAGAAGACGAGAGACGAGAACTGCAAACTGATTTGTGCTGATTGAATAAATGTTTTTTCTCACGGTATTGTACTTGCCTAATTATTCATTCACTGCCACGAAAAAAATTTGTTATGCAATGACTTTAGTGATTTTTTTGTTTCGCTATCGAATGTCGAATAAATTTAGAACTTCATTGGCAAATTTTTGGTCTCACCGCACGATTGACTCTTGAGCTGCTTCAACCGAAATAAGAGCGATAAATCAAGCCGTTTAAGAAGGCTCGTTCGGATAGGGAGGCAGCGTAATAATTAACCGGTTTTATGCTTGCAAATTTATTACGTCATAACATTATGTGAAACCAAAACAATAAGTGGTTTTCGGGCTGTGCAGTTGTTTCAAGAAAACCGAGAAACAAAAATCAATTTGCCGGTAAATTAACCTTAAACTTCACAAGAAGCAGAAATATGACGCGAGAAGAAGAAGAAAAGTGTCTGAATTTGAATCGATTAAGCTTAAGCCTTAAGATTCAGAAGCACCTTCAAGGATTTTCACAAGTTTCGCGAAGCTGAAGTCAAGTAAGTTTGTTTCTGAATTCAAGAAGCAAAAGTTTATTTTTGGTTTATATTTAAAGATTTGGGGAATATTCTAAAGTGACGTCACTGAGAAATATTTTTTCTTTTTCATAATTTATTAATAATCTCTTCAATCATAAAAAATACTTTTCCCGTCACCTAATTTATGATCGACCCCATCCATCAGTTTCTACGCTTTCATGGCTTGAGGCTCTCTCAAAGCAGTAATCACAATGACAACCCTAATCGCTCATTACAAAATCCACAAGATTTATTCGAATGTGTAACAAACATTTAATGCAGCTCAGTGATTCGAACACAATTCGTAATCAACAAACGAATTCCTGACTTCAAAAATGATGAGACGAAGTGCTTGCATGGCTTTGTCATTTCTCAGTTGCTGCTCGATGGGAATGTTTGCTTTCATTTGACATCAAAGTGATTTCAACGAAAAACTTGGAACGTCAACAACAACTTTGCTTTGACTCTCGTATCGTTTGTAAGTCGAGTTCAATCGGCATATAACTGTCAAGCGTTTAATTAGGTCAGTGTTGGAATGGAGCGAAGAAAAATGTCGAATGTGAATGCGAACTCTCATCAGTCGTCGTCGGACGGAGTGATAGTGATTAATGGGTAAAAAGACATTAAATTTCATCTGTCAACGGGAAGACATCTCGTGAATGATCAGTTAACGAGCTTCGACTCTTTTTATCATGCACGACTACGAGTGAACGAATACGACGACTCTGCCTAATCATCGACGCCAGAAACCATTCCGGGAATCTCCGAAAGTGGAAAAATAAATTTTATCTTTGTCGTCGTCGTCGTCACCACACGATAATCGATTTTGTCCAATAAATGTGTTCACAGAATAGTAATTTTATTTAATTTATATCGGTTCTGGCTCGTTCGGGTCGCTCTCCATCGAACAACATAAAAATAATATCACGCAAGCCTTCAACCGCCTGTCAATTTGATAATTTCTATAATTTCGTGTTGTTTTCTTTCTTTCGATTTTATTTTCGGAGTCAAATCGTTGGCAAACGCGCCAGAGAATCGTCGTCGTCCGTTTCGTTCTCGGTTGATATATCATTTTGTCATTTTTTGTTCTCTTCCTCTCGTTTTGTTGTGTGCGTTTGTGGGGCGTTTATGGGAATTGGAAAATTTTCCTTCGCCTCGTCTTTCGGTCATGAATTGTTGATGCTAATGATGGCGTTTCAATCAAAAAAAAAAGAGCCTCACGACGTTACGATTGAAAGAAGGTAAAAAATTGATAAATTAGTCTTTGCCGTTGACGCGCGTCTTGAATGAGCTTTTGAGAAATGATTATAAGTTTGTAGAAGGTCAGAAATGACATCTTACGATTTTTGAGTTGAGCTGAAGTTTAATTAAAAGTCATGTCTTAATTTGTGTCGCAAAGTGAACAGGAAACCGTTTTTTTTTGTGCAAACACACTTGGATCCACCTTGATACGTCAGCTTTCTTCTGGTCTTGCGGCCATGTGGCTTCTATAACCACTTATTATATTTTTAGCGACTCTCAGCTCGTTTCGTGCGCTTTAATAAACAATTTCTTCTCTTTCGAACCGAACGCGATACCAAAGCAGGCCACTTCTGATGACTAATCTTTATTGAACGGCTTTGTGATTATTGAGAGCGTAGCTTGAAGAAGAAATCAAACGCGTGTCAAGAAATGTTTATTTTGGGACCAAAAATAAAAAAGGCAAGGACCAGCTTGAGTCAAGCCAGACGCAATCAATTAACAAACATCACGTTGATCAATCAAACGTCGACAGTCGCGCAAACTCATAAAGCTCGATTGACGTTAATGCACGACAAATCGAAAAGCTTCAGCTAAATTAGCTAATTATTTCATTTCTGCCATATGGTTCATTAATCACCGTCATTAAACCGTTTCTAAGCATTTACTTATAATGAGGCATCTTCGGATAAAAGTTCAAATAACTAAACTAAACACTTCCTGTCGCCGAAACCGTTCGACGTATCTTGACGAGATGCTCATTCCTCTTCTCATCATAATTCGTTGATTATTAGTTGATTTAATGGGACGATCGTAGGGCAGGAAAGGTTCTAGTTTCCTGAATTGACAGTAAGCGCTTACGATGATTTAAAGAGTGTGACTAACATTTCGCTTAACTTTATCATCATTGAACTCATCGAGAGTCATGAGAACGTGAGTCCAGCAGAAGGAAAACGATCGACTAGACGATAAGTTATGACTTTTTCTGTCTCGGAGAGAAAGAGAATATTATAAATTTGTATAGATTTCAACAAGGTGTTAATTATTACGAGTCGAAAGTATATAACGAGACAGCACATGTGTAGATGCGAGCATCGCTTTTCATAAATTATGTTATTCATTCTCCAACTTACATAGTAAAATATTGATTTTCATCCTAAATCTTATTAAAGGCAACATTTCTCAGCTCTTTAAAATTATGTTCTTCGCTCGCCCGTTTAAAGTTTCCTCTGAGCAGCAATCATCGTTGGTTTGCTTTGTTTTCATTTCTGTAATTGAAGGTGAGAAGGTTTGCTGTTCGGAGGGATGAACTGAGCTGTTAATTATTCGCTGTGATGATGTCAAAGTTCATTGCGAAGACTTTGTAAGTTATGAATCGTTGCGTTTTCATGGTCAAATGATTCTTGAAAGAAGAACTAATTAATGATAATTGATCGATTGCTTAAGAAAGTTCTTATAAGATTTCATTTTCACAGAATCGCAAAAATATTTTTCATGTCGCAGAGCAAATTTCACGGCACAACATCAGCGCAACATTTTCTCAACGAAAAAATATTTTCTCTCGAAATATCTCGACTTGTGTGTTAGTGTGAAACGAACTGAACACATTTAGAAGTCTCTAATATAATCCAACGGATACATTTGAGACGTAAAAACGCCTGATGTGACAATGAAAGATTATCCTTCGCTCCCTCACCTGGCTCTATGACAATAGCAACGCTTTTACTTTAATCCAGCATCGCTTGAGAGAGTAAATAAGCAGCCATCGCTGATTGGTTGAGACGCAAAGCGACACGAACGAAAATATGTGAGAGAAAAAGAATTGTCACCAATAATTTTGTCCTTGGTCGTGTTGCGCATGTAGGGCGTATCATCGTAGTGAGAGAGAGAGGAAAAGCTCTTTTCGTGTCGTTCGACTTTATGTACTGCGATATATTTTTATCAGCGTGAGACAAAACAATCCGAGCGAAATGACCAAAGTAGTAAAACTTGATTCGAGCACATTTGCATGTAAAAATAAAATCGAGGGGAAGTTCGTGTGACTCGAATACGCCCTCGAAGCATTTTCTTCTTTTGCTTTCAGTTCAAAGTTATTTTTAATACGCGACACCAAAAAAATATAAAATCCCGAAATCTATTTTAATTCTTGAAGATTTTTAATAAAACACAAAAAAGAAAACTTTCTTCGAGACGTTCGAACACACTTCAATCGATCCGAAGTTGCGCAAGCGTTCGACTATTTAAGAAATTCCCTCCAACACTTTAATATTAGTTTCCTTCACATAAAACTTCTGGTGGCTTTAATTCTCCGACTATTAATTGAGATATCGATAGGAAACCATCAGTGGCAGCGTCCAAAAATATCGAGCGATTTAGTTAATTTTTATCGCAGCGAGCTCAATTCTCATGAATCAGAATGTCTTGCGATTACACAACAGGGCTTAAAGTCATCATTTCATGTGGCGCATCAATTATTTATATGCGATTTAATTATTTTTAATTTGATTCAATTAATTAAAGCTTCTGGTAAATCTACGCTGATCACGCACAGAATGAAAACGCTTTTGTTGTTTGTTTTGCATTTCACCCGTCGAGTTGGAGTTTGCTGTTGAAGATGAATCAAATTTCGTGAGGGGGTCTAATTGTCGAGTGTTGTTGGGTTTGTACGAGACATCTGTAGCAGACTTCAATTTAACTCAACAAAGCTCAAAGAAAAGAAGAAAATAAGTTTCAATTTGATGAAGAGAAAAGAACTGCGTTCGATTGATTCATAATTTCACCTGCGATCGAAGCTCAAAATCAACTCGTAACGCAACTGAAAAATGCTATTAATCTCTCATCGAATTATTTTCTCGTAAACTATTAACGAAAAAAAAGATATGAAAATTAAGCAGGCGCAAAAAATATGTTTGTGTGTTTTTAGTGAGCGCGGTTGGGGCGCAGAGAAGGTGATTCGTTTGTTTCGAGTATCGCTGTGCTCAAATTTCTTTCGATGAAAAGTTTACGGGACACAACACCGCTAGGAGTGTTGCCCGGACTAGTAATTGACTCGAATTTATTACCTCGAAACATTTTTCTCGAGGTTGAATCTGCCGAAACTTCACATGCGTTCAATTTCAATCAACAAATAATTTCCAAAAAAAATCACTCTTCAAATTTGATAATTTCTACTCTGACTAGCGATGTACACAAACTCGGTGAAAAAATTAATTGCTCTTCCATTGTAAACAGATTTCGTTCGAAGTGAGTTTGGAGAGTGGAGGATGACGCATGGCAGTTAACGACGATCGGATCTGGTTTACAAAATCTTTCTCTCTGACAATTTATTTTCAGAATTCGAAGCGCTGTCGAGCACTGAAAGAATTGTTTTAATTAAATCAAAGACGGGACGTCCTCAAGCGATTTAAATGTTGTGACGCAATTCACAATCTTTCCTCGTAAGAGAAAAACTCGCTTCGTAATTTTCCGCTCTCTCAGATTATTCATAAACGACAAAGGATTGCAACGTCGCTTTATCGAACAAAGAACAGCAAGCATCGACCGTACCGCACATTTACCCTCAATCGTCGTTTGAAACAAGCCCATTGTTACGGTAATAATGATGAAATTATAGCTTGTGCAATGTTGTCGCCCAAAAGCATATTTTATTTATGCAAAGCGGGACGAACGGCTTGACATCAAATAAACTCTGCGCTGCAAGTTTCACAATTTTTTCTTTTTGATTCGTTTGAAATGATACAAAATCAACTTAACAATTAAGAATTCTAAGCGATTCCAATCAACAGTTTAGAAGATTAAATTTCGATTGCACCTTTGTTGCACTTCGCCCCCGGTTACTCTTCGTTCTCTATCATTAAAGCATGCAAAGCAATTTGCCAGCTAAGGAATGAACGAGAGGAGACTTTAATCATCCGAATTCGAGCGCATAAATAAAAGAATGTGAAAATGTCATACAAAATTCCTTCAGGCTCTCGTCGACTTTGATTAAAAAACTCTTTTTTGAATTCCTCGTCGTTCACACTTCTTAGAATTTTTAGTGTTCCTTCGCTGTCTCGAATTAGTCGAAGAATTTTCCTTGGGGATACATTTTGATTCTTTGAGTCATCTCAATTATCTTCGTCTAGCAAACTGGGTTAAGGCGTAGGGAAGATTCCAAAACGTTGCCACCAGAAGTCTCACAAAGAATTATCATTAATAATTTTCAATTTAACGTTCCCAACAAACCTTTCCCTTAAATTATTCTGATTTAAAGCATCTTCCGACGAAAATGTCATCACGAAATTATAGTCAATTAGTCATTAAAATTCTATTTTCTCATAATGACCGAGAAAGAATCTTTCTTCATTGTCCTAGTCGCATCTCCTTTCGAAACGAGACAATTATGCTCTTAGAAAATTAATTTTAAATTGTCTCTTTCTACCTTTTACACTGCGTTCCGATGGCTTTCAACAAAGAAGACAAAGATCTTGATAATCATCATCCTTTTGAAGTCATCCTCGATCAGATCAAAGAAGCAGACAAAGGAGAAAAGTCACAAAACTAGTCTCGAGTTATTAAAGAAATTCACGGTTGTTAAAGCGTGTGATTAAAGTTGAACCTTTGAGCGACGGTCGATGAAATATTGTCGTCGAAATTAATAAAATTCTCTTTAATAAGATGAGTCAAGAATTTATATTCTTTGGATTTCTGTTAACATATTTTGAAATGTTACTTTGAAGAGAGAAAAAGTTTAAGAGAGATCTGCATGCAGAATTTGCATTGATCGTTAGGAAAGTTTAAGAAACTTGTTCTGGATAAAAATTCAACGAACTACTCGATTGATAATGATTTTGTCTCCAAAAGTTATTTGTCTTCCAATTTTAATGTTTGTTGTCGATTCCTTACTTCCATTTCTGTCCCATAAAGCTCCATTGCTGCGGCAATATTCGATCAACGCTTTCCACAGTGGATCCATTTGAAGTGTTGTTGGGTTTCCAATGATTATCAGTAAATGTTTAGCACGAGTGAGCATTACGTTGAGTCGCTTTGGATTGTTGAGGAATCCAATTGAAGAAGATTGTGAACGAACAGTTGACATGATCATAATTTTCTTCTCGCGTCCTTGGAAATATTCAGCTGAACCAATTTCAACTAAAGTGTTGATGAGGACATCTTTCAAATCTCGATTCTGTGCTGTGTATGGAGTGATGATTCCAATATCTTCAGCTGTGATCGAACGTCCATTTATTCCATATTTAATCAAATAAGTGATGTAAGTCCGAACGATGATTGCTTCAGTAGCGTTAGAGCTGCTACCACTGCAATTAACTTCGCTCGAGTCGTGAGTAGAGTGAAACAAGATCGGAAATGATTTGTTGACAAGGAAACTCCATCCTTTTGCCCATTGCTGATCCTCTAGTGACATCATTGGTCGAAGCACTGAATTGTAGAACTGTTTGTTTGAAAATTCGAGGATCGCAGGATGTGATCGATAGTTGTCGAGAAGTTGAACAACGTAATCTGTGTTGAAACTAGGATTGGCTTGATAACGAGGCTTTGACATGATACTTTCCATCAAGCTGACTCCTAAGCCAAGTTTCTCAGCGATATTTGAGTTTATGACAGGTCCAAGTTGTTGATGATCACCAAAGAGGATCAACTTTGATGTAATTGAAGCTTCTTTCACTCCGAACGTCATTATAGGAATCAAAGCTTCTGGTTCTGAAGCTGAAGCACTCTCGTCGATGAAAATGTAATCGAATTTTTTCTTAAACTTCTGAATCTGGGCACAGGTGACAAGAGTAGCGATAATAATTTGCTTGCATTCGAAGAAGTGTTGAAGGTTTTTCATGGAAGAATTGGTGTGTCGAGAGGCAATCGATGCAAGACGAAGATTCTTCATTGAATTCGTTATTGGTTTAATGTCTGATGGAACTTCATCGTTTTCAAAAGACTTCTGTGAGAGGAGTCGCAGCAAAATGTCCTCAGGAACTAAATGAATCAATCGAGAAGAGATCTCGTTGCAAGCGCTGTTTGATTGAGCTGTAATCAGAATGTTCGAGTGAGGCTTGTTTCTCATAATCTGAGCAATAGCTTCAACTAGAACTGTCGTCTTTCCGGTTCCTGTAAAGAGACAAAATATAAGTCTTAGGCTTGAATACAAATAAATGAGATAACTTTACCTGGTGGACCAAAAACCACAAACGGAAAAGGATGAGCAGTGCAACTAACAATGTTGTTAACTGCTAATTTCTGCTCCTCATTGTTCTGGATTCTTTCGTTGATCCAGTTAACATAGATCCGTGGCCAATTTCTTGTGATATCAAAATAATCTTGAGCTTTTTCAATTAATGAATCGCTTTCGAATTCGCTGAAGTATTCAGTGAGCTTCAATGTTTGGATCTTCTCCAAAGCTGAGTATCCTAGACAAAGTGATCTGTCGTTAGGCATAAATGTGACATCATACGAAAGGCGAGTATGAATCAACTGAGTCTCATTGCAGAGACTGAACTGCACAGATTCATTGGCAAGTCCTTTAATTACGCCAAATATTGATTTGCGACTTCCTAATCTTAATCGAATGATTGTGTGTTTGGAGATTTCGTCAGGTTTCAATGAACATTTGAATTCAAATTCTGCACCATTCTTCTTGATGTCGACATTGCGAAAGGTAACGGGATCTGATGAGTCCATCGACAAGTTCTCAAATTGAATTGCCAGCATAAGTTGAGTAACTCGTAGGTTTCCATCTCGTGTCTGATCATCCTTGCTGTAGAAGAGAGCTCTCACTTTGTCCCAGAAGAGTTTATCTTCCTTGCTAAGTTCGATAGAACTCACGCCAAGTTCTTGTAAATTATAGCAATGCTCGTTGAATGGAATTGACATCTGAAAATGAGAAATTACGAACGAAAAGTAAAGTGGAATTGAAAATTTACTTACTTTAGAAGCTTTCAGAGCGATTTACAAAGCCAGGTTCACTTTAAAATCTTTTATTTACGTAATCGATGCTCAAGATCAAATCTCTACTCTGACGTCATAAAATTTTGTAGAGATTGTGCGAAATTTAAAAAATTCGTTTGAATCGTCACAGAAAACTTTTTTGTGCACGCGACGGTCTATTGATTTTCCTTACATATTCTCGTGTGACAAGAAAGTAATGATTATCATAAAGTTTCTATTGGAAAAGTTCATTATTGTTTAGCCTTGAGCTTACTCGCACGACACATTTTATTCATTCCATTAGTCTCTACTGAACTGTCAACTGAATCAGCTGCATTAAAAATGAAGTCAGTTATTGGATCTAAACGTCTCGATTCCTTTCTGTTCTGTTGCTCTTTGGAAACTGGCGGATACTTCTTTGGAATCTTTGGAATTATCGGAAGCTTGCTCTCGCTGTTGATTAGCATCATCTTGATTGTCGCTGTCGCCAACGGGACGATCGATGAAAAAAATCTGAACGACATGGGATACACGGTGACAGATAGTGACGCGCTGGCGACTATTCGAACAGGTAACTTTATTGTCAAATGACAATTTAAAAACGAAATAAAATTAAACATTTTATTTAGTAATTTGTGTTGTTGCTGGAATCATCGTCGTGGCGTCACTCCTCTACTTTGTGGTTTCAATATTTTTAATTCGAGGAACTAAACATGTAAGAAATAATTTGTTAAACAAGGCGAATACATTTTATATTCCACAGCATAATCAACGACACGTGAAAGTTGCAGTCATCTACTTTGGAGTTTGTGTCATTCTCTCCTTATTCGGAATGTACAACTTCAGTGTTTCGACAGTATTTAATGTGATCTATGCCGTTTACGCCTTCATGTGTATTTATTCTTTATGGAGAAAGTTCCAAGAAGAGGACGAAGCAGGAGTTCAACCGGAACCTTCAACCATTCCCGTAGAGTAACTTGCGTGTCGCAAATGCTTCGTGTGAGCCCTTGCTGATTGAAATAGTTGATAACAAAACAATTTTGTGATACACTTAGTTATTCGTCCGATGGAAGAACTTGCTTTTGATTTATTTTAATTTTCTTTATACACAGTCACCTTTTCAAAATTATAAAAGCAAATCCTTTTAAATTACTTGATGTGTGTAAAAATTGATTTATTCCTTGAAGACGATCTTTGATTGCAAGAAATCGATGAGAAGCTGAGGGCAAAGCTTGCAAACTTCACTTGATGCCAAGAGTGTGTGGTTGTCATCAGAGAATCGAATGAGATAATAGATTTCTTTCTCGCGTTGCTCGTTCTCAGTGGCTCCCATGACTTCAACTGGATGTGGCACCGATTTGATATATCGCTTAGTTTTCTCTGAATTTTAAAATAGATTGATTAAAGTAAAAAGAGGTTGAAATAAAACAGCAATTACCTGGAGTCTTAGATTTTCTTTCCATTTGTCTTTTCTTGAGGATTTGTTGAAATTCAGCCAGAACTTCAGGGCAATCTTCAAAGCTCTGCTTTGGTTCCCAAGTTGTTTCCGAGAATCCTTCCCATTTGACTAAGAGATTCCTGTTTTTAGTTTGTCATCAATTTCAAAACAAAAAATCTTACCCAAGTAAAAGTTTTTCATTCCTTCCTTCTTGACATCGAGGATTTTCTCGATGATGTAGATGTTATCGCTGCTATCGTCTACTTGAGGTGGTCTTTTAGCAACTGAACGCTTTCTAGCTTTCGGCATTTTTAATAAACAGAGTTTGTTTCGAGCGAGGTAAAAAGTTTTGGCAAGTGCCAGCTGAGGTCTCCAAACTCTCCACAAAAATCAAATTAATTCGTTAATTTAATCGACAACTTTTTGCATGAGTCACTTCTACCTTTCAGCTCTTTAAAAGTCAAATTCCTTTATCTCGTCGCGTTTAATCAAGCAGAGAGCATTTGTTAATGTTGTTTTATGCAAAAAGTCAAAAGCAAAGGGAGGATAAAAAAAACTTTTATGTTCTCGCATACGTCAGTCGACCTTTTTTACATTTTTCAAAGATTTTCACATAAAAATTCAAAGTCCAAACATTTCCCTCTTTCTTGTATTGATTATCAGCACATTCAAAGGGATCCGAAATATCAACCTGCATAATGCAAACATATTCGGACACTTTCCCGAATGAACCGAATCGATGAGAAATCCTTTCTATAACCTTTGAGTCTCTCAGCGATTTAACTTCTTTGAAACATCGTCAAAGTCTTGGGGATGAAGTGAAACAGTTCGCCGACCCTTTTCAAATGATTAAATTCGAATAGCCGTGAAGTTGAAGAGGGAAAATGCAAAATCTAGCTTGGACAAAAGACGAACTAAATCTTCACTCATTCAATTTCCAACCGTCCCTCGTCCGAAGCTAGCAAGAAGCTTATTCCGCGTCTCAGTCAAAACATTCTCTGCTACCAATCTGAATGAAAGGTGAAATGAAATTTCAAAGACTTTCGGAAGATGATAAATCGTTTGCTACCACAACAAAAGCAATAGAAATGTTGCTAGCTTCCCGTAACTTATTCAACGTCGCGAACGTCGCTTCGAAGAAAGTCATCGAGTGAAGGCATCAACAAAACGACAAATAATTTTGATTAATCACTTTTCACTCTGCGAAGCTCAAGAAAAAATTCTATAAAGTTCGACGAAGAAGAAAATATTTTCAAATCTGATCAAATGCCGACACCGCCAAGAAGAGAGATTTTCGTTGATGTCAGATGCGGTATTGATCGATGATTTTCGGGGATTCATTAGAATGGGTCATTAGATAGATAGAAGAGGCTGAGAGAGACATTTGTGATACAGTTTACAAGCTGAGTCTATGACCTTCGGTGGTTCATTACTTGTAGTTCGTTCGCTCACAAATAAACAAACAATCGCTGCTTGTGCTTTATTCAACATTCCTTTCAACTCAAAAAACATGAAATTGAAAAGATTTTTTAAGCTTCTGCTTCTTCATTTTGCTCTCAGTGGTCAAGGAGAATTTCGCGAACCATGTCGCTTACTCTAAATTGAATTTCATTTGACTGACCCCACTTTCGAATTTTCATTCATCTCACATAACAACTCGTGACATTCAACAACACAACATCAATTAATTTTCTTTCCTCGTCAAGCGTGAAAATGTTTAACAAATTGTCAAAAATGTTTTTCTCTCAAAACACGTTGCGTGTGGGCATTTGCCATTAAACAACTCTGACATCAAACGGGTGTTGTTTAACAAGATTTACGTCGTTGTTAATCTATTTGTCCCCATGTGACTAATTTTTCATGTTTTTAATTTGAGGAGTTACCTTCCATCTTCCTTCAAATTCCTCGCATTCCTCAAAGCTCATTGAACAGAAAGATCGTGATTTATTTAAAATTACAGAGAAAGCGAAATCGATTCCGCGAAGCTGGATGACGATATTGCTTCTGAAACCAATCGGGAGCAGGAGGATTGAATCGTGGGAATCGCATTATCGTTCGGCTTTCAACCGATACACATTCATTTGGTGGCATATATGATGCAATTTAATAATTTTTCAATCTCCTCTCTCTCACACCGCGCGAACATTTTTTTTCCGCGTTCAGCTTCGTTGCTGTACTTGCACCGCACATCCATAATCGCATATTTCATTTCGTCTGAAGAGAAGAACTGTCGTTAAGGCAAAACACAAAGATTGAAATTAGTAAGAAGAAGAGGAAAACTGTATCACGATTATGCAATTATCTTCGGTTGATGAATCGGTTGGAAGCGCAGAGAGCGAGAGAAGGAACTCAGATTTGCAGCGCAAACATTTTTCCCATGTCATCATTACGGCTTTTGTGGTGGACGACATTCGACAAGATAACAGTTTGCGGAGGAAGACGAGACAAGGAGAGAAACGACTTCTCTGCTTTGACACCAAGATTACAATTCTCATTCCTCATTTGACATTAAGAATCGCTAAGTCAAGCGAATAAGAGAGTGAGAGAGAGATCATAGACGCAGTAGAAGGAAAATACTTAAGCCCTCGTTTCGTAATCTGTTTGGAAGCATATGGCAGCTAAAGATGAAATTAGAAAATCGTGCCAAACGAGAAGAATTTAATAGACGCGTCGCTCTCTAGCTTTCGTGATGAGTTTAACATTTCCATCCATCACACAGATGACCGGCCGTCATAAGCAGTCAGAAATTGTTTATATTTAACAACATAGTTTAAAGGTCTTATAAATATCGGATTTGATTTAAGTTGATAAAACATCTTGCAAAGGAATTTAAGTTCTTCCGAGATGAATCTGCATAAAATCCATCTCGAGCATTCAATGTCATTTTGAAGCCCCTTCCGTCATTGAACAAACCCAAAAAATGAAACTCTGCGTACTCAGAGGAGTGATCTAAATATTTCAGTTGAAAAATGTTTCATTACGACTAACGAGGAATTCCAAAAGATTTCTGAATGTCATTTGATTTATTATTTTTCGTTTACAGCTTTACATCAACTCGCTTACTTACACCAGCAATTCATCAAACAGAATCCGTTTCATTTGTAGTTTTTTTGCTTTCTGTCATCACAACATGTAATTAAGAACAATCATGTTTTGTGTAGTTGCTGGATGGAGGAAGCGAGCTAGAGAGAACAACTTTGCTACGACAAAACGAAGTATTTAAATGAAAGGAGATGACGACGAGAATATCGACGCAAATGAAATGTCGATGACGAGATCTCGAGAATGATTTATTCGTTTTTTGTGACTTCAAGGATTTTCCTCTCAGCTCTGCTCGTCTTGACGTTAGATTTGGGTCGATTTTTCCCTTCATCATCGTCATCAAGATAACTAATACGTTTACGCTTGATTTGACACATAAACGAGTACTGCTCATCGCAGAGTTTTATTGTCGTCGTTTGGTAGTTTGATTTACTGAGAATCATTCCGCATTCCAACATCAATCTCTTCTTTGCCGCTACTCGACAGTAAATGCAAAGCAAGTTAATACATTAAATTGAATGATCAATGGTATTGAAGTCGTTTAATAATCAAGCGGAGAGACTTGAAATAATTATTACGAAGTCGGTTTTTTTTTTGCGTTGTCATTAAAATCATTTTAATGGAAGTTTGTCATACAACTCGAGATTGACATTAAGTCGCTCGCTTGTATATTCACGCGTTTGATACTCAAAGCGAAGCGAGATATTTAATGAGGAATTCGTCATTGAAGTTGAATACAAATCTCATAACAAAACCGAAAGATTTACGTTAATAAATCTCGAGGATTAAAGGCGAAGAGGGAAGTGACATGATAGTCTGACCCTTGACTTCATCATTTGACAATAAATCACGGAAATATCTCTGGCCTCGTGAATTATTCAAAGATCCGAGAGAGATCATAAATCCTGCAATTAATTATTTACGACAATCTCTCTATTCGAAGAATAAATATTTCTGAAAATAAATTGTAATAAAAATTTTAATCCACAATAAACATTTCCCCAATTACCGTTTCACAAAATCTTCCCTCGACTACGAAAGCAGAAAGTTAAATTCACTGGAGTCATTTTAATTCTTTGTTGACTTTTTTTCCAACTCTACGAGCACCGAAAATATTTTAATTGCCGAATTTATGTTAAGGAACTTTAACCTGCTTAAAGGTTAAGTATCTCGAGGAAATACGGAAAAGGGTTCACTCCACGACTCCCTCGAGAAATCATTAAGACATGTTGCTGCTTAATTGATTTAAATTTTGTTGAGTAAATGAGAATGATTCTCGGGGACAAAAGTTAAAGAGAGTTGGGGAAATTATTTCTTCACTTAAATTCACAAATTTATGAATTGCAGTTTTCCACAAAAACCTTCAAACCGATTCCCATTTAGCTTCAAGTGGTCAATACGAGAGGCGAATAAAATTCTCATAAATTATTCTTCCTCGTATTCACCCCATGTGTGTTATAAAATATTGATATTATTATAAGTGCCAAATGATAAAAATGAATTTTATGACTTTCGAGAATCTCATCTGCTTGGCTCCGACTCCTTTCATCCTTTCGAAGGGGAAATGATTGACCCGTGCGATGATAAATGAACGGAAAACCCTCGAAGGTGTCGTAGAGAAATAGATAACTGGAATTTCTAAGCTTTCCATTTCTAGGATGCGGTGGAAATCTCTTCGATATATTGAGTTATAAAAATGAATATTTAATAGAATTTCTCTAACCATCATTTGTTATGAGGAAATATGATCGAATAATTCAACTTCGGTCAATCGCCTTGGCATCGATGCTGAGACAAACTTCAAATGAATTTATGATTCACTCACACTCCTCGTTGAAATAAATTTGATGCGGCTGCTCAAGGAAACTTTGTCACATGTCATTGAAGAAATGCGATAGCTCTCGAGTAAATCACTTCACAAGTTTTACATTACCAGTAATTTAAAGACAGAGAGAGAGATGTGAAGATGGAGAAAAGTCTGAAATTTCAAACGAAATGTGAAGTGCTTGAATGACAAGACGAAGCTCCACGCTAAGTTAAGTTGCACAACGTCCAATCGCAGAGCAAACGAGAGTCGTGTGTCGTCGTAAAACGCTCATTAGCTACAATTATTGTCAATTCAAACAATCAACAGCCTAAATTACCGAGAATCGCTAACAAATAGCAGCGAACGCTCTACGACACAATAAGCACAAACACACACGTTCAATCGCAACTCTTCAGGTGGCTCAATGAGTCTTCATAAATTCCACTTTTCATTCGACGATCCGCTCCACTGCTCTGAGGTGTCGTTTATATTTGATTGTTACCTTTTAACTCTGAAACGGTATTGTCACGCAATGTGAGCCACAAAATGAAAAAAAGTTTGTTTTGTTTGTCGAAGAAGAAGGAAAAAAGATGAAAAATGAATTATCAACTTCTTTCTCTTTTCGTCACTCACCTGTTTCACCTGGTGCTTTCAATTATTTTCACGTTTGCCCAATGATTTAATTTCAAACCCGTCGCGCACTCGACTCGATCGCGCTCCGAGCTATGAGCGGAAAGGAACAGTTTTTAATTTCGATTCGAAGCATGAAACAAATGACTCGTTTCATGTTTTTACTTTAATCAGGCAAAGCAGATGACACAAAGCAGATCGATAGATTATTAAACAGCTCAAAGAGAAATGAGGAAATATGAACGCTTCACTCAAGCGTTGTCTTAAATAAATAAAAGATAAAGTCAGTGTGAGTTTTTGATGTGCTTTCTGCGTCTGTCACACTTGACTTAATTTCCCTAACACGCGACAAAGAGTTTCACAGAAAAGTATTCTCGGCTCTTCTGTCTTCATTTCACTTCATGCGGGCAATGTGTTTTCAGTCGCTGCTATTCCAATAACAACGGCGACGACTGCACTGATACATCAGACAGTTGCAAGGTGTTCTAGTCAGGATTTTAATTGAATACTTGGCTTGACGAGAGAGAGAGAGAGGACAAAGTTTGCCCTCTCAACTTAACTCCTTCATCCTAAAAGATGAATAATTAAACAAGTTCGCTTTTAGAAATTTCATTAAAAATCTTCCCTCTCTCACAAAGACTTTTCTCAAAATTAAAAATTCATGTAGACTGAAAAATATTGTTCATAAATTGATATAATGATGATATTTTATGTAAACAGAAGCCTTTGTCTGTTGTCGAACTCCTCGTTGAGATGAGGCATTAAAAAAGGGTTGAAACAATAACCATGAACTTCCATGATCCTAGGAAAGTTTGCCATTATGTTTTGATGTTCGTTGGGTCACATTATCGTCAGATTCGAGCTCATGTCTTTCCCCTTTTTCTCGTTTTGATTCAAGAATAATCTCCTTCTATGGCATCATGAAGAAGCCGCAAATTAATATTTCTACGCATATGTGATGTGATTCGAGGAATATTTGAGTCGATTAGATTGTCGTAAGGGGGAGAGAAATCGTGTGGAGTCGTAAAATGATTTGATTTTATCTTCATTTGAAGAACTTTGTTCTCTCGTTTTGATCGATGGGCAAGTTTGGACTTTGACAAAACAAATCAAGCCATCGATATTTCCAAGAAACACTTCCATCATCTTCAATCTCATAGCGTCGTCGTCTTTAGAAGACATTGTAATGACTGCTCATATGCTTCAATTATCGTTAAAGTCTTCTCTCGTCGTTTTTTTTTCTGGCGTGGCGTAATGGGATCTCGTGTAAAGGCTAATGAAAAATTGCGGTTGATTTTCAACACTTCTTTACGTTTCCCTATTCTTATTCGATGCTATTACATGACGAGATGGAAGGAATAAAAAAAAAGCGAAGTGCGCGGATGGCGTTGCTACACATCGCTCATAGAATGTAGAATGATTTCGATATTTTTTTTTATCTCTCCTCTCGTTGCCATAATGATGATTGAGCATAAATATTTAAATTGGTTGAAATGGACTGCGAGAGCCGTCATAAAACTGTTTTCGTTTATTGGAATTGCTTTCAACACTTTTTCGAGTCGCATCGAAATGCTTCAATCAAAGTGCTTCAGTGTCTTTATCTCACCCGAAGCGATTCGTTAATCTCGCTCAATGATGTTCACAATTTAACAGAAGAAATTATCACCCGAAACATCGTTTGTGATTTACATGGAACCAAAACAGTTCGAGAGAGATGACAAAGCTGAAATATGACAGGTTCGGGTTCGTTAAACGAATGAACAATGTTGTTATGTTTCAGCCAGAGCACGACATGATTAGCCCGAGGTAGTTGTTGGTTCATTTTCGAGGAATTAACATCAGCGTTCGATTGTGTTCTGAGTAAAACCTGTGCGCCGTTTGTCTCGTGAGCTTTCTAAAGAAATCACAACTGAAACTAGGCGAACTTACTTCTTTCAGAACTGATCACATGCTGTTACATAAAACAAACTTTGACAATTGTGTGAGAGATTCAATAATCATGCCAGACACGAAGCAATATATCAAAAAATCATTTCTCTTCTCTCGCTTCGTCTTTGCCAATCACTTTAGTTTTGAAATCAATTTTTCGTAAGCGAATTCCAGGCCCAACATGAAAACTCTTTTAAGACTTCGATGTCGTTACTCGAATGTCAAACATAACATGTCGCAGCAGTCTCTAGCAATTTGTCTTCTACAACTTTTCTCGTGTTCGATCTCGAGGTGAATCGTTCATTTCGTCAGCGAAAAAAAAAGGTTAAGTCGAGACTCTCCTCGTCGTCTCTGCATTTAACATTTCTCGAGCGGAAAATTCATTTATTGCCTTTTTATCTGGCGCAGTCTGAAGTGATACACAATCACCAATAATTTAATAATTCATAATGAATTATGCCGCACTTTCGAGAGCTCGCGAGAGAGCGAGAGATCGAGTTAAGCGATTAAATGTTTCAATCCGAAGCGCGTCCAAAAATAACATATTAAGTGCAACATATTTGATTTTTTCCACATATTCTGATGTTTGTTTATACTAACAGGGCTTTAACACTGAGAATGATCTATCGTTTATGTTTCTCTCCATCTCTCGGCTCTTCCCCAAACTGCACTTTAGCTTCACTTTTTCACAGTGCAATTTCAATGATTGTTCAGTGCTTAACATGGCTTTTAAAATACATTTTGTTATATTGGCAATAATGTGGAGAAGAGTCGAAGGCCAGGGCTTGAAGTTGATTTCAATAAAATTCCTGTCGATTTTTCTGTTGACAATAAAAAAAACTTTTCATGCTCAAACCCTGGCCTCTCACTGCAGAACCAGAGAAAAGACCTAAAGAGTTTAAAAACCGCTCGCAGATGCAAATGTGAACTCACACTGCCAGAGATTTATTGATTAAACTGGATAAAGTAATAAAAATATAATGCAAAACGCTGTTTGATTTTATATCACAATATTATTTCATTGAAATCGCCGACAGATATATTCATAGCATGAAGAATCCCAACGAGAACATCGCGAGGCTTCATCATATTTCGCGAGATCGAGCAATTCACTTTCCGGGGCTGAATGATTTTTTATTCCATTGCGCTTCACATCGAAAAGACTTTTTAACGCGCTCTCATCGAAATTGTTTTTCAATGCTAGCGCTTCGCTTTCATGACGCGTTATAATAAATGTATCGACGATGCTCTCCCTATCTCTCTGTTTCGTTCTGTGTAGCATTTTAATTTATACAAATAAACGCTCCAGTCCCAGGCTATTATGCCGTCATTTCGCTCTTTAAATTATTACAGTGACAAAATATGAGTTAATATCGAATGCAAGTCGGAGAGTTTACGATCACACGACGACTGTAAAATACCCGTTCGGATTGATCCTCATCGCAGCATGATGCTCTCAACAGCCGTCTGCGGTTAGAATTAAGTCTTTCTTGCTCGTTTGACTGCATTGTTCAGTTTCGTCTTCAGGTTGATCTGGCCATTAGTCGAACACGAGCTCAGCTAGTGCCAAAAATTTGTAACAACACAATTCTAATTCGCTTTTAATTGCAAAAGTCTTAACTATGATAAATGAATGTTAGAGCGACTTACACATGATTGAGGAGTCCCGAAACTTAAAGAATTTGTTTCCGAACATGATAATTATCGAGCAACTCCTCGCGTCGTGTATGTTTATCGACGCTGGAGCCTTACGAACCACTCGAGAGCCAAGCCTTCGCTGCGAATCGATGAAATATAACCGGAGGCTTCTAGTTTTTTTTTATTCTGCGCTTTCTGGGAACGGTAACAATAACACAATTGATAGGCGCGGTGTACTTCTAAGTCGAAGAATCAGTTGAAAACTAAGCAACATTAGATTAGCAACATCTTTCTTTAATCACCTGGCGAAAAAAGGTTTTAAGTGAAGCTGTAATTAAAGAATGTGCCAGGTTGAAGACAAGCGAACGTTGAGTGTCTGTGGTTCAATCATATCCCAATTGGAAAGATTGACGGATCAAGTTCAAATCTCGATTGACTCTCAGAGTTAATATCTCTACCAACTGGGAATCAATTCGCGCTGAATAAATTAAGCAGCGCAAGAGTCAATTTAAATTTATTTAAAATCAATAACAATCAATTAACGAACAGGCTTCATAAATTATCGGAGAGGAGAAACCAGAGAAATTACGTCTCATTTATAACATCAGAACGTTATTACAATTTATGATAACGCAGCTGTAATTATTCGATCAGGTTTGCCTTTTGTCGTCGCATCGCTTTCGCTCTCTTTCGCCAACGTCGCGGTTCCAACAGTTTAATGTAGTTCCACATATTCGGTAATTGATTGTAATTAATGCCTCATGGAAAGCAGAACATGTTACAATGAGCGAGAAAACCGCATGAAGCGCCTGAGGCGGAGTCGAGGAAAAGGCTCAAGCATCTTCATTGCTCTTCACATACTAAGCTCTTCATTATCAATTTATGCATTCATTATCAGTCATTTGAAGCATTCAATCTCTCTTGACAACATCATCATCATCTTATCAGCATCGCCCTAGGAGCGTTCGTAGGTCCATCGCTTTTCGGCAAACAGAAACTTTATGAGCCATCATCGTTTTTAAGGATACAACGGAAGAGGGTTGATCGTACATTACGTCGACTAATGTCAGCACTGAGAATCATTAAGATTTCCTCTCTCACTTCTAAATTATGAATCATCCCCAAATTACTGTGAATCCTTTTAAAAATTCACTGTAATTAAGTCGAAGGGAAAGTTCCTCATTACAACGAAATATCCATTTTCCATCCATTTTACGATATTTTTTTTCGTTCGTGATAATTAAAAAACTTTGTTCACCTTTTACTTCTTCGTCAGCACTTTTAACTTTGCTCCTTTAGATCATTGAATGGATGCTACCTTAACAGTGCTAATTGAACGACGTCGACATGGCAACAGTTCAAACGATGAGGAAAAGGATGAAAGTTCCACCGGAAAAATTTGTGTTCATGCAAATTTATTTTAATTAAGAAAATGTTTTAAAAGAGAGAGAGGGCAAAGATTGGGGTTAACAAAATTTGTTGTTATCGTCGCATTGAAGGGAAAAGCAGATTTCGTCTGAATCATTCTTAAGCGGCGACTCATTATGAGCTAATTTAAGATGACTCGTGTATGGTTTGTCTAAATTGAGAAAACAGTCGTCGTCGTCGTTTCAGAAGAAGAGTAAGAAAACGCTATTAAACTTCACATCATCAGAATAAACAAAGCTATTGACATGGACGCCATAAACATTTATTTCTCTCTCACTCCCTCGCGTGAGCCGTACAGACACATCGCGACAATGTGGAAATCACAAAAATGTTCCGCGCCATAAAAATTAAATTTCAAAAAATGTGAAAATGCGTGAACTATAAACAAATCATATCATTTCGTTTCCATGGAAGACGTTTTTCTCTGTTATTACAGATTTCATCATCGGGAAATTGTTGAGACTTGAGACACACATCAGTTCAATCAGCCAGCTCTGGGAAATCTTTCACATTTTCAATAAACAAACCGTAATGTGTCACTAAAAATTTATTATTGTTTTCACAAGTGAAACGAACGCTTTTTTTTTTCGTTTAATAAATTTTTCGTGTGTGTGTTTGAAGAAAATATTTGGAAATCAATTTCCTTGATGGAAATTGCATTGTCATTTTCGAAGTTGAGTTCTTTGAACTAGCAAAGCTCAAGTCCAAGAATGAAACCCTGAACTTCCACGAAAATATCTTCTTGCGGGAGTCGATCGATATTTTCGTACGAAAAACTTTTTCTCGGCAAAATAAAAGCGAAATAATCCAGACGCTAATGAAAAATTGTTCAATGGTAGAGAGACCACTTAAAAAATTAATGACTTTTCCATACACAGTAGTTTGCTCTGAACATATTTTCAGTTTTTCAGTGTCTTCCGTCTGAGATTTTTTTCGATGAGAGAAACTTTTTTCATCATCTGGAAGTCGAGAAACGGGGGAGAGATTGAGATGGAGCATGCGTGAAAATTATTTTAATATCATGTAGAAAAACATTCCGAGCATTTTGATGGTTAATCATCTTTGAACTTTCAGCTTGAACTACGTTCGGAGTGAAATTGATTGCTGACTTGTGTGTTGTTGCAGTTGAAATAAAACAAAATATAATTTAATAATTCCTCGAAAAGGAAATGCTTTTGACCTAGATTTTGATTGCGAATTGCGTGCTTCGCAATCGGAAAAGCTTGCGAAGTTATTTTAATTGCAAAATTCGAGTCACAGTCGTTAAATTCAAAACGACATTGATGTAAATTATTTCTACATAAAGGATAAAGTTTTTTTCACCTGGAAGTTACGCCTCAAATGGCTATGTGCGCAAGGACAACGTTTGCGACTCTTTTTCCCCGAGAGCAACACAACAACAAATCAGGGGGGAAGCGATTACAATTTTTATGTTGATATTGGTGACAATTTTTCTCTCTCAGCGGGAAAATTGTCCAATAAAAAATGACCACACAAATAATTAATTTTCCAGAGAAATTTGCTTTGAAAGATTCAAAGTTTGATAATTTTCTAAGATAAATTCTTCTTTTTCTGTCACTGCAAATCGATTTCATCACAAAAATCTTGAAAGTTCTCGTCTGAAAAAGCTTTTGAGTTGATTTTCCCCTGAACGACGAGCAACAGTTGCGCGACATGTCGCTTGGCTTTGCCGCGACACAAAAAAATTCTAAGAAAGAAAATCGATAACTCGAACGATGAAAATTCACGAGAAATCATTAAAATTTTACAAGAAATCGATCAAGTTAAAGTTCTATGTGAAGACCTAACGAATCAATTAGAATTGTTGATTCGAGAAATGAGTTTAAAAACCGCAGAACAAAAAAAAAGGATAAACGAGAATTTGATTACAGAAAACATCAAATGGAAAATGCGAGAACGCCGGAAGGCAATTTTCGGCATCAATTTCATTTACTCCGCTCGTCAACGACACCCTCAACAAGAGTTTTTTGTGTTCTGTTTGGAAATTGTATCATTTCAGGTTCGGAAACATCAAAAATTTCCTCTCGAACGAGAAAGGGGGAAACAATTTTTCATGGGAAACAATTTTCACTTGCCAGGGAAGATTTTGTCAAACACATTTCCTTTCCTCCCCAGTCGAAATGTAATTGAGCTGAAGCTGGAAATTAATTAATTTCTGTTTACTTAACTCGACCAACTGAAGAGTAAATAATTTCGTTTTAAATTTTCCCGTTTTGTTCAAATTAATTTCGTCGAGTGAAGTTAAAGAGTTTTCATTAATCAAACAACTTTGACAATTTAGCAGCAATTTGCGCGAGGCGTTTAAGGGAAAAGGCCGGATCGTTATGCAAAATGAATTTGTGTCGAGCCATTAACCAACAAAATTCGTAATAGCTCCCATAACTCAAAGGAAATGAAGAAATGTCATAATCTGGCTCAAGTCGGAAAATGTAAACTGTCGTGATTGTTGAGAAGTGAAAAGTCCGTAACGAAATTACTAAATTTAATTATCTGAATCTAAGTTTTAATCTTTGCCAAAGTCATTTTGGGTTTGTCTCTCACAAAATTAAATTTAATGTCTTGTCATGTCCAAAAGTTTACCAAAATGGATCGAGTTGGAGTGAAGGAAACTCGTTTAATATTTATGAAGGATTTTCCATCTTCCTGACAACACTGAGCAGCAGTTACCACGTCGCAGAACAAACTGAACAAAAATTATTGTTCAGGAATGTCGAGAGACTTCACGTTGCTTTTCTTATTTTTAATTGAATTTTCTTCTCGTAAGAGGAGGAAACTATTTACTGGAAAATTCTTTTATTGATTCCCAACACGTCTCTCAAGTTTATTTATGTTTTTAGTAAACATTGAAGCTTGCTCCTGCTTGAAGGTTTCTCTTTCTTAGTTTGAGAGATTATCGAAATAATTTCTTTGATTATTTTCATTTAGAATCGAACCCTCGAGTGTCCTCATCGTTTTCATTGACTTTTCCCACGGACAATTGTTTTCTAATCTCAACAAAATTATTTATCAGAAGTTAGGACATTTATTGTTCAAATAAAAAAATAATTCTTTGGTGAACCCCAAAAAAGGAAAACATAAAAAATGATTCCGAGAAAAGTGAACAAAACATTTCGGAAAATTCCTTCTTTGCAGACACATTTCAACCCGAGGGGCTTTTCCGCAATCTCCTTGAGTTGTCTCAACCAGCTTTGTGACTTATTTTTATTTATTCTAGGTTTTCTCTCTTGTGGAAAATTTCTTCGTTTTATTGTTTTGAACGTGGAGTCACACGTGATTTTGAAGGTTCTTTGAAGCGTCAAGGAATCAATTTCTTTTGGAAACTCTTCAATTTTTATCATCTTCAAGACTTCTTGACACTCGAAAAAACTATTCTGACACTTTAATAGAATCGAAGTCGTTCACAACCCTTTCACATCTCTCCTGACATTCTCAAGATGCTGAGAGAGAGAAAACTAAATGAAAAATATTTAATTACAAAACAGAAAGTGACATTAAGTTATTTGATATCATCTTTCACCGAAAACCCGAAGAGAAGAAGTTTCCCATCCGCACAATTTGTCTTGTCCTCTTCTATCTCGAGGAGGGTTACAGAGGCAACAGATGCTCAGACTCATTTTTTTTCGCAAGGCATTTAAAAGAAATCTCGAGGTTGTTTCGTAGGCTAATTAAGGACTTAAACTTAATCGCTTTGTAGACAAACGGAATTTTCGTCGAATGATTCAAAAATAATGAGAAGATTTTTTTTCTTAAAAAAATAAATTAATTTACGACGTGATTTATTACTTTAATTAGTCTAAAGCGTTGTTTTCTTGGCCGTGAAACATTTCGGCCTAATCTGTGGGATTTCTTGCGGCTTTTCGTCCTTTTTTTCCGACGACCCAGGAAAAAAAATTTGTCTCGCTTGAGATTCCTCCGCAGAAAAGCGGTTTATCATTCGTAATTTTCCCTTCGAGTGTGGAAAACGAAAACCACTTGAAAAAATATCCTCAGTCGTCCATGAAAAGGAAAATAAAACAATTGGTACCACCGACGAGTGGAAAATAGTTTTTTTTAACAGTTTGATATTAAAAATTCACGAGTATTTCCATAGAACAACCTCACATCGTGGTTAGCAAAACAAAGGAAACATTTTTTTACGGAAGAATCTCTAGAGAAATTAACATCTCGACTCTGAAAATAAAACCTGGAAAATGTTTTTTTTTTGAACATGAATGTTGAGGGGAAGTGCACGGAAGACCTGAAGCAATTGCAATTCATTCACTCAACAGAACGAGAAAAGTTTCATTCGATTTCATTAAAGTTTTAATTACAATTTTTTCTCCGAGACGACTCTGAGTCCTTCCACTCCAAGGCGATGACCATTTTCCTCTTCCTCCGAGACTAATTTCTTTTTTAGAAGCCATTTCACACCTTCAGCTAATTCGTTTTTGCAATAAAAGTAACAACGCGCGAAGCCAAAGCGAAAAGAAGTGAAATTTATGTGCTGAGACCGTCCTTAGACGGGAGAATCTTTCCGAGCCATAAAACCAAAGCAAAGTAAAGAAAAATGTTATGGATATTAATGGGAGAATGTTCATTAAAAGTTTAATGACGTTTTTATAAAAGCGACGAAGACATTAGCGTATGGAAAAATAAGATTCAAGGGTCGTAGGAAAGTGAAGAAGAAAATCAATTTCAAGAAAAGTTTTCATTGAAATTTATTTCATCGGAAAATTCAATATCAATGCTAAAAGAACTTTCTTTTGAGATAATTCCAATGCACTGCACGTCATCATCAATCATCTTAAGAGATTTTCAATTACAAAAATGCATAAATTATTCCATTTGATTCGAGATAAGCTTCTGAGAGAGGGTAAAAGTCTTGAAGATAACGTCAGGAATTCCATAAGTTCATTAACATTCTTCCATAAATCATAAGACCTCTCTCTCGTCTTGTTCACCGTGATTTGGAATCGCATGTTTCTTAAAGGAATGTGTGATATATGTTCACATTTAACACAGTGCGACAGTGTCTGGGGGTTGGATAAATATTAACGTAATGAGGGCACGCATTCGAGAACAATAAATTGTTGTCGTGATAATGGAAAACTTTTTTTTCTTCTTTTGTTTTTCCTCCCTCGCCCTGCATTTGCTGTTGCATGTCCTGCTCGTTGTCACATGATGAAATGGTCTTTTGGGACGTCGAAAGGCAAAATAAATTTCCGGCTCACGTTCACTCTCCCCAACTCACTGATAAGCTGCTTTTGTTTATGTCGTGGGCGTCAGTCAAATGTCCGAGGTAATTATTTTGAGTGAGAGTTTAATTGACTGATTTCATTGTGATTTTTGTTTTCCCTTAATCATTTCTTTTTTAGTGGAAGTTCTCGACGGAAGTGATATTGCTTTGTCGCCTTCAAACGCACTTTTGATTTGCTTAGCGTGACTGTGATATCGTCATTAGAATCTCAAATCAAACAATGAATTAACAAAACAAATCTTTTGGGGATTGACGCGTTTAACTTGAATGGGGTGTTGACTTTTTGTTAAATTCCTTCAACAGCAAAGCTTTTATTTCGATTAATTGATAATAGTACAAGAAACTTTAAGGAAACCTTTTCAATTCTGCGTTGGATTTTCAGTGTAAACTGTCACATCGCGACCATCAACGACTTTATTCTCAAACTTACTGAAAGGCGCTGAACTGTTGACAACTGGAGCTGCTTTACCTTTCGGGCCTCTGAGAACGAATAAAGTTTTACTGGCGAGATCCTTTGAGACACTTTGCAATTCATTTCGCTTCTCCATTGAACTAGTGATTATATATTGAGTCTGAACGATGCCGAACACTCGCTCGATTTCACTTTTCAGTTGATCCAATGTCATGACGTTGCCTTTGAAGTCGACGAGATTAAATGATGCGGTTCTTCCAGATTGAGGCGAGACATAACGCATTTGAACGTCTTCACCGAGCACCACATTGACGTATGGAAGCTTCGGCAAAGTTCGCTCTTTAAGAGTCGTGATCTTCAGACGAAGCTGCACATCTTTCAGTTCTTGAGTCTCTTCAATCAAAAGTTCGCGCTTATCTGCTGCTTCATCGTGCAAAACGAACTTTGACTTAATAACTCCTTCGATAAAATCTTTATGACTCTTCGCCACTCGAGTGACATCGCTCTCAGCCTTTGAGATGTTGTAAGTGATGATAACGGGATCGGTTGGGATTAACTTTGCTTTTTTCTTGAGCTTCTGAATGCGATTAATGATTTCACGAGCTGTTCCTTCATCCATAAGCTCTTGGTTTGGTTTCATGTTGAGAAGAACAAGAACATCATTGTCACTGTGAGCTTCAAAGTCTGCGCTAGCAGCAGTTTCACCTCCAAACTGATAAATAACGCGAACTTCATTAACTTCCAAGCGATGTCCGTTAACTTCGAACCAACCACGCTTGAGTTGCTCTTGAATTTCTGTATCAGTCAGTTGACGAATCTTCTGTGAAACTGTCTTGACATCGTTCTTCAAACGAATTCCCAGAAGTTTCTGGTCAGGCTCTGCACGAAGTGTCACTCCGTATTTCTTTTTATCTTGACTAAGCACAAGCGATCGAACATTAAGTTCGCCAGTGATGAACTGTTGAAGTGACTTAACATCATCGAGATATTCTTGCGTTTGATGAATGACAACGACTTCGGTTAATGGATATTTGATGGGGACCGTTCGACGATCTCTCATCACACGTCCCAATTCAACAACAGCTTGCATTCTAGAGACTGCTCGTTCAATCGTGAGATTGATAGTCGAGTTGTTGGCCTTTGGCATCATTTCGTAATGAACACTGCCGGGCTTCAAGCTTCCGTCGAGTAATCGTAGTCTCTGATACATGTACTCAGTCAAGTAAGGAGTGAAAGGTGCCATCATCTTAGACATTGCAAGCAAAACGTCGTAGAGCGTGTCGAGAGCGTGGTAACAATCTTTGACACCTCCCTCACCCTTCAATCTCTTTCTGTTCATTCGAACATACCAGTTAGTGAGTTGGTCAATGAATTTCGTAAGACGTGGGACGACAGTGTACAAGCGATAAGCTTTCATCTCGGCAGCAATGAACTCAAGGAGAGACTCCTTGAAACTCGTGATCCAAACATCCATGACATTCGTTGATTTCTCTTTTTGATGACGAGTCGCGTCGTATTTGTAGACGATCTTATCTTCCTTTTCAAAGCGATCGATGTTTTGGAACAAGAAGCGATAAGCATTGAACCAAGGCAAGAAGACATCTTTGATGATATCGCGGACTCCTTCTTCCTTGAAACGAAGATTCTCAGCTCGCACGACTGGCGAGTTGATTAAATAGAGACGGATAGCATCAGCACCATATTTTGAAACGATGAGCATTGGATCTGGATAATTCTGCTTTCGTTTTGACATCTTCTGTCCATCAGCAGCAAGAACAAGACCGTTTGCGATTAAGTTCTTGAATGGAGGCTTATTGAAAAGAGCAGTTGAGATAACGAGGAGAGTGTAGAACCATCCACGAGTCTGATCGATACCTTCAGCAATGAAGTCAGCTGGGAAATTGTTGATGAACTCTTGAGGGTTCTCAAATGGATAATGTTGTTGAGCGTAAGGCATCGAACCGGATTCAAACCAGCAATCGAAAACTTCAGTAACACGTCGAAGTGGAGGATTTCCTGGAATCTTTGATGGAATTTCAATCGGATCGACAGTTTCACGATGCAAATCTTTGATTTTAATTCCTGAAAGCTTCTCAAGCTCCTCAATCGATCCAATGCACACAATTTCATCACCTGATGGTGACATCCAGAGAGGAATTGGAGTTCCCCAATAACGATTTCTGCTGATAGCCCAATCGCGAGCATCACGAAGCCAATTTCCGAATCGTTTCTCTTTCACATTTTCAGGAACCCAATAAGTTTGAGCACAAGCTGCGAGCAATTGCTTTTGCATATGTTCAACACGAACGAACCACGACGGAACAGCTTTGTAGATGAGTGGAGTGTCTGATCGCCAGCAGAATGGATAACTGTGAGTGTGTTGACCAGAGCGAAGTAATCTACCGCTCGCCTTCAATGCATTGATGATATTCTTGTCAGCATCCTTGACGTATTGCCCTTGGAAATCTGGAACTTCACTTGTGAATCGACCACTTGCATCGAGTGGGCAGACAATTTCCTGATCACGCTTGATAACATTATTAGCAAGACAAACACGGTAATCGTCTTCTCCAAAGTAAGGAGCTTGATGAACAATTCCTGAACCAGACTCTTCAGTTACATAGCCGTCAGTCAGCACTCGGAAAGCAACGTCTTCGTATTTCTTAAAGAAGTTGAATGGAGGAGTGTAACGACGACCCTTGAGCGTTGCTCCAGGGAATTTCTCGAGAACTTCAACAGCATCTTTTGACTTGAACACAAAATCAATTCTCGATTCCATGATAATGAAGACTGAGCCAGTTGCAATTTCCTTTACTTTCACATATTGATGCTCAGGGTGAACGCAACAAGCCATGTTCGATGGAAGAGTCCACGGAGTCGTTGTCCACACAACTAATGCTGCTTTGTCAGCTGCATCGACAAGTGGCATTGACACAAACACCATCGGATCTTGTACGTCTTTGTAGTTCTGACCAGATTCGAAATTGGACAGAGCAGTTGTGCAAGCTGTTGAGTACGGCATAACTTTGACTCCTTGATAAACCAATCCTTTCATGTAGAGTTGCTTAAACACCCACCAGACTGACTCCATGAACCAAGGATAGAGAGTCTTGTAATCGTTCTTGAAATCTAAAAATGATTTAATAAATTAGTGAAATAATGAAATTCTTTCTTCCGCTGACTCACCAATCCATCTTCCCATTCGTCCGATGATTGTTTCCCAATCGCCAGCATATCTCATCACAATCTTCCTGCACTCATTGTTGTAAGCTGCGATTCCCATTTTAGCTACATCATCGGGTCCTTTGATTCCAAGCATTTTGTCGATTTCAAACTCAACTGGAAGACCGTGAGTGTCCCAGCCGAATCTTCGCTCGACATGATATCCTTGTTGATGAGCGTAGCGAGTGACAGTGTCTTTAATCGTTCCAGCAAGGATGTGGCCGTAATGTGGAAGACCTGTAGCGAATGGAGGGCCATCGTAAAAGGTGTAGCTGCAATAACAAACAGAAATTACATCAGCACAACTTCATAACCTGAAACGCAAGAACTTACCGAGGCTTTCCTTTTGATTGTTTCAAACAGTTCTCAAATACTTTCTCATCCTTCCAATACTGAAGAATGTTCTCTTCTTCCTGAGGGAAATTTATCGACTCCGGGATTCGTTGTAAGTCAGCTTTATCCAATTTTACGGCCATGGTTGCAATACGTCGACTTTTCTAAAACAGAATCGGTCGAGGTCATAGAGCAAATCGTTATCTAGAATGGAAATATTGTTTTCAATTTTATAAATTGTTGTGACGATTAAATCTTTCGTCTTATCAATTTCAAATGAAAAATATCACAATAACAACATGTTTTCATTAAATTAAATTTCTTCATAAACATCACTTCACGTCTAGATAAACTTTGTAATCCAAATATCTTTTCAACCGTTTTGAACCGATTCGCTAGTTGAGCTGCAAAACTTTTATAAATTTTCAGGCTCGAAGTTTGACGAACAAAATTTCCTATGAATTAGAGCGTCCAAGTGAATCATTTTATGTTTTATCTATTGACAACGTGTCGCTGCATCGACGAATGAAGTAATTTACTCGTAAGTCTGTCGATTTGTATGCAAAAAATGTGATAAAGGAAGAGGTTTTCGGCCTGCCATATTTGGGGAGCGTCGCTCAGTGATTTGTCGGTGAAATAATTTGACGGAATGCAATAGGAAAACGAGTTTTTCTAACATTTCATGATGAACTACTGGAAAATTAGTGGCGTGATGTGATTTGTGAATGTTCCCCGCACATGATTCATTTTTTATGGAATTTTCTAACTCGTCTTGTGTGTGCGACACTTTTTGTTTATCCTCTCGATACATCATAACTTTAGTTAATCTTTTACGATTGAGATTAGTGGAAGTTGGGCTTGGTAAAACTATAAGCAAAGAATAATTTCCTTTTTTGTCTCGAAAGTTCTCTCTTCTGTCTACTGATTATCATCGCAGTCGTTTATCAACTCCCATCATCTTCTCTCGTTGCAGGTATAGCCACGATCGATAAGAAACCAACCACATATTTCTCACAGTGCCAGTAATATTAAGAATCGCGTGCATCTTTCAAAAAGATTGTCCACAAGCCAGTTAAGATATCCAAGCAAACTCCAATCAAACAAATCAAATAATCATGGAAGCAGTCGCAAAACATGACTTTAATGCAACAGCCGACGATGAACTCAGCTTTCGCAAACAGCAAGTGCTGAAGATTCTGAATATGGAAGACGATATGAACTGGTACCGGGCGGAGTTGGATGGAAAAGAAGGCCTCATTCCCAGCAACTATATAGAGATGAAAAACCACGACTGGTATTATGGCCGAATCACACGAGGTAAGTTCCAAGTCGAGGTCACATCGCTGATTGTTTAAATTCTCATGTGTTTTGTTTTACAGCTGATGCCGAGAAGCTTCTGTCCAACAAACACGATGGTGCATTTCTGATCCGCATCAGCGAGTCTAGTCCTGGTGACTTTTCCCTCTCCGTCAAGTGCTCCGACGGTGTTCAACATTTCAAAGTGTTGCGCGACAATCAGGGAAAATTCTTTTTGTGGGTCGTCAAATTTAATTCTCTAAATGAGCTCGTTGAATATCATCGCACAGCATCAGTGTCGCGTTCACAGGACGTTAAATTACGCGACATGGTACCAGAGGAGAGTTTAGTGCAAGCTTTATACGATTTCACGGCACAAGAGAGTGGCGAGTTGGACTTCCGACGCGGTGATGTTATTACAGTAACCAATCGATCAGAGGAGCATTGGTGGACTGGCGAGATTGGATCACGCAAAGGACTCTTCCCAGCCATTTATGTGACGCCATACCGTAGCAACACATAAAATCCATGCTGCACCATCACTTCCGACCCGTTCATTTGCCCCCCTCTCATTGCAACTCGATGATAAAACACCAGAATCAACGGACAACAAAGCAACTAAAAGCAAACAATAATTTTTACACACCAACATGAAGATCGAAACAATCGCCAACATGAATCATCTCCATCCATCGCAAAACACTAGGTGAGCACAAAAGCAGAGAGCATCAGCAATGACCTTGAGAATGAATCTGAACAAGTGAATAGCGGAAATCCAATTCACATGCGATGAGTTTCCCCGAAAAAAAAGAAACAAGATTTAATTAGTTTTTAGTTTGCGGGCAAGTCCAGGGTCTGTCTACCATCGACACCCTTTCCTCTCTATCTCTCTCAATCCCTTCTTGATAATTATCATCGGACATTAAAGATTTAATCCCCCTCATGTTTTGATAAACTAACAATTGGAGCCATACAAAAAAAGCGATTTTTTGCGTAATATTAAATATTTATTTTTGGGTTGAGCCGACAACATGTTTGAGCTCGCCAGATGTCGATTGTCGTGTCTTTCCAAAAGAAGAAATCACACAAATCTTTCTTTCTTCTATTTTTAAATGTGGAGCTGATTTTCGGGGGTTGATCAGACACTTCCAGAACACACAAAACTTTAAAAGCGTTCATCTCTTGGTGGCCAACAAAACCAATTTCCCTCTCTAACTCTCCCCAATCGTCTCCACTTCATCGACTTCATACTTTTTTTTATAAGAAGCGCAAAACTATTTTATTGTGAAGAAAATTAAAGTTACACAAACAACACAAAAAAAAACTCCTAATCGATAATGTGAATTAATTAATAAAGAACTTTTCGGTCGTTAACATCGTAAATTTCCTACTTTCCCGCATCGCGTTTGCACCATTAACGTCTTGAGAAATCTTCTAAAGCAAGCCGTTTAAAATCTTGAACAACTCTTGACAAGAAAAGAAAATTTTCAAGGAGAGCGAAAATGTTGAAGATGACAAAGAAAAATTTTCTCTCGTGAATTAAGAAAATCTTGAATAAATCAAAAAGTTATGAGACATTGCTTGAAAAAATCTCATCAAGAGGAAATAAGAAGAAATGTTTGATACATTAGGACTCTTAGTCCATCTCGGGAAACAGGACGATCATCCGCTATAATTTGAAAGAAATACAAACCTAAAGGAAGTTTAAGAAAGCCAGACGAGAAACCGGGACAAGCAAACGCAATTTTATCTCGAATCACTCTGAGCTTCTCGTTGTATCATCAAAATAATCTAAATTTGCTTCACGTGTGGAGCCCAAGGCCGGTTCCAATTTGATTTCATTAATTAGGCATTATAGAAAATCATGGACATACAGTAAATAATTTTTTGAATAATCATTGAAAAATAAAAAGAAAAATTATTAAATTTAAATCATTTTATTCTCTTGACTTTTTCAGCTTTCGATTTGAGTTCCCTGACACTTTCATGATTTTAATTGGACGATAGAGTGGCAAGGATGAGTCTGAGAGAAGTGTTGATGGATCTGAATATTTCGATAACGAAATAAAATCGGATGATGGAGTTGTTGTGTTCGTTAGTGAGATGAAGTCTGACGAAGGTTGTGAAGTCTCATCCGTCAGTGGTTGTGAATCGGTTTCCATTGGAACAAACGACTTAGTCGATTCGTCGATTTTCTTTAAAAGAACAACAGGTGTTTCAATCATCTTCTTCACTTTCTTCTTTCGTTTGATGGAAAGATCTATTATTGGCTTCGTTGGGAGATATTGCCTAAGCAGTTCGGAGTGTGTGCTTAGTTGTTCATAAAAAGATTCAAGTTCAAGTGCTTCCACTTCATTTTTGATTGCGAAGATAACTGTCGGAGCTTTAATTAGCTTATCAGTCAGCTCCTTTAACTTTGGCACAATGAAAACTTTCGTCTTTTGATTTAGATAAACAGTCGTCGTCAGTAAGTGCTTCGCAAACATGCGAGGACTAAATTCGCTAGTCAACACAACAATTTTAACTTTATTCTCTTTGATGTGTTTCAATGTTGATTGCAAACCAATTGTGAGCGAATGCTTTGGCTCTTCTGATTTCTCGATTAATCTACAAAACAAAGCAATTTGTTAGTTAAGAGTGAATCATCATAAATCGAGTACTCACGTTGTCAGTAACTTCACGAACGTTTCTCTTTGAGTTCCATTAAGCGCTGGCCAGTAATCTTCTTCATTTCGTATCAAAACATTCTTCGGTAGCTTCGGCTTCTTTTTAACCGACGACAAAGCTCCTTTCAATTGTCGATCAGTCAGTATGTGTGCTGCTTTAGCCATAATTCACATTTACAACTCGAAACTCAAAACGTAAACAAGTTTATTAGTTTCGCGCCCTTCGGAAATCGACGGCTTTGTTGAATTTTCTTTTTATCTTCAAAACACCTTTTAAAGCAATCGTAACCATTTACAAATTGTTTTCCGGGATTCATAAAAATGAGCTACACATTCGTAAGGACGAATAAAGAGGTAAAATAAGCTCAATTCGATATTATCGAATAAAAGAAGTGAAAAAATTTGAGTCGTCGTTAGGATCTCAGCACATTTAGTTTCCAACACTGGAAGTTACTGACGCGATTCTTGAAAATTCGCATCAATATTCGCCTTTATTTACAAGATTTCTGCCTTCTTCTCTTGTTTTTAGACGCAGGAAGATCCGAGAGCTCTGTTTTGGTCAAAGGTTGAAAGGATCTTTGGAGAGATTCCTAGGCTAGTTCGACTCATCTTGGAGTTCAATGGGTTCGACACACTGTTGGCTTTGAAAGGAATTCGATGGGACGATAAAAAATATTTTTTCGAATCGATAGAAGAGTCGTTGACTTCAATCGCTGATAGCGATGATGACGATGAGTTCAAGCAGCTTTTCGCTGAAGAATGCGCAGCTAACCATCAAAAGCTTCATAACTTCAAACTTAAGCTTGGCCACAAGAATCTAATTATCAATCTTTGCCATGAACTGCAAAAAACAAACATCGACGAATTCAATGGAACCATCGTTCAAATTCCTGAAGTTGTAAGATCAACAGCAAATCTTGTTGTGAGGAAACCAGAAGAACATGGTTACTCAAGAGAGAATGAAAGGAAAAGAGCTGCCATCGAGATGGAGGAAACTGTCGTTCCAGAAAAGATTGCTAAGATAGAGCAAGGCGTGGAACAGCAAATACAATATGAGGTGTATGATGAAGAGGAGGAGGAAGACGATACAAGTCAATTTGTAGAGCAAGATTATCTTGAAGAATTAGAGACGTACGACGGTGATACTGAAGTTGAGTATCAAGAAATCCAGCGAGAAGATATTGAAGGCGACGAGAATTGTCTTTACGCGACTGAACAAATTATAAAGAACGAAGCTGATCAATACGAACTAAATGAAATAGGCTACGAATCATCTTCATCGTTCAATCGCTCGGGACCGAAAAGCAAAAAGCCTAAACACATGTACACAGCGGAGTTTCTTCAAACTCAAATGACTCAAGGCAGAATTGGAACACCAGGACGAAGACGACCTAAGATTCAAAAGCACTATCCAAACACCGAGGAAGGTTTATTGGAACGTTGGGCTGATCTCGTTCGACAGAGCTGCGAAGTCATCGTTCCCAGTGATCTTCTTCATCAACACGACTTAAGCGAGATCAATATCGTGAAGATACATGAAAACATTTGGGAAGTAAAGTGCCCGATGTGCACTAAGAAGCTGAGGCTCCAACTTACCCACGAAGGCAAATACACAAACTACAAACGGAGCAACTTTGAACGACATTTAAGAATCGTTCATTATCGTCAGATCTCGAAATTCAGTCCTGAAGATGAAGCTAACATGTTCGAAGAATCGAATTGCGGAGCACTGAACTAATTTGCTTGTTACAATCACATTTTAAATAAATAAATTTAATTAATAAATTTGTCGAATCACTAAATCGAAAATTCGTTAAAATTTCAAATTTTGCGTCACATTGTCCCCTCGATCGTGACTTGTCTCATAATAATTCTCAGTTCAGAGGAAAACTATATACACAAAAAGTTGAGCACGAGAGAAATTATTTGATTTCATGTGAAAACCTGATCATTTTCTTCTAAAAATACGTGAAATGCCTAGAAAGAAAAAGGAAGTTACGTCGCCCGTTGTTAAGAAGGAGGTAAATGTCGTGAGAAGTGTGAAATATTGAAGTGAAAAAAATTGCAGCAGAGGATTTGTGAATGCTTAGAAATTTCAAGTTTATCTCGTAAAATGTTTGTAGAAATCGAATCAAACTATTTTATTCTCAAAAACTATTACAAAACCATCTCAAATATCTAAATCAAGGAAGAGAATCGCCAGTGATTGTAAATAAATCTTATTTTCCGCGATTGGAAAACACCCAATACACAAATCGTCCCTTCAGAATTATTTTGAAACATCTCCGTGAATATTTGATTGAATGTTTACCTATTTTGTCTCTTCCAGTGCTCATAGAATAATTACGGAATCAATTTCAATCAAAAACCATAAGAAAATCGTCTGAAAGTAATTTAAGGAAATTTTAGCGAAATCTTTTAAAGCCGAAGTCATAAAAAAGAATTAAAATGGACCATCACACGCAGAATACCGGCGAAGTCCGGATCGTTAGCGCACAAGTGCTGGCGCAATTGCAAGCCGCTGGATATCAGGTTATTCAATGTTTCTTGCCAGCTTTGATTTCTTCGTTTATGTTTCCTTTAACAAACAAATTTTCATTTTCCTTTGGTTGCACAAACTTTATAAAAATTTTGATCCAGACGATCACATCACAATTATCATTTCGATGAAACTAACAATTTATTTTCTTATGGTTTTTGATGTTTCTTATTTCACTTTTATTATTCGCAATTTTATTCAGTTTCTCTAATGAATTCTTCAATTTAAGGGCAATGAGCTTAATGCTGCGATACTTCAGCATTCGCAACCTCAGTCGGTTGTCCAACAACAACAACAGCAGCAGCAACAACAAACGCCAACGACTTCCGTTGCACAACAACAAACTGTACAGACGACTCAGCCTGTTCAGCAAATGCAGCAGCCTCAAGTGATAACTCTGCAGCAACTTCAGAACTTCTTTCCTCAACAAGCGGGGACGCAAGCGATTCATCAACTTAACGCAGCAGATGCAGCTCAGTTACAACAGCAAGTCCAAGCGATGCAAGCAGCTCAATCGCCTCAACAGAATTCGCAGAATAGTCAACAAGCTCAACAGCTTAAGACTCTTTACGCGTCGCCTAACCAACCTCAACAAGTCATCAACCTACCACAGCAATTTATTCAGATGAAGAATGAACAGCCTCAACAGCAGATAATTCAAATTAAACAACCGGATGGAACGATCGCCCATCAAATCATTCAATTGAAACCTGAACAAATGCCACAGCAGCAACAAATGCAGCAAGTTATCCAAGGCGGACAACTGATTCAGGGACCAAACGGAATGTTCCAGCTTGTTCAGCCAATGCAAACAGTCACGGTTGATGGTCAGGAAGCTCTATTTATTCCTAATCAGATGTCGAATGCCCAACCAGTTCAAATTGGAGGCCAACAAGCGTTCATCACGCCTTCTGGTCAAATTGTGCGAGCTCCTATGATGGCGCCAGGAAATTTCCTGCACAACATGCCTCAAACAGTTCAACTGCCAAACGGTAAGTCTTAAAAGATCTTTTCTTTATTCATTCACATGTGGTTGAAGCACTAATGTTACCGCTCACCAAATGGCCCATTTTCCTCTGGTGTCAAGGCTTGATTCACTAATTAATTTTATACTTCATGTTTCAAACTAACAAAAAAAAAATTCATTCACGCGCACAAAATTCACAAAACAAAAAGTTGGTGGTGGACAAGCGACATTAACGATACCTGGAACTAACATCCAAATTCCGCTTGGGCCAACGCAACCATCTCAGCAGCAACAACAGCAGCAGCAGCAAACATCGAACCAAAACCAGACAACTAATCAAAGTCAACAGAATTTAACGCAGACGACGAATCAGAATCAAAATGGATCGCAACAAACTCAGAGCCAAACGAGCAACAACCAAAATGTGCAGCAGACACAAAATAACAATCAGCAGCAACAAAATACTGTAATAACGATTCCAGGTACCAATAACACGATCCAAATACCCGCGAATTTCGCAGGTAAGTCGTTTGTGCTTTTTAACAAGGTTTGCCTTCCTCTGGCGCATGGTTTTGATCCCTCTCCATCTAATTTCATGAATCAAAGCATCACAATTGTAAGCAGTTCTCTAATTTCAACTTTTATTTTTAGGTCAAAGTGTTCAAGTTAGACCTTCGGTACCGCAAGTCGTTCAGTTTCAACCTCAGACGATTCCTGTTCAAGTTCCAATCACAACGGGCAATGGACAGACGATTTATCAAACAGTTCATGTGCCAATTCAGAATTTCGGAAATCAAATGCCGCAAATTATTCAACCTCAGATGCAAATCGTTCCGCAGTTCACTCAGCAATTTGCTAACATCATTACACCTTCTGGACATATCCAGCAAGTTCAACTGGCGAATCTTCCGATGATGCAACAGCAGCAGCAGCAGCAACAACAACAGCAGCAACAAGCTGCAGCTCAGTCGTTACAACAGCAAGCTATGAAAGTAGACGGAAATGGTGCACAGGATCCTTCGCAACAATCTGCGCAACCAATTACTATTACTAACGCACAAGGACAACAGATGACAGTGATTCCAGCTCAACAAATGCGTCCCAACCAAAACATTATTCAAATACCTAACATCCCTGGTCTGCAGTCAGTTCCGCAGATTCAACACATCCCGGGAATTGGAAATGTTCAAGTGATCTCAGCAAACGCTCTGAATGGAAACTTTATGTCTCAGCCAATGCAAATTCAACAGATTCCACAATCTCCGGTCATCCAAACACAAGCAAATCAACAGCAACAAACAACGACATCAACTGCACAATCCTCAACGCCCGCAGCTTCCCAGCCAACTCAAACGATAACAATTACGCCGCAATCAATCACACAAATCAAACAACCTGAACCTGAAACACAAACGAAATGGATAGTCAAACCGGAGATAGTTCAAACTTCGTCAGCCGCGCCAACAAGTCAATCACAATCGACAGTGACGAGTCAAAGTCAACACACAACGATTCTGCCAGTAATCACACAAGTATCTTCAATTCCTTCGACCACAATTCAACCGGCTTCAAAAAACTTAACAGCGACGTCATCGGCAAGCCAGGTGACGATTCAACCCGCTCCTTTTACTATCGCCTCCTCAAATGACACAAAAACCACGACGACTACCACGATTAGTGTGACGCCGTCTGCTGTTACTCTTCAGCCAGCAGTCAGCCAGACTTCGGTTAATGTGAATATCAATGTAAGCAGTGATCAAGAAGTTAAACCGAGAGTTCGACGAGTGGCTTGCACTTGTCCGAATTGCGTTATGCCTGATCGTAGTAGTGATCGCAAGAAGCAACACATCTGCCATGTTGCTGGTTGTAACAAAGTCTATGGAAAGACATCACATCTTCGAGCACATCTTCGATGGCATACTGGCGAACGTCCTTTCGTTTGCAATTGGGTATTCTGCGGTAAACGATTTACTCGATCTGATGAGCTTCAACGTCATCGACGAACACATACAGGAGAAAAGAGATTCCAATGTTCGGAATGCTCAAAGAAGTTTATGCGATCAGATCACTTATCAAAACATCTTCGAACACACACGAAGAACAGAAAAGAGGTAAAAAGACGATAAAATTTGTTTTAAATCAAACTCATCTTTAATATTTTTTTAGCTTAAAATTGAGGACATGAAAATAATTCTCGACAACTCTCAGCAACAAGAGACACAAGAGCAGCAACAATTTGTCATCATCCAATCTCAATCGCTGGCTGGAAAGTCAAAGATGAATTCCGAAGACTCGCAGGATGAACAAGAAGAGATCGTTTACATGTTGAAGGACGAGAATGCTTCAGATCAATCTGCAGTTATCCAACTGGATTCAAATGGAATGAATCAAGAGCAATTTGTGTGGATTGCTAATGAACAAGGCGGTGATGGGTCATCGCAAGCACCTGCTGCTAGCACACTTTATACAATCAAAGAATTAAACTATGCTCAGGTAAGAGAGACGATATAGCAATTGAAAGTTCATGAACCTAAGGAAATCTTTCTTTTAGGATATAACGAACTCAACACAAAGCGCATCATCAGACGCTAGCAATGACTCAAGCGAAGAGAAGATGACTATAGAAGAAGGTGATGGCGACAACTAGCATGAAGAGAAATATTTCAGCTTCGGACCTTTCTGATGTTAGGAGCTGGAATATAAAACTTGAAGAGTGAGACATATCGAATATGCTGTTGAGAATCTCAGCGAAGCGCAGATCAACCGTCAATTTGCGTCAGCGATGTAAATTGTAATCTGATGTAAATAAAAGCCGATCAAATTAGATTTGTAAGGATTATTCACAAGTATTAATGACGCCAAGATACAAAGAGTCGTCATTTGTTAGTCAATAAGCTCGAATGATTTTAAAATGTAAACTCAATTCGTTGTTTTTAGAAGAAAAAAGAAAATGATTTCGTTTGGATTTAGCGGAAATTCTTTTAAGTTCACTTTAGATAATTTGTTGGATAAAGTTTTCGTTCAAAATTTGCAAACCAAATCGATGTTTTAAAATATAAGAAAATGATTTTAGACTTAAGAGAAGTTTTTTTTACATTTAGGCTAAATGATTAGCATCACTGAAAAAATCTGAATTTCGATAAAATAAAATCGACTTCTTTTAAAAATAAAATTTGCGTCAGTTTCCTTTACCAACGAACTCGGAAAATTCATCGTGAGAACAACGGAAGAATATTTTATTGATAGTAAAGTTTGTTTAGCATAAAACAACATAAATGTTAACAATTTTTGTGGTTGAAGCTGCTCATGAAACAGTTCATCGGTGGATCCAATTCAAAAGCTTTCAGCTTTGCTCATGAGGCAAACTTCAAACCGTCTTTTCAGCCGTCAGTTGTCAATCGTGTCAATAAATAAATCAATCACAAGGATTTCGAAAGTTCTTAAAAATTACGAGAGATGTTAGATAATAAAATTGATCGCGTTTTGTTTAATTTTGTTTGGTGCATGAAAGCTTAAATTAATCAACGTCCATCCATCGAGCATCAGTTGAGACACGATCACTTTATGTTCCTAAAAGAACAGAAGAGAAATTGACGGAATTTTATAGCAGGAAATCAACATCGCGAATAAGCCGTGTCCGAGAATCAAAAATAAGTTTAGTTTTGCAAGCCTTAAAGTTGTCTATCAGTCCGAATTAAGAAAATTCTTTAAAATATTCGAAAAATAGCGTGGAAATTAAGAAGAGGCTAACCTTTATTTCCCTATTGACAAATAAAGGAGAAATTAAAGAAATTAGTTAAAGTAAAAGTAAAAACTAAATTAGGACAACTACGTAAAGAAAACATGCAAAGATTGTTAGAAGAAAAAAGCTCAAAATACTTCCACAAAAACCAAGCAAACCAATTTCCATTGTTAACCTTTACACTTTACCAGCTCTCACCTTTAAGTGATTTTGGTTTAGCAAATTTACTTAACTTTCTAAGCTACGAATGATAACCAATTGAGTCAAATTTATTTATTTTATTAAACTCTGCCAATGATCATAATGAGCATGATTCCAATCACAATCCTGAATGATTATTAGTTTAAATCTTTCTTCAAATGAAAATCAAAGTTAAGTAACGCCCATTGCATAATATCCTTAAGGTAAAGTCGAGATTAGTTCAACTGCGCTGATCTCAAAGACAGTTAGCAGTGATATCATCTCGCTTAAAGTTAATTTCGCTTTCAATAGCGGTTTGTCAACAAAATATTTTCATAATTTCAATGAGAGGATCGGAAATAAATATTTAAGTTGCAATAACCCAACAACAGTGAGATAGAAGGAGGAACACGTCCAAAGTAGAAAGTGAGAGAGAAAAGTTATAAAGAGTTTACAAACCGCCTCCTGAACGATCGACTGTAATCTTATGCTTAGCCCTAAGTTCGTTCTGCTTAGCTTCTTCAAGCTCAGCGACACGAGCGAATCGTGAGTAAGCGACGGCTCCGGATTTGATGGCAGACATCATCTGAAATGATTCAAGAATTTTATTTGTCGATTCAATTAAAGTTTTCAGTTTTTCTCACCTGGAGATATTCGTCAAGCTCAACTTGTCCGTTCATGTTAGTGTCAATTTCCTTCAAAATATCGTGAAGTTCTTCGCCGCTAATATCAGCATCACCGAAGCTCTGAAAGCAATTGATTGCGATAAGAAAATCTAAACTTCATAAGACAAACTTACCTTCAAAGCTCTGCGAATATCATTAATCGAGACGTATCCCTTCTTCTCCTTATCAATGACATCGAATCGTTTTCTGTAAGATTTGAGTTCATCATCCGACAAGTTGATTGGAGTCTTATCCTTCGATGTTCTGTTAATGTTATTTCCCATTTCCGAGTTCAAGAAATCAGTTGCCATCTTCATTTGACGTTCCTTTTCGTCCTTCGACCAGTTGAGTTCTTCAGCCATGATGTCGCAAATAATTGGAAGAGCTTCTTGTGCAGCTTGAACGTTCAAGAAAGCGAGGCGCAAACGACGAGCAACCATATCAATGGCAGTGCAAGCGTATTCACGAACGCCATAACGAATCTCAGCATCGATGTAAGGGAACTCTGGATGAATTCTCTTGCCAATGATTGGCCATCTCTTGCCAGTCAATGCAGCGAGCTTAGCAACGGGATAAGCACGATCGCCATAAGATTGAGCCAAATGCTTAGCGACTTCACATTCCAAACCGAAATCTTGCACTAAACGAATGTACATTGTTGGAGTCCATCCGTGAGAGCCTTCAATCTGAAGACGATCAGTAAGACATTGAGGGCGTTTTGGCTTGAGATCGCAAGCTTTGATAGCAGCATCGATTGTGTGTTCAGCCATTGCGCGATAAGTTGTCCACTTTCCACCGGCGATAGTGATGAGCTTTGACTTACTGACATGAACGATGTGGTTACGTGCGAGTGACTTTGTGTCATCCTTGTTTGGATCTTTGACCAATGGACGAATACCAGACCAAGCTGAGAGAACATCACCACGTCTCACATCAACGTCTTTGTTCAAATAATGTTTAATCTCCTTGAGGATGAACTGAATGTCATCTTCAGTTGGTTTTGGAGAGCGAGTGACCTCGCAAATCGAATCAGTTGTTCCGGCGACTAAAATTCAAGAATAATTGTTTAAAACTTGAAACAAAAATAAGTTTAACAATTTACTTGTTTGTCCTTGCCATGGGAGGAAGAAGATAACGCGACCATCAGACGTAGCTGGATCGAGAAGACCCATTCCCTCTGGGCTATAATATCCGGGAAGTACAATATGAACTCCCGAGCTTGGACAGCAAATTTCTTTAATCTTTGGATCGTCCATTTTACGGATCGAGTCAGTGAAAGGACCAGTTGCGTTGATGATGCATTTAGCTTTGACTGTCCATTCCTTCTTCGATAACATGTCCTTCATTCTGGCACCGCACAAGACTTCATTGCCATTCTCGTCTTTCTTCTTCAATAATTCTTGTACCTCAACGTGATTCGCGACAGTTGCTCCATGACGAGCAGCAGTGAGAGCTACAGCCAAGCACATGCGAGCATCATCTTGTTGACCATCGTAGTAAACGATAGCACCGCAAAGTTTGTCACTTTTCAACATTGGGAACTTTTCGAGAGCATCTTGTTTTGACAAATAGTAACTTGACTTGACGTTGCGATCTCCAGCGACGAAATCGTAAGCTTTGATACCAACCCAGAAGTATGGAACTTGCCACCATCTAAAATGGAATTTATTCAATGAAATGCTCGATATAGAAACTTAAGGATCTCACGTGTAGACTGGAAGCATAATTGGAAGTGGATGAGTCAAATGCGGAGCTGAAGCAAGCATCGAAGCTCGTTCTGCCAAAGCTTCTTTGACCATGTTGTATTGTTCGATATCAGCCTAGAAAAATTGTTTTCTTATTTTATTAAAAGCTCTCAAGCGAAACAATTCGATCTCACCCCCAAAATAGCATTTTGCAAGTAGCGAACGCCACCGTGAATCAGTTTTGTTGATCTCGAAGATGTTCCGCTTGCGAAATCGTTGGCTTCAACGAGCGCGGTCTTTAATCCTCTTGTGCAAGCATCTAAAGCACATCCAGCTCCTGTGGCTCCTCCTCCAATGATGAGAATGTCATACTCTTCACCAGATTGCAACGAGACTAACTGCTCAGCTCTCATCGGCAATTTTCTCGCACGTTTAATTGGCTTTCCTTCCAATTCCACGCGGGCCAGAACTTCATCATTTGAGCGGAGGGCGTAAGTGGCGAAAGTGCCTCCTAGAATCGTCCCAACCGCTGTAACACCGAACTTTCTAAATGCCATTCCAACTGCCGGACGAAGGAAATTTTAAGATAAAAGAATTCACACAATAAAACGATTCAATCGAATTGAGCGAAAAAAGTCAACTCGATCCCGTCTCGTCGAAGGTAAAAATAGAAACTGAGCATGAGATATTTCGGCAAATTCAAAGCAAGCCCAACAAGTGGCCATGAGAAGCACAACAACTGTGCTAGGTATTGAAATAAATTAATTAGACTTTCATTCTCGAATTTCATTTGCGCGTGGGTGTTGATATCACAGCTCAGATAACATCTCTCTCGTTATCACTTCACGTTGCGGCTTGTTTGTTGATGTACTCGATGATAAGTTGAGAGGTAGAAAGTTTTGATCGTCACTGACGAACAAACCCAAGTTGTTGACAGGGAAACAAGAGATCCACGATAATCCCGCGTGTTCACCGTAAACTTAGAATCAACAGAGAAATCAGAGCTTTCGATCGCCACGTGACGAGATATTTGTCAAGCATAGAACGTGTGCACAAACAACAATCGCTTATGAATCACTCGAGTCTACACTTTCGATTCAAGCGAGCGAATTAATTTAGTCTGAGGCAAAGCAATAACCGCGGAATTTCCAAAGTCAAGGTCTTTTGAGAGATTATGCGAGTAAAAGAAAAAAAAAACGCGTCGTGTTTTGTTGGCGTAGGTCGCTGAGAAGCCGATCAAAAGAGAGCGGCACGGAATGGTATTTTGGTGTGTGTGAACTGCAATCACTCAAAAGAAAAACTTTCAAAATAAATCACGAAACGCATTGAGAACGAGAAGAAGTGGATCACGAAGACTTTTCGGTATTCTCCTATCACAATCGTCAAATCGAAGAATTTTCATGAATTTTCATGAGTTTCAACGAAGCTTAAAATTGGAAACACGGAGCTTCACTAAATCGCTTCATTCTGCTGTCATTCGCTCATTTTTTGCTTCATCGAAAATTGCATTTTCACGAATTACGTAATTTTTTTTCGTTCCGAATTTTCCACTTCAAAATATTTGCTTTGCTATCACAATCGATAAATTAATTTCCGCACTGTCAGCAAATAAAGAAAATTTGTTCTTCGCACCTTTATTGACCTCTCCACGGAAAACTAAAAAATATTTCTCGGACGATAATTAAAAGCCGCGATCGTCACTGGTTGAAGATCGAAAAACTAAAGAAATGAAAAATTAGCGAGCGATTTGCACAATTGAAACTCAGCTCGCGAGTCGCGAAGGATTACATAAACGAAGGATTAGAGTCGAGCGCTCTCGCGGTTGACACACTAGAGAAAATAACTTTTCGCTTTAAATTAGACTCTTGATATTGAAATCGGTGTGTTTGAACGATTAAAACGAGAGCCAACCACCTTTTGATGTTTTATTTCGAGCTCTCACCGATATGCCAATTTGTAAAAAGTTCTTTAGCCTCTTGGCAAATTATTTTTAGTTCAATCGATACACATTCGAAGTGTTCGATCAGCTGTCTCACTCGTGATCCGAGACTTTGAGTCTCAACCGCGACGCATCACTGAAATCACTTAGCGGGGGATTCAATCAACACCATGCGCGATAACTTCCACGGAAAGTCGCAATTAACTTTCATTTGACAATGCCCGCGCGCCGCTCAATCAAAATACATCCGATCACAAAAACACGTTCAAACTAAAAAGCCGCGATTAGAAGACGAGAATCTGCATGCGTTCCTCTCAAGGTCGTTTGAAGTTTCCTTCTCAAATGACTCACTTAACAAACTTTTTATCGATTTTTAAAATTCAATCTATGCAATGACTTTTAATCGAACTTGAAAAACTTTTCTTATCACTTTGAGAGAATTGATTATTTTATTGCACATTAAAGCCTTTGAAGTATTGTCATGCCCAGTGTCGTCATTTTCACGCGAGAATCTTGATGAAGTCATAAAACTCTTTACTTTTTGCTCAATCAATCGAATGATGAAATATTCGTTTTAAAAAAAATTGATTTTTACCTTAAACTCTAACTAACAAAGATTTCTTTAATAAATTTTTCTTTTTCTCACGACACAAAAATTTAAATTACGCAAAGTTCCATCGACTTTTGTAGCGAAAAATTTTAATGACTTCAATGACTATCCCAGTTTTCCGAGCTAGCGAGAAATGTTTTTTTGTTGGAGTCCCTAGAGTTTCGCAAATGTTCAGAATAAAAGCGCCAAACTTTTTTCATGATTTCTCAGAAAAATCGTGAAAATTCGAAGAAATGAAAAGTCACGAACTTTTGTTGAATTAAAATCTTTTCTTTATTGCGATCTTAAGTCAACTGCTGGATTATTTCTCATCGTCATTTAAGTTTTCTCTCGCAATTTCAAATTGTTTCAGCATAAACAAACTCACAACATAACCGATTATTACGGAATCGTCGATTATTTTCAGATATTTCGAAATATCTATTCTTCGAAGAGTCATCAAACAAAACAATCATCAAGAAAAAAAATATTCTAAACGCAAATTTAATTCTCTTCAGATCTTGAACTTTAATCTCATTGATCTTGCTGATCGTTAATGTAAATTTTATTTCTTTGTTGATGCAACGCGAGTGAAGATTCGACAGTACAAAGCAGGATGAACAACTTTTTAGACTTTTTCCATTTTATGGACAAGAAGGGCAAGGTTTGTTGAAATTAAATTGAATTAAGAATTTTTTGTGAGCCCAACGAGACTGATTTTTGCGGATGTCACCTTCACTATTTTTAGACTTTTCGGCCAAAGAAAAGATTTACCCACGGAACGATTCGATATTCGTTGCACAAGCAAGCGCAAGCGAGTCTACAGAGCGGGATCAATTTGAGGGAAGTGGTGAGACTTCCGCCTGGAGAGAACATGAATGACTGGCTTGCAGTTCATGTCGTTGACTTCTTCAACAGAATCAATCTCATCTACGGAACAGTTTCCGAATATTGCACAGAGACGACTTGTCCAAAAATGAGCGGCGGGTCCCGCTACGAATATTTTTGGGCTGACGGAGACAAGTTCAAGAAGCCAACAGCTCTTCCAGCTCCAAAATACATCGAGAACTTGATCGATTGGGTTGAAGGTCAGATTAACAATGAGGAGATCTTTCCAATCACAACAGATATTCCGTGAGTCATGCACATCACATCAAAAATCTAATAAAAAACCTTAAATTGTTTATAGTTTCCCACGCTCATTTCAATCGCTCAGCAAGAAAATATTGACGCGTCTTTTTCGCGTTTTTGTTCACGTGTACATTCATCACTTTGACAGGTAATGTCTCATCATCAACGCATATTTTCAAATTCTTAAACCGTCAATCAACTTTCCACAGAATCGTCGCCATCGGAGCGGAGCCTCACGTCAACACCTGCTTCAAGCATTTCCATTACTTTGTGACCGAGTTTCAATTGTTGCAGGCAAAGGAGATGGAACCACTCGCGGAACTAGTGAAGCAAATATGCAAGGACTAGCGAAGCGACGAATGAAACGATGAGAACAAACCAAATGTGACAAACTAACCATCATCACCTGAACTCGATGCCTAAAGTTATTATTTTATTTTTCGACCCAACGCCATTTCTAGTGATTGCGAGTGATTTGCATTTCTCGACAATATTTTTTTTTTCGAATATTTTAATAATTCACTCAAGAAGCTCTCACGTCGAGCTGAAGTTTTGTATAAACTATTAAAACTAATGTAATTTATAGAGCTAAAGCAAGAAATTAAAGGGAAGATGTAAAAGCCTTCCAAGCGTTTCATTTGATTTTCTTATCACTTGTCTCTCCTTTAACTCCCGACTGCTGACTAATTCATTTGAATTCCTTTCTCCAAGGAAACATTTCGTTCACCGTCGACATTCGCTTTATTGTTTAATTAAAGCTTAGCAGTGGAAGATGGAACAAACAAACAAAGGAGAGAAGTGTAATTACGGCCAGAAATCCTTGTTTATCTGCTGATGAAAATTAAATATAAACGCAGGAGAGTTGGGAGATGTAATCAGAGCGGTTTGTTTGTGGTATGCGGTGAAGGGCATGATGATTCTAAAAGAAGATCCTTACTCCATCCCTTTCCATATGAGAAATCTCCGAGAACATCAAGCAATCACAAGAAGGAGCAAAATTAAATTCAGTCTTGTGTGAGCGGATAAATAATTGACCTCAAGCTGAGATTGCATGTGTAAAAAATGTGTTGTTTGTTCTGCTGTGTGCCATAAACCGACAAATTCCTCGCAAAGGTACTACAAGCCATTCCCGGCAAATAATTCACATTTCTTCTTTGTTTTTCTTTGTTGCCAGCAAAGACGACTGCACAAATATTGAGCCAAGAGGATTTGCTTCGTCGTGGTGCTTCATCTCCGAAGTTCTCCCTCCCAAAAAGGAACAATGGCAGTACAAGAGCTTTTAATCCACTTCAATTATTTATGTTTGAATTTATCGTCATCGCAGCGTGTAGCCGTTCGCTTTTGAACTTTTATCCGCGCTACGACTGCATTGTTGGGTAAATTTAAACATCCAATGGAATTGTTTGAGTTGCTTTCAGTTGTTGACAACATTCATCGCTTCTTTGCGGACAACTTCTTTTCTCGACACAGCGGGAAACTTTCCTCCGACTTTCTTCAATTATTCGCATGTTGTTTACTAAGCTCTCTCTCTTTCTTCTTTAGTCTGGAAAGAAAAAGATTGAATTAACTCGATTCTAACTCAGACAAACCCATTCATGGTCAAAGGATAAAGTGAATAAATATTGAATGATTTCAAGAGGGTAACGGACGGCTATCACTTAAACTAATCGCCAGACATTTAATTTTCTTGTGGGTAGTCTCGTAACTTCTGCGAAGATTCATTTGTCAAGTCGAAGAAAAACAAATCCTAATTGTCAAGGGACGAGATCTCGATGACGGATGCGTTAGGTCACTGACCGAGTAAACTTTGATTAAAACAAATTTGTCTGCTGTTCTAATTGAAATTTAATATCAAGAAAAGTCTCATTATGAAAACCTTAGTTGCTTTGCTGAAGTGAAATGGAAATGAAATAATTTCGTGGAATAATAACATCGAAGGGGGGAGGACAATGTTAAAGGGAGAGAATCATACACTTCAAGAATTACGTGACTATATTACAACAGAATGTTTAATAGCACCTCTCATATCTCATTCCACTTCAACTCTCTGCGTTGATGAGCCATGGCATTCTCATTTCGTACATGATCCTCGTGTTGTTCCAGAAGAAATGGAGTCGAAATTATCGTTTTGATTATTGTTGGTTCCCTTTTCAACGCACCTTCCACTTCAAGATGAGGCCCAAGGGTTTACTATCAAATGAAAACAAATAAATTTCAGTTAGCGACGTCGCTAGTTGTGATGTGTCATCGTAGTTGTTTTATCTTCCTTAGCACGTAACCGTTACTTCCAATTTCATTTTTATCGCGAGAAGCCTTCGCTAAAAGGCATCAAAGGAACTCGCTCTCGTCTTTCTTTTACTGGATAAATAGGAGAAAATATTTTTATTGTTATGTCGTCAACGTAATGTATGGGACGACTTGCTTTGCTGCTCTCGTCTCCTTTGTATCGCCGACAGTCTACGAAAGCTTTTAGAGAAAATTAGAGGTAGGAGATGTTTGCAAGTGATGTCAAACGAAAGTCGTCGCTTCATTAATTTGATGGCGAGCAGTCAAATTATTGATCGATTGAGTCCTTAAAAGATTTTTGACGAGGGTTGAACGTGACTTAATATTCGATTGCATTTAAAGTGAGTTAAACGTGTCGCTTTTAACGCTTCGAACTGGTTAAAGTGATTTCCTTATTTGCATTAACTATTCGTTTACCAACAACAAACGGCAAAGTAGCATTTTGTTTTATTTGTCTAGCGATTTCTTCCTCCTCGCGTCTGACACGTCGAGAGTGTTGTTCAAGCTTGAATTTATCTGTTTTAAATTTAAATGAAAGAAAACAAAGATGAACATAAATTTTGTTTTGTTAGGAAAGTTTGAGAATAAAATTAGAGAAAATTTTGTGGTGAAATGAAAATTGCTGAATTTGCGTCTTCGAGTGAATCGAACGAAGTAGCTCAAACATAAAGTTGGGTCTCAGCAAGCTCTTTGATATCAAAAGTCATCTTGAAACTAACTTCAACTTCGTTCCCAAAAATGAGAAGCATTCTCGACGTGTTCTTGAATAAGTTTGAAAGGAAATTTGTGCAAATATCGTCGCGTGGCTTCCGTTTCGACGCTGCTATCTTCTAAACTCCATTATGTTCCCTTCTATCCCGAAAGTTTCACGCGGAGAAACTTCTTAAGGTGCAAGATGGTTTGTTCATAAACTACGAGATAGTAGACTCAACAAACATTTCCCAATAAGGAAGAAATTTCGTCTGTGAAATGTATTTCCCGCTTGTTTGAATTTCTATAAAACTGCAATCGCACTTTCTCATAATCACCATAATAATAAAAATGCACATTTCACTATCTCTCTTCAAGCACACGAGGGAGTGAATGGCAGCATAACTCGTCACTCGTTTGTATATAAAATGTTTAAGCAAACAGTTCTGATGTCGATCTGGGGAAACTCATAAGAAAACGAAACGAGGTTGAAGCTTAATTCCACTTGCTTATAGCAAATGTACACAACAATAGCATGAAATGGCAAAACAATATTGGACGGAGAGCAGAGGGAAGAATTAAAACGTTTTTCAAGCATGAGCTTTCTCTCTTCTTTTGAGCAGAGATATGAAGCATGGCTTCAGACGCTGCCACTAACTCTATGAGGATTAGGAGGAACGAAGAAAAGAAAACTACAACCGAGCAATGAATGAAACTGTGAAATGTGCTCGCTGTGATGTTTGGAGAATTTCAATTTGCCAGTTTTCCTTCGTTTTATCTCTGTCGTCTGCGTCGGTGATGAGCTGGATGTGTGTGCACAAGCAAATTCGGTAGATTGCGATGGAGATTCCTCTCCTCGAAGTCACGTCTGGAGCTTTTGTATCGTTTTCTTGTGAAATTGTTAATTAACTTTTTAGTCGTTTTCATAAAGCGCTTCAGGGAATGTCTTCTCTTCTCATCTTACTCTGGCGATGGTAGCTACGGTGGGATTAGATGTAAACCTCTTTCTTACTTTTCTTCATCTTCTTTGTTTCAACTGCGTTCGCTTCTATGAAAAGTCAATCTATCATCCAAGCTTTTTGACAGCATAATGAAATTCCCTTTTTCCTCGCTTATCGGAGAAAATTCTGTTGAGTTTTATTTGAAGGATGCTGACAGCTGAACGACGCACTCTTGTGATGATAAAAACACTTTTTCATTCCCGTGAAAGGTATTTTCGAACCTTCAGACATTTGAAGTTCTCAAAGTCAAGAGTTCAACTAACTTTTTGAAATCGCATTTACGTTTTTTTTTTGGCAATCTCGTCAACGTTGAATCTTATCAGCGAGTTAAGTCCTTCCAAGAAAAATCGCTGCGATTTCCCCAAACACTTTCTCCTTCCTTCGTTTTTTGCTTTTCGACGTCCCAGAAGGCACAATCAGTGGGTGAACTCACGACCCATGCCGAACTGTTTAAACATTCAGAGTTCATAATTTGTATATTCTGTGCAGAGGGATTTTATTTTTCGCTTGCGTGCAGTATCTTCATCGTCAAGTTTGGTGTTCAGCTGTCGGCTTGGCTCCACGATTCCGCGAAGCTCCCTAATTAGCATTTATTCCACGTGCCGCCTTGCAAAGGAGAATTGGAAAACAAGACAGGAAAATAATGAAATTTATTGATGCTAGAAGAGAGAGAGAGAGAGAGAGAAGTGAAAAATTAATTCTGGGATTCTTTCATTGAACCTGGAAGGTTCGGTAGAGCTTGAGTGCTTTCAAGGAGCTGCCGAGCGGTTCCTTAAGTGTTTACAAAAATCTCATTCAATCGACAGATTCATTTTAAGAATTCAAAATGTGTCTTTCTCTTCTCAAGAATCTTCAATGATAAACAGATTGAAGTACTCCGGTCTTAAAGAAGAAGCTTTCATCGCTACTAAGCAACTTTGAACAAGCAAACGAAAGAAGAAGAAAAAAAGCTTTTGAAATTCAATTTTGTATTTCTGTGAAATTTTTCGGATTCGCTCCTGGCGAATATTGAAGATTTGGTCGATTGGAAATAGAAGTTCTTGCCTCGAGAGTTTGATATGGCTTTGTAAGTTATATGCTCGATCACTCTTGAGTAGCTCTCGAGTTACCCTAGAGGTCTCTTACTCGAAGATTGATCACCAGAAATATTGTTTCAGCTCTTTATCTACGACAGTTTTTTCAAAGTAAGTAAACGATGTTACCTCGGTTATCGCTCATGCGTTTGCTATGATGAATCGAGTCACCTGAGCTAAGCAAAAAATGCGGAGAATTTTATTATAGAAGAAGAGCTATTGTCGAGCCTCCACTTATAGTAACAGCAGTAGCAGGAAAGAGTTTTATTATTCCCTTTGACTCAATCGCTCTCGTTTGATCTTTAATGTGATGAAATGTTTGACTTCGTCTAACCTTGTTATGAAAGCCTCGTCTCTCTCCTTTGAATTACTCGTCGAGGAAGCTTCCTTTCTTCATCATTTTCGATGGAATACATCAACCAACTTTGAAATGTGTTTCATGTTAAATGTACTTGAAGTTGTATTAGATTTATTCCGGTGAATTGTCTTCATATGTTTCCTCATTCTTCGGTTTCCCGCCAACTGCTTTTGCTCATTGCCTTTGAACCGAACGTTCCGCTCCATAATCACATCAACGGTAACCAAACTGCATGAATACATAAACATATCAACTTCAATCGTAGCAACGACGAAATGTTTCTCTGTTTTTAGTAACATCCTTTTATTTCAGAGAACATTGGGTTAAATCAAATGAAAGTTGTTCCATTTAAATAAATAAACCTTAAATCTTAATGGAATGGAAATCTCATTACAGTTTACTCCGTCATCAACGTGATATGTCAGAATCATTTCCATCGAGTTGCTCTCTCTCTCTCTTCTTCTATCTGAAGAGCTTTTGAGCAGGCAGATTCACATGTCAATGTAGGTGCAAAAATCTGTCAAGACAAAAATTGAATGAAAGTTCTTTCCTGTCGCCTTTCGAAAGACTTTTTGTTGTTCATGCCTCGAACAACATTTGAATGAAGGACGACAAAGTCTGAAGCGAATAAAACGAGGCAAATCCTCTTTCCTATCCACAGCATTCCACTCAAATGGTTTCCGTTCGCAGATACATTTTTCACCTTTTTTTTTTTGCGAATGTGTTTTCGGAAATTTACATTTTTTCCTGTCACTGCCTCTGATTCTGATGCTCGTTTTGTCTTTTACTGGTTCTGAATTCGTCGAGAAATCTGTCGATACGGACAATTTTCCGTGTTGTGAAACTTTTTGTTGAGTAACTTCTGTAAGCTTCTTTTTGGTTTCCTGGCAATTTAGATTTTTCTAGCTGCGACTGAAAATGGCAAACAAGAATTTTAGAATATATTTCAGGGGAATTTATGTTGACATTTTGAACATACAAAACTTCAAGCTCTCTCTTTCTCACTCGCCTGTAAAATGTCCAAGAACGCGATAATTCATTAACATCAGACGAAGGGAATCTCTCGACGCCTTTTCTCCAGAAAAAAATAGCAAAAGCAGAATTCATAACTTTCCATTTACTGAGTTTGCATTTCAATAGAAGTTTCTTCACTGAGAGAAACTTTCCTCAGCAAAACTTAGATTGCCAATCTTCGAGCGTTGAATTTTTTTCCAACTGTGCGAAACAAGATTCAGCTTTCTCCTTTTTGCGAAAATATGCTAACTACGAAACGATGCTCCAGTTTATTTTAATAATTTGCTTAAAAATCAACAAACAAGCTTTGGATTTAAATAATTTTATCATTGTTAGGGTTTTGCGATATGAGACGATGAGAGAAGAAGACACATGCACAACAAAAACTTTAGAACGTCAAATGCAAATCCTTAAATATTCATGTGTATCCAGGATATTATAGTTTCATTACACCAGCCAAAGACTCTTAAATATTCATGGAAAATGTGAAACGAGAGCTCACTTTATGTTCTTATTTCCATTCGGTCTTCTCGTCAAGGCCTCGTTGCTCTTCTTCATCAATCGAGGCCAGGAATTGAGGCTGAGATGGGAAGAAGAAAAACTGTTTTATGCTTCATGACTGACTGACTTGCTTGGCTGCCGTCGTGAATGCGAATGAAATATTGCAGATATTATACGATCCACACGAGAAGGTTCCACACCCCATCTCACTCTCCTGTGATGTTTGATGGTCAATGAATCGTTATAACATTTTAAATCTGAGAAGCAACGAACTGTGAAGCTTTACGAAAAGGAAACTTTAGAGGATGTTGCTGTATGAAGCTTTTGCGGGCAAAAACCATCACGATCGGATTTCTTCATGCGAACTTGAAATCTAAAATCGAGAGAAGTTAGCGTGAACATGTTACGATGATGAAGCTATCTATCAAAGGAAAATAAATTTGATTTTATGATACGGCAGTAATTCATTATTTTCGATTTATCGTTCACTTCACAGCCACCCACACACATGAGGCACATCAATTTAATGGAATTTGGCATAATTCTCGATCCTACACGTTCCGAGGAGAAATCACACGCTGCGATTTCGACTCAATCATCAGATTAAATTTGAAATTTCTCCGCCGGCAAGTCGAGGCCAAATCAGACGTGTGCTATTGTTGTGATATAAAATTACATACTTCTGCCTCGCCAATCGATTATGTGACTCACTTAATGGAATTGTCCGATGCAAATTTATGACAAAATGTAATTTGAGCCGATTTTAAAGCCATTAATTGCAGTGAAGCTTTTTTTTTATAAACAAAATGAGGTCTTGTTGTTGCACATTAAAATAATAAATTAATGGAAATGACGTTCCGATGTTCATGAATAAAATTGAAAGTAGAATTCATTGACTTTACAAGAGAACTCTCTGAACATTGTCAATCTACTTCAAACTTCTCTATGCTTCATATTTGGTTGATCATATGAGCATTTAGAACGGCTGATGCATCTTAATTGAAGTGAATTTACATTGCTAGCTAATGAACTTCATCCATATGCAGTGTGAGAAGCGAAAGAGCTTTTCGAGTGTTTTCCGATTCGATAATTAATGAGGAAATTAGTGTCGCATAAACGAATAATAACTTAAATATCGGAGGACTAACGAAGCCGGTAATTGATGTAAAAATTCAACGAAATAGGTCAACAAGTTGTAGCTTCCTCTATCATTGACAAAACTAACCTCCGATCGGTATTTTATGGAAATTCCTCGTAATTGTATATTTCACAGGAAATCGTCCCTTTTCACACACAAAGATTTATTCGCTTACGGTGAGTTCGAGGATGATTTGACGAAAGGGTCGGGGTAACTTCGCTCTCTGATTTCGCTTTTTCACTCTCACTCGTGGAAATGGTGAAATGGAAGCTGCGAAAATCGCTCTCTTCTCGATGAAAGGACATTTTTCTTTCAATCTCTCGAATATTTCCGAGCAAAGTTGCGAGATTCTCTTCGGAAACTCCCTTTCAAACAGCAACGCTCTCTCGCTCGCTCAGCATCATCGCATGACGTCAGCGATTTTCTTACAATGATTTGTGTTCAACGAACATGCAAAATTTCTCTCCGTTTTTCTCTGCATAAACGTAAAAACAAATTTGACGGAAAATTTACGCCACGAGACGCTGAAACAATATAACGTCATAAATTTCTTAAGCCATGTGAGGGAGCGCAAGACTTCTGCTCGCAAAAAATTAATTAGACAGAAAATTGGCGAGAAATGTGAGCGAGAACGACGTCGGCGGTGGGCTGAAAATTCATTAAAACGTTATCAGCAAATGTTCCACTCCAAGAAGCTTTACGAGGTACCAGCGAGGAGGAAAAAATCTTTCCGACCAAAAAAAAAGGGAAAACTACGAAGAGAAAAAAGGATTTAACACGCTCTATTGTTTCATTTGTATAATTTCATTATGAACACGTCATGGAACTGGAATTATTGAGCTTACGTATCTGGCTCGAGGGATCTTCTAGGTGAGCTGGCAGAAAAAGGGTTCACTGGAGGCGGCTCAGACATTGCAAAAATATAGAACTTAATTAGGCCTTCCGAGAGTCTTTTCACGGGAAATTAGTTTGAAACAGGAGAAGAGCAAAAAAGCAATTCTTTCATAAAGGAAAGTTCTGCGTCATAAAGTCCGAATGTGTATTAATGTGTATGAAGCATAAATGGACAGATCCATACAATATAAAAGAAAAACTATCAGAGAAATCGAGGAAAAAGTTTTGCTTTTTGTGGGGTTATCGAAAGGTTAGTTTTTCCTTATGCATTAATGTCGATTGGCTGGGCGGGAGGGGGCGATTGGTTGAACATCTTTTTTGTGCTATCTTGCCGCAAAACTATTTATTCATACGCTGTCGTACTTAGAAGGCTCCTCTCACTTATCATTAAACATGCATAAAACTCGAGTGAACGAGAATCGAGTGGGTGAGGAGATAGAAGCCGAAGCCTCATAGAAACCTCGTTTTCTCCACAAATTATCCTAATCAACTTTAATTAAGATACGAACAGAAAAAGCTCTGAAACTTTTCTCATGCTTCGACTTTTCCATCTCCGAGGTTATGATGGGATTTTGATAAAACCAGAATCCCGTTAACTAAGAAGCTGATAAGAGAATCGATTTCGCACGAATCCAAGAGTTTGGCGAAACTAAAATTAAATAAAACTTTCCCACATCATTAGATTCGATGTTGTAAAGTTGTGTGCTGAGAAAGTTTTTGGGAGAACATCTCACTCACTCTTCCTAGCTCTAACTCTTACCAAAAGCGCTTCATTAAATTTACCATCTCGATGACGTAGAAATAACTAAGCTTGATTTGATTAATTTTTGAAGTTGGTTTTTTGAGTTTTCAAGATTTTTGTTTATACAAACGAGAGAGAGAGAAAGTAGGAAGGAGGCGACATGCGAAACCACAGCTAATGGCGCAATATAACAGAATAGGGCACGAGGCATAATAAATTTTATGTTCTTCATTCACATTCAGATTCGAAAGAAGAGGAGACAGAGGAATGACATAAACATCGTAAAACATTTTATTTTTTCGTCTCATGCCGCACTTAAAGTTTCCTTCGAACATTTTCCACTCCCAGCTCGTTGCTGGTTGATTCAAGCAGAACAGTCAAGTTAATTAATTGTTCTGTTGTGACGCAATGCTATTGAAAAGCCTCGCGTCATCACAATTTTTGCTCCCATTCTCTCGTCCGTTTGAAACTGAAAAATGCATTTTATATTTGCTGACAACCGTCGACAATTTACTATCAAATAACCCAACTGGGCATCATCGTTCCCTTCGCTATCTAAAGCGAATGTCAACGGCAAAAGGAAGAAGCAAAGCTTAATATCATTTTCATATATTTGTCTTCGTTTCCTGCTCATCACTTTTCTTTGACGAGTCTCTCAAGCTTTCGACGGTAATAAAAAGCGAATTAATCTTTTTGCTTCGGTCTCTGGCGTCGTTTGAATTTGTCATTCACTCTTCGTGACCTTTGACATCCTTGAACTCTCAACAAACATGTTACAAAATCTTTAATCGAACCCAAATTCTCGGACACTAAAACTTTTATGCTGCCTTTGAAATTTCCATGATGTCTATTTATTTTGTCTCTGAGCATAAGTTTCCCGCAGGGGCTTTGTCCGGTCGTAAATACTTCCACTGCAAATCAACTCGGAAACTTGCTGAAAGCGAGAAACGGACATTGCAACAACAAACAAAACAGTTAAGCTCTCTAACTCTCGACCCTTGTCAATTTATTTAAAAATGTTTCGTCACACGGATGAGCGATGTTTTGTCGTTGCTTAAGCGACGGCTTCTGACATCATTTGATTCAAGCCCAAGTTCTTTTTTATTCTTTTTTTGATGATGAATGATGGCGTAGGCGAAGATATTCTTCGAAGAAGGAGAACGTAGGTCGAAGTTATCAAAAGCATTTCCGGGGTCGTTGTGTCGATTATGCGTAATGAAACTCTTTGAAGCATTTGCACAGCATCTAACTTCACAGTCGAATAATAAAAACTCATTCAATCGTCGTCTACCGGAGAACGTTCTTTTTTTCTATTTTCAAAGCGACATCGAAACATGTTCTTTGAGTCTCTGATTGCAAAGTGTGATATTGCCGGATCATATTTTAAGCTCCTGAGCGTTCAATATTGCACTCTTGTTGCTCGCCTTTCTCCTCGTATTCTCCCTGTGTCATGACGTGATGCAAAAAAGTGCTTAAATTGCTGTTTGTCTGTCTATTTGCTTCCGTTCACCATTTTATGCAACAACAATGGCATCGCCAGCGGACAAATTTTACGGGAGGAATTTAAATATGACTCGTTCAATATTTTTTTTAATATCGGAACGTAAAAAGCAAATTCATTGTTGGAGAATAAAAATTATTGCTTTGTTATCATTAAAGCTGACACATTGATCTTGATAAATTATTGCATCGTGGGCCAGCAAGAGCATCGAGTTCAATTTATAAACACGACGCAACTCAATTTCCTCTTCTGTTGCCGCTAATTGCCGTGTGAAAACATTCGACGACGGCGATGACGACGACGAAGGCTTTTAATCAAAGATCTAATTGAGAAGAGTGAGTCGTTGTCTCCTAACGATATCGTTGATGAAATTGAATGCAGGGACACTGGAAACTCATAAAAGCGCAACATAAAAAGTGTTCGAAGCAATTAAACGGATTCGATTCATGCTTAGTATACGTTCGTTCACTCGCTGTTCTCTCTCTTTGCCGATAATAAACTTCAACAAACATAAAAATTCAATAAATGATCTTTTTATCATCTCTTCATGGATTTTTCTGCTGTTTCGGGGGTTTTCCGATGCTTTATGTTTGGTGCTTATTCATGTCGCCTCCATCAACTCACACCAACTCCTCCTTGTACTCTCTCTTGAGACTCGAGACTCGATGTTTATGCCAAAAAATAAGGAACAAGACAATAGCAGCAAGAGTGGAATTCAATCGAGGGTTTTATCTCTCTTCGTGTTTTGAATCGATAAATTCCAAAACGACACTATTAATCGATATAATAGACAGTAATAATGTGCCATTATGTATTCTATGACTCAATCGTCTTCTCTTTCTCTTCTGTCGACCTCCAAACACCAGAAGCTTCGTTTTTAGCAAAAGCTGTTCGAATTAATGAAGAAATTCCTGATAAATTAGATTTGCGTTTTACATTTTGCGCTCTCCGGAGATTCACTGTCGCTTTGATTAATTGTTTTTTAACTGAAATTTGTTGCACGAGAATATCTATGTACTTAAGATGGCAGAGCAATGAGAGAGAGAGAAGGAAAAAGTGTTGAAAGAAACATAATACGAACTGACTTAGATTAATTACATCTAGAGTGTCGGGCATCAACAAAAGACGCCATGATTAATTAATTAAAGGGAATTTTGGTTTCCTGACTTTTGACATCAAAACACGATGTTTCGTTTTGAGGGAGAAGCTGGTTGAGGTTAATTTTTAATGATATCACAAAAGATTGACTTCATTATAATTCCTCGCGTCTCCTTCTCATTCAGAATTTATGAACGCTTCCACAATTCCTCTCAGGATTGATCATTTCAAAAGCTCCTTACTAAGTTGACAGCTTCGAGACCAAGGCACAGCAGACTATTGAAGACAAAGCCTGAACTCTGTCGGATAAGAGAACTCCTCACACATCGACCTCAATTCTAATCCTCAAGCTGTTTACGCGGATTTCCAACTGTCATTGTCTCAAAATTTCATCCTCATAGTTGTGATCGGATTGAATTTCATTCATTTCATGTCATAATTCTTTCTTTCCTTCGATTTGACACGACTCGTCTTCGCATTTGTAGTTGAAGACATTGAAGACGAAAATAAAGATTAGCGACGATCCGAGAAATGGCGTGAAACAATCAAGAATTCAATGATGTGTATCGGGAGATATAGCTGAAGCGTCTCTCATTCTTTGTCGACGGGGAAATATTTATTGAATTCCATGCTTTGGCTGAGCTTCGTCTTGCTTTCTCGTCTTTTTATAATTCGCAATATAATACGCTCCCTCAATCACAGAGAAAAGCGTAAAAATTCCCGACCCGAGATTGTAGAATAAAGAGAAGCAAAAAGAGAATTCAATAAAAACTTTTCGCATGATACATTGCTTTCGATTTGATTCTTCTGAGGGGATCAGCTTTCTCGTCGCTATCAGTTGAAGGAGATAAACGAAACTATTTTTCAATATAAGCTTCAGCTTCTGTTTGCGCTTCTCGTAAATATGATCACATGACGATGCTTCTTCCACTCGTTTCTGCATTCATTGTTTGATGTAGTGAAGCTGTTTATTCAGAGACGCCTCGACTTTTCTCGTTTTTATTATTCGACTAACTTGCGATATCCATTTTTGAAATTCGAACAAAGCTACTTCGTCGAGTGGAATGAGAAGAAGACGACGACGAGTCTCCCACGGAGTCGAGAGTCGTTCATCCAACTAAAACTTTTATCACTTCTGAATGGTTTTAAATTTTTCACCATCCAAAGCTCAAGATATGAGTTTGTCAAACTGGAAAAGTTTATCAGCTCGATATCAACGAAGAATAGTTTTACTTGAGAAGTTGTTGTCGAGGGAGTGAATTCAATCAGAACGAACTGGAAGAGCAGGAAGCGACCAAGAATGAAGAATAAAAAAAAAACACTTTTTCAATGTGACAAGAACGACAAAATCGTTTCCGCTGCCGAGATACATCGCAATTAAACATCCAACAGGAAGACAAAGCGAGTGAACGAGAGGAGAATGAAAATTCCTTTGGTTTGAGTGACACAATTTTTCATTACTTGAACACACAATTTCCCTTTTCTATTGTTGTTTGCTCCCTCACCCCGTCATTCAAGATGGCAAAGGCAATAAATTTATTTAATCCATCCTTTTCTCGTCATTATCTCTCTCCGCATTATGTTCCTGCCATCAATATTCATCAGTAATTGCGCCTGACTCCCCTCCCAATCTCGACTTCCTTTCTCGCTGATGTTAAACTCAAAATTCCGGCAGTGATACAAGATTGAAAACGATCTCAATAAAATTAATTTGGCTTTGAGCTGCGCCCGTTAAATTCGGATTTAGTTGCGATTTATTACGCTACTTTTCACTTCCCCTCTCTCTCTCTCTCTCTCTCTCTCTACTCTCTCTTCATCAACGACAAGCTTCGTCAAGATCGCAGAAAGAAAGCTACCGAGACTGAGAGGCGCATCTTAAAACATAATCTAGTTAAATGAGTGTGTCTTGTGAATTAGCGTTTAGATAGAGAATGATTTTGACATAAAATAGAAACGAAAATCTTAAAAGCTTTCGCCGGAAAACTCTCGAGGGTGGAAGCTAAGTAGTCTCGAGGATAATTTCATCAGTTTTGTCTTTGAATCTAGCAAATTAAATTCAGGAGGATTCAAAGAAATTTGTGACTCCACTCACTGAAATCTATAAAAAGTCTAAAGTCGTCGTTATCGAGCGAAATATCTAATTTAATTGTCAATCTTTTCGCTGTTCGCAAGTTTTTGCGTTTTCTCGCTTTTAATGTTCGGAATTTTCCCATTTTCAAGCTTTTATTTCCCTCGGTGAGCATTCTTGATGATTTCTCGGTTTGAATCAGTTAAATGGAAACTCAGAAAGTGCTTTGTTTTGAAACTTTTTAAGAATTCCAAGAATGATCCGAAGACAAAGCCAATTTATCTGCGAATCTTAAACTTTACGAAATTGCAGTAACTTCCAAAGTAAAGAGTGAGTTATGTGCGACCAAAGCCACCATCTTTGTGAAGCTGAAATCCATTAACGAACAAGATGTACTCCTCGTTGAGAGCTGTAAAGATACGCGAGCGCGAAGGGAAAGTCCAATTGTGCTCTTTGAGAACAATTATTTGAAATATAAATTAAATTAACTACACAGAGAAGAAGATTTACGATCGAAAGCGGTGTCGACCATCGAGAGCTGTAACGACAAAGGCAAAAGTTTACTTTTTCTTTAAAATTTACTATCCAAAGAAAAAGGTTTAAAACAAAAGAAGTCAAACATAATAAACGAAGTCGTCCCTCACTTCATGTGTTTGACTCTAACATCAACACTAAAGCCATTTACACCAGAGCTACAGGATGGAGAAAAAAGTTTGCCCTTCTTCAGATCCCTCTCCCGTAAAATTCTTAATTCAATTTATTCCTTTCCGCTTTTTGCTGTTTGAAGCTTCCTTTCTTTTCAATTACACACAGTTTTAAACTTTTGTAATTTTTACATGATGTTGTCAACATCTTTATTTGATTAATTGTCATTGAAGTGCTTTGCTGGCAGGCTTTTCCCATCTGGCTGATTCCTCTTATTGGTAACGTGTTGGGCAGTCTCTTGAAGTAACGTTCATTAAAGTTACGATAAGTCTTGAAGAGAATGTGACCCATTCGATGAACTCTCCCCAGCACTGCGACATTTTTAATGGAAAAGGGATGAAAGGCGATAAAAATGGCAAATGTATCAGAAGGTAAAAGCCTCTCACCCCTTCAACTGCGTCCTCAAACGTGTAAATATATATTTCTTTGTTTTTTATTTGCTTGCTCTGCTGGCATGAGTTCTAATGAAGTTGGAACGCGATTGAAAGCATCATAAATTATATTAGCAGGAATAAAACAAACAATTCTGAATTGTTTTACGTTGCGTGCAGCAGAATGGGTTGGAGTCGAGAGTCGAGATGGAAAAAGAGAGTAATGGAGCTTTCGATAGCGAGGTGGAGCCGATTTGATAAACTCGCATTCACATGATACATTTGTCGTTTACCTTGTCATGTGTGCTTTTTATTCGAATCATAAATTAGTTAATTTTAATTTAGGTGGAGGAGAAGTGGGTGGCAGCTCTACTGATGATTATTATTGTGTTTCTGAAAACACGCTACTGCGGCCATAAATTTTGCGGGGGAGCCCTGATGATTTAACTCGAGAGCGTGGGCAAATACGTGTACAAATTTAACGAAATTACAGGCTCCCAATTACGCTTAAAAATTCAACATTTTTTTTCCTCCCCAACTCGACTGATAATAGAGCTTCAGCTTGTGCTGACTCCTTCGATACGATGTCGCTCTATAGATAATTCATAATTATAATTTGCGTGTTGAGGTTTTGCGCTTCATAATCCCGTCAGCCAAATGAGCAAATTAAATCGGAATTAGGCAAATTTTCGAGCCGCACTGCTTCGTTTCGAAATTATTATTTCATTATGTTCGATGACAAATTTCCTTTCTCAGGGACTTCCCGTTGACGATGACAAAGTTTGATTAAAAATAAATCAGCGCGAAATCCCCGGTTTTTCATCTTTTGTGGTTTTCTTAGCGAAAAAATATTTTTCCCTCAAAGCAACGAGAACTTTTAGAAACTTGGAAAATGGAATTTCGTGGAAAATTCTTCCTTCTTTTCTCAGCTAAAGCCAATTTAATTTCGATGAGAATCAGATGAACTGTCGTTTCAACACAAGCGTGCGAGAGAGATGGAGATAGACGGGGAATTGTAAACCACAGAAAATTTAAACTTGCTCCTTCTTTCCGGTTAGACATTCGATGGATCTTGGGTTGAATGAGGGAAGTGTTGCGGTTTCGTGAAAGTTTTTCCTTCCCAAAAACTTTCACCGAGAAAACAATAAAGTTTTCAAATTCGCTCCGCTTCGATTTCGCGCTGGGAATCTGAATCTCAGATTTCAAAATTATTTCAGATTCACTTAAGAAAAATATTTTCCATTTATACCGCGCGTGGTTTGTTATGCCGCAGATTCATGTCTGTATGTAAATTTCCCCATTCAACGTTATTGACATGAAGACGAGATTCCTATTCGGGGCCGTCGCCGTCATATTTGAACAGAATTTTATGGCAACGATTGTTAAAGACTCCAACCCTCAAATACAGACAGAACATCGCATCTTGCTTCTTCTACTTTTAAAGTGAAGTCAAATAATAAGAAATGCTTCATGGACCGACGAAAATTTTAATTTCCGGTTTCGTTTGTTTGAGAGATTGCGAGGTTGGGAGAAGTTAGGAGAAGAATTCTCGTCTTTAGGAGAAGAAGACGAAGTTTACGAAAGTTCTGTGGAAAATAATTACGTTTGACTACAGTTCCATAGAATTCCTAGGATTCTAACAAATCTGTAGTCAATATTGCTTAGCATAAAAGGTTTTCCCAACCTCTCATACTTCTGATAAACATACAGAGACTGAGAAAAGAGCAGGAAACCCTGAGAGTTTATTTTGATTAAACTTCAGAAAAAGGCAATAAATATTTCGCTTTCTCGCGCCAAAATGAATTGTGTAATTTTGATTTATTGCCGAAATAGACGAACTGACTCCAAAACAAGATGAAAAAGAAGAAGAATAAGGAAAACAAACTGATTTCTGCGCCTCGCTCTTCTTTTGCTACTGTGATAAGGAGCTTTACGCTAAGAAAACGAAAAACAAAATGAAAATCAATTTTAATGAGAAATGGGAATTATGTAAGATCAGCAAACCGAGAATGTATAACTTAAACCGCCCTCAAGACGAATAGAGAAGAAAGTGAGACGACAGATGAGGTGCGGGGAGGCGGAAACTTCCAAAAATAAACATGAAAATAATTTAAAGATTCTTCGAGAGATCTCAGCTAAATAATTTTTATTGTTTTTCGAATTATTCGCGAGACTTCTGTGTCTTACAGTTTGATAGGTTTACATTGCCCTAAGGCCTCATCTTCTGTTCGAGAAACGACATCTTAATGTAAGAGGAAGTAATAAAGAACAACTTTACTAAGATTATTTCTCGTTTTAAGAGACAGAAGTCACTGAACAATTGAAAGAGAAAGCAAGAGAGAGATACCGCATAGATAAAGTAAAAGAAAATTGTAATAAACATCGACGATTTATGTTTAAAAAATCTTGAAGGTTTAAAAGGAAATGAAGCGATCAAGAAACTCGTTACGCACTTACAATTCTCCTCGAAGCAAACAAATAAAATCTCGACTTCGTTACGAACAAAACAGCAGAACAACTTTAGATGGGAAATATAATAAAAAAATAAATAGAACGACACAACTTCTATTCTGATAATGTGAAAACTTTTTCAATTACACATGTTGTATTTAATTGAGATTTCTATTTGATTTCGCATTTCCTGAGGGTGACAATGAAAAAAAATTACTGACGACAATGAATATTTGCGAATGACTGCCACACAATTGCGTCAAGAGCAGAGATTTTTCTTTTGCTCTTGTGACATCGAAAAACATTTTTTTCTTCAAGGAAACTTTCTATTAAAACTTTCTCTTAAGAAAAATTTGTTTTGTTTAATTGTCGTCAAACTTTCTCTCGCATCAAAGTTCAAAGTAATCTTGCATCTTCATTAAAGAGCTCACGGCGCTAACAGCTCCCAATCCTCTTATTCCCCGCCAATGATTTCGACGTTTATTGTCAAAAGGGAATAAAAATAAAGTTTGAGATTGTTTGAGGTACACTCAATCCCAAAGGTATTTTACTCTGTTTCTTAGATATTTGCTCTATCTGATGCCGTTAAATGAGATTCAATGGGAATCTATAAAAGCTCTTGAATCGAGTAAAATTACAGATCTTCTGGATTGAAATTATTTTCTTTGATAAAAATCAATGCTCTAGCATTCTTTACTTCGTCTATCGATTCTTGTGCACCTCGTTATGGTGAACACGTTTGACGATGACTGAAAAATCACGCTGATAATGCGGCTGCGATAACTATTGAGTTGGAAAAATTTAACATTCAAGAAAAACTTTTTGAATGTCTGAACGATGTCAAGTCGATTCTTGAATGATACGTATCGAAAGAAATTCAATGCTTGACCTTTTGAAAAGCTTTTATCGTCGTCTACAAGACCGAGATGGATTTACCGTAGCTTTTAGAGATAAACAAATATCGCAATCGTTTTGATTTCTCGGATTATTTTCACCTGAATCGACTCAAGTCTTTAATTCATCGAACGACGTCATGAAAGATGCCATTGACTCAGAGAAGATTAAGATGTTTTAATTAAACTTATTTGGCTTAAGTGATTCGATATTAATTAATCAGAAATTATAATTAATCTCATCCCTTCGAGTCGCTTTTGTGAGACAATATCGCTTCTTCCTCTTGTTCAACGTTTCCATTTAAATCTCTCAGCCAAAGCCAATAATTCACAAAGAATATGATTTTTAATTAAAAAGCTGAATTCGATCCAATGAAGCTGAAAATTCAATTTACTTTTCCATTCTCTTACATCATCGGCGATGGAATTTGCTTTCTCTTCTTTCGCATTTGCTTCAATTCGTCTCTGTTTAATGAAATCTAATTTTTCTGGGAAATATTCTCAGTTGCTGCTGCTGCTTCTGTTCGGGATGCGATAGATTCAATTTAAACGAAAGCAACCCAATTTCCTATTTTCCAAGAGAAGTTTGTTTGATCAAAGCAAAAGGCAGAGAGAAATTTTCTTTCCAATTAGGTTATCAACCGTTTTTTGAAAAGAAAAGGAATTTAACTTCAGGTATCAAGTTGAAATTGAGTGAAACAATGCATTTAGAATGAAGGAAACTTTTTCTTCTTTCTCAGTTCGTTCAGTTAAATATTTGGATCGCAAATATTTATGGGAAAGAAGAAAAAGTTCGTCGAAACAAAATGCAAAAATGTTTTGTCTTTAAATTGGAAGGTTGACTTCGAGATCGTGAGCTATCTTGTTAGAAGAATTTTCATTCAAGTCGCATCAGCAGAAATCATTCAGACAGAAAAAGAATTCGACGACAAATTAAAAAATTTCATTAATTTTTTCTGCAAAGCTCTGCACAATAACCTTGACTCGAACCCTTCGAGAGGAAAAAAATCAAACCTTTTACCTTTCATCATTCTCTAAAGTTCCTTCACAGCAGTCCATTTAATTATATTTCGAATTTTCGAGACATCAACGAGAAGAAAGCGAAATATTTCTTTGTTCATTTGTTAGCGTGAAAATTCCTTTCGCACTTCAAAGATTTACTTAAATTGACAATAATTGCTCAAAATGCTTTTTAATTGCACAATAATTTTGCTAGCTCAGGCAGGAGAGGGAAAATTGCTTCAGTGATATTTTTCTCCCTTCACGCTTCGCAACGTCAAAGCATCGACTGCTGGACGAGAAAAATTCTGTAACTTGATTATAAAATAAATTGGCGGCGAGTCGGAAAAAAATGGTCGAGCTTTGGCTGTGAGAAATGACATCGAGCGTTAGGTTGATAGTTTCCGGACTTGATTCATTTATCCTCTCGTCGCAATTTCCCGGCACTTCTACTTCGTGGAATGAACAACTTTAAAGGCTTCACATGTGGGTATCTCCTCGTCTTATGTTTAACTCAAGTAAATAAATTAAAATGTCATTTCAACATCACTTTTGTTTATTTTTCTTTCCTCTCAGATCACTTCTGAAAAGGAGAAAGAAATCTCATAATCTGTTGTTCGGTTGAGACCGTTTTTTATTGAGCGATCCTTTGAGAAGAGTGTAGAGGATGCTTGTGTATATTTGCTGAGCCAAAAGCTTTAGAAAAAGATGACTTCATCAATCGTTGTGTTCGTTCACTTGAGGCGAAAAGAAAATAAAAAGTTTTCAAGTATTTTAGAAAAATAATCTAGTCACCCTAAGATAGAACGTTTCTCATAAAATTGTTTTCTCTCGTGCTATCTCGAAAGGATTAGAAAATGATCGACATAAAAGTATTTTTCCTATTAAATTTCTATTCGACACTGCTCGATGCGGTCATTTGGTCTGCAAGCAATAAGCATCGCTCGTTCAATGTCCAGCATTCACAATGAATCGACGTCTCTTCGAAAGATATTGATACAATATTTACTTCTCCGATGACACTTAATTCTCGAGTTAGTAGTTTTTTTATGAGCGATCGACAGAACTGTGGAGGACGCTCGATAAAAAATTCAATTGACTATCAAGTGTGAATAAAAAACCATTTTAGACGTGAGAAGAATTGAAACGTCGAAGTGCTCTCAGCCCTTCAAATATTTGCATAATTGCCGTTTAATAAAACTTTCCAGAATTGGATAAGAAAGCTCATAGAAAGCATATCATAATGACGATGACGATTTGCATAATCTCTCTAGGAATATTCACCAGAGCAAGGCGAACATTAAAGACGACCGAGGCTTGTTCATTTGCAATTTATTACGGGTAATATAGTCAGTTGATAGATTAGCCATTAAACTTCCCTCTCGTTCTCATCTTCCTCTTGAGATAATTGACGCCTCAGCTCAACCACTTTCATAATCTTTTGCGTCTTAAATCTTTGTCATCGCACTTCCCGCTTTCGTCGCTGTATAAAATGATGGAAATTAACGCAGAGAAGTTCTCTATTGATGAATTATGAATATGCTGTTTAACGTGAACACGAGAAGCCATTGAGGAGGGGAAGGAAGATTATGATTGAACGCATAAATTGGCTTTTTCATTACTCTCGTGTCTAAAGAGTGTGAGATGAGCATAAGTAAAGACATGGGAGGAGACTATTGAGACGTCTTTCCATTAATCCGCAAATACATTGAATTCAATATTGTGGTAAAATCATAAATGAACATCATCGTATAATCTCCAAACCACAAGATCTCATTCAAAATGGCTTTAGTCAGCATTTTCTTAAACAGCAAAGCTAGCTCATTTCATCGTTTTCTCTGTATCTCTTCTCCTTTTGATCTGGTAATTGCCAATTTCACTCGTGTGCATGCTCGAGACAACTTTTCTTGCTTTCGCCGCATTCACAGGAGAACTTAATGAACATATTCGGTGATTAATCCTATGGAATATGATTTATTTGTTCTTAATCTAACACTAAGACTAATTTGGCCCTAATTTAATTATATTATTTCACTGTTGACTCCCTTCAATTATCCTCCCTTTCATTCGTTCGCTCTCTTACTGCTTTCATCTCAAAATGACAAATATCTTGCAATAACTCTTGAGCCGAATGAATATAATGGAAGGAAGAAATGAAAACAGAGAAAAAGAATAAATAATCTCTCCACATTTCCCGATGAGACTCGACTTCATTAGACGATGGAACTGATGTTGTGTAATTGTTTGCTGAGAAGAAGAAGAAGCTACGAAGAGCAACGCTGAAGAGGATTTCGCCAACATCTATAATTAAATGACAGCTCCAAACGATTTTTCCTAATACTCAAGCCGCAGAACTTCTTGAGTAAATAATTATTTCAATATATTAGGAGATCTATTAAGAAGGAGAAGGAGAGAGATCATTAAGTGTATCGACAGATAACTATTGTTTGCTTCGGCTCCTCTTCTTTCGTTTCAAGCACGACTTGAGAACAATAAAAGTTTCAATTATAATTTCGATGAACGCTACCACCCTCCTCTCAAATGAATTGGAAGAAAAGTGAGCGAGCATCTGTTGGAGAAGATACTCGATAAGATGCTCTATCGTCAGCAGCAATTAGACCGTTTGCTCTTGTTCAAGAGGAATTATCTTTGTGAACTTTTATTGTGCTTTGTTCATTGTCTCATGAAATAAACTCAATTTGAACATTCTTAAAGCATCGATTGAGCATTCACACGCTCGCGTACGTTTATTAGTCCGCAAAGACTGCTGAAAGGCAGAGCTTATACCCCAAATTAACTTAACGACTTGAGAGAAAGGGTTTAACTTGTTTTAAATGAAATTGCAACCGTCGAAATCGTAATCAATAATTCATGATCCCCAAAAAGGTTTCTCTTAGTGATGGAGGCCAACGCGGGTGCAGTAAACGTTGCTTTTACTTTCATTACCATTTAAATGTATTTAGTGGAAACAAGGGAAGCTTCATTCGACCATTCATGTTCGATCTGGGACTTGTTTTATGGACTTCGCTTCTTCTTATTCCATTGGATTTCATTCGAGTTGGTCTCGAGTGGCAAATCTGACTTCCAACATCTCAGTTGTAAGCAAGTGAATAGAAAAGCGACACGAAAACTATTTGGAAACAAAGTTCCAAAGCGGCCATAAGATGTTCACCACATTCCCCAATGAAAAGAGATTATCTTTCGTCATTTCCTTTAACGATTTTCCTCCGAGCGACTTGAGCATCGTTTTAATCCCATTTTATTGGAAATGAAATTATTTCTAATAGATTTTCGATCGAAGAGAATCGTTTTACGTATAAAATAATTTTATTATGTTGTTAGGGGCTTTCGTGGTTGGAACATTCGCTTCAATCATTTTCGGAACTTCAGTGGAAAGCCAATTTTGAAGAGCGAAACTTTTGAATAAAATTTCATCGAAATTATTATTTGATCAGTCATTAGGCCACAAAAGCACGTTTCGCTAATGTTCGAGAACATTTCCATCCAGACAAACTAAACAAACAGATTTCGCCGCGGCAAATAATTTGTTTCCACTTGAAAATTAATTAAAATCGCACACAATTGAAATGAAGACGAAAACTTCTTCTGCTGGAATTTTGTGCAACATATTTTGAGTGCATAATTTAATTATGATAATTGCAGAGCACAACTTGGCTGTTTTCATAATCATCAAAAATAATTATTAATGATATTAAAATTGCGATGAAAATTTGCGAGACTTGCAGATCGTTTGATGATTCATCAAACTCCAGGGGACTAGTCTTCTTTGTAGATTTTTCAAAGGTTTTTAGAATAAATATTAGGACTCCGCTTCAACTTTTTGGGAAAGATTTTATTTTAGGTCCAAGTCCCTGATATTCGGAGGAATTTAATAGAAATAAGTTTTGTGGTCGCTGCTGGGAAACGAATTTTCATTTCGCTAGACTAAACTTTATGAACTTCCTCTGGATGAAAATCCATCAATTGAGTGAAGGGAAATTTATTTTTCTCTTGCTACAGAATCTCGCAATGAAACTTTCTCGCCCACTGCTCAAAATATAAACAAAATTTCTCTCTCTTTCTCACTCCTTTTTCATATAAGCCGATCATAATTTCAAGTTTTATGGTACAAAGCCGCTGCCAGCAAACAACGTCGCTCCATGATGGTTAAAGTTTTTATCTGATTTTTTCATCAACGGCACGAACACGGGCACCCCAACAATTAATTACCAAGAGCGTTCGGGCTCCGGGATTATCGTTTTAAAATGTGTTTTACTATATCAAAGGTTAACAACAATTTTTTACACGAGAACAGAAAGAAGAAGATGAAAGTTTTGTTAGCCTCTTATCTGTGGAGTGGAAAATTAGCATTAAATTGGAGAATGGTCTACATAAATTATGCACATTCGAGCTCAAAGTTTGCTCGGACGAAGAAATGAAGGAGAGAGAAAGGGAGACAGAAAGGAGAAAACGCCCTTAATTCACTTTTAATTTAATTTTCGACTAAAAGCTTTTCTCCACTTTCCACCCGAATCGTTTTTCACTCTTCGTATGCTGCTCATCAGATGTCCAACGCAATTAAAAATGCTACAGTTTGTCAGAGCTTGTTTTCCATTCCGCCATTGCTTGAGTTATAAGCTTTCAATTGAACAGCATTGGCGATGATAAAATGATGAAACGCTTTAGCGTTCGCTCGTCCGAAAACAACAACAAAAAGAGAGAAAGAAAAAATGTCTTAATCAACTTGATGAAAAAGTGATGAATGTGAAGCGATTCGTTGCTGTGTTTTGTTCTTGCAGACGATGTGAAAATAGCTTTAGCGGATTTGCTGCAGTGATATTATGATGAAGCATTGTGGATTAAGCAATTTATTTATCAAAATATTAAATACCTCAAACCCTTGTTGGGTCGTTAAGCTGCTGCTTGGTGGGTGCTGCATGCTTTATTAGATTTATGAGTATCACAATGGCTCGACGCTGTAAGATGGATAGCTCTTCTTCATCGCTCTCTGCCATCCCTTGACTCGGCCAGATCGCGCGAGAGTGTTTATACTTCCGCTTACATCACAAAACGAAAGAAGAATTATCGCAATAATTTGCACGATGTTAGCGGACAGTAATCCGAAGCCATTAAAATTTATTGCTGGCATATTGAGTTCCGAGTAGAGAGCCTCTTCCCTTCCCCCTCCTTTTCGACAACTCTCACACACACTGAGTTGTCGAAAATGTATTGAAAAACGAAAACGATAAAAGCAATCTCTGGCCAAAGTGATTGATACATTCTGAAGAGCGAGCCAAAAAGCTCATAAAATTCGAGGGGCGAATAAGTTGAATAGGAAAAACGCGAAAACGTCGAGTGGAAGTGTATTTAAAAAACCTTTTTCGCACACAGCTCAGGTACTGCTTCATCCCAAGCCAATAAATTTTATTAAAAAAGCAAAGTGCCATTTTTATCTTTGCTAGAAGAGTGGAATTGTTAAATTCCGGCTTGATAACTCTCTACTGTTTTCTATCGAATGAAGTCAGAGGAAAGTAAAAAGTTTGAACTTTATTCTCATCGTCAGACAACGGTCAATAGGATGGAGGAGTAGAAGCCGTAGTTGGTGGAGAATGTTATGAATGAATGATGACTAAATCGCTTTTCTATTCCCTTCTTCCACAAATAATTTTTCAGTTCAACTCTAGCTAGAAAATCTCAGCAGGATTCATTCACACAAACAAAAAAAAATATTGTGCAATAAATTAAAAAAATGGCTCGACTCTCTTGCTCCAAATATTTTTAAAATATTGAATGAAATCGTTTCGGTTATTTTTCTCTCACTCGTTCTGTGAGAAGATAAATCGTATTTAAATTTTATCGCATCCCTCGCTCGCCCCCTCCACCCTTGACTTGGCTGCTGTTTGTTTCATTCTCTGGCTGCAAGCTAAATTAAATATTCAGAAACGATGAAAAAAAAACTTGCTGTGTATAAATATTGCGTCAATAAATATGACATTGCTATTTTTAATCAAATATTTTTTTAAACATTTTTTTCTCACTGTCTCTCCCGATTATTTAAAATTTATATATTTCTGCTGCTCTGGGTCGTCGCACGACAGAATATGTCAAAGCATCGCCTCCTGCTCTGCATCAATGTGATATTAATGTTTCCAAAAAAAAATATCGCGAAAGGAAAGTTGACGAGATTATGTTGATTAAATATTTGATATGTGAGTGAGTCCGACAAACAAGGAAGAGAGTAAATACAATTGGTTAGCGTATATCACGATGGGAGCTGTCTGCCTTTAGGTTCAATTTGAGGAGACAAAAAAAGTCGGCTTCCTGAATAATTTATTGCAGTGTTTCATTTCATTAAAATTATGGAAGGCAGTAGCCAAAAAAAAATGATATGAGCTCATAAAATCATAAATTCAAAAGTTTATTGATCACTGATGGCTTTTAGTGCTCCAGAATAACGAGCGATATTAAGTTATTAACCCACATCACAAGTTGAAAGAACTGAAAATTTCAAAAAATCTGCTTCGTAATATTTTCGATTGATAGTCGAGAAAGCAGAGAAAAAAGCTTTCTATCATCATCGAATATTGGCGGATATATCGATGAGAGCGTACAATATTGCAAGCATAATAAATCATACATGGAGTTACAATAATAAATGATATACAGCTGAATGGGTCAAACATTGAAATACGGAGCGATTGAAAAAGAGGGTGAGCGAAAAGAAATTTGTGCTTAATATGAACTTTGACAGAAAAGCATCTTTCTCTCAACAGCAACAACAAAAAGCTATTTCGACAGCCATAAAAACTATTGATCCCGTCGTCTCATCGATACTCGTTGGATTTGAAAGTTTTTTTTTGGCTGTCTCATGATGCGTGAAGTCTCGAAATCGACTTGCGCTCGAAAAACTTTTGAAATTGAAGTCTGCATAGCAATTTGGAGCGAGCATGATAACGAGATAGAAGCTGGAGAACTTTCAAAGTTTTTCACTTCGTGTGAAGCAAAGGTTTGCATTGGGAAAAACTTTTATTTTAAATCTTTTTTCCCTGACGACGAAATATTCAATAAAAAATTGTTCGAAACATTAAAGAGTTTGATGAATTTCTTTGAGAAGTTAAAGTGTTCGCAACCTGTAGCGAACGAATGTCTACGTCTCACGTTTTAAATTAAAATTCCGTCAAAGTATTTTCTTTTAGATCAAAGTCAAAGAGTTGTCATTTGAAGTATCGAACGACGAGAAAGAGCAAATGATGAAAGAGCTTTTCGCTTCGGAATGAAAATTAAAGTTTTCCATTTTCTCATTATCATTCTTAGCTTACATCTCTTTCACCTCAAACACGCGACGCTGAAACTGAAAGAAGCTTTTTAATTACTTTCTACTTCAATTTGCGTTTGTGAAATGTTCATTTAATGCTTTCTCGGAGACAATTCAAAGTAATTTGCTTCTTCATCTCTTCCAGCCGGTCGAATTACGTTGCTTCATTTCATTTTAATTACATTTTGCTGCTGGCTGATGACTATAAATCAAAAATTCGACATTCCTCACGACAAGGTAATTAAAGTTAAATCTGCCGCTTCATTATTTCATCGTTCTTAACGAGATTTCGAACATCTCAAAGCTCATGAAGTTTGTTCTTTTCCGTTCCAAGCAAATCGGCTTAACCATTCCTTCTTCCGCTCGAAAAGGGTAAACTGCTGCATCGTGGCCATAAATTTAAAACATGATAGGATTAGGCGGCAGCAAAGACGACTCATAAATATTGCGATGGTGTTTAGATTGCTTTCGCTAAACTGCAAAGAGCGAGAGAAAGAACGAAACTGATATTGTGTTTCTCCATCATTATAATAACACAACCGAGAAAGGAGACTCGGAAGACTCGGAAAACGAAGATCAACATATTCTTTTCCGATGGGGGAATGGGAATGAGAGACTTTCATTCTTTCACTCGAGGATATAAAATATCATGGAATAAGCAAGCACACTCATAAATACATGATGATTATTATTGTGTATGCTTCTCTGTGGCGCCATTGTTTTAAAGTTCACGGAAGGAAAATTTATTTTGTTGAAACCTTCTTTTGTTTGTGGAAATGGTTTATAAAGAGATAATCACTCAAAAGAGCTTCATTGAAATGAGCAAGAGTTTTCGCTCCGTGCTGCGTCAAATAGAAGAATTCTATCAGTGCTAAAATAGTTTGCTTTCTCCTCTCGCTCTTAGGGACAGAATCGATAAACACGCGCTCTGTGTTAACATGTATGTGACACTGCGACGATGAAGAAGAGAAATAACATTTTTCTGGGTCATGTTTCCTTTAGAGAGGACGTTTTACTCAACGACACTAATATTTTCCGTTTTCCGCTCGTCTCGCATTATCAATTCGTTTGCTTATGGAGATCATAACTATGCGACACCATATGAAAAATCTATGCAAATTGTGGGAAGTCTACAGAGATTTGAAAGGACGTTGGGGCTTTATGGGCTGCTATGTAGATAAGCTTGGATCTTTTATTCTCTTAAAGAAAGCTTTTGCCCGAATGGTTTGCAGTGATTCCGCTTAAAAACTTTTCAAAAAGCATCGGATTTCATCATTGTCAATATCGATCCTTCGAGGCGCATAAATCTTCTCGCAAAGTCTCTTCGAGAGCATAAGAAGACAAACTAAGCTTATTAGGAGCGGAAAATTGTGTTTGCCGATAGCTTTTGAAGATGATGTCAGTGTAAGTCAATACCTAACGTGCCATCGGGGACTTCATCTGAAGCATCCAATAAACAAACAGATGAATTGTTTTTATTGAGCTGCGAGAAGACATTCAAGACGATATCATTAGTTAGAGTGCTCTTAACCTGGACGAGAACGTAACTCAAAATAATGAATTATTTGTAATTCCAGACAAACTTATCTTTTTGATATCATTAAAAATATCCGGAACAATCATTAGATTACGAAATGGATTAATTTTCTTTATCATAATCTTTCGTAATCAGAAATCGCAGCTAAAAGTATTTAGACAATTTATATTTCTTAACCAGTTTTGTTTTTAAAGTTGATTGAAGAGGAAGCAAGAAAATGTTGTTTAAATTAATTGTCTTGGCAATCATTGGGCTCGTTGCGTCGCAATCTTTTCCTGATGAACGCTGCCCTATGGTGAATCCCCGACCTCCAATTCGTCTACCCCACGAAACGGACTGTGCTCTTCATTATCTCTGCCATTTGGGATACAGAATGTTGATGCCGTAAGGAATAAAGTTTTTTTATAAATTAAAATCAAAGTCTCACATTTCAAAACATTTTAGCCCATGTCCAGACGGTAAGAGCTAGAAATATATTCGTTTTGAAAGGTTTTCATTACGTTTTCGAAATGTTAGGTTTGTTGTTTGATACACCGAGCCTCAGTTGTCGACCGGCTGGTGATGCAATTTGTGGGCCATGGAATCCTCCTCCTACAGCTCCTCCTCCAACGTCTCCTCCTGTCGTAACAGAACCTCCACCGACTGTTCCTCCAGCACCCACAGAAGCTCCAGAACCTCCAGTTGATCCAACATTGCCACCTGGACCGCCGACAGTTCCACGTAAGAGTTAAACATATTTCCAAAAGTTTTTTTTACTTAAAAATTGCTTTCAGAGCAACCCCCGACTGTCCCCAACGTCGACCCATGAGCACTCGAAAAATATTTCAAAGTTTCAAAGAAACGAATAAAATTATTTAAAGCAAAATCCATCGTCACAAAAATAGAATCGTCAAAACCTAATTACGATAAGATAATCGCTTGCGCATTTCTAAAAGCACGAGATCTGATAGAGAGATAAGACTTTGATTAAGATAGAAAAGTTTAGTATTTGCTAACTCATTGATGTGACTAAGGACGACACCAAATTGTTTAGCGAGGATGATTTAGACGGGCGCCATTTCAAGTAGAGCCTGGTGGAGAAAAGTCTTCCTGTTTTACATCAACCGGACGAAGAAAAATCATCAAAGCGAATAACTGCCAAGTTTTCATCTTAAGGTTCTCTTGTTAATAATCAGAGCATGAGAGAATTCAAATTTCCGGCTTTTGGCGAAGTTATTTTTATCCCGAAAGCCTTCGTTATCTCCGCATTATCGTCTTCGAGAACATGAAAAATAAACTTAATTGCATTGAAAGCAAATTGTCAAGGATTAAAAGGACTGAGGGCAGAAGCCAGCCATAACAGAATCCGGGGGGATCAAGAAAGGATAATTCCTTGCGACAACTACGAAACCACTGTTATTTATCGTCAGACATTCTCGCTTCAACGAGTTGATAAGAAAATTAATGACAATGCTTCCTGTTTAACTGATTTATAATTAAAAGAATAATCCGTGGACCGAAAGACGAAATGTTGCTGAGGCTTTCAAGAAGAAAAAGAAGAAGTTCAAGAGATACAGTAGAGAGAGAGTTTTAGGATGTCCGGAGGGTGGTTGACGTTGAACAGGAAAAGGATAAAGTTCGATTACGTCAAGGGGATAAAAAAATCCCTTTGAGAAAGAAGCTTCTTCTAAGAAAATAAAATTGCTTAACTTATCGCCCCAAATATTCCTAATTAGATTAACCCTTCACTTTGTTTCAACTTGGAGGAGCAGAGCAAGAAGAGAAAGTTTATCCTAAGAATTCAATCATGAAAATTGCCGCAACAATGATTGATGAAAATTAAACAATTCTGTCTTATTTCAGTTCCTTCCTCTTTCACTACTCAGTTTGATAATAAACTATAAAATTGAATAATGTGCTCCGAATGTACAACCCACGACACATACAAAGCACGTAGTCGAACTTTTTCCGCAGCAAATTGAATAAATTGTTTTCTCTGTTATTGTTTTCACTCTATCTCTCTCTCTCGCTATGTTTGTTTTGCACCAGCAACAAAGCAAAAGGAGAACGTCACATCATCAACAATGAAAAACAACAACAGTTCAATTTAATTTCTTTTATTTTTCATTGATTTCGCTTGGTTTTTCCTTACGATTTCCCTTAAAACTTTTTTTTCTCCTCTTCCTCATTTTCCCTTGAAAATGAAAAACAATGAAAACTTCAATCGTCGTGTATGTGAAACTTTGTTTTCTTTCCTTCTTCCTTTTTGAGAAAGCTTCACTTTAAACTTTAGATACGTATTCGCTGAAAAACAGCATTAAAAGTTGGATGAACAAACTTTGTTGCCAGTTCTCTCTTCGGACAAAGCCACAGAGTTCGGGAATTTATTGGCGGTTGCGATCAAAATCTGTGGATCGAAATTAGACGGTTTTGGGTTCGATTCTTACAGCATCAGACAGAGAAACGAGCAGAAAGTTCCTTCAACCATTCACAATTTTACAGAATTTGCGGGCTGAGCAGAGCGAGAGAAGAATTGAAAACAGATTTAATCATGCGGCTTTTTCCAGTGCGATGATAATTGGGAATGATTGCAATGGTTCTTTCAACTCATCCTCGAGAAAAGAAATCCGAAATTTTTTCTCCTTCCAACAATGGAAAAAGTTTCACTCGCAATTCTCATGTCTCCATGTTGGTAATTTCACATTCGTCTCGTTATGTCGATCGCAAGTTTAACAGAGACATAACATTTTTTCCACCTCATAGAGAGAATTGCCAAAGTTTTTTTCCTTTTTCCATCTTACTCGCTCCACCCTAACCACAACGTTTAATCCATTCCCGTCATCGTTTGTTTTCACTCTGATTAAATAGATTTTTGTGTGAGGAGGCAGAGAACTCCCGTGAGATGAGATCTGAGGGTTTAGAGTAGTGAGTTACAGAAAAAGTTCCCATTTAATTATATTTTTAATTTAATTTTTTATTCACTCCCAGCTTTTAATTAAATTTGTATGTGTTTGCATTTCGCTAGTTGCCGAGTTTTGCAATTCGAATGTGGAAAAGTTTTCCTCGTTTTTACAAATTTTCCTGTATTGAGTGTCCCGGTTTTTGCCAACGCCAGCAGCAAATGAGAGAGAGACAATGAATGATGATTTGTGGTAGTGTTATTGTTACGACAAAGTCTGAAAACTTTTTTTTCCGTTCGTTCGTTCAATGTTGGTGAGAGTGCCGACATGTTTTCGATTCAACGATTCAATCACAAATCACACGAATCGATAAGACGAGTCGCAACTGTCTCAATTTAAAGAAGCGTCATAAATATATTTACATTATTGAGGTAGCGTTGACAGCAGCGCTATCGATGCGATACTTTTGAGAGTTTGTTTGCTTTTCCTCTTTACGAGTTAAGTCTTGTTTCAGAGAAACATGTTGAGGTAATATCGAAGGAAAGATATTCGATTTACGTTGAATGAAAAGGGAACATTTCGACATAAACGTGATGGATTTTCTGTCATCAAACATTCTCAATCCGTTTCAAGAAGATGAAGAACTTTGTTGTCGGTGAGCACAAAAAGTTGAAGCACGTTGAAGTATCTTGTTTATAGCTTTCGTCAATTATGTATTTGGGTGAGTCTTACACTCTTAGGATTTGTAAATGAGCTCAATTTATTTGAAATAGCAAAGCACAAGTGAGCACTTTGAAGAAAACGAGAAAACTTCTTAATGATTAATCTACTCAAAGTTGAGGAAGTTCGAGTAAAGTTTAACGAATCAAATTGTAACTTTTGTTGTCTTTAGAGAAAATGTTGAAAAGGTTTCCACTGAAAGCCTCAGTAACCGATTCTTGGCATTAATAATCTCGAACGTCTAATGTGCTCGTCTCAAGGCTTGAGTGAAGGCTAGAAACATAAAATACTAATAATTCTACCACTGGTTTCAATATATTGAAATAGATACATTTCCCCCGAGTGAGAGGGCGGATGAGGAAACTGTTCTGTATCCGTAATGAGGTTTTGCGGTTTCTTTAGTTATGCTTCGGATATTACAGAACGATACGATCTAAGAGGTAGAAGCACTCATCCTTTGAAAGCATCAGATCGAACAAATTAAAAGCTCCTTTATCGGCCACCCACATTCTGAGATTATTATTAAATTGCTAAAGCATTTGCACATAGAACAAGTTTATCAAAATCTTTGCTCGCACGGAATGTTGATAATGTTCAGAAGCCTTCGAGTACTTGCCCACCCACATCCTCGAAATCATCACGAAGAATCAACATTTGTTGCTTGAATGACTCAAGTTGAACAAGTTCGAGGAGGAATTTAGAAAATTTCATGTAAAAAACACCAAAAACCGAGAACAAAAAATTCGAACCCAAAATTGTCCTTTCGTCTCAGTGTTTTTAAAATTATTCTGATGTGACAAGGGGCGACCGAGTGATAAGCAAGATTTTTCCTTGTTTGCTTATTGTTTATGGGAAATAACGAATTTAATTTAATTTGCTCTGGGGTTGCTTGATGTGCCAGAGTCAGAGTGGAAAAGAGAGCAAGTCTTTACCAGAAGATTTAAAAAATGAAATTGATATTCTGAAGAACGCAAACAGAGGATGCGGAGATGACATCGGAGAGCAACTCCGATGCCAGAGAACACTCGTTTATGTCCCTTTTTTTGTGACAAAACCCCACAATTATGTTTCATCCATCTTCTCTCTCCTCACTCGCCCACTACGCACCTTTTCCGTCCGAAGGAATCTGAAGGGAAATTCTGCTGTCTTATCAGATCAGATCATGTTTCTGTCCTCCACTCTCCTTTGTTTATTAGACCCGATGCTGTGTTCTGAAGTGAAAAGTTGAGGATTATTATTTTTCACCTGATAAATCTCAACTTGAAGACCCGATCCGGCCATAAAAATTTATTGTCCGAAATATTTTGTCTCTCTGAGATTGGTTCGGAATTAAATTTCACGTTGAATCCCACAAAGCGACAATAAAGCGACCCAAACTGCTATCATCAGAATTGAATCACCTTATGGTGGACGACATTCCGAGATCGTCTTAAAGATCGTAACACGTCTCAAACAAACCAACAGTTCGCTCAACTCTAACCTCAGAACACCCTTTTGCCTCATCGATTTGCTTCAAAATCAAATTGATCAATGTAAAGGAGCCTTAAAGCATTCTCGGCAATTGACAAAATGCCCGGGCTTTTGTGTCCCTTTGAATGATTTTTATGCACGATTTTCATTGCCTGTTCTCCTCGTGGCGATAAAAGTGACTTTCAATATTGCATGAGCCGAAAATTGATTTATTTATCCAGTTGATTGACTTTTGCGCTCCACAGTTTCGGAAAATGCTCTCTTTTCATTTTTTGTTGTGCGTTGCACGTTCCAGCTTGATGGTCATAAAACAATGGCAGAGAAATTAACCAAAAAGCTTCTCTTGTTTTATTTTTTAATTGAATAAATGATGGCTTTTCGCAGAGTGCGTTTTCCCGCTGTTAATTTTCACTCCGTCCTCTTGTTGGCAAGCAAAACATTGATTGCACATTGCAGTTTAAGACTTTAAACTTTTCAAGCCTCGAAGGGCTTTTGTGCTCTTTCGATTGGAAAAGTTTATGAGAAAATATGATCTGATTTGTGTTGGCTAACATCCGAAAACTTTAAAACTCTTCAACGTCAAAGTTTCTCTTTTGGTAATCTTGACAAGTGAAGCTTAAACATTCACTTTGTGTTTGATTAAGTGTCAAGCACTTACACAATTAAATTAATTAAAATGAATTCACTTTAAAATTCCATTAATTGACTTTCTCTAAAAAGTGCTTTCGTTTATTTAAATCAACGAATTGATCGATGAATACTCAAGGACTTGAAAATCACGATAGGAATAATCGATTCGCATCTTGCAAAAACTTCTCCCTTCTCAACAATTCTTCATTGAGCCCAAAATAAACAGCAACGGGAGCTTTTCGTTGTTCAGATTGCGAACAAATTAGCATAAAATTATCATAATTTCAATTTATCATTCATTTAATTTCTGTTAAAACACAAACAGCTCTCAGGAAGTTAGCAAGACGATACTTTCATCTTTGAACGAGGAGAATTCTGAGTCAAAAGCCAATTTGAGGCTTAAACTCCACTTCCTCTGAAAGGAAGGAAATCAATATTTACAATCCAAAAGCTCATTTAGTTCAATTTTGCTTTTGTTTCCGAGAATGATGGGTTCATAATTATTGTCCTTAATGGCAATTTCATTGTAAAACATGTCTCGATTTAATGATGGTAAGAGCTGAGTAAATTCATATTTGTAATTAATTGACTAACAATTGAGTGTGAATGGGCTAATAACGATTGTTCGGATTGAATGCGTCCTGTCGATTAAGATTCAATTTCAAACGTTACAATGGATTTTAATCCTTTCATCATGGTCGAATGATAAACTTCACTTACAAGTTCGGTTGAGTAGATATTACTTTCAAAGTATCCATCAAACGTTTTCGCTCATCAACCAAAGATTCTCGAAGGAAAAAAAATGCTGATTTAACTCCCTTAAGTTCTGTAGAACACGAAAAAAATGAGATATTAAGCAACCCACAAAGTTGCCTTCACCGAAAAGAAGCGTAAAATTATTCATTGTTCCTCTGCGTTGCGGTGTTGAAGAAGGAAGAAAAAGGAAGAGAGAGAGAGATGAACATAAATTTAACGTTTCCCTGCTCGAGTCGCTCATTTTGAAGTCAAAAATTGAACATCTCGTGATGAATTATCCCATCAAATGAAGAATATCTCATATTTTATTGTTAACTCGAGGCAAAGGCAAAAGTACAAGCAAGCAAAGTGAAGAGAAGATTCCAATGTAAATTGAGCTGATTAAGAAATCTCTTCGCTTTCGTTTTCGAAGCTAGCACCTTAATGTACCTTGAAAACAAGAAATAACTCATTACAAGATAACAGATTCGATAAACTTGCTTTTAAAAATGAGCCAATTTAAAATATCGCTCGATGAATGTCTCTTTGCACTCGAAAGGAGCGAGCAAACGATGTTTGAAAGGGAAAGCTGAACTGCTTATGCCATTTCAGTAAACCTTCCATCTCTCGCATGTCATAGTCTAGTGCGATCTAATTAGATCTGAATTACATCAATTATGCATGGCACATATACAATTTTCTCACATGAATGCGAAAAATGGGAAAACGAGAATGATCACGAGGAGAGTGGGAGGGAGATTGTAATACATCAACATCATTCACTCGGTTTTTTCCAGTTGCTGCCTTAAAACATGTATTATGCTAATTTTCATGTTGAATTCACAATTACTTTCAGTATCAGGTGATTCGAAAAACACTCACACGTCTGCAGACGGGAGGAGAGATGAGGTGAGTTGAGTTGAGGAAGCAAAGGAGAAGGGAAACATTTTCGGTTTGTGGTTTCTCTTGATGCTGCTGCTGCTGCTGTTCGATGTACATTGAGAATGAAGGCAAAGCATAAGGAAATTCCTATGCAAATGCAGTCTCATTTATTCATATATTCATGAAAATACGATCCACACATACACAAAGCATTGATCAATTTAATCTCATTCTCTCCCTTTTTCGTTTATTTCATTCTTTTCGGATATTCCCTTCGTCGAGAGTTGCTTTTTTTTTGCTTCAGAGTAATGGGACGTTGTGGAAATTTGTTTCCTTTTGTTTTTATTACCCGACAATTTCTCCTTCTTCGGGGGCTGCTAATAATCAAGAAAAATTGGGCTCATTTATTGTTCGTCCTTCGAGTCGAAAAGGTGTGTGCACAGCAAGCATGTGCACGGTTTCTTTATTAATTCAGCTTTTTATATTTTCTTCCGTTTCCGTCTCGAAACTTTCGGGAGAAGAAAAAAAAACTCCCGGAACTTCGCAAGCTTTTCACTCGTCCACAATATGCGATGGAGAGATTTTTATGAGTCACGTAAAAAATGTACGTAGAGTCATTACATAATGGCTTGATGATGATGGGATGGATGAGAAAACGCCTGAACGGAGAAATTCTTCTTCGATGAGCTTGAGAAGAGAATGACATTGAAAGTGATTTGAGCGATTGAGATTTCTCTTATGAAGATGTTAGTGGGTGGACGCTGATTCTGCACGAGCTTTGAAGTAAGCTTATGAACGTCTAGAAGCCTTCAAACATTCAATGGAAGGATTGAAAAATTCGTGGGATTTCTGCGCATCGCTTCGATTGATAATTTCATGTTCTGTCAAATAACAAATTTTCCTTCAGATTTTCTTTTCCTCGAATCATAAAAAATCCTCCCTCACATCACGAAATAGAAATTCTTCCCTCGTCTCACTCGTTTTATCTCATAGGAATACGCGGTGAAAAGAAGAAACATGAAATGAACGACTTGTCATTGCAAGATCGATCAACTTCATGCTGACATGTCGCTCATTCAACTTCAACTCCTTGACTCTATCGTTCTCTCTCCTGTCGATGATTCACTTTTATTCCGTTTCAAATTCGCACCATAAAAAAATTTCATAAATAAATTTACGACGATCTAATTTTACAGGTTTCCGCACACACGCCATTCCATCAACGGGGCGCACTTTTATGATTTTAATGCTCACATATCACAGTGCTTTCAACTCCACTCCAATTCGAGTTTTTCTCCATATTTCCTCTCAATGTGAACGCGTCAAAGTGAACAGCGAGTGTTTCGACGCCTCACCTTTCGAGTGGAGCGAAGTCATTCTCAATAAACATCCATTCGACTTCAATAGGCTTTCATCCGAATTATCTCCGATTTTTAACTAAAGCTTATAGGCAGATTGCAGATTTGAAGTGAAAAGAAGGAGAAAAGCGTAATGAGATTTGCGTCTTTGTTTGTTTGAAAGGAGAAATCCATAAATTACTTTTCGCTCTTTTGTATCATTTCTTTGGCACTCAGGAAATGTTTGATTACGAATCGAGCAGCAAACGATATCAATAAGATGTCTAATTTGAGGTTTTCAACATTCAATAGTTTGCTTCTTTCAACTCAATTCCGTTTCGAATAACTTTCAAATGATTCAAGCATTGCAATGGTCTCAAGTGATTTATCGACGTTTGTCGAAGAGGAAAAAATGTTTGCGATTTTTTTATTTGTGTAATTGATGCGGCAGCTGCTAACAAATTCCATCTCTGCGGCAACTGTTGCATACAATTTGGAATTTTCAACTTTCTTGAAAATTAAAATTTCTCCTCGAATTCTTGGGAAATTAAATTCAAGAAAAATACTTCGGGCTTCTCTGATATTTTCTTTTTCAAAAACATTGAGAATCGCTATTGGCGACGAGTTGAATCGTTTATCGTTTCCACGATGGAATTAGCCTTTTCCGTTGCTAGATTTCCCTTTTGAAAATAAGAGGCCTTGAAGGAGTATAAAGAGTTAATGATCGTTACCCTGGAAAAGTGAGTTCAAGCAAGTTTTGATTGTCTGCTTTATTTTTGGAAAGAGTAGACAACAAAATTGACGAGCAACTCATGAACTCGTTGACTAATTTCAATGAACTCTAATATCATTTTGCTTGTTGTGTTGATTGTTTTGCTTCGCAAGCTGTCGGCGAACTTTTCCAGTGCGTGCAGGAAAGCGAAATGTGTTTAAACTTTTACAAGCGCCGCTCTTGAGAGAAAACGAATGTGATGGTGAAAAAAACTTTTTGAAGTTCGAGAGGGGAGTGAGAAAAATAAGCAAATCGGTGTCAGGATGATTAATTGCTAATGGAAAGTTTCCGAGGCTTGGCTCGCTTGCTTGAGAAAAACAAAAACAAGTTGATTATTTATTTAAAGATAGACGCGAGACTGCTGAAGGCTTTCAAGTTCGGCTCCAATGAAATCGTTTTTAAATAGCAAAACAAATCGTTGTCCCAGTAGCAGAAAATCGATGAATTTCTTGAAGGAATTTTTCTCTGAAACCAAGCAGACGAGCTCGAGCCAAAATAATTGTTAAAATAAATTCTTTCTCCTTGAGATGTTTTCAAAATATATTTTATTCATTGTAGATTATAATTCCTCCTTCATCATCAGAAATCTTCTTCTTGTTTCTCTTATTAACGAATCTCGTTCCCTCATTTGCCTTTAAGATTCTAAATAGACTGTTAATAAGATTTAATTGAAAATTTTCAAGTGAGCGAGAGAGACGGGAGGCGAAAGAGAATCCGATTAATAATTTATGAATTTACCTTGAACTCTTTCAGCATTTTTCTCTGTTTAAAGTTTTCATTGAATCGTCTGACTTCCTAAAACTTGAATATTCTACTTACAGACTCACTTAGTTCCCTCCTCAGATTTCCTTTGAATACAGAAGCTCTTGAAACTTTACTCCAAACTACATGGACCCTTAGGTTTTTCTTTAAGGCATCACGAGTTTAATCGGCATAAAATTAGAAGATGTACTCGAGTCATTAGTATGAAGTAATGGAAGAGAATTATGCTTTTACCTTTTCAGGAGAATAAATAATTCAAAGAAAATATTTTTAAGTTGTCATCTCCTTTAACTTTTGAACTGTAAAGCCGAGACTCGTTGAAATTTAACAAATTCAACTCAAACAGGTTTCTCTAGACTTCCAACGACTCGGAAATTCATTTTCATCGTCGCAGCTTTTGTAATATTGCTCCGAAAGCTTCTGTTGATCGCCTTCAGCTTTCTCTCGCCTAAAACTCTGTATAATTGAAGAAGAGACTATTGAACCGTGTCGAGTACACAAGCATTCAATTACAATTCAGATTGTCCAATTTAGCTTCGAGAATTTCATTGAAGCCTTGTGGGCATCGGAAATCAAGGCAACATGCATGAGAACAAAAGACATCTGATGGACGATAAATGTGGAATGCGAATGAGCAGCGACATAGGACAGTAAAAGGACACGAAATGAAAATCAATTTCGAAGCGGAAAAATTGAATTAAACTTGTTACACGAGGCGTAAGAGAATGAGAAAGAGAAAGAGGCAAGCGAGGGTAAAACTTTCACTTTGATGGCAGTGATTTGTTAGATCGAGGGAAAGGACACGTTCCGTGTAACGCTCAAGAGCTTTATTGTTTGTTATTAACATCCAATTATCCTTTTCCCTCCTCCGTGTCTATTGCTTTGAACTTTTTTTTGTGCTTCATCTTGTTGCGTAGAAACGAGTGAATGTCAGTCAGGCACACAACAAAACTCAGGAATTCGATATCCTCGAACGGTCGAGAAACTTTGAATCGCATTTAATTGCTTAGAAATTGGGTTGATCATGTAACATGTCCGATAACGAACTTCTACGTTTCGCTTTGATTCGAAATTCTGTTAGCTTGAGCTTGATTCATGCCAGGTTGCGCTCGACGTTTGCAATTGAGATTTGTCCATCCGCGATGATAAATGTTGAGAATCTTCGCAAACACTCGTTCACATGAAACTCAATTTGCTTCGCTCTAATAAAGATATTAGCCATTTTCTCGGGGTTTAGTTTCTGGCTTCCCCCCATCACCAACAATTTATCTAACAAATAGCCCAGCACAATAGAATGTAAAATGTCTTTCATGCTTCGGCAATTTATAGCCCAGCACCACTTACCCATGTTTGCTCATATTTGCTGAAATTTCAATTTCCTAAATTGAACAAACACAGCCTATCGCAATCGCCAGTAGATTTCATTACGTTCTGATTGTAAAAGAGATTCGAGAAACTAGATGTCTTGTTTTTCTTCGCCGCTCTCTCTCAGTCGATGCAATTAAGTCACGATTGGGCTTTTATTCATTAATTTTCCTGGCTTTCGGCTGATTCGCATATAAATTGCCACCAAGGCTTTGTATGAGAGAGAACAAAGAAATTTTCCATGTCGAAAGCACTTTGAACGAGCGAGCACCCGCACTCTGATAAACAATTCACCCATTCAAACGTCAGACTAACCTTCTCTACTATTGAAGCAAACATTTGCTGAAAATGTCACAAGAGGCGCTGTTGTTCTCACACCCTTACTCTCACCCTCACCTGCACATACAATGCGTTCAATTTCATGTCTTTTATCGTGATTTTTAAAACATATAAAATTCATGAGTCTCAATTGCTGCCTTTCTCCTTCGGTGTCGCCTTCAATCGACTGAAAAATTTAAAACGCAAAGCACTACGGGAGAGCAGGCGATGACTTGTTTTCGAGCCAATATGGTACACACAAATTTGATATGCATGCGAATGAGTTTTTTATGTGATGGAATGTAAATTTCCTTTCTCTCTCTCTCTCCTTCGACAAACAAGTATCACAAGTCTTTAATGTAAAAAGCAGTTTCTCTTTAAACTTACATGAAGCTTTGGATTCTGTTATGTTAATTGGCATGTCGATGTGATGTTGCTCAAGAGGAAGAGAAAAAGATCTAAACAGGAAAACTTCTGTTGTCGACATAAAATTTTCATTTTGATTACCTCATAAACTATTTTGAGAGAAACACAGCGCTCACCGTTTAAGTGTAATGATTCTTCAAGAGCACTTAATGTGTCGGCAAAGGAAACTTCGTCAAACCGCGCAAGTTTATCTCGAGACGCATCAAGTGTTTGCAGCTCCAATTAGGAAAATGAACTTCAAGAAGCTCGAGGCGATGTGTTCGGAACAGTTCTACCGTGAACTTCTAGCACGAAGCGTATGAGTTTGCACGGCGGTGGCTTCTGTTTGATACTTCAAACATTCATAATTCAAAGCGTTTGTGCTTCTTTCGTTTGTCACGAGCTTCTGCAAGTACTTCAAGTCATGAAGTTACCGAGTCCTCGCCAAAGGTGAGTTGGCAACGGCAATGAATCAGAGAGACGCTCGCAAAATGTAATCGCAGATAAAGCTACAGTGATTAATTATTTTTTTCTTGTAGTTAATCTGCAACTGAGCTACGTGATCATCAAGCTTTTTCCTCATGAAATTCTTCAAACAGAACCAACCACGACTTTCCCAGGTCATGTTTTCATAGGAAATTTAAGCTCACACGTTTTGTGACATCAGCAAAAAAGTTCATTTCCACCTCTGTAATTACATGGAATTATTAATAAATCGAGCTGGATTTATTTTAAAATGTTGTTAACATAAAACTTTGGTTGAGCTTGAAAGGAAATTTATGTGAAATTAAAATTTCATTTCAAAAATTACGTGAACCTCGATCAAGAATATCTTTCAATTTCTAGAAATAATAATTAACTTTCCCGTCATTGTTAAACTATTCCACAATAATTACACGAATCGCAGCTTAATTAAATTTCAGAGTTGCGTGATACCAAATGTGTTGATATTGCTCCCTATCGATAACAATGAACTCAGTTGTCAGCACACACATCAAACGAATCACACATTTTTCCGCCACGATAGAGGAATAATAAATTAACTGTCACAATGCACTTTGACAGTTGATAAACGTCGAAACGAGAAATATTTAACAGAGTTGTCATGGTTTGCACTGTGGATTGCTTAATGAAGTGCCTTAATTGACATTTTACTGAAAGCTATGGAAACTGCAAAGAGAATTTCATTTCAAGAACTTAAATGTTTTATTACAGAAACTTAAATCGCTTAATTGCTCGCGAGTGAGTGAGGCGACGAAAGTCGCAGAACTATAACAAAAAGCAAGCGCGTTTCGAGGTCAATTGCTTGGAACTTCCTGTAATAAAGTTCCAGGCGTGCAGCTCGTAAAACAATTTAAAGCGTAAATGGGCAGGAAGTGAAATGCTGCTCTTGGAACAATTACAAAAAGTTTAAAGCGTTTGTGCATAGGTCGAAGCAAGCGAAATTACCTCGTTTATCAACGATTCGAGGAATTTCTATGTTTTTTGGTTTTTATGACTGTCAGGACTATAAAAAGTTAAAAAGAAATTTTTTGTTGTTAACATTAAGAAGTTGTAAACATTACGACGACGAGCCTTTAAAATGAATTTCACAATTTTCATCTCTCTCTCAATTCTCTCAATGCTGCAACATCCTCTCGCACGCGTTCAATGTTCACCCTCGTCTTGCCATCATCCTCAGTGATTTTATCATTATCCGAGAGAGAAACTCTCTCAATGATTGCATGAATGGCATCACAGCATCAATTTTGCGAGAAAATTTCATATTAACCGCTCGATGCTTCTTGTCGAGTTTCAGTTTTCCGAAACAATTCGACCAATAAAGACGAATTTGAAAAACGCTCGAAGTTAAAAACTTTTTTAGAAATGAAAAATTGAAATCAAAAAAATTCTGAAAAAAAGTTTCGTAAAAATATAAATTTTTGCTTCATGAGAATTTAAGTGAAATCTGATTGTGCGATGCGAATGTTGAGCTTATGTCCTCGAATTATAAAAACATTTCGCCCTCCGAAAGCTTGTGTAAATGGAAATGAAATGTGAGGGCGTAAAACGAGCGCAAACTGCGGAATAATAGAAAGAAACAAGGAGAAAATGTTGTGTTTGTGTGATTAATTAGAGCATATACGCGCCATACTTGTAACATAGTTTAATTCATAGCTATAGTGAGTCTAAGCAAGGAATAGCGAGCAGTGAAATGTTGCAACTGTTGGTGTTCATAAAGCTGGTCTTGTTTGGATTATTGTTGGAGGAAAGTTTGGGAAATATTGAGGATGAAGCAAGTAAGGAAACACGAAAGTTTATGCGGAAAATATCACGCCTGACTCTTCTTCATTGTTGCGGGTTGGAAACTACGCCGTTTGGATCCGAATATGGCAGTTTATGAAACGTTCAAGTTGGGCAGAAACACGCTGCTGAGTTTTATGATAGAGAAAAAAAAATAATCATTTCGGGAGGAAAGTTTTATTTTCATGCGGTTCACGGCAACGAGAAACTTTTGTGGTTTCACGGGATGCGCCGTTTTAAATGAAAACTATTCCCAGTTCCGAAAACTTAAACCTCATCATTATCTCTCAATAAACAAAGAGCAAAAAAAAAAACTTCCTTCTGATCCTTTTTGCTTTTCTGTTAAACTGACTCGACCAGAGTCGGAGAGTTTTCTACTTTTCGCCTTTGTGCGACTGAAGGCTGTAACACATTTTCGAATGGCAAAAAAGAAACGAAAACTCTTGGAGATGCCGGAAAAACTTTTTTTCTCCTCTCATTTTTTTTTGTGGACGATAAAGTTTCCTGATAAAGTTTATTTTTTGTCCTTTATTCTGAACGTCTTTTTGACCATGGATCCGTTCCACCCCTCAAATGTCACATGAATTAAATTTATTTCCTTCTCGAGATGTTTTTGTTCTTCAAATCTCCCCCGCTCTCTAGCATTCATGCAAAATGATTTTAATGTTTAAAGTGCTGTTGAGAACTCTTACCCGACAAATCCATTGCTTTGAACGATGATGAACGTAGCGAACTAATTAAACATCCTGGGGTTGTGTTATTGATAAATAATTCATAAGGAAAGAAACCGCCTCGGAGCTTGTTTATTGAGATTTCATAGCCCAGCGGGCCCACCTGCGATTAATCGGACAGAGAATGAATTAGTCCTTCTGAGAAAACACTTGTCAAGTGTTTCAGATAATGTTTCATTCAGTTGCCATCGTCTCGTCCTAATCGTTGCTATAGTTTGATTGATTCCGATTCAGCAGCAGAACTGTTTTCAGCATTTCTCGATAAATTAGACAGAGACTATCCAATTATGACATTTCATGAGGAAATTCGATTATCTCGATTGTACTGTTGTTCTCGACTAAATGTTTAAATAATTGTTGTCGCATGAGAATCGAGGGACAGAGAGAAGTGAGGAAAAAACTTTCGAAAAATTATTATTTATTTATCTTTGTTCAGAAGAAAAGTTTTTAATTTTCATGAGAAAAAGTTGAAGAAATTTTTAGTGCAAGAGCGGGTAGATGAAATTATTAATTAAAATATTGCGACTTTTGTGAGTCTCGGAGTCGAGACGAAATGAATTTTCATGATTCTTCTTGAGAAGTTTTTTGCGGGAGTGTTAATTGAAAGTTATAAAACTTTTAGAGTCCACTGTTGCAAAGTGAAGACTGAAATTAAGTCTTTTCTTTAATTAACGTAATTGGGAAATTTTTAATTGGAAAGTTTCTTGATTGACGAAACAGTGAGAAACGTAATTAATTATTTATGGAAATAAACGCTATCGGTCTTCTTCGTTCAATGGAGAGACAGAGTCTTAAGTTTTTGTAATGACTAGAGCTTGATCCGATTAACGAATTTGTCTGCTTTGAGTGAACAAGTTTAAAAAAATTACGTTGTTGAGCGTCACGAACGAATTTCGAAACTTTTTTCTTCTCAGACTTTCCGACAAATTTAATCCCTAGGAGGAGAGAACAAAAAAGAATTTGTTTCCTGCTCCTGGCAATGTTTCCAATCCTCCCTCGACTACTTTAAATCGTCAACTCCTGCCAATCAAACAAATCCCTATTTCATTTCAAAAATTCTCTAAATCCCCATCACTCAAAAGCTTGAAAATCTGTTGAAAAACAAAAGCAAATCCGTTGCTGTTTAATCTCGAATGTTCACAAAGGAAAATAAATCGCAATATCGTCGTCGTCACGGTGACCTGATTTACCCTCAACGAACGACAATTTATGAAATAATTTTTAAAGCTCGTGTGCACTTAACCCAGTTTCCGTTCTTTTGCCTTAATGACAAATTCCCGTTGGAGAACAACAAAATAATTTTTTTTGAGAAAGAATAAAATGTTAGCGAAATTAAGTTTCATTTTAATTACGAGACAAAAGACAGTTGCAGGGAGCGAAGAAAATTGCACAAGTGCAGTCGCCTTATTAATTATGCAAGACCATAAATAAAAAATTTAACACGATTCTTCCGTTTTCTGCTGCTGAAGCTTTTCCTGGCAAAAATGTTCACACCAAAAACCCCAACACAGAAAAAGTTGAGAAACAGTTTCGAGCACGTCTCTTCTTCGCTCGTTGCCAAAGCGCTGATTTTACTTCTTTTTTTTTCGAGGCGCTTTTCGGATTTTCCGTCTCAGTCTTATCGGTGATCTAATCACTCGACTTCCCAGAAGCGAAAAACAATTTTAAAACTTCTGTCAAGGCATCCGCGTTGCCTCGAGTGAAGATGCCAAACAAGAAAAAAAGAGAAACAACTGGAATCGGAGAATTTGCAGGCTGTAGCGACTTAAATAACATCAAAGATAAAGCGGAGATTTTCCAAGACTACCAAGAAGAGTCGGGATGAATGCGAGAAAAGAAAAACTTTTGAATAAATTATTGAGATGTCGGATGGATGGCAAAAAGTTACATTATCTGCTCTTCTCTCAAGAACTTTCCTGTCGAAAGAAAAATCACGCCAATTTTCGCCTTCTCCCTCGTTTCAGATCGTGTCCACAAAGTTGAGGCTGTTTTAGGCAAATTCGGACAGTTATCTTGTAATCTTACATCGGATATTCGTGACGATAGAGTCGCATTAGTGATTTGGTACAAGGAGGGCAAGAACACTCCTGTTTACAGCTACGATGCACGTGACGCGATGGCTGTTGATGAAGGAAGTCACCATGGAATTAATTTAGATGGAAAGTTTTACTTCAATACGTCATCGTCTAATCCGGCGACGTTCACCATCGCCAATCTCACAGCGGAAGACGAAGGCACTTACCGGTGTCGTGTCGATTTCATTCGAAGTCCAACGAAAAATACAAAAGTTCAGCTTTCAGTCATCGTGCCACCCGAGAATCTTCAGATATTGAATGAGAAAGGGAAGCACATTCAACATTATATCCTCGGCCCATACAACGAGGGCTCATCGATAAATCTCGTAAGCTCTCTCACTCTTAACATGACATTAAGCTTCATCACCTTTCTGATTGATAACAAACTATCGTTTAGACTTGCATTTCATCCGGTGGTCGTCCACTACCTAAGTTAACATGGTGGTACAATAATCAATTACTTGAAGGTGTTGTAACGAGACTGTCTGATAAGAAAGTCAAGAACATTCTTCACATGAAGAATCTCGATCGAAAGGATCTGCTTAGTAGTTATAAATGCCAATCGTCGAACAATAATTTAACCGATCCAATAACATCGTCTGTCATGATAGATTTAAATTGTGAGTATCGAGAGACATTCTTGAGAGTGTGAAGAGGAAATGACTTTACGACTTTTGCTCGCTCGCTTGTCGTTGAATTGTCAAAACAATTCATTAAAAGAAACAGTCGGGAACTTAATCAAAGCATCAAACGTGACGTCATTTACTCTTAACTCTCAAATGGCAGTTAATTTTAGAATGAGATCAGAGAGCACGTCGATGTAGAATTTTTCATTCAACAACGTTCGTTGCCTTGCTCGTTCGTTCGTTCTTTCACTAGCTCGCTTGTAATTTGGTCACATTCTGCTGTCATTTCTATCTTTGATGGACATCGAGTCGACATGGATACTAATTTAATTAATTTCACTTCGTCTGCTTTTCTCTTCTGCTTTTATAGTGCGGCCTTTAACAGTTAAAATTATACAAGATTTAAAATTCATGTCCACCAAGCAGTCATACGAATTGAGATGTGAAGTGCGAGGATCACGTCCAGCTCCGAAAATTAGCTGGTGGCTCGGTTCATCCAAGTTGACAGAGACGAAAGAAAGTGTGGGTACAACTGACTGCTCGTGCTCGTTTCATACGAGCAAGAAATTAAATTATTTTAGCTTCACAGTTTAATTATTTTTATGCACACTGAAGTGCTAATTTAGTGTGGCCATCCTTTCTCTCTCCGGGTTTGGCTTCTTCTTTTTTCGAAAAGGGAAAAACAGAGAAACTTTTAGAAAATCTCATTCCATTAGTGCTTGTGCACACACAACGATTTGCTCTTAATACCGGCAGGAATATTTTAATTTCAATTTGCTGTGGCGTTAGTTTGTTACCTTCGACGAGAAATCGCTAGTTCACTTTAATTGTCATCCTCACTGGTACAATAAAGCATAATCATTATGCAAATTTGCGTCGGAGAACAAAACTTTCGCAACCGAAAATTAGCTTATGTTTGTTTATTTTAATCCATTCTTCTGCGCTTTTGCCTGCCCAGACTGCTATGACTCTCTCGTGTATGACTAAATTTGAAAATGAAAGTCAAACACGGAGAGAGAAGTGAAATATTTGTTCGTGCGCACACAATCATTGGCAATTATTTAGTTTGCCTAATTGAGAGCTTTAGCGATGACGTTTCTCGTGCGTTAAAATCGAGTGGAGAGCGTTGAAGCTATGAAAATTAATGGCCATTGACATCGTCGTCAGAGTTTGACTAATTAAAATTGATTTCACTAGACTTCAAAGGACATGAACATAACAGGTTCAGTACTCTCCTATCATCCGAAAATCGAGGACCAGGGAAAGTTTCTGTCGTGTCGCGCAGAAAATCCACAAATTCCTGACTCAGGCGTTGAAAAGGGTTTCACGTTAAACTTGCACCGTAAGTCACCTTTCCAATTATTTTACAATTTAAAGCCTTTCTTCACATTGAGATATTCGAATCCTGTTCTTCTTCGACTCATCCGTAAAACTTTCTTTTTCTTTTCAACTCAGATCCTCCCCTTATTACTCTCGAGTTTGGCACAAATCCGGTTGTCGAGGGAAACATCGTGAGTGAGGGAGCGGATGTTTACTTCGAATGTAATATTAAAGCAAATCCTACGGTTTACCGAATCGCGTGGAGACACAATGTAAGAAAGCTTCCGGAAACTTTCATGGGAATTACATTAAAAATTTAACTTTTAATCTCCCCAACGGCAGGATAATGATAATGAGCTTCAGAGTAATCCAGAGGAAGGCATCACCGTTGAGAAGCAATCCTTACTGCTTCGTAATATTACGCGACAACGAATGGGTCAATATGTCTGCACAGCAAGCAACTCTGAGGGAGATGGCTTCAGTCAACCGGTCCAACTCAACGTGCAGTGTAAGTTCAAGTTACGCAATTAATCATTCGTTGTGTAATTTCCGTCTCCTTTTGTTGGCAACCAGAAGAGAAAATTTCTGAAATGTCATGAAACTTCATTTGGTCCGAAAACCTCAGAAACCCTTTAAAATTCCGAATGTGTTGAATGGAAATGAATGGAAAAAAGAAAACGAGCCCTGGCACATTCCTAACCGATCCATTTCCCGGTTCAGAGGAACAAGCCAAAAAATTCTAAATTTTACATTCTCTTATTTGCTTATTTACGACCCTCAGATGTGCCCGTTTGTCGTCCTGGTTTGCCGCAAACTTACAGCGTCGACCGTGGCGAGATCGCTGACATACGATGCGAAGTCGAATCTAACCCACCAGCCCACGACTTTCGTTGGAAATTCAATACTTCGGTCGTAGACATTACTGAGCTTCACGTGAGCGACGAAATGAAGAGTGCTTACGAGTTTAAACCGCAAAACGAAAATGATTATGGAACTGTGCTGTGTTGGGGTTTGAATTCAATTGGAATGCAAACTGAGCCGTGTGTTTTTCAAGTTGTGCCAGCGGGAAAACCAGAGCCGCTTACTAATTGCACTGTAGTTAATCAAACGCAGCATTCATTCCAAGTTACCTGCGTGGAAGGTTCGGACGGCGGTCACACACAGGATTTCATTGCAGAATTATACTTTGCACGCGATAAATTCGTAGCGAAGTCTTTATCCTCGAGGTAGGTTCGCTGGGAATGAAATTGATGTTCGTTTTGAACTCTGCGGTTCATTGAAAATATTCATTTGACCTAGAGGTCGAGTTGAGATTATCATGATAATGTTTTTATATCTCTCTTCTCTCATCTTTCATCTGTCTGTAGAACTCCGATTTTTGATTTGACGGGATTGCAGCCTGGAAACGAATACGAAATTGTCTTGTCAGCAGTAAACAAGAAAGGAAGATCGCCGCCAGTGTCGCTGTCAAGCTACACGTTAAAAGTTCCCGAGAAGCATACCGACTTAGCTGTGACTGTGACGACAGCATTGATGCAGAAGCGGGAGATCTTGATGATGTTGGCTGGAAGCGTCATCGGGATTATCTTGATTGCTTTGCTGATAACAATCGTTGCGAAGCTGAGAGGATCAAGAGGATTAGACTCGAAGCCAATGACTTCGAGTCTTCCTCCGATGCCTCACAATGTCGACGACCACCAGCAACATCGACAACATCAATTGGAGTCACCCGATAGCTCTGACAAAAATCCCGACATCATTCCTCACACGACGCTCGAAGAGTGGCAGGAGGCGAACAAACAGATTTATGGCTCGATGCATTATAGGATTCCCACATTGCAGCAGCCACAGACAGCTGCTGCTGCTCCTGCTTACAATCCTACTGCCAACGGCATGATAATTTATTCTGGCGCCACATTGGGTCGCCCTCACATGAATAATAATTTTAAACGGATCGATTCTAATGGCATTTGTGCTCAGCAGGTGAAACTCAAAACTTTTCAAACTCAATTCCGGCGTGAAAATCGATTTTGTTTCCCGACACTTTCGACAACTTTCCGCCATTAACGTTTGCCGCCAGATTTCTCATATTTGTTTATGATTAGATGCGAGACTTTCCAAACGTTAATGGCGCATTGATGAAAATTTCTCGTTCTCTTTGGCAATGGCTCGAGCTGAACTTAGTTGTTGTTGTTATGTGTCTGTAATCAAATTTTTTACGCACAATTTACATTCGATTTCATTCGATGATTTATGAGAAAATTCAATTTTCATTCGCTTCCATGCATCGCGTTCCCTTTTTTCGGAAAGCAGTTCGACTTGGCATCACCTCCTCTACAGCATCCGAAGTTTTATCTTCAGCATCATCATCATGCGCTCACTGCACAGCCGAGCCTCATGGTTGGAAGTTGTCAGGGAAATTTTCAAAATCCTCTAACAAATTTAAACACCGCTACATTAGATAGATTTCCACCGCCTCCTTCGCCTTCATTATTCGTATCCACAAGCTCAACTAATCCAGTTTGCAGCTCTAATGAACCGGTAAGCATTCACAAGATTTATTGTTACTCTTTCCACATCGTTGAATGTTCGTTCGTTTTTACATTTTATTTGATATGTTGAATCGTTTTCCTTTCACTTCTTCTTTATGATTTATAAATTGAACAAGAAAAAAAACTTGAGACTGAAATATTTATCTATCGTTTTGTATCGTTTCTTTGTCTCTGTTGTAGCGGTCTATTCTGAAGCCAGTTCTTGAAATTCCCTATTACAATCATCAGCAAACGATGAGCAGTCAAGAGACTCCGTTTTGAAGTATTTTTGCATTTTAATGTCAACCAACGAGGGAAGACGACGGCGGCGAAGAACTGACGTAAAAAAAAGTTGAACGGGCGGATGAAGATTATTGGAAAAGTAATAAATAATTTCTTATTCCAGAAGACTCATAAAAATTGATTATTTTCCATCGTTTGTCAATCTGCCGATGCAGGCTTGATTTGGTTTTTTTTTTCAGATACGAGATGTTTTTTTTATCGAATTATGATATTTGCGATAAATTTTTAGATGGAAAAAAAGTTAAAGAGATTTAAATTGCAATCGAGGGTTGTTCAGATTCTACGTTGCTCGTCTCGTTTTTTTTGTTGTTGAAAGATGAAAATTCGTTTTATTTTCAACGACAACAATGAAATCTCAAGACAAACCTCTAAAGGGATTTCAGTTGACAGATCTTACTTGGGACCCAGGTCTACTCTCTTAAATCAACACTCAGCTGTCACCTCAATTCTTCTTTAGATAAAGATTGAAACTTTTACTTTCTAGAATTTACCGAAAATTGAATTGGAAACACCTGGGACCTGCCAGCCGCACTTCGTCAGCAGAACTTAAGGCTGCGTGACGATTCGATCCCATGTCGCACTGATTAAGAAGAAGAAACGGTAAATTCTCAATCTTATTCGCATTTCAGCTAAACTTTTGTGACTCGAGTTGAAAGGAGATCGCTAACGTAGCTAATTGAATTAAAGAAAAGGTAATTGATTGAACATGTGACGCACGGATCGTGTTCGGCGAAGCGGAAGACATAAATTCCAGGATGGAAGGATTACTTTAGCTCTATTTCTCTCTCTAAACCCATTTTCTTCTTCCGAATTTTCACATCGTCGTCTTTCACTTTCCTTCATCGTCGTCGCCACCTAACTCACTCGTCGGCTTCCTCGTCGTTTTCTTTTATTGTCCTGAAAGGTGGTGTCGTATTCGGCTATAATTAATAGCTTAATGTTTTAACAAGCTTTCTTCTTTTCGTTTGTTCGTACAACAAGCAGAAAAGCGACGAAGCTTGTCCAGACCAGAGAAAAAGGGACACAAAGTGTTCTTCTTCACGCGTCAGATCGTTGTCGTAAAATGGGAAATGGAATAGCAATGTTAATTAATTAAATCCAAAGGAAGATACATTTTCAGTTGACTCAGATTCAATTCTCCGTTGTCAAACAAAGCTTTCGAGCTTTATTACTTCTAGTGAAAAAAAAGGTCTCGTTCGGTTGCCAACTGATAAGCAGAATTAATCTCCGTCTCGTAAATTGATTTTATGCATTGGACGATGACGAAGCAATGTTTGGCGAGCTGTTGAAATCTCTAAACACGTATTTCAACCTACAAGCTGTTGCAAACAATACCGAACATTGTAATTCACTTAAATTCGAAGTGAAGTTGCAAGAAGAATTCAAAAATTTAATTGAACCGCTCTCGTGCATGTAACAGGAAATGTTCATCTGTCGTTTTAATGCCCTTTCGTTTGAATGTCCAACGAGATTATGGCAGATGAAATGAGCTTTATCAAATTTACCTTAAACGCTATGAAAGACCAAAACAATTTACGAAATTTGAGAAGCAATGAGAACGACAGAGATGCTTCTTCGTTTAGGGAAAGCTCCAACAATTGCGTTTGAAGTGGATTTGCTTAAATGGATTTGCAAGTTTTCTTGTCGCATGGAGAGCTCTGTTAGTTTCTCTTTTTTCGTCTTTTCGACATGAAAATTGCTGAAACAATAGAAGAGGGAATTTGAATAATTTTCTTGAAAGATAGAAAGAGACTTTAATGCAAAATCCTTGTCAAATTCTCGAGATTAAGCTGTTAGAATCAATTTAATTCCAGCCCGATTTATGGCATCATCAACTTGGTATGGAAATGTCTTTAAAGTGGAGAACTTAAAGCGAATACGTCCTCGATTTAAATTTATCTTTTGAAGAGGCGAGATACGCCCAATGTTGACGTCAAAGTGTATCAATACGACCCCAATCGACGCTTCCTTGAATTTCCATCAAATCTCAAGCACATTCTGCTCATCTTGTTAAAGTAAAAGACGTTTCTCTAACCTGTCTTGCCATTTAACGTTGCGTTCTTTCGATGAAAGGAAGAGCAACAATCTCACCTTTTGCGCTTTAGCGTTGAAAACCTTTGGGAAAATTGACAGCATAAACTCTTGGGTGATAAATTTCCATCAGAAAGGAAATTGAATAAAGCTCATCTCACACATACACACACACACTCGTGAAATACGCATCAGACCCGCCACTTCGATAAATCATTGTAAAATCCTTTTTGAATTGGATTGAATTCGTTGGCTGCCGTTCGGCATGGAAGGAAATCAAATCAAGCAAAGACAACTTAAGACTATGAAATTCCTCTCAAATCTCAATTATTTTAAAATGTTATCGATTGTCGAGGGAAAATTGTCGGAGGCTTTACGTACGAAGGCAATGAATCTGAGGCTGAGGCAGCAAACGCTTATGAGCACGTTCGAGCTAAGAGCTTTCGAGAAGAAAAGCTTTCACCCAAACGATTTAATCCAATCAGCGTTGATTCAATCTCTAATGCCTCTTGCCACCTAATTCTTCAAACCTGTCAAACCAGAAAAGTTGCCCGTTAATAATTCACGAATCTCCCTGCTCGCAAAGCATCGCCGTTGGCAAACGAATCAAGACAATGACACGAGGCCATAATTTTGATTTATAAATTTTTCCCAATCCTTTCCCCGCTTCGAATTTCCCAAATTCGTCCTTCTGAGTGCTATTCAATGTTCAGCGAGCGCTTTTTAGAAAATATTGATAGGCGAGTATTTGCATCGTTCATAAATTATTGCGGAAAGTTGAAAGATTTTGACAGCGCATTTATCCGATTTTCGCTGCGGTCGAACTTTGCTGGCCGCAATATTTTACAGAAATTTTCATTCATCAACAATAACATCCCTTTCAGCTCTCGCGCGGCTCCAGACCTCGCTCGTTTGTTTTATGGAAAATAGTTTTCGATGCTTTCAGAAACAGATTTTAAGAGTCATTCGACTCCTCTTCGTTCCTTTATTCATGCCACGACCCCCTTAATGAAGATAGAGAAAGAAAGGGGAAAATATTGTTGTTTCAAGTGATAATTCCACCGCGGAGATTACTTTCATAAATTAGCCTGCATCGCTCGTTTAAAAGCTTTTGTCTTTTTTCGCCATTCACAGTTTTCTCTCTTTCACTAGCTTCGTCTTTGTGAAGATAGCAAATCATTAGTTAATGCGCCCTGAAGACACATTAAAGAAGTCAACAATCTGAATAAAAGTCGAGAGTTCTCTGCTTTGTAAACTAGAACGAGCTTTTTTCATTAAACTTTATTTATTAAAGAGCTTTACAACTTTTTTCTTTCTTCTTTCTATTCGACGAACTTTGTGTTGCATAATAATCTTCTGTTGAGAGGTCTCATCATGTATGAATTTATAAATGTTGTGACTTAACTTCATACAAATGAAAGCGCTTTGATGTTTCAGCTTTTAACATTCATGTCAAACTAAATTTACTATAGAAGACTCATGCCAGAGCAATTCTCGCCCCACAGCGAGAATTATCATTTGAATGCTCTTACAGACTCTGAAGTCACCACTTGAAAGTCAAGCTGTGAGAGAGAGCATACGAGAGTTGATTAGTTACGACAAATTAAAGTGCATCAGAGCCTTTTGTTCCCTCGAATGTCCTTAAGCATCGAGAAACCAAAAAAGCAAACTAAAAAGTGAACAAGCTGCAGCGCAAACCGACTGTGAAAGGAATGAGAGAAAGAGCAATAATTGTTCTGGAATTTAATTAATTGTGACAGTTTTTCGTTAGTTTTCTTCGCAATTGTCTTTGTTTAAGTCGTAGAACGACAAGATAAATTGTTAACGTTGAGCGCCTATTGCGAGGCAAGTCCTCGGAACAATTAAATGGAAATTTATGTACCAAGTAAATTATCCACCTCATGTTGCTTAAGTACTTTGCGAGTTTTGTTTTTCTCCATCCACTAACGCGAAGAAATTGTTTTCGACAAAAATTGTAATTTATTGAGTTTTCTTTTTCTATCTCCTCGTTTCTTAATTCTCCGTCAACGCATCGAGTAATAAGAATGTATGTTTTCGCCATTTGTCACTCGACTACGACAAACTCTGAGTTGGAAATAAATCGTGAATTGATTTGGTGGACTTGTGATGGGAGCTCCTCGATGACATCTCAAGCCTAATGAGTTGCTTGAACTTTTGAGATTAATGAGGTGACACGACAAAGCTTTTAAGCTAATCGAAAGTTCTTAGGAGAAAAATGACGAAAAGCTGCGGAAGTGACGAGAGATTTGCGAGGAGTAGAAACTTTTTATCCTCTCTCTCGGGATAATTAAGGAAACTCGTCGAAAAATCGAAAAACCTTTGACGTCATTTAAGCTCCCTAATTTAAAGAAGAAGAGGATGTCACAACGAAGGCTGTCAAATGTAATGAAATCGTTTGAGATCTCATTTTCCGTCAGAGGCTTAAAGAAAACGAACATTAATTCAATTACTTATGATCCGAACATGAGAGATCAAGGCGAATCCTTGAAAAATTGAATCACGTCTGAGGACAAAACAGAGAAATTCTTTCCAGAAATTGCAACAATAACAGAGACAACGAAATGAAAAGTCACGATGGTAACGAAAGGCAAACCTTAATGGAATTTGATTTCTTATCATCAAAAGCTTCGAGGGATTGTGAACGGATGTCAAGCGAAAGTCAACGTTTTGACATTTTATTTTTTTATTTATTTATTTATTCTCAGACGTTTTATCCTAACGATATGTGCTCAGCACTCGGTTGTTGTCTAATTTAATCAAAAGAAACCTTCAGTAAATCCTATCGATAGCAATGAAGATGACGCAAACATAAATCACATAACTATGTAGAGCACTGCAAATTGAATTCAATTTATGCGAAGCGACATCGATTTGACCGAAATGTATGCAAATGGATTTTCGCATAGTAAATATTATGGTAAATTGGCATTGATAATGTTAGTGAACCGTTTTGTGCTAGATGGTTGCATAACATTAACCCACAATGAAGATTTTAAGAGAAGAAGCAGCAACCGAGGAAGGAAGTGGCGAGCAAAGGAATTTAATTTACTTAATGACAAAGAATCTTTCTTGCTTATAGCAATTTGGATGGATTTGTTGCCTTAAGGAATTTCTTTTCTATTCAAGGAGTTTTGGAAGGAGATTTATTGCTGGATGAAGGACACGGAATGAAGAAGACAAGCCAGCACTTTAAAAGTGTTTCAATTTCATTTCAAATAAATTGATGAGATCATGTGAAGTTTTGTTGCTGAAATTTCGTGGATTGCAAAGCATTGAAGCGAATGAAAATTGAATTTTCTCATAAATCATCGAATGAAATCGAATGTAAATTGTGCGTAAAAAATTTGATTACAGACACATAACAACAACAACTAAGTTCAGCTCGAGCCATTGCCAAAGAGAACGAGAAATTTTCATCAATGCGCCATTAACGTTTGGAAAGTCTCGCATCTAATCATAAACAAATATGAGAAATCTGGCGGCAAACGTTAATGGCGGAAAGTTGTCGAAAGTGTCGGGAAACAAAATCGATTTTCACGCCGGAATTGAGTTTGAAAAGTTTTGAGTTTCACCTGCTGAGCACAAATGCCATTAGAATCGATCCGTTTAAAATTATTATTCATGTGAGGGCGACCCAATGTGGCGCCAGAATAAATTATCATGCCGTTGGCAGTAGGATTGTAAGCAGGAGCAGCAGCAGCTGTCTGTGGCTGCTGCAATGTGGGAATCCTATAATGCATCGAGCCATAAATCTGTTTGTTCGCCTCCTGCCACTCTTCGAGCGTCGTGTGAGGAATGATGTCGGGATTTTTGTCAGAGCTATCGGGTGACTCCAATTGATGTTGTCGATGTTGCTGGTGGTCGTCGACATTGTGAGGCATCGGAGGAAGACTCGAAGTCATTGGCTTCGAGTCTAATCCTCTTGATCCTCTCAGCTTCGCAACGATTGTTATCAGCAAAGCAATCAAGATAATCCCGATGACGCTTCCAGCCAACATCATCAAGATCTCCCGCTTCTGCATCAATGCTGTCGTCACAGTCACAGCTAAGTCGGTATGCTTCTCGGGAACTTTTAACGTGTAGCTTGACAGCGACACTGGCGGCGATCTTCCTTTCTTGTTTACTGCTGACAAGACAATTTCGTATTCGTTTCCAGGCTGCAATCCCGTCATATCAAAAATCGGTAGACAGATGTGCGAAAAGAGATAGGTAAACAATGAGATAAAGATAACAACAAACTCGATTGTTCTCAAAGATTTGTAGATTGATGAAAGTGAAGGTCGAGGTCAATCGGATGAACATGGATAGCATTTTTATAGCGAAGCATTCAACTGTGAAAAGCAACGTTCTCCTTCAAGTTGAGCAACTCTTTAAGTGCTTGGTAAAATATATGCTAAAAATAAATCTTCGGCAGACATCGAAACATGTGATTTTGCGGGTTTTGAGGCGTGAATGGCATGAGAGAGGGAGTGTGTGGAACAATAATGTTTATTTTTTGTGGTGTCTTGTCGTAAACATTTTTCCTTTCTTCTCTGTTCGACTTTATTGTTCCATTTCCATACCGAGCATGAAAACGCTCCCCATACGAGAACTTATTGTTCTTCCTCTCGTTCACTTCTTCGACGAAGAAGAATCAACGAAGGGACGAGGAAAGAAAATCTATTGCGGCGAGCTAGTTGTGTGTGGCTGGCTGGATGCGAGTAAATTATTTTTATGCTTTTTATGTTTCCGAGGAAATGCAAAACAAACAATGAACATCAACATAATAAATGTCCCAATGCTGGTCGACCGAGTGGCAAAGGTGGCGGAGAAGACTTCAGGGCGGATGTTCTTTGAGATTGTGTCAGAAGCAAACAGAGATTTACACGCACTCCTCATCTTCGTTGTCGAGCAGTTAAACGTGTAAGAATTTATTTTTATTGGATAAGATTAAAGGGAATCAGAGGTTTCTTCGTTTATTCATCTTCATAGCCATCAGCAGACTTCAATATCTTCTTCTTCTGCTAAACTACGTGGCGTCTTTAAAAATGACTTGAATAAAGGAAAACCTCGGGGACTCCAGCAGCTGCGAAAAAGTCAATAATCATCAAAGCTCCATCAAATATGAAAGAAATGAATGTTTATTGCATTTTTATAATGCAACAATCGAAATGCGCTTTCCACTCAACGCTCGCAGAACTTTCCCCGTCAATTGTTTTGTTTGAGAATGACAGCTTCGCTTGCTCGTGTTTCTGTTTCGGATTTTCATTGCATGGAAATTCGCGGATCAATAACACGCTATACAAAAGTCATGCGAGCTTCGAATAATGCATGAATGGGGCTTAAGTGCGGGCGGTGTTTGTCTATGAGGCGCGCGTGAAAGTTCATGCCTCGCTTGCTGTTTAACTTCACGGCACTTTAAGATTGCTTCACGTGCTCGCTGAATATCATTTTTCTCCTTTGCGCACCTCGCTCCGCTTGCGAGCCTATTTATAGAGCTGACGGCAATTCAAGACACTATGCAAAAAAATTATTTTATAAACAACGTTCTCTATTCACTCATGCATACCCATTCGCCATACATCAGCATTCATTATTTGTCGACGGTTCCGCCAGCTCTCATCATAGCAAAAAGTTCTTATTGTTGTTCGCGTGAAATTAATCGTCAAGTGAGCTTTTCGAGTGTGAGACCAAAACAAAAAAGAGAAAAAACTTTTGTGAATTTTTCATTGGTATCATCAATGGACGGAGCACGAAGCTATTTGGCCGGCGATATTCATTCGCTTGGGAAGGTTAACAAAATTGTGCCGAGGAAAATTGAGCTTCCAATGCTCATGCATTCGAGTTGAGTTTGATTGTTTTCCGAAAATTGCCAAAACACAAAAACTTGTACAGTGTCAAATTTTTTCCAATTGTTCTTCTCGTTTCAGGAATTCAAATCAGAAAGAATCTGTTCGGCATCAAATCACGCTTTTTCGAGCACATGAAGTCGTACGATTACAAATTCAAATCTCTCGGTAAATCCACGAGTATAAAAATTTATTTTACTGCTGCTATCTTGTGGGACTGAAGCTCGGGTTGTTTGCATGAGATGAAAATCGAGTAGAAATTTGCATCATAAAGCCACGCAAATGACGAAAACCTTCTCGTGACTCAGATTCTTTTAAAAATTTCTTTCTCAGCTGCTGAACCAAAGCAAGTCATTCGAGCATTGCGATCAAAATCATCAAGTTTGCCTCACAAGTCGTCTCCCACGATATCAACAACTGAGCGAACGCTTATAGACAAATCGTCAGCATGGAAACTTCCGCCCAACGTCTACCGGTTGAAGGATAATTTCAGCGAAGTGTGTAAGAAGCAGATGGGAAGGCTCGGTCCTTATCGCTGCTTCACAGTCGAGCGTGAAGCAAAAACTGTAAAAAGCCATTTGTCAACGAAGCCTCATGAAGATGAATGTGACATCTTTTACGATGTTCCTTCAAGCATGGGCGAAATGATGATGAGACCTTGCCAACGATACAAATCAAGGTTCTTGAAAGGCGAACGTTTCGAAAAAGCTTCAAAAGAAAACAATCCACCGCCAACGAAGTATTACCCGCAAAATTTTGTGTTGAAACCTTGTCCAATTGGAAAAGCAAAGTCTACGACAGAAAAACCATTATTTTACTATCCAAGCACAACTGTACCTGAGAAGGAAATGTTGTTCAATCAAGACACTTCATTCAAACCACCGCCTGGTCGATACGAACCTTACAATGAAACTTCCAAGCGATTCAGCAACGGTCATAGACATATATTCGAGTCAAACGTCTTTAGATTAGTTCGACCAATGGCGAATAATAAGCGACAAGTCAATCGAGATCATAAGGTTGAAGAGCTCTTCACAAAACGAGAACGAGAACCTCGTCAACTATTCTCCTTTCGCATGAAGAGATCAATGAGTTTAGATGACTTAGAAATCCCTCACGAACGAGAGATTCGTTACAATACTGTGGTGAAAAAGCGGAACTTGTTCAGTGTTAAAACGGGTCGGCCTGTGGCTTTTCTAGCCGCAGCTCCTCGATTCAAATCAAACTCAGAGGTTTCACTAAAGCTCGATAAGGAAAACAGAAAGATGATGATGTTGATAGTGGAGCAAAAAGATGAACTTCCACGAAGAAAACCGATTACTAAGAAACGACTCGCTGAATTGGCAACGCCAAAGTACAAAAGTGAGAAAATATTTTATCACAGATCCAGAGTCTTTGAGCCATTGCCCTCGCCAAAGAAAACTGTGTCGAATATCTCAATTGAGTCGCCTGCTGCGATGTCGGATGTGGAACTGGAAGTCGAAGTAATCGGTAACGCATCAGTTGTGTATTCAGGAGCAACAACTTCTTCATAAGATTATTCAATTTCAAAATTTTAATGAAGACTTGATTTCACTTGTTGATTGAATAAACATTCCACTCCTTAACCTAAATATGTCGCTCACAAGCTAATGACGAAACTTTTCTTTGAACTTTCTGCAATCATACTTAAAAGAAAAAGAGTTTCGTCTGTTGCTCAAAAGGAAAATTCTGCCTTGACGAAGGAAATGCAATTAAAGTATGAACAAATTCTGCGCTTCCCGCTCTTATAAGAAAACAAGGAAAACTCAATAAAAAAAGTTCTTTCCCGCTCGGATAAAGCTCCGGTATCGTTTTATTCAATTTGTGAAATGAAAGAAATTTTCCCGGTTCCCTTTACAGATTATGAAATCCATCTGATATTACCTTTGTTATTTTAAATATGAGATAGAAAACTGCATAATATGCTCAACGTGCATCTAGACTCGAGAGTATTTTTCAAGGATTAGTTGATTGCAGAACCGGTATTCGTTGTTCAACGATTCTTTTCTCAATTTAACTTCGTTTGCTTGCATTTTGAATGGAATTCATTAAACATGACGTTGCTTAAGTTTTAATATTTCATTTAGAGTTTCATGAACTTGAGATCGTTCAATAGCAATTTCATGAAAGGCTTGAAATATGTTTCTAACTCAATGGACATCTGAACAACTTGTAGTCGCTCTCAAAGGTTTTCACTTTTTGACTTCTAAAAGGAATCACAGAGAAAACAACTTTCGATGTTCGACTCAAAAGGAAACACGAGAAAAAAACAGTTTTCCGATTCTACGGGCGATTTTTCTTTTTGCTCTTGCCACTTCTTCAAAAACTCGAGCGACTCTCTGCTGTGCAGTGTAAATAAATGAAGATACAAAGCTAGCAAAAGAACTTGAGAAAGTACAAAACCAGAAAAACTATCGACGTTCTCGAGGTTTCTCTTGCTCCCTCGTTTCATGTAAAGTACGAAGATTGAGCCATAAAGTTTTATTTTTCTCTAGAACCGCTAGTTTCTTTTTTCCAAGAAGTAAAAGTTTGCTCTTTCAGAAGAAAGATTATTGAATCGGAAAGTGTGGGAGAGAGAAGGCGAAAAACAAATTGTTCATCTCCGAGTGAGATTGTCTCAAAGTAATGGAAATTTCCTTGAAAACTTAATATTTTTTCCTATGAAAACTAAATTATTTTCCTCGTTCACCAAACAAGCGAGCGATCTCTCATTTCTCTTGATGTGAAAACGCGATGAAAACATGCAAGAAGCAGCACAAAAAATTGAATTCGAGCATATTTTCTCAGCTTAATGAAAAAATACGTGAAGCTTAATGCGCTACACGAGAAGTTGAACGCTTAAATGAATCTCAAAGGAGCATCTCGCTCCATTATCATGGAACAACGTTGAAGCTCGTAATCAATTTAAGTTTTTCCTTCCTTGATTTTGCTCGAGTAATGCGTTCGAATGAAAAATTACATCAAAAATCCATCAATTTCTGGTTTGTTTTTGTTGAATCAACTATTTTCAAATGATAAATCAATTAATCGATTTTCCGCAAAAAAAGGAAAACCTCAGCGCAGCCACAAACATCTGGCGTGCTTTAAATTTTTGAGCTGCGAAAATGCAAAATTTCAGTTTGACATCGACAAGGCAGGTGAGAAATTCCATTCGCGCTCTTCGAATCGTCATTAGATTTATGAATCACGTTCCTTGTGAGTGTCAAATGCTCCCGGAACGTCAATCAATCAAGCACAACTAACTGCTTTGACGAGGATGAACAAAAACTCTCTTCAGCAAATTAAATAAAAACTGTTGGGGAAATCAAATTGTGACATTCATTTATGGCATTTATGCTTCGCATGACCTCGTCGACTCCGCCATTCATCAAATCAACTGAAAGATAACTATCGGGTGTGTCAATTTCTTTTGCCAAGACTTCTCTCGTTCGCTTTGCTCCGTGACTTTGACAGCGTTTTCTGCTTGGCTCTGCCACTTTTTCTTATGATTGTTTCCATTTCATTTGACATGATTCAATTTTTCAGCTTCAATCGTAATCCTCAGCTCATGTCCAAGCATAAGTAATTGAATTAATCTTGATTTTTGCTGCTGCTCATCATCCCGAAAGCTCTGAATTTTTTTTCGGTTCTTTCTCTTTCTCCTTGACGAAATTATAGTGTTTCAAGTGATAATTATTCCATGTTCACTCGTCCTTCGGACGACAACGACGATGACGAGAGAGTGGCAAAGAAAACCTCATCAATTTAATTTGGTGCTCATAAAAAGTCACATATCAAAGCAGTTTCTCTCTGCACATGTTCACATGATGAACTTTTATTCCGAGCGCATAAAAAGCTTTTCAATTTAGTTTCCCTCTTCCACCATCCGCCCTCGTCGTCTTTGCCGTCAATTGTTTCTCGAGACTTCTTCTTCTTTTTTTCGTGTCATAAAAAAAAGCTTTTATTGCGCGCCAGCTCTCTAAAGTGTAATCTGATTTACGGCAAGAGATGTCTAGCATGGCAAGCTTTTAAAACACTTGCGAGAGAGGTAAATAAAATTAAATGTATTTTATGGTGTAAGTTGGGTTTTCCCTTTGTTGATTTTGTTGTCAAAATCAAATTTCGTTGAAAGCTCTTTTTATTAATTTTGATGCGAAATATTCTGGAAAAAATAGTTTTAATGGATAGTCAACATTGTTCTGAGTTTAGTTGCTTCTCCAAAGAACCAAATGCAAATGCAGTTCAGCGAAGCATGTGAAAACCAAAGTAAACAAAAAGTAAAAACTAAAATAAAATGAATTTTTTTTTCCGGGAGTCTTGATTCGAAGCAGTTCAAGAGGTTGTTAACATAAAAGGCTTACAAATGTATTTTAATAACTTATAATGTAAGCTCTTTTCAAAACTGTTGGCCTACAAAATTCCCCTTTTCAAGAGAAAGCTTCATGCGATTGAGAGTCAGGAAAAGCTCAGAATTATCGCTGTCGTTAATTGAAATAAAGGAAGCGACAGCAATAAATGAGAGAACAGCAGTGGCGAAGAGTTAAACGGACTGTGACTCTCATAAAGTGTCGAGGAAACAGAACAATAATTGTCTTGAAATTTAATTAATTGTGGCACTTTCCCAGCAATTTTTCCTTTTTCAGCTTCTTCAACTTTGACTTCTCTCGTGCACCGTGATAAAGAAAAGAATGAAAGAAAGAAGAATTAAAACAAAGAAAAGCGAAATTTCGTTTGCCAAGTCCTCTTCACCAAATTAAATAGGAATTTATGTCTACCAAATTACCATCGCTCTGTGCGAGAAAAATTGTTCCCGACTTGAACGTTGCGCCATGTCCCAGAAAATTGTTATTTATCTGCGTTTCTTTCCGCTTCTGGCTGAAATAGCGGAATGCTTTTATGCCATTTGTCACCGCAGAAACGCAAACATGCACGTCACAGAAGCTCAAGCTTTGAGATTACACTCGAGCTTCTTACGGGTCGTGTCCTAGTAGGTATCAACTCAACACATCTGCTTCGCTTGCTTGCTGTATAAAAAATTTGTAAAGGAATTATTTCCCTTCGTTTAAACTCAAGCAGCAGCAGTTCTACGTTTGCTTTTCGGCAACTTATCAACTGCATTTGAGATACTCTGGGAAGGGGAAAAAATGGTTGTTGTGTGTCTGTTAACCGTCACGTAATCATAATTCATCATTTTCCACATCTTGTAAAACGTTGTCAGAGGGGAGAGAGAGGGAAGCGAGAAAATTCAAAACTGTTCATGAAGCTCCGCGACGTGCACAACAAACTTTGAATTCCAAGTTTATTTTTTTTCAACGATAAATACTTTTAAAGCGTCTCAGTTTGGGTTGCACATTTTACAGCTCAACTTTTTATTGCAAAATCGTCTCGTGAACATCGATTCAGGGATTTTAATGTTATTCCGATCTGATTCCGTCACAAAGTTTTCGCTTGCAAAAAGTTTTATTTAATCCGTCTCGGGCGAACATCAGGTGCACGTTAAGCTCGACTGATAAATAAACCACCAGAAGCTGAAAAGCAATATTCGTAAAAGCGGCAAACGGAGATAGATCTCGAATCTCGAGCAGCTGCCGAAGTCGATGAATTTCTAATGTGATTGAGAATTGCGGGAAATTTTATTGTCTTAACTCGTCTTTACTTGATTTTATTACCTCAACGAAACACGAGAGAAACATTTTACCAATTCAATTGAAGATAAAGAGAACGAAAAGGATTTTGTTTTGATTTAGTGGAGTGCTGTAGTATTTTTCTCAACCTCTTTCGGCATATGTTTGAGCTTTACTACAATCGATGGTTTTGATGAAAATTTATTGAACGAAAAAGGATTCGAGCGTGCTGCGAACTACGACGTTCAATGACTTAAAAGCCGATGTGATTCATTTCTTCCTTCACGTCAAAGGTTGAATGGAAATTGATAGGAAAAGGAAATGGCCCAGGGCAATTCGTTTTGCTTTAACGTTGTCCAATAAAAATAAATTCTTACACGTTCAACTGCACGACAACGAAGACGAGGAGTGCGTGTAAATCTCTGTTTGCTTCTGACACAATCTCAAAGAACATCCGCCCTGAAGTCTTCTCCGCCACCTTTGCCACTCGGTCGACCAGCATTGGGACATTTATTATGTTGATGTTCATTGTTTGTTTTGCATTTCCTCGGAAACATAAAAAGCATAAAAATAATTTACTCGCATCCAGCCAGCCACACACAACTAGCTCGCCGCAATAGATTTTCTTTCCTCGTCCCTTCGTTGATTCTTCTTCGTCGAAGAAGTGAACGAGAGGAAGAACAATAAGTTCTCGTATGGGAGCGTTTTCATGCTCGGTATGGAAATGGAACAATAAAGTCGAACAGAGAAGAAAGGAAAAATGTTTACGACAAGACACCACAAAAAATAAACATTATTGTTCCACACACTCCCTCTCTCATGCCATTCACGCCTCAAAACCCGCAAAATCACATGTTTCGATGTCTGCCGAAGATTTATTTTTAGCACCCTTTTTGACAGAGAGAGCGAGAGAAATATCGAGTGCAGAAAAAAAAAACTCCGATGAACAAACAATCGCTAAAACTCTTATCGGAAAGTAAAATTGCGAACATGCGACGAGAAATTATTCATTCAGAAATTATGTTGGATCGGAAATAATTTGCATCGTTAAAATATATTGCACAAGGGAAACTCTTTTTATTTCCTGCATTCACTTGACTTCATGACCTGAAGGAATCTTGATCAACTCGATAAAAGTCTGTTTAATCTGAAGCAGAGAAACTTGATGAGTCGAGACAAGAGTTTGCAGTTTTAATAGTTTGATGTGTTCGTGGAAATTTGAAACTTCGTAACAAAAGTGAACTTAGTAAATTTAACACGACAAGTGATAAGAGGATTGAAGTTAAAACTTTAAAGTATTCTCAGAAATAAAAGATGTTCTCAAATTGAGTAGATAAATAGAATGATTGGCAGACAAACACTGAAGCTTTTAAGCTTTAGTTTGAATCAGGATTTACCTCGAAACATCAATTCGTTTACTACATTCACGTGGCATATTGAAAAAGCAAAAAAAAAAATTCAAGCACAAAAACCAAACAATCACGACTCAAATTGCTTCCACAATAATTAAACGAATTTATTTTTTTAATGCTCGAGTGATTGCGTTCAATTGATTTTCAATTAACTTCGAGAGCCCACGAGTGACGCTGAATATCGAACGAAAGAGGGAAATTTAATTAACTTTGGTATTTCCTTCTCTCTGATATTTCGTTCGAACCAGTTGAGCTTTCCATCTGGCAGCCGACACAGCTTCAGGAGAATGATCAAACAAACAAAATCAATTCATTCATGCTCGTAAAACCGCGTTTGTGGGCTTCTTCGACTCGATGCGAACGGGAAAAAATTGTGTTGTAAATGTTCAATCGATTGAAATTTATGTCGCGGTTAATTCGAAAGCGAGAGGATCGTTCTGAGGTTTCCATCGATTAATTTCGTAAAGCAATTCGAATGCGGCATGAGGCAAAGTTTCTCTCTCTCTTCTGTTGCTATTGGTGAAATCGTGCAGATTGAATTGCTCGGGTATTCAGGCAACATCACAGCGATGAGTTGGTCTATTCAGTCGTTATGACGAAAATTTACATCTATTTCCAGAACGATCTGCTCAACGATTCAACAAATCCAGCAACTTTTTCCATTCGGGTTAACATTAACAACTCAACAAAAGTGTCTGGTGATAGAGTGAAATTCACTTAATATGAGACTGAGTGCACTTTCATGATGATGCGGGCTCGATGCGGTTGAATTCCAATGTCCACTTTAAACTTGTTTTCTATTCTTCTGACCCACCGAGTTGAAACCATTGAAATGTTCACCAAATTTACCGAGAGAGAGTCAGAAGTTTGTTGCTGTCGAGAACTCTCCGTAGTTAACAGCTATTTAGGGAAAACTCCAAAAACGCTTTTAATTAAGCTCTTAACATGTAATTTCCATTAAACATTCCACTTAAACGAAAACATTTGAATAATCGTTTTGGGTTTTACCGAAAAGCAAAATAAAAACAACATGAGCTGCTCAACAAAACAGAGAGAAAAAAAAAGTTGAAGCCGATTGGGGACGTTTTATGACTCGGTTTTTTATTTTTAATCAGCAATTAAGCAATGCTGAGTTTGGGTAATTCCTTGTGGAGCTTTTTTGAAGTTTGTTCGTATTCGGGGGGTGGCGAGAAACCGCAGAAAATGTTTTACAAAACTATCTGCTGGTAACAGTTGGGAGTAAAACGATTTAGGGCTCGCCTCTCGTTTGTTCATGGATTTTTTGGCGCCACAGGATGCGACAGGGGATGATAACGAGAAGTGTCACATTTAGCTTCGTAAATCAACAAATTTTAAACTTTTGAATATTTATTTAATCAGAAATTTCACTCAATCAAACCCAAAAACGACAGCGACGACCCTTTCGAACGTGTTTATGAATTTGCTAACCAGTTTCAATGGGAAAGCAATCAAAAGTGAATGCTTCAGCTTTTTCACAAGAGAAAGTTTTGCATAAACTTTCAACCCTTTCTTGATTACTTCCCGCTCGCTTGCCCTGCGAACTAATGACCTGTTCGAAAACTTTTTTAATTGGGTTCATGAGAGAGGGCCGTAGTTTTCAGTTATTCCAACAAGTTGAAAAGCAAACTTTGTTAAATTTCAGTCTCAAACTCTAAATTTTTCCGATTTAGGGATGAAAGTTCTTGCAATCATTTAAAATTTTTAGTTGGGTGCGATAACAAACTTGATTGCCTCTCTGTGTCGGCATTCAACGGCTCAAACAATGATTATGACTTTTTAAAATGACAAAACATCGAGAGGGAGAGAGAGAGAATGGGGAAACAAAAAACATCAGCAATTTTCATTTCAATAAAACTTAACGACTAACGGAAAATTCAATGCGGGAGAGAGAGGAAAAAAAAAGTTCGTCGTAGCTGGGGAAGTCGATTGTGTTCATGTATCGAGTGTTATCAGCCGTTTTTCTAAATGCCTCGCTCTATCAAGCTCTAGCTTTGCTTTGTTATTCGATCTAACATCGCAGTTTCCTCGCTTTTTTCCGAGAAGTTGCTGAAGAGCGTTTTTATGCGTCAGAAGTCAAAACCCTTTTTTCCGGTGGAAATTTTCATAAAAACTAATCAAAACATGGAAATTTTATGATATTGAATTTGAAATGAGTTTGATTCAACACTTTAGATGTGCTGATGTTCGCTTTTCTGTCATTTCTGGGGAATGTCTGTCAGTGTTGACAAATTAAAAAAATTCAAATTTAGCTGAAAAATAAAATTTGATTCCCAAGTTTTCCAAACATTTTTATATCAACGCAAAGCATTTATAATTAAATGACAATAACACGCGCTCTCTTATACCGTTAGCTTCTTCAAACGAGCAGCTTAATGATTCTCGAGACAAACTTACATGTTGTGAGAGTAAACTTTAAATTGAGTTTCGCAAGTTTCCTTAGTCAAAGTTTAGCTGGAACATCATGGTGCCGTATGTGGAGTTGAGCGAGGAGCCATCAAGCGATGATAATGAAAAATGTCGAAAACGATGAAAGTTCGTTCAAAGGAGATGTTTAAATAAAGTTCTTTGCTTTTGGAATAAGGTTAAAAGTTTTACTTTTACACAATAACCAGAAGTCAGAGATTTAACCATTTCGAATCATGCATTTGAGTTTAGAGTGCCCGAAGCTTTTTCTCTAGACATTGAAAACATCAAACATTGAATAGAAGAAAAAAACTAAACTCAAATAACTCAATTTGCTTATAACAAACTTTCAAAACAAACCTCAGCTCGTTTCGATCTCTATTGGGTCGAATGCTCAAACATTTAAACTTTACATGAAACCTTAAATCCCCGAGAATGACGGACGCCTTTACACTCCTCTCTCTCTCACACACAAATCACCGGAACGAGAGCCTTGAACGTACACCAATTTAAAGTTCATTCAGGTAGAAAAATCTCCCACAAAAGCTCGATGTGGAATGGAAAGCGGCCGAGTCCATGATTCATGAATAAAGTTGAAGGTAGAGAGAAAAAGGTCGAAGGGCAGTGAGAAAATAGTTTTGCTTCTTCATCTTTCTGCTCCGCTCGACTCGTCGTTCTAGCAGACCGAATGAAGCCGTAACAAAGCACAGGGATTTCAGAGCTTCAATTCATATTTTATTTACAGCTATACCTGCTCCACCCAACACACAAATTGAGATAAAACTTGAACGTTTACATGCAAAAACTACACAGAGCTCGTAAATCATGACAGCAAATAAATTTCCGAGCACTTAATTTTATTGAACGGAATTTGAGCTTTGAATTTAAATTAGCTCGTCCTCTGTTTAGTTCCGCTCTGTTCGATTCGACGTTGTGTTGTGCAATCTTTTCGAAGAACAAAATTGCGTAGTCGCCGCTTGGAAAGTTCTCGCTTTGAATTCAAATTACTCTGCAATTGTTATATGATTGCCATCGAAGCAAAAAGTTGTTGATTCACTTTGCCTCTCGCTCTCGAAGTTTTATGCAGTGAAAGAACTTGAGGCTGCACTTCTTAATGGAGATTAAAGTTTATTTCAACAGCATTTTATTGAAGGGATCAGAGAGTGCAAAGAGCTTAAACACTCCATAAAAACCGAGAGCTTTTGGAGTTTTCGATGGGGCAAGTCAAGACGACGTCACGTAGCACTTTCTTTATCACAGTCTAGTGAACACTAAACGACCGTTAATCACGATGACTAGGACTTTTCCTTCGTCTACTGTTTCGTCTCGACTACGTCGTAGGGTTTGTCCTCAAGCTTTTCTATTTATTATTTTGCAAAACCTTTTAACTTAAGAGAATTTTGAAAGTCTCAAATTTCAACTTTTCCATCCGAACAAATTTCGAAGTAAAATTATTTCTCGCAGGAAAATCGATTCTCTGATATAAGCGGCAAACATGAGAGAGCTTTCACCATCCTGTGTGCTTTGCGTTGAAAATGTTTTAATTGAAGTTCGTAGAATGTTTTGTCGAACGCTGAATGTAATTAAAACAAGTTGCGTAATTTTGTGTTCGTGCTTAGATTGATCGAAAAGTTTCCCGAATGCAAACTTCATCTCGACAAAGTTTGCTTGAAAACATTACGTTGCACAATTTGGGCTATTATAGTAGGAATTTCTCTTCGTCTCTCTACGACGTCGTAAGTTGCAATTTAGATATTTCAGACTAATGTGCACATGATGAAAAAGTTAGTTCACTGAGTTACATCAATTACTTGGAAGAAAAATCGGTTTCAAACCTCAAAAAACTTTTCAGCGACACCTTGGAGCTTTTCTACTTAAGTTTTAATCTTCTGGGAGTTGTTTTTTTCTCATTCGTTCATTTTTTTTGTGACGACAGGAAGCTTCAAAATATTTGAAAGCACTGACTGATTCACTGTCTCTCTGCTCTGTTCTACATTTAAACTCACATTCGTTTCGGAAGAGCATTTGGTGATAGATTTATAAATCATTTTGCCGCCACTAGAGACAAAAACACCTCTTGCACTTGACTTCTTCCTATTACTTCTCGTTACATATTCACATTCTTCTCAACTTCCTTCTACATAGCGAAAAAGTTTGATTAATTATTCATGATCCCGGAATCCTGGAAAAATTGTTCACAACAAAAGCACTCCCACATCCTTTGTTACAGCATCAAAAGAAAGCTCCTCGAATTGTTTTATTTTCCTGCTTTTATTTTTCTTTCGTCAAAAAAGTTTTCCTTTACGTTGACAAATCACAAAATCTCGTTTCTTTACTCCGCTTCTTGATGATGAAAAACTTCTAAGCGAAAACTTTTTTCATCTCTTGACATGTGAGTTTTCTTTTCCTGTTCTCATAAAAATTATTTGCTGATTAAATGCTTAAGCTAAGCGACTTAAATATAACAACGATAATTTAATTCTTCTGTCTTGCTGATGTGGATTTTAATATCGCATGTTGTTGTAATTAGTGCTTGGAGCGGCTCCGCGGCCTCTTGTTCCTCGACGAGCTCGTCCGCGATTCTGAGGAGATGGGAATGGTTGTTGCTGTGGACGACCTTGCATTCCTGAGTTGTGATTAAAAGATTAGTGGTTTTAAGGGATATTCATTGGATGATTAGATTAACTTACCGCCCATCATTTGCATTTCCTGGTTTTGATTCCAGATTATCGGTTGAATTCTGTTTCCTCCACGAGAAGACCCTCGATTCATTCTACCACCACGGTGGGGTGATGTTGGCGAACCTCGAGCGGTATTAGAGCGTGTTGTACGAGCTGGTTGAGGTTGCTCAAGCATATCAGCTTCGCTTGTATCATCCTAATTCGAAGAAAATATAAGAAACGAAATAACTTTGGAAATATTTTGTAACTTACATCATTTGATCCTGTAGCCAGTGGTTTCTCTCCTTCTGAGCTTACGCCATCTCCTCCTTCTTCCGTGTCTAACATTTTACTAGCTTCATCACCTGTTTCAGAAGTTGAAGCTCCATCATAATCTGTTGATCAAATTTAAAAATTTAGTTTCAAAGATTTAATCGAATTAATATAATTTACCATCATCAGCACCAGTGATGCTAATCTCAGGAACTTGACTCTCTTCTTGATTAGACGAGCCAGCAACAGGTTGCTCTTGTTGAATATCTTGATTGATTACAGTTGCTGACGAAATGCTTGACGATGTCGAGCTTGTGCTTGCAGAGTCGTTGATAAGGGAGTCGCCAAGCGACTGCTGTTGCGGAATATTTGGAACATTTCGTCCTCCGGAGATTGATCCATGCTCTTCAGATAAGTCGATGTGGGTTTCGTCCATACCTTCAACCATCGGACGAGAGGAAGAGCTTGAAGATGATGAAGATTCTCCGAAAGTGAATCGAGCAGCAGCGTGAGGAACTTGAGCTGGATGTGGAGATGAAACGACTTCTGAGAAACCATCACCTCTTGAACGATAAAGCGTGGGTGTACTTGGAACGATTCTATCATCGGATGCTTCATCCTGGAACGTTTGACTCATGAGCATTAAGTGTTGTGCTTGTTGGCGAGATGTTGAAGCATTAGGAGATTGTCGCCATTGAGATGTTGCCGATGGGCTCAAGCTTGTTCCTGAAGTAGATGGACCAGATTCTTCGCCACCATTTCCGTTTCCGCTGCCACTTGAAATGCTTTGAATTTGCTGTTGATTTTCTGTCTGACGAGAAGTTGATGATTCTCCAGACTGCGAGCTCTGACCGATAACAGCATCGACTGAGCTTTGATTTGGAACTTCCGAAATATCTTCGATTTCGACTTCATTGTTCGCACTTGATTGAATATCATCGATATCCGGGCCTTCATCCATCTCTTGTCGTTCCATCTCATAAGCATAATCAGTCTCAATGCCATCTCCTTCAATTCCTTCGTCTGGCATTACTTCATCGTCATCGTCGTCTTCATCTTCGGATGACAGAACGATTGCGTCGTCTTCTTGATCACGTTGCGAAGAGGTGGGCACTTGGTACTCAACTTCTAGTCCCGATTCAGAAACTCCCTGTAACAAAAAGAAAATTTATTTTAATTTAGCGTTTTTAATAAACTTAAACTCCTCTACTCACTACCTGAAAAGTTCCTTCCTGAATTCTTGTTCGCTTTAGAGGCAAGCTCTTGTCGACAGCATCATCGTTCGACGTCGAACTGTCTCCTTCGATTTCGCGCGGACGTTTGTGCGATCCGGCTTGACTGGTCGTCACTGTGTTGCTGCTCGACGCATGATGGTGGGTAGCAATGATTGGAGCAATCTGTAAAGAGGAAGGTCAGTTATAAATAGGTCAAACTAACAAAAACTTTTGAAATTACCGATGAGGTGCCAGATGTGCTTGGTGCTTGGTTGTCCAAGCTCAGCTGGGATTGTGATTGAGGGGTTTCAATTCGTGGCGAAACCAAAGCAACTGCTTGAGCAATCGGCTGACCTCCAGTTACAACTTGAATTGAGCTCTCAGTTGGTGGCGGTTGATCTACTTCATGTCCTTGCGACGAACTCTCAGCAGCATTTTGACTTGATCCCATCGGAGTGATAGCAGCGACAACAACAGTGGCAGAACTTGTAGCTGGCATGTAATCAGTGTGAGAACTCGTTGGAGAGCTTGAAATTGCCTCCCCAGGTTGAGATGCTGTTGTGTGCACTTGTTGCTGAGGTGGAACTAAAGCAGTGACACTGGCACAAGATGGAGCAGCGCTGGTTGATGAAGACGTTGATGTGCTGCTTCCCGATGTGGAGCCTTGCAGATTTGTAACGTTTGTTGTTGGCATAACAGCGGCAGTTCGATTTTGAACAGAGATTGGTCTAATCGAGGCAAGTGGGGTTTCTCCTGATGGCCCACTTCCACGCCACGGCTGAACAGTTGCTGATTGTTGACTCGGTCCTGCCATTGGTTTCACATTTGCAGTACGCGACGATGCATCTGTCGTACCTTTTTCCATTGTGCTCGTTGCTGGTTTTGAACTTTGTCCAGCTCCCATTTGACGTTGAATTTGATTGAAACGTTGCATCAAATCGCTCTTCTCCGATGCGTGTTCATTCATTTCCTTTTCAAGTCGTTGAATTCGTGAATCGTACTGAGCCTTAAGATTTCTAATGACTTGCTCATGCTCCTCCGTTCGTTGATCTAGAAGTGTCTTTGTCGATGTTAATTCGCGAGTCAGTTGATCGCGCTTCTGAGTCATTTCTGTCATTTTCGCTTTAGCTTGCGTTAAAACGGTCTTAACATTTTCATCTTTAGCCGCTGCAGCTCGAAGTTCTCCATTCTGTTGCTGCAGTTGACCATTTTCCATTCGAATAGCGTCAATCTCTTGTTGCAGTTGTTGAATTCGAGCTTCGAATTGCTTTTGATCTTCTTGAGTGCTGGTACTTGGCTCACCGCCAATAGCGACTTCACCGCTTTCGTTTCCAGCGATAGCACCAGAGTTTTCTTGAGTCTTTGATTGGAGTTCCAAGAACTGATCTTTATAACGTTTTGCTATAATTCTAATTTGCGTTTCTTTAGCTTTGAGTGAGCCTATTTGATTTTCCTTGCTTGCAAGATCTTCGGTCAGCTTCTTCATTTCGTCATCTTTAAGATCAGTTCGAACTTTAATATCCAAAAGTTCCTGGCTCATTCTAGCGCTTGATTGTCGGAGTTGGGCAAGTTCGTCTGATATCTTCTTGTTATCAACTTGTTGAGCTGACAGTTGACGTTGAAGATTGGCGATTTCATTATCAACTTTAACTTTTTCTTGTTTGACTTGAGCGAACTCCTCTGATGTCTTCTTGTGAGTGTCCTTCTCCATTTGAAGCATCTTTGCCAAATTTTCGCGTTCGCTTTGGAGACGCTTCCAATCATCAGGTGAATTTTTATTTGACCGCTCGAGGAGAGTATTTGAGCGTTGACGCCAACGAGTAGCTTCTGTTCGTAGAGCAATGTTTTCTGTTGAAAGTGCCTCGTTCTTTGTGTCAATTTCTCTGTTCTTTTCTTGAAGTGGAATGAGCTCGTCTTCAACTTTAGTGATGCGTTCTTGCAGAGCAGCAAACTTGATTGCAAGGGAGTCTCGTTCTTCTCTCAGGACTCGATTACTGTCTGTCATTGCATTTAGAGTTTCAACCTTTCTTAAAAGCTCTTCATGACGAGCACTGTTGAGAGCGCTTGTGTTGTCTGCAGGATTATTCATTAATGCAGCCTGTGAGTCGTCGAATCTCTTTTGAAGCAATTGCATTTCCGATCTCAAACGGATGTTTTCTGACCGTAAAATGTCGAACTTGGCAACTGCAATATCCTTCTCTTTGCGTAAATATTTGATGACTTGAAGTAATTGCTCGCTAGACTTTTCTTCATCTGTAGCGGAGGAACGATTCATGGAAGTATCAGCATCGACATTCATCGAGTCATCCATAGCTTGGGAAACGTTGATTGTAAGTTTCGTGCTGAGCTCTTGGATCTGATCGTGAAGAGCTTGATTTTGTTTATCTAAATCGACAAGACGTTCTTCCAACTCTGCTTTTTCTTTTGATAGAATTTCCTGACGCTCAGTCCACAATTTCTTTCCACTTTCGAACTTTTCTTCAGCAGATTCACGAGCCATCTTGAGACTTTCGAACTGTTGGTTAATTATGTTCATCTCATCCTTCAATCGCGACATTGTTTTGATGTCATTCGAGTGGAGAATCATTTCATTAGCGTACTTCTGCTCAGCCGCTTCAAGCGATGATGACAATGATGTCGACTTTTCTCGTAATTCGCGAAGCTCTCGGTTATTTTCACTGATCTTAATTAAGGACTCTTTCAAATCAAGTTGTGCTTTGTGGAGCTGAGTGCTTGTATCCCCAGCCATTAGCTGTCGATTGTTGATGTCAAGTGAAATCTCAGTCTCCAAATCGTTGACTCGCTGTTTAAGATTTGCTTCGCTCTTCTTTGTTTGAAGTAAATCAGCTTCAACGCGCGTCTTGTATTCTGTGTAGGTTTCGTTTATTTCGAGAAGTTGCTTCTCATACGACTCAGCCATATCGCAGTATTGTTTTGCATGATCCTTTGACATCGTCAGTTCTTTCTCGAGAGTTTCTTTTTCGACCAACACGTCGTTGAGTTTAATCTCCGCTTCTTTGCGCAGCTTGTTTGCTTGTGCTACGGGGTTGTCTCCTTGAGTTGGAGTCAATGACTCTTGAAGCTTTTTGCTCAGCTGATCAATCTTTTCTGATTTCTTCTCGATATCCTCTCGGGCTTGAATAAGTTCATCGTGATATTTCGTAGCGAGATTCTTTTCTTCTTCCATGCGTTCTTTGGCTGTTTTCGTCTCTCGTTCCAAGTGTGAAGAAAGTTCGCGGAATCGATCTTGCTCTTCTTGCAGACGGCGTCTCAAGGCTGAACATTCGCGCGTGAGTTCATCCAGACGAGTTTCCATTCTCATCTTTCCGTCATTTTCCGAACGCTCCATCGACGTTTTAATCATTTCGAGATTATTCAGAACTAAGCTGTTGCTTTGACGTTCGCGGTACAAGACCTCACGCTCAGCTTTCAAGCGACTTTCGCTGTCCTTCAACATTCGATTTTCTTGAGTAATCTTCTCGATCATTAGTTCCGCACGACTGAATTTAGAAGACGAGCTCATTGCTTCATCTCTTAGATAGGCCATTGCAGTTTCATGTTTTACAATCGTAGCTTCGTAGTTTTTGTTTCGTTCCTCAAGAGTTTGAATTTGTTTCTTGAACGTCGCAATATTCTTTTGTTGAAGCTTGACTTGTCCGTCTTGATGTTCGACTTGAGCCCGAAGCTTACAATTGATTGTTGACACTTCACGAAGTTCAGAGCGAAGACTGTCAAACTGCTTATTCATCATGTCGTCGTTCTCTCGCTTTTCTTTTCTGTAGTTCTCGTATTCCTCCTTCAGAGTCTTCAGCTCATGTTCGCTGTCTTTTATTTTTTGTTCGAGATCTGAAACCTTCTTGTTCTTCTCAGTAACACTCGAGTTAAGCCCAGCTGAGTTGAGACTGGTGCTGCTGGCACTTGGAGTATTTTCATCGTCGTCCATGAAATTGTCAGCCATGCTCGAGTTCTTGCTTGGAACTTTCTTCGATAAGTCGTTGTATAACTTCTTGTAATGCTCACGTTGGGAAATGCATTTCTCCATCATACGAGTCTGAAGCTCCATGTTCTCTTGCATTTCTTGAAGACGTCTAGTGTAGTTCTCAATCTTTGCCTCGTAGGTCGCTTGATCCATGTGACACTTCAGCTCATCCATCTCTTCGATTTTTGCTGTTAAATCGCGTACAACAGCAAGAAGTTGCGTATTGTTTTGCTGAAGTTCTGAGATGTCTCCGAATGTTACAAGTCGCTTGCTAATTACTTCGTTACCACTCATGTCAGAAGTGATTGAATCATCACGAGATGGTCCTTGACCGCCACGAGCTTGTTCAATGATTTGCAGCAAGTGACAGACTTGACGACTTAAGTCTTGACGATCACGAAGTAATTCCTTCGTCTGACTCTCAAGACTCTTGACTTTCATCATTAGCTCATCTGAATGTTGACGAATTTCTACACGTTCACGAATCAAATTATCAAGCTGGTTGTTGAGCTCGCTGTTCACTTCAGTTGCCTTCTCCAACTCAATCTCAGTTCGTTGAATAATCGGAGCCTTCTCTTGAATTTCTTGAAGAACTTCAGAGAATCTGAGCTTAAGCTGTTCGTAGTCTTTCTTAACACGTTGAAGTTCCTCTGTGGTATTGACATAGAGCGTGTAGATCTCGGTAAGCGACTTTCCAGACTTGATTAACTTGCTTGTGGTAGCAGCTGTTGGACACAACTTTTCAACAGCGATGTCAATATTTTCTTGTTGCGCAGCCTTCAGCAATTCATTGGCGTTCTTCAGTTCGTCTTTTAGCTCATCAACAGATTTTGTTTTCTCTTCAATTTCTTGTTGGAATTGAAGTTCCATTTGCTTGTACTTTGTCTCGAGATTTCCGTATTCGTCAGTTGCTTCTTTCAATGTTGCTTTTAACTCTGACACAACAGAATTGATATCACGCTGCTCATCAAGAATCTCTTCACTCTTCTTCTTGTAGAGCTCAGCTAAACGTTCCTTAGCCAAGAGCTCTTTCTGATACTTCTCCATCATGCTTGTGAACTCGTTGCCATGTCCCAAAATCTTTTCAGACATTTCCTCGATTCTTGTGTTAAGTGAGGCGTTCGATTCAGTCAAGTGAGAGATCTGCGACGTTAGGATGTTGATTTCTTCTGTTTTTTCGTGAAGTTTGGCTTCGATTGTCATGGTGCGGATAGTCGATTCTGAGCGGCATTTCTGAAGTTCTTGAACGTTACGGTTGAGATCAGTTGTGAGCATGTCGATTTGATTTTGCAACAAGACACGCTCCTGTTCGAGTCTCTTCTCCTAAAAAATTAATGTTTATTAGATTAGGTCTAAGAGTATTTAGAAATTGATGACATACCTTGAACTCAATGTTGATTTCTTTATGTTGAACTTCATCGTATTTTGAAAGTGCTTCGCATTTTGAGTTTATTGCCGTCTGCAGTTGTTGTTTTAATGACTTGATGTCAGCTTCCATTCGCTCCACTTCAAAGTTACGACGTTCAACCATTTTCATGAGCGAATCGCGTTCATCTACGACTCCATGTCTATCTTTACGATACTCGAGAATTTCCGTCTCGTAGCGTTTGAGGCTTTCAGTCATTTTTGTCACTTCTTGCCGTGACTCGTTAAGCTGCTCACGCAATTCATCAATGCACGACTGCGCAGACTGAGCTTTCGCAAACTCATCTTGATGTTTCTCTGTCAGTTCTGCAATCGTTGTCTCGTACGCCGTTCGGAAACCGTCTACAAATTCATTTCAGGTTAGAATCAACAAAATAAAGCCAATTAAATATTAATTAAGAGATAATGAGTGCAGAGGCTCAGAAGAGTGCTGATAAAGTTAGAAAGTTTCAAAATGAAAGTGCAACATCATAAAATTACAAAAACAACAATCCCCGCCAAAACAAGATTTTGGGAAATGTTGTCACACAAAAACTAGACAATCAATTAAATATCTAGTTTGATTGATTAATTACTCAATTCAGTGGACTTCCAATGAACTGATTAGCCATATGAAAAATGTGACTGAACTTGCAAAAAACGTCAAGATCGAAGCCATTGTTTGCGGCTTTTTGAAAAGAAAAATTTCATTCGAAGACACGCGACAAGAATTCGCGATTAAACTTATCGGGATCTCAAGAAATCTGTTTTTAATGAATATTCAAAGTTTGTCTACATCACGACTTACCCAAATTTGTTCTCTGCGTCTCGTAAAGTGCTTTCATCTCCAAGAACTCAGAGAAGAACTCTTCGTATTTGGTGCGAATTTCATTTGGCAATTTTTCGAGATCTTCTTTCGTCAAAACGCGTCTTGAGATAGCAGATGATGATTCATCTGAAGCCATCTTGACTTTTCACGTTAATTAATCTTTTCCGATTCAGTTTTTCACGAGTTTTTTCAATAAATTTGTGGCTTTTTAAATTTATGTGTCTCTAAGAGTAGTTGAATTCCCTTGAAGCCTGGGGACGAAACTACGCAAAGTTTCAAGATTTCGGCCAAAAGTCTTGAAAAAATAATTTTGTCCGAAAAAAAATAAGATTCACTGACATTTAAGCTATCAAAGGATATTGAAAACCATCGAAGAGATATGACGGATGTTGTCAATAAAAGCAGCAATGACGAGAGTGAAGAAAAGCAGCGCACTTTGGTAAGTAAACAAAAAGCATTGCGTTACGAGAACTGTCGGTTAATTGTACAATTTCTCCTGAATTCGGATGAATTGCAAAGCGCTTTGTGTACATTAGTCTTTCACTGATCAATAACGTCTTATAAAGTTTATGAAAATGACACGAAAGTGCCAACATACGTAAATATTTTTTTGATAAGATGTTTTCTTTTTCTTTCGGAACCATCTTTGCAGAGTTTGACTGAAAATTCTCCAACGTCAGCTGGCATCGAATCAGAATATGACACAGCAAGCACGAATTCACGTTCAGATAATGAACAAGACGAGTATGAAGATGACGAAGAAGATAGCTTAGATGATGAGGCTACGGGTGAGGCGTAATTAATTTGTGTTTGTTGCCGCATTTTCACAATTTTCTCCCACGCAAAATATTTTAGATCAAGAAGGTGATGCAGTTGACGATGAACGTGAATCGGGTGATGGCCAGGAAGAGCTTGAAAGTGAAGGTGGAACGAAGAAGAAAGTTGATCACGATGAGGATCGAAGTAATCCACAATATATTCCTAAGAAAGGAACGTTCTATGAACATGACGACCGAACTGTTGAGGATCTCGACGCGATTGAACCGACTGAAAATTCAGAGAATCCAGCAAATAGCAACGAAGCGTTGTCAAACTCAAGTAAAATACTTTCGACACAAAACCAGAAAGTGATTCCGAAGACGAAGAAAGATACGGATCGATGGACTCATGATCGTTTCAATGAGAATGAACAAGCTCCTAAGTCAAGATCTGAACTCGTCTCAGCCTATGGATACGATATTCGTAATGAAGACTGTGCCCCACGTCCAAGGAGGCAACGTCGCTATGGTCGACACCAATCAAAGTACGACAGGAATTGGGAAGATGAAGAAGCTTACAAGAAGACACAAGCAATGAAGCTACAAACTCGTCGTCCGTTACGTCCTGAAGATTTCCCAGCTCTAGGAGCGAAGAAAGCACCAGCCAGAAGACGCTCAAGTCGTCCTCAAGACGAAAATGATCCTCAACCAGGTTCAAACTATCGCTCACCTGTGAGAAACAGAGAACATCGACCACGAGATGATCGCTCTGAACGAGGAGATCATGGCGATCGCATGGATCGTCCAAGAGAGCCTCGTAATCAACGTTATAATAACGATACGAGCAATAATAACAACAATATAAGAAATAATGTTAAAGGCAAGAAGAACATAAATTTCAATCACAACATTGAGTTCAAGAATCAGAACAGAAAGAATATTAATTATGAGTCGACGCAGCCGAAGAATAATAATGTTCTGAATCAACAAATGCAGTCTTCAACGTCATCACAGCACGCTCAGTCTTCACAAGGTGGTCATGCTCAACAGCAATCTGGTCAGCGATATAATAACGAAGCTGCACCAGTTTCTTCGATGAGCTTCACGAATAGTAAAATGAACAATGCAACGAGCAACTCGAGTGCGACATCAGCCGGTTCCTCTCGAACAATCCTAAACTTTGATAACTCATCTGGAAACTACGGACGAGGAAGTCGTGAAAAAGATGTCAATAGTCAGCATCAGATGCATCAACAACAACAGCAGCAGCAGCAGATTACAAGCCAGGCTCCTGCAATGTCGCCCAACAAAAATCTTCAATACACTGATCATCAAATCGATCAAATGAAGTTAATGGAGAAGAGCTATCAACAACAACAAGGAAAGACGACTAACTTGAACTTGAATCAAGTTCCTCCGCACCAGCAACAAATGAACAATGTGCCAGAGGTACAGATGATAAATAACTCGGAAATGACTCGATCGAAACGATACTCAAGCTTGCGTCAAAGACCGAATCTCAATGATGCACAACAGCCGCAAAATTCTTCGTATCATCAACAACCACAGTATGAGATGGAACCAACACATATTCAGGCTGTTCAAGCTCCGTCTTACATCCCACAGCAGCAGCCAACGCAACAAGCTCCAGCTAATATGATGCCACCTCAAGCTGTTCCTCAACCGGCTGCTTCAGGAGCAAATGTTCAGCAACAAACTCAAGCTCCTAAATATCAAGCAGCGTATTACGCTGCTAATCCAGCTAATGAGTACGCAGCTCAGCAAGCAGCTTTGATGAATGCAATGGTTGAGAAGTATCAGTATCAACAACAGCCAGCTCCTCCTCAATACTTGCCAACTCAACAGCCACAACAAATTTACATGCCCACTCAGAGTCAGCCAGCGCAGCAGCAGCAAATTCTCAACTATGTATCAACGATACAACCACAAGCACCAGCAGCCGCTCCTGCCTATCCGCAATACACGAATTATCAAAATTACAACATTCAGCCGCCAACTGCAGCTCCAGTCCCACCGCAGCCCTCTCAAGCCCAAACACAACCGCAGACTACACAGCAACCTATTTATCAAACGCAAAGTGGATTGACGTACTTCCCTAACGCGCAAATTGCTCCGACACATCCTCAAAGAATTATTCAGCCGCAAAGGTAAATTCGTTTTATGAGAAATTGTATTCAAATTTCAAAAATTTTCTTTCTCATTAGACGACCAAATCCGATTCCTATTCTTGCTCCACCTGATCACAAGAAAACTCAAGAAATTCCGCACGTTCAGAGTGATAACAACATCGACAGCGAGAAGGGTGTAAACAGCGCTGAGAATATCGATCATATTCTTGATAACATGTTTGTCCAGAGACAACCGTACGAACCGACAATATCGCTAAAAGAAGCTCAGACGCCACAAACCGCAAGTGATGAGAAAACTGACGAGCAACTTAATGACGGAATGAACGTGAGTAACTGCAACTTCGCAAAAAGAGATATTAAATTTAAATTTTCTGTTTTTCTCAGGCTATGACCGTGAGTGATGACAAATCCGACGCCAAGTGAATTTTGCCATCTCAACGGTTTCTTCGTTAGGCGCATTTTAATTAATATTTTATTCTTTTATGCATCCTTTTCATAAAATTAACTTTTTTTGTCTGGTTTTAATTTGTAATCATGCGATTTAAAAGTTCAATAAAACTCACAAATAGCAACGTCAAATTGGTTTAGTTTAACTGAACAATCGACTGACAATATTTTTTTACAGCAATCAGGAATCATCGTGAAATCATCTGAACAGAAAACTTCTAAACATTTTGTAGCGCCAGTTTGTCAGGAACGTGCATCACCATCATCGAAACATCAACTCGAGCCCATTAGAAATCGCCTTCTAAGAAATGATTCAGAAAGGTGTGAAAAGATTGAAACGACTCGTGTTTGTTAATTTAATTATTAAATTTTATTTTAAACCAACTTTTGCTCTTAAAATTATTTACGTGTACAATGAGTAAATTAATCAAATTGAAAACAATCCTCTAGAAGGTGAAATCGGTCTTAAGACTTTTTTCTTGTTAAGATTTTCTCCAATTCCTTTCTGTCGACTCCTTTTAATGTGAAAAATTTCAATTTAAACTTTCTTGTTACGTGACTAAATCTCAATTCTTCAAACTTTCTATTCATGGAAATCAAGATTTTAACTTTTTCTACATCGATTGAGACGATGCTGAGTCTGGTCACATTCGGCATTGACTGTAACAAAAAATTAAAGCTGACATCGTCAACATTATATTCCAGTGTCAGATCAGTGATTGTGTTTGACTTTTGTTTAGGAATATCGTCAACGGAGAAGGAACCATAATTATAAAGACATAAAAACTCGAGCTTCGGCAAGTTCATAATCTCCTCGAAAAATTCTTTTTCTTTGTTCACAAAACTGATCGACAACATTTCGAGATCAGTTTGCAACTTAAGAAAGTTGTGAAATTCGATGCAAACCTCTTCGTCTCCTTCATAAATTATCCTCCAACTCTTGAGTTTGAAATGAAATTTTTTCCAATATTCACCCACAAAGAAACAATTTATGTAACGTGAATTAATTGATAGAATTTTTAGTTTGACGAAGTACTCAAGCATTTGTATGAAAATTATTATGGGAATGCCATAATAATCATAAAATTCAATTTTCTCGATTGCAACAGAATTTCGAAATAATCTGGAGTAACCATTGTCTATGTACCCAATGTTTACATTAAACAGAATCAAATGTTTTAGTTTTGGAAACTTTGGAGCTCCGTGTTTAAAAACTTTGTGTATTATGTCGTCTAAAAATACGTGTTTCTTGCTACCTATATTACAGACATCAATGCTTTCAACTGATGATTCGATTGATTTGAAAAATTTGAAAAAATCTTCTGCTTTTTTAAAACAAACATCAAGTGAAACATTCTTCCAGTCGTGAGACTTTTCATAGAAAAAAGCAAGTTCCGATGTTGTTATGTAGTCTAAGTCGAATGGACGGCTTGAATCGAAGTCTAATGCTCTTCGTCGAACTTCAATGCTCTGATACAATCTTGAGCTATTTTTCAGCAAATTATAATCTTCCGGTAACAACAAACTGTGTCTTTTGAAGACAATTTTTATGTTTTTCATTAGCACTACCGACGAGGCGATGCAATTGTACCAACTTGGACAGACTTCAGAAAGATTTAATAATTCTTTGCCGTTGAAATCTTTGAGAATCATCTCAGAAATGCCAAGAAAACGTGAAAAATGTTCCAATGGATCCAAGTTATTCATTGCCACTTCACTAGTTGCGTTGGGTGCTGAGCTTTGGTTCATCTTAATATTTATCTAAAAACAAATAAAAATGAAATAAATTTAAAAATATTTTTGGAAACTTTAAGATGTTACCTTTTCGAATGTTAAGAGCGAAATGAGTCGAACGGTGTTAAAAGTAGTGTCCTACGTATGGAAAAATATGAATGAAAAATCCTCAGATTTTCGTCTCTGTGGTTCTGGGGTAGTCATTAATTCATTTATGATTCAAGATAATCCAACCAAAATTAGCATAACTGAAATCCCTCCGTGCTAAGTCAAATAGCCGAAGACCTCCTTAGTTTATTTGTCTCGGAAAATTGTAATTTATGGCAAATTACCCCAACAACTAAGCTAAGACCTTCAAGAACAATAATAAATTTATAAGGATAAAAAGGAATTGTTGTAGTTATAATTATTCAGGATTCACTGGAATGAATTTACCTGAAATGTCTAATTTAAAAACGCCCTCAACGAAATAAATGCAAATTGATGTCATGAAGGTGCATCAACATCGTCAAAATATCAACTCGAGTGCAATAGAAATCGCCTTAGAACATGTATTTACTAGTCGCAAATTTTATTTAAGCGCTGACATTTTCTCGATAATAAATCGAATAGACATGATTTCGATCCTTAATTTCCGTTATAGTGTTTGTGTTCTTGCTCGTGTTTATTCTTTTGCTTTCAGTTCCCGGTTGACTTCTAGCACGAGAACTGTACGTTCCAACTCTTTTGCCTATGACTTCGACGTTGGCTATGGAATTATATTCTTCTGGAATCTCAAACGAATGAATCAATTCAAAATCTCCAGTTAAAGCTTCAGCATTTCGTTGATGATCAACAACAACACGAATGACATCCTCAAGAAGTCTTTTCGTGATCATTTCGACCACAACTTTTGAAAAGTAAAGAGCTGGAGCCGAGTTTATCTCAATTAAAATCTATCAGAGTCAAGTAGAGATTAATTTTTAAAGAAAAATTAAAACAAAAAAATCTTTAAAAGCAAACTGTTCGCTTACCGGCTCGTAATCACATCCGATCATAAAGTCTGCGCCATTTAGTTCAAAGTTATTCACTGTCATCACGGTACCTTCAAGACTCGCCGAAATTACAGCGAGAAGATTCTTCTTTATCCCTGGCAAAATCTGATTATGCCAAATATGAGGTTTTTCGATCGATTCGAAGTACGCGATGAGCTCACTTAAAGGCCACATATTTTCTTTCGCATTGGGGACAATGTCAATTGGATTCATGAAGTGTTTTTGAATCGCATAATTGGTCACGTGAACTGAACGATGTAAATTATCTAGAGTGAAGACTGGAGTGCTAAACTTGACGTAACAATCGCGGTAAAACCAAACATCAAGATATCCATCGCGAATGAAGGTCATGAAGTAAATTCTGATATCAAATTTTCTTTTGTGGATCAGCAAAGGTTTTTCTGAAATGCAAAAAAGTTTTCTGATTTAAAAAGTTAAGGAAATTTGTTGAATAATTACCAATATATTTCTGAACAACGAATTTGTTCCTGGAAACTTTTGTTTCCTTTAAAATCTTCTCCTCATTGTTCATTAAAATCACTCCATGACCACTTGAGTGTCCGATCGGTTTCATAATCCAAATATTAAAATATCCATCATACTTCATGAAAGGCCATTGATTTAGAATCTTTTCAAAGCATTTGCTAGCTTGTTCTTTGCAGTCTTCGATTGCTATGCTACTCTCGAACTTAAATCTTCTTGATCCGTTCTTTATCTGACGGATTTTGTTTATGAATTCGTCTTGCTTAAGAGGACATCTCGAAGTAACATCAAACAAATTCGACGTGTCGATGTCATCGTGATTTGCTATTTTTATCATGAAATCAATTTTCTGGATAGAGAAATCAATGCATTCGGTTGAAATTGCGTTATCGCATGTTGAGAAAAGTGACGGAAAGTCAACGTGCTCGTGTAAGAAGAAAATAAAACTTGTGAACACAGTTCGCCGAAAATCTTCCAAGAACTCGTCTCTTGATGATTTGTCACAAATTATGTGAGATCTCTGGCAACTCAAATCCGTCAAGTCGTCTTGATGAAACCAAGCATAACTTTTTGAAATGTTTTCAAGTCCATCCTTTGCTGTGAAGTTCAATGGAGGCTTTCGTATGACTGTGTTGACAAAGGGAACAATGTTTCCGACTTGTTGAATAGGCCGTGATTTTGGTTGCCAAATAAAATGATGCGGACAATGTCTCGCTTGCAAAGCCAGCATACTTTCTTCAGTTGATGGCTTCATCAACGAAAGTCTTTCATCTGTTACCTTTTCGATCCATTCACGAGCCAGCAAACTTTTCCGCAATATTTCGTGTCCTCCGAGAATCATGAAAATCTTTTTGCTTCTTTTAGCTTTCTCTACCTTTTCCTCAATTTCTTTCATGTTTCTTCCCTTTCTGTTAACTAAAGATGTTGATCGGAATGCCATGGCAAATGTTTTAAAGTAATTTTACAAGAAATTTTGTTTGTCTAAATTTTTTTTCTGCAATTTTTGTTTTCTAAGAATTTATTCTAAGTTGTCTGAGATTAATTTTTATAAAGGAAAAGCTTTTTAAAATTGTCAAATTGCTTTCAAGCGAAGTGATCACAATCTTTTCAAAGAAGAACTCCAAGGTTCACTCCCATCTACACAAACAGACAAGATACATTGACTCAAAGAAGTAGTGGCTCCAGAGAGGATCGCACTCACGACCTCCGCATTATCAGCACGGAGCTTTAACCAGCTAAGCCAATCGGTAAGATATTTAGGAAGATAATATTGGAACCGATCATATTCTTGATAACATGTTTGTCCAGAGACATTCTTATAAAACGACAATATCGCTGAAAGAAGCTCAAGTGATGAGAAATCTGACGAGCAACTTAATAAAAAACGAGCAACGTGAGTTACTGCAACTTCGCAAAAAGAGATATGAAGCTTAACTTTTCTGTTTTTCTCAGCTTTGACCGTGAGTGATGACAAATCCGACGCTAAGTGAATTTTGCCATCTAAGCGGTTTCTTCGTTAGGCGCATTTTAATTAATATTTTATTCTTTTGTGCATCCTTTTCATAAAATTAACTTTTTTGTCTGGTTTTAATGCGATTTAAAAATACAATAAAACTTCCAAATAGCAACGTCAAATTGTTTAGTTTAACTGAACAATCGACTGACAAAATTTATTACAGCAATCAGGAAATGGAAGTTTAAAATTATGACTATAAGTACATGTTGGATCCTCTTCGTAAAGACAAGTGTGAACAGTGATCGTGAAATCATCAGAACAGAAAACTGCTAAACATTTTGTGTTGTTCGAATCAGCAGTTCCTGGCATTAATTTAAAGTCTTCGTATTCACAAACGTCGACACATTCTCCCGAGTCGCAATCTAAAAGTGATCACGACATTGAAACAAATTTCATTCCAAGGCTAACTTCTCACCTTCTCCAATTGAGTTTAAGATTGTAAAAGAAGTAGAAACTACTAACGACGAGCAAATAATTATTAACACAACTGAAGCAAGAAGAATCGACAGCAAAGACTTCATCTTGACCGAAACTATTTTCGACTGACAGTTGATTGAGATAAAAGAGAAGAAACGAGAGCTGCAGCAGTGCCAACCTTGATCGGTTACAAGAAAACCTGAAATCTTTTCAAGTTCACTAAGACTTGTGTTAGACAGGAAGAAAATTTATTTTGGATCTTTTAATAAAAATTACGATTGAATAATCATTTGAACTCCCTCCACCTTTAAATCAAACATCAGAAGCTGATAATGTTCTGTTTGAAACTTAGCAAATCTCTCTACTCGAATAAAGATTTTCGCTTCTGTTTAGTTCCACAGCATTCAGGGAACAGCTTGGTCTTGTCTTTGTTAACGTATTCATATTGACCTGTCACTGTAAATTAAAATTATTCATAAAGTTTCTCTCAATTCTGAAATAAATAGAATTTTCTTACTGTCGAAGGGGCATGGACTGATAGTAATGCTGAAGTCGCTGTTGCAATGGAGAAGTCGGCATTTCCCTGGCTGATTCAAGCTCTCACTTGGAAAGATTTTTACGTCATCCCAAGCGCAGTGAGAATTGCAAACTCCTTCGATGCAACCCTCAGCTCTCGTATTAGGAATAATCGGCTGCGACACTCCGTGAACCAAAGCGATAAATGCGCACAAACAAATATTTACGAGAATCGTTTTCATTGTGACAACTTTCAAAAGAAGACTGATCACTAAACTCACATTCGTCGCATCTTAAATCAGTGGAAAATTTGAGAGAATCTAGAAGCTCTCGTTGAGAATCTGAAAATCGTTAAAATGTTTGTTGCGGTCAAGCGATTTCGTTATCATAAATTATTTTATTTTAGGGCTTTCATCATGAGCACAATCGAATTCCACAGCAATCGGGATAGCTTAGCGAGTGATCAGCTCCAATCCATTCGCATTTTCGGTCTGCATCGTTACATCCACTGAAAGTTATTGTGAAATCTTCTCCGCAATGAATCTCTCGGCATTGTCCAGGTTGATTGACCGTCTTCGTCGGCAGGATTTTGAAGTTGGACCATGAGCAGACATCAACCCCTTCAGCGTTTTTTCCTTTCGTGTTAATTATCACTGAATACGAATAAACTGAAGTCGTGAGAAACAACAGAACGATTAAAAATGCAGCTAATCTTGTATTCATTCTCTTTGCGGTCTCTCGCGACAAATTAAAGTCTCCAACTAATCGTAGAAGCGTAAACAACACAATCTATTGAACTTGAAATCTTCTTCTTATTGCGAGAGGAACCAGTTTCCGAATCTTTTTGTGAATGAATTGTGAGAGACTAAGGAAATGAATTGAAAGCTTCCCACACTTTAAAGCTTAACGATCATTCTAATTTAGCAAGAATAAAAAGTTCTTTATTTCATCTTCCTATCTATTTTCTAAACTTTTATCTCAATTAATGTTTCTCCATTGTATTAACATTAACCGAACAGATTTTCTGAATTAACCGGCAGTTACAAGAGTTATATTAAAATTAAATATATTTTTGTTTTGAGAAACAACTCATTTTCAATTCTTGGACTAACTTTGCTTGATAAAATATAAAATTTGTCCATTGAGTTATTTGTGCAAACTAAAAATCCAAACTTTTGTGTAAATTAGCATCTGACATTGTTGAAAAATTAGGCAGTTTAAGTTCTGCTGGCGCGCAGTTTTCCCGAAGCTTTAGATGCAATGGGGACAGATTTGAGAACAGGCTTCTGTAAGTCACGTTGTAATGTTCGGGTCTCGCTTTGTGAATTGCATTTGATGATTTCCTTTCGTTTTTTTCTTTCGTCTTCTGCGTTGAAATTCTCAGCTTGAAGTGCCTGTGGAGATTAAAGATTAAGTAACAATAATGAAAATGAAATTCAATTGACTTACTAAGGCTTGTTCTAACAACTTTCGTTCAGTGCGAGGCGAAATTAATCCAAAATCAAAGAGCGAGTTGAGGTGAACAATAAAGCATCGAAGCAGATTCATGTTGATGAGTTCTTTTCCATGTTCCTTCAGGAAAAGTTCGCAAGCCACCTCAATTTGACAGTCTCCAACGAATCTGGAATCAATTAAACTGAAGACCCGATAAGGAACTTGATTCGAATTGCAACTCACCCGTGCTTCATGAGATGAAGATTCCAGAGCTTCATCAATTCCTTTTCGCCTCCGTTGACATCGATGAACTCATCAATCATCTGTTTGGTCGTACGCTGAAGCCACTTTGGATTAGGTTCTCCTTCGGAATCATAGTCAAGCTCCATTGGAAGGATTGGAATGCAAGTTTCCGAATGATAGTAGATTCTGTTGTGTCCGCTAAAGTATTGTCTCGTCTCTAAATCGTTGTCATCATTTTCAGCGAACTCGTTCATCTTAAAGGAAGGTTTACGCGGTCTGAACACCATGATGCTTGTGGCGACATTACGACGAGTTGGATGTCCTTTTGAGCCACCAAGAAGAACGTCATGAGGAGCTCCACTGTACGAGCCATCGTATGAGTCATTAACGTAAACATCAATTCGTCGTACTGAGTCTGGAGATTCGTCGATGTATTGAAACAAGAATCTGGCATGGCATGACCTTAAATGCTTCATCAGCGAATAAATTCTTATACAATTAACACTGCACCAAGGACAAACGAAATCAGTTCGCTCTTCCATGCGTTGCTTAATGCTTTGGTTGACGACAAATTGGAAAATGTATCGCTCGGACGAAGGCTCAACTTTCACAATCACTTCTGGCTCGAGAGTTTTTATTTTGGGATCTTCAGAAATGTTGATTGTTGATGAATTTTCTTTGTTATTGTTGTTGAACTGATCGCTGATGAACTTTGGTTTGGGAATGGTATGCTTCTGCTTATCGATGAGGCCATCGCTCCACTCAAGATAAATAATAATCTTTGCCGTCTTCTCGAATTTAGAAAAAGGATTTGAGAGTTCGATGTCGTCCGTCGGCACCCAATGTTTGTTAACTTCTTCAACCCACGACTCTGTTCGTGCTTCCCAGTTTGATGTGTGCGATGACTTAACGCGGTCTGGATCCAAAGCTGTAATTTGATACATTCCAGGAAGAAGAAGATTCCGCCCTTGTTTGTCAAACACTGGCAGCTGTGCACAGTATCGAAGCTTATCGAAATTTCCTTTCTTAGCGTCACTTGTGTTGTGAGATAAGTTCCCGCTTACTTCAATATGGAATGAAAGACTAAAAGTTGTCTGAGTGTTTTCTCCAAATTGAAATAAATCATGAGACACGTAAACTGCTGGAAGTTCTGTAATTGCGTTGCTGTTCACATTTTTTACATCGACAGTTGATCTCCCAATTGGATCGACATTCGGCTCGAGCATTCCTTCCTTTCGACGCTTATGGGAAGTCCTTTCCAGCTTGGTCACAACCTCCACGCGCTTGACATTTCCGTCTAAGTCATCATCCTCGAAGTTGAGAAAACCAATCACAAGATTCTCGTTGCTCTTGAAGGTCTCCTTTCTCTTCTTGATGTTGTCGAGATGAGCTCGCAACTTCGACTCTTCTTTGTCCGTATCATTTTTCATGAGATTTTTAGCAAACTCTTTGCGTTTTTCGACTTGTTTTTGGTTTCTCGCACTCCGTCCTCGCATGTACGACAAATTACGATGCAAGAAAAGTGGCTAAATAAGGAATGTTTTCGGGTTAATGCACCGATCAGACAACAACAAAAAATCCTTGAAAATTCAAAGAACAGTGAATTGCTCAATTTTCGGATAACGCTAATCTTACTCACCGATGAAATGAAACGTGTTCGCAGATATCGATAAATCTGTGTTGGTTCTGTGAAAAGAAAATTTCATGTTTAAGGTTTCGCGGTTGAATAAAAACAAAGCGTCGGAAAAATAAAAACTTACTAATGAAAGTCTGGCAGAAACGATCTCCCTCCGGTGGTGCGACTTCATCTTTACGCGATCTAAACGTGTCGCTGCTTCGGGATCGCTTCATTTTAATGCCAGCTTCTCTTTATATGCAATTTCTGTTTTTAAAAAGAGTTTGATCGACAGATACTTTTTTCACTCGAGTTGTTAAAAACTGACTGACTGTCACACCAAAGACAACTCAAGTCATAGACGAACACAGAGAAAAATCTAGACGGTACTTGTTAGAATTTTATTCAGAAAGTTTTTAGTTTAAGACATTTATTTCCTGAGAAGAATTGTTGAAGATAATGTCAATCAGTTGTTAATCTTATCAAACAAAATTTATATAATTAACTTCTATAAGTTGTGAACTCATTGAATAAACTTCGAATATTTTCAAATATTTCCGTTAATCTTTCTCTCGAAAACTTGAAACCCAATCCAATGCTCTAAGTCAGGAAATATTTATTTGTCTTTGGCGTTTATTTTCTTGTCATATCTTCTACACCTTTGAACATTATTAGTCATTTGTCTTTATATCTGTTAAGGCTTCAGTTTGTTTAACTTGAGCAATTAAGTCTCTTATGTCGTCGGAATGTTTAAAAAGTTCTAAAAACTGCGAATTATGTCTCATCACGACATGGAATGCGGGCTTCTTCCAGTTCCAGAAACACACCCTCTTGCTGTTAAGTGATAAATCGCTGATAATGGAAGCAAGTATCTGTCGAATAAAATTAATATTGCCAATTAAGAAACAGGTGTTTGTTAGATAAGTTGGAACTCACTTTCGCCACTGTTGAATCAATTGAACTCATGTAAGCACCGTTGATAACGACAATATTGGCGTCACTAAAATCAATTGTCGACTTCTTGATTACAACGGATTTGAAGTATTCCGCTGATGAATAGATTAAGCTTTGATCCGGTGTTACAATCAGAACCACTTGGCCGTTGATTTTCTGGACTTCAAATGAAACATTAGGACGAGAAGTGTTGTACAACGTGAACAGAACATTAATTGCGATTCCAACGAGAATTCCGTATTCTAATCCAATCCAAAGGGAGAATCCGAAAGTCGCGATGAATGGAATGAAATCAATTCGCTTGGTTCGATAGATTTCGACGATTTCATGAAATTCGAACATTGAAATCATCGCTGCGATGATGACAGCTGCTAAAACAGTTTTTGGAATGAAGTAAAAAGTTCCGGTAGCAACTCCCAAAGCCAACAGAACCAGTGCACCTGTAAAACAACCGCCGAATTGAGTTCGTACACCAGATGCATTGTTAACAGCTGTTCGAGTGAATGATCCAGTAATTGGAATCGACGAGACAAAGGAACCAGCAATATTGCAAATTCCCAAAGCGACCATCTCTTGAGTAGCGTCAATTTGTTTTCCTTTACTAAAAGCCTTGGCAATCGAGACGCTCTCGAGAATTGAAACTAAGGGAATCGTTATCAAAGACGTCCCAAGGGCTTTAAACATATCAAAGAAGCCGTAATGTTTGTCGTTAAACTCAGTTGCGAATGGTGGCGGTCCGAAAGGCGGCAAACCCTTTTGAATCTCTCCTGTCAGTCGGAAAGGTGTTTTGCCATTTACGTAGAAGATGTAAGCCACGACGATCCCGAAAATGACGATGATTGCATTCCGAGCGATCGCTAAATATTTGAAGAACATTGGCCAGAGTTTAATTCGGTTCAGGTTTTTCATTCCGAGAAGAATAATCAACGAGATGATTCCGAGTAATGAATCTCCTAGTGTAACCTCATCGTAGTTAGCAAAAAGATTCTGCCATGAGTCGATAAACTCGCTGGATGAGCCACTTTTGATTCCAAGGAGAGGCTTGATCTGACTAGTTCCGATGGTCAAAGTCGCTGCTGATATAAAAGCTGTCACTGTCGGCACAGAAATAAATTGAACGAGAAATCCCAAGTCGAAGAGTCCCATGAGGAAAATCACTGAGCCACTAAGGAATGTGCCGAGAATTGCAAAATCAACATTAAGGTTGACGACTGCGGAATGTATCATCAAAGCCATAATTGCCGTTGGACCAATTGTGATATCTTTGCAGCAGCCGAAAATAGCGTAAACAAAACAACCTGTCGATGAGTGTTTGCGGTAACAACTAGAACGTTCAAATATTTACAGGTTCTTACCCATGAAACTTGAATAAAGTCCATACTGTGGCGGCAATCCAGCTATAACTGCATAAGCGATTCCTGTAAAATGATTTGGTTAGAAAGATTAGATAAAGAAAAATCAAAACAAACTTCACCTTGAGGAATTGCAGTTAAGCCAACACTAAGTCCAGCGACAAAATCCTGAAGGAAAAACGATCTCTCGTACTTAGGAGCCCAATTCAGAATCGGAAGTTTCCTCTTCAATCCACTGACACTGCATGTCTTCGATAACTTTCTTGATAACAAACCGGAAACGTCAGGACATCCCTCGCGATACAAATCGCTATCAGCATTGCCGCTTTGATTATCTGTAAAAACAATTAACATTAATAAAAACCGCACTTAATGACTTTGTGGTCGAGAGCACTTTAGAGCAGATTTAATGATTAATTTTATTATCGTCGCGTTACCTATTTCAAATCGTTGCGTGATCGTCATTATTTGTTTAGAGGAAGTTTACGAATGAAACTGTTCTTTGTTTTAAAAATCGAGTTGTCTTGTGATATAAACAAACTCCTTCACATTATTGACCTTAAGAAAGTGAAACATGTGATGACTTTCAATTAGGAATTTCGAAATGCGAGGAGTGTTCTGAGTACCTAATCCACTTTTGGTGTCAGCGACCTATTTACTCTCGATCCACTTCAATAGTTTGGTAACAATAAACAAAAGAAAGAAGTGTCACTATCAACAGATTGTTGAGAAGCCTCGTGATAAAATAAAGTTTTGAGGTAACGAGCGCAGGGTGGGAAAAATATTCTCTCTCAGAACAATCGCGTGAGAGTTCCCACTTCGTTGATAATAGACGGCACAACTTCTGTTCACTGATCGAGTGCTTATCGACTTCTTTATGTCACGGCTGTGAAATCACTGTCGGCGATAACAAGAAAACACTTCACTCAATTCAACTCGAGCCTCAAAAAGTGATTACCGTTAAAAAGTGACGTTTAGAGGAGACAAAAAAATTATTTTGTTTTTGCCAGCTCAAGCGTAATTTGAGAATAATCTCTTCCGATTTGATTAAATTAATTGCGGAATTTATTCGGGGTTCTCACGAAAAAGCTTCGTTAACGAAGTTACGTTCTGTTGATTTTAAAATCACTAGAATTGAATTGAATTGCGGGACCTTTTGAGTACATAATTTTGTTAGCTGCTGACAGCAGAAATTTCTTTCTCGTTTAGTGTTGAATTCACTTTCGATTGACTTGCTTCACTGACTGCTACTCGCGAATTAAAGACGAATCGCTGATGAGAGAACAATTAATATTCGCGTTCGGAGCTTTTCTCTCTGGCATTAGCAAATCACTCGTTGGTTGCCTTTTAGATTCATAGATTACACGACATGCTTTCGACTCCCAACGATCATTCGATTTTTTTTACGAACGAAAAGTGTCAACCAAATATTTCGAAGCTTTCGTTAGGGACAGTTCACAAATTACGAGGTGAGTGGGATGCACATTTTAACATCTGTTTTTCAGAGGTCAATGACCTTCGTATAAATGATCTTTCTTGTTTACGCAATTTCTTAACAGCCCTGACAATCGTTATCTTTGATTGGTACTTTGCATGTTTCTCGTTTAATCTGACATTGTTCGCTTTGGTTGCAGATATCGTAAACTCTTTGTTTACCAATCAATAAAAAGAGTTTTGCGAATTTTACTTACTGGCTCTGATAGGTTGATAGCTTGTGGACATTTAGGCAATAGATTGCTCGATATTGCCTTATCTTTACTGAATCCTGATAGCATCTGTTCACTCTTCACAAAACATCGCTTTTCCTTCACAAGTTTTTTGATATTATTTTCATGAGATCGCTCGCGACGGCTAATTTGAGTCGAGAAAACTTTATTTCGAATTTCAATCGACAGTTGAAAAGCTCAGTTCCCTTTAAAAAAAACTTCAAGAATGGAGCAAAAGCTTGGCTCGAACTTCGGGCAAAATCGTGAAATTTAAATTTGGAATTTAAATTAAAATATTTTTTCACTAAGTCTACTTCAACATTTTTAAAATTGCACAAAACGTGATCTATAATGATGTCATTAAACATTAAACGACAAATAGTTTTAACTAAAGCGATGATATCTGACCGATTCACGAACAACGATAGCAAAACGTGTTAGCAGTTAAACTCACGTGTAATTCATTAAATCAACTGCAAAACCTTTTTAATTCTTTATATTTTAATTAAAACATTTACTTTGGTAAACAGAATCTTCAGTTCACCTTCAAAATATTAAATGTCCAGATAAAGACTCTTTCATGTTGAAAAGAAGAAGAAATTAAAGATGCAACAGTCAAGATCTTAATCGAGTTGAACTAAAAATAGCACTTACAAAGAAACGTTCGATTATTTTCAATGTCAAAAGGTTGAAACCAGTTGCATCGGACATTAAGTGCAGTACCCAATCGCGTGGGTAATTACATGCAAGATTATCCGGTTAAATTGCTTATGCCCAGCCGCGACTTCATTCAAAAGCGCGATGAAGATGATTCCCCAGTGGTCCTAAAGACCGTGCCAGGTCCTCAACTTTTCAATCGATTTCCTTTTTTGAAGAATCAAAGGTCTTCGCACTTTCGTCCCTAGACTTTAACTTAAAGTTTAATTCTTCACATATTTTATGAAATGATCGAGAATAGTCACGCGATTGGTAACTTAACTTAGACATTTCAATTATTTACTTTAGCCTTACTCAACATTTCACAGAAAGTGTCATCTGAAAAATCATTGAAGGCTGATTATCACACTATGCAACGGGCAAAGAAGCAGCACACGTTTGTATCCAAAAACACAAGTCGCTTATTATTTGAGTAAACAAATCTTCAATATAAAAGTGAAAGGATAAACAACATTCGATATCAGTTTCTTTCTATCAATTCATCGAGTAAGACGTGACCAAAAGAAAACCTCAGAAAAATGTTCAAGTTCTTGACTGTTGGATTATTGGCTTGTGCCTTGTTGAACATCGCAGCAGCTCGTCCTCAAGCAGCTGATGGAACCACTCCAGTCCCAATCGTCTCGCAATCGCAAAGTGAGGATGGAGCCGGCAGCTTCTCTTACGCTTTCGAAAGTGGTGATGGAATCAAGGAAGACGCCACTGGTCAATTGAAGAGCATCAAGACCACCAAGACCGACCCAGCCACAGGAGCACAAACTGAAGAAGATGGTCAAGGAGTTGTCCAACAAGGAAAATACTCATACACTGCTCCAGACGGTCAAGTTATCACAGTTGAATGGATCGCTGATGAGAATGTAAGTTTGAACTTTTTATTCTTCGAAAAGATCAAGTTTTAATTTTAATTCTTTTCTTAGGGCTTCCAACCTAAAGGCGCCCATTTGCCAGTCGCCCCAGAAGCTGCACCAGCCAAGTAAAAAGTCTCCATCGCCAGGAGTCGTGTGATATTTTTCTACCCCAAATCAGAACTCTGCTTATGTTTTAAAAATCTGTGAATAAATGTTGTCATAAACTTTAGAAATCAACCTTAAACCTTAAAGTTTTTTTTTGTCTTTTTCAAAAATACCTTTTCAGAATTATAAGTAACCTTCGCGGTACATTTATCAAGACGAAAACAAAAGTATATGATGGCATAACAACGTCAGAGAATCGATTAACACTTCTTTGATGTAAATCAAATTCTAAGAATGGTTTTGACTCAATAACTTCCTGAAAGTGTTTTGTATCGATGAGTTGAACTTTGCACATCAATAGGTAGTGAAATTATTAGAACCATTTAACAAGCTTGATAAGATAAGAAAGTTTCATAATTATCGCTTTCATAATTCTTTTTATTTACATCAGTTGAGTTATAAAATAAATCTCGAATGCTTAGATAAAGATAATCAGTTCAGAATCATCTTTAAATCATCCGGAAGACAGCTCATGAGTTCATCTAATTGAGACAGAAGCTTATCTCGAACATCTTTTTTCATTGTCACGTGAATCGTTGGTTCCGGCGGTGTGAGGGTTGAGTTCGATGTGACGGGGATTTGGAGTTTCTGCTTGATACATAGGATCAAGTCAACAACCTCAACTTCTTGCTTCCCCACAATCCATTTCCTTAGATTCTCTTTCGCTAGCTCTTCTTGATGTAAAGTTTCTAGTTTTTCAAGTTGCTCCATTCGTCTCGTCTCATACCAACCTCGGAAGTTGACTGACCGGAAAAACTTTTTGTACAATCCTTCGAAGTCGCCTTTAACGGTCGAAGTGAGATGAGGCCCAGAAAGTTCGAGTGTTCCAAGGAAAGTTTCTTCTTTGAACTGAGCTGGAACTGGCGGTGCACGAAAAGCAGAAATATCTTTGGCGAGTGGCATAAGCGTCGACATATATCGCTCGAGTGGAATCATAAAGCTTTGAGTTAGCTCGAGAAAATATCTTCTCAGAATCACTGATTGCACAGCAGTTGGTCGTCTTGTCTTTACTCCATTCAGAATTTTCTTAACCAATGACTTGTCCTTTTGAAGCAATGGCTTGTGTTGCGTATAAATCGAACCTGATGTGTCCAACAGAAATTTCTGAAGACTCACTCTCTCAAGTTTTCGATGTGGCACGGGATTCTCACTATTATGATTAATCTGAAGTGGTTCACTTATTCTCACAGTGTGTGGCCATGATTGTAGGGTCTTCGAAAAGTAAGGATTAGTCACACCAAGCAGAACTGCTGGAGGACTTGATGCTCCTGCGAATTCACGAAACTCAGTGTTGTGAATTGTGAAGTAAGGATAAGCCTCCACGTGATACTCTAGCGGGTGAATTAGACTTGTCAGTGCTTGTACAATATGACTTGAATCTGTCGGTGATGTCGCAATGATAACGAGTGGTTCGCCGAGGAGAATCAGTTCCCACATGAGCTGAATATGATGAATGATTGTGTGAAGTGGACCGAACATATCTATTTCATTCGGCGATGTGATTGATATTGGTATTGAGCCAGGTGATGAATTATTATTTGTTACATCTTCTGGTTCAGCTGCTGTGCTTTCAACTGCCGTTCGATTAACTGCGGCGGGAATATAAATTTGATAAATTGACCCTAAGATATGAAGTTGTAGTTGCGCGTTTGTCATGAGACGTGGCCACGAAGAGATTTGTTCACAACCTTGCTCGAGAGCTGATAGTCCAGATGTGAAATAAGCTGGCGCCCATCGTTGAATCAGTTCATAAAAGAAATTGTGAAACGGTAATCTCGAGATGAGAACAAATGATTTCTGGAAGTAGCCTCGTTTGATTGTTGAATCTTTAACCTGACGAAAGTAGACATAGCCCCAATAATGTCCAACATCTGCCTTCAAGTGTGGCTGGCAGTCACGATTATACGAGCGTTGATGTGCAGTTAAAGGACTGTTGGTCCTCAATGCAATGTGAAACTTTGTGTCGCCCATGCATCCTGAATTTGAATCTGGGAAGGCGAGATAACAAATATTCGTTCTCTCTGTGTCACTAAGCGTTGTATCCTGAGGATAAATTTGCTCAATCACTTGTCCAACTCCAATATCGAAGTCAACAATGCAAATGCAACGAAACCAATCGCTCATTGTTTATTTTTTTGCATTAAATCACAGCTCCAAAGCGTCTTCGATTGAATTTTCTATGTTGTCGATTATCTAAAACCAAAGCTGCACTATTATGATTGATCTGAGTGACTTCTCAGGGCTAAGAGAGAAAGAACATACTTTCACTTTTTAAGAAAATGATTTCGCAATGCTTTATAATTTTCTTCGTGAAAATCAAGGTGAAAGATGTTGAAGCTTGACTAAGGTCAACTCTTTAACTAATTTTCTTTGAAGAAAGAAATTCTTACGTGAATAATCTTGATTATTAAAAGTTAATAAATATTTATTGTTTTGATTGTTCCAAGAAAACAGACGAGATTTCCTAGTAAGTGGACACGAAGCTCTAAACAATTTAAATCTCAATAAAACGTTGATTCATTTATTATCATTGCTAAAAAGAAAACATGTGAAAATGGAAAACAAATAAATTTATGAGGAACATATTGCGATAAGAATGAGAATCTTCTACTTCTTTCGTTCTGGATCTTGAAGCTTGTGAATGGTGATCGTTTCAGAAGCTTGAATGTTGGAGAAGTCTTGCGGAGTAAGGAAGCAGTATTGCTTATCGCTTTTGTTTTTAGCCTCATTAAACAGCAACGTTGTCATCATGTGACGATTATGTTCATCGGAGAAGACGTCATATTCGTCAAGCATGTAGAAAGGATGTTCAACGCAGCTCCAGAGCGCGATGAGGAATGCAACGGTTGAGTAAGATCGCTCGCCACCTGATAAAGATTTTGTGTTTGAAACAGCGTTTGCGATCTTTGAATCTCGTGGAATAACTTTGAGTGCCAATGTCTTTGCACTGTGATCGATCAAAACTTCAGCATCGAACTTGCGTATTTGCATGAGAGCACTGAACTTGTGTTGGCAACGAATTGACATGTGTTGACGCAATCGACGAACGTACAAGAAACGTGACTGGCGAATTGCTTCCAACTGAAAATATTTGTTTTTAAAAATGTTTAGAGATTCAAATTTAATTTATTTACCTTTGTTAGGACCTGGCCGAGAACGTCTTGGATCTGAAGCATGTGATCGAGCTCTTGCTTTTTGTTCTCAAGCAACAATTCAACGTCTGCCATGTTATCATGAGTTGCTTCGATTTTCCCGATTCGTGTTTCGAGTGATTTAATTTTGATCAAGATATTTTGCTCTGGTTGATTGCAAGCAACGCGATGGCTTTGGCAATTGGCAATGAATGTCTGAACTTCATTTTGAGCTTGTACAAGTCTTGCGTTCAACTGAATTTCCTCATTTTTGAAGTCTTTGAGTTGATTCTCTTTCAGCTTAATTTCAATGCTCATGTCTCTGAGCTGCTGCTGAGTGTTTTCAATCTCAATCTGCAATCTAGTCATTCTATCACGACAAGCTCGAACATCTTCTCGACTCAATCTTAAGTTATCTTCTAACTCATTGCTTCGAGCTCTTTGCTCTTCCAATTGTATCTTAGACGCCTCAATCTTCTCTTCAAACATTTTCTGTCTCTTCGTATTCTCAACCAATTCTTGTCGCAGATACTCAATCTCATCTTCAGGAGGATATTCGATAGCTTTGAGTTCGTCAATCTTTTGTTGATATTCACGAGTTTTCTGTCGCAACTCGTTTATCAGATTTTTCTTCTCAGTGACCAGAGTGGTTTTCTCTCTGACATCAGCTTCTGCCTTCTTAACGACTAAGTTAATGTGGCGAAGCTTCTCTTCGAATTCCTCCTTCTGCTTCTCGATACCAGCGATCAACTCTTTGTTGTTAGTTTGAATGTATCGAACAGGCTTTTCTTTCATTGCATAAGATCGATAATTTGGAGCTGGATAATATTCCGACATTGGATTCATCATGATAACACGCAATAAATTTTGAGGAACATCTTCAGTGTTTTGAGTCAGATTGACTGCTTCATCAGTGGTTTCAACGATGACAACTGATTCGATTTTTCGTTGATCGATCAAGCAATTCATGACAACCGGATCAGAGACTTTGATGACATCCATTAAGATTTTGCCTTTTCGTCCATCAAGACGAACCATTCCATTGCGAACATCGTAGATTTGGTGATGAAAAGCTCCCGTGATGATTTGTGTAGATGAGAGATCGGGAAATTCTTTCAATGTTTGGACAAGAAGCAAACGATCTTTGTCACAACTCACTGTGAACGCTTGCAGTGTCCCTTCGAGAATGTTTTCAACAATCGATTTGTACTTTTTGTCGGTAACTTCGATGTAGCGACCAAGTGGACCTCGAGGCATTTCCGTGAATCTATTCTTTCGATGCAAGTCTTCAATGCGAGCTACTAATCTGGACATAGACTGACCGTAAGCTGAAAGTGCATCTTGCTTGCTGCCTTTAAGCTGACGAATTTGAGTGGAACATCTTTGTGCTTGCGAATGAATCTTGGTAAAGTTTTGTTTGGCGCTATCAATGTAGTCACGGCTTTCGGCAAGAGTATCAGAGAACTGCTGGTTATCGCGAAGAGCATTCTTCAAATAAGGACCAACGTCTTCTATTTTCTTTTCGAGAACTTGGATCTGCTTTTCGTTCTCCTTACGCACGTTCTCGATGTTCTGTGGATTGCTTTCACGTTCATTGATGTTAGCTTCGAGTTCATTGACGTTTTGAATAATAACATTCATGCGTTCAACCATTACGCGATGTGCGCTTTCAATTGTGCTCATTGTGTCCTTGTACTTTTCATACTCTGTCCGCAAATCTTCGGCTGCTGTTGTTTTGGCTTGAAACTCTGTGCTGATTTGTGCAAACTCAGTTCCTGAGTCTCGAATCTTTTCCTTCAACTGTTTGTCGTATTTGCTTTTGTTCTTAATGAAGTCATCAAACTTTGCGATTAACTGAAGCTTCTCCTTGTGTTTCCCTTCGATGTCAGAAGCGACCTTCTCAGCTTCTGTTACTTTGCTCCAATTGAGTTCATTCTGCAACATGTCGATTTCTGCACGCAAGCGACCGATTGATTGAAGTTTTTCTTTTCGTTCTTTGATAGCAGCGATATCATCTTTACTAATTTTGATGCTACGATCCAAGCTTTTCAACTGAGCCTTAGAGCTTACTGCACACTTCATGCAAGATTGAAGCTTTTCAATGATTGTCTCGATTTGAGTAGCTTTAAGGAACAGAGTGTAGAGTTTCTTTGGATCGCACTCTTTTAGGAAAGAGCGAGCAGCATCTTGGTTTAGAATGAGAACAGGATTTTCGACTTGAATGTTAAGGTACATTGTGAGTTTCATCAGATCTTGGCGAGTTGTGCAGATGACCTTTCCTTGCTTGGTTTTGATTTTGTATGTTGAAGCTCCAGAGTTGCCGTTGATTGAACGACTGACAATGATTTCGTCACCATAAACATCCTCTGAAATAAATCGCTTTAGTTTAAGATCAATTTTACCATTCAAAAGGTTTTACCTTCATAAGCATCGAGTCCATCGTTGGTCAAAGTGATTTCAATGGTTGCTGATGTCTCTCCTTGTTTCACTAACTCCTTCAGATTTGTACTACGTGAAGTACTGCTTGCTTTACTTCCAAGGCCGATTGCAAGAGCTGTGAGGATTGCCGACTTTCCAGAGCCATTTAAACCTACGATGACATTGACATTCGTGTTGAAATCGAGTTCGAAGTTGGCGTGACACATAAAATTCCGCAAGTGGATCTTCTTGATCTTTCCACTTCTGAGAGCAGCTTTTTGCATCGCATTCAATACGAGCTGCGATGGTTGAGAGGCTTGAACCAGAGCTGAGTTCGTTGAATCAATGTTTTCCTGTAAGTTTGTCTAAATAATAAGTTTCAGAAATTTATTTCACCGCTGTATCTCCAAACAGGTTATAATCGTTTGACACGGATTCAGAGCAATACAACTCGTTTGGAGGTGATCAGCTTCATTAAAGGAAATGTGCGTGGGCTCAATTTTCAATATTTCTTGTTTAATTTTAAAGAAAATAATTTTGCCGCGAAAACTTTTTGTTGACATCAAATGGTGAAATTCAAATTTTTAATGTTTAACTCTCTTACATCGTTTGCCTCGACGTGTCTCTTCTTTGATGGGTACTTGTCATCTTGTTTACGGCTTCGCTTGGTTGCCATAACAAAGCAGAACACTTGTTAACTAATTTTAAGAAATATTTGGCTTCTCGTGTTTGTTCGTAAACTACGTTCACGGGAGGTCGACAAAATATTCAAGGGGATCGACGAAAAATTTGAATATTATTTAAACGGGCAAATTACGAATTTATTAATAAAAACTCCTGGAGAATTTTATTCTTTCTTTGTCACATTGAAGATTCGAAAAATTGTCAAGTAGGAGAAACAAGTCAAATCTGTCTTCTAATAAGAATTAAGGTGGAACTAAAGAAAATAACTTTATCACTTAACTCATTTCATTTTCAACATTCGAACAGGTAACCTCGCTCGAATTATCTTCTGAAATATTTTTATTCATTTCTATTTTTTCACCATTTAAGATAAAAATAAACAATATGGAGGAAAGTTCATCACCGATCGCTAATACTTCAATTCCAGAGGCTTCGATCGCAGAGAGCAAGAGAGCAAAAAATACAAAACCAGAAGCGACAGAAGCTGATTTTACTGTGAAAAACATGGATCCTTTGGAATATTTCTCACGTTTTCTCGACATATCCGAAATAATTTTTCAACATTTCAATGGCAAAGAGTTGTTAACGATCTTAGAAGTCAATCCGAATCATTACAATTTCACTTCTTCGTTAAAATATCTCATTGAGGAAGTTAAAGTTGTTTTTGATGAGAATCGTAAGATCGAGGAAAATTTTGATTTGCTAAATAGCAGTCTAAGATTGTATCAGAACATTGAAGTCCGACGAAACGTAAAGATAATGTATAACAAATATCCAATGGATTTAAGACTTAGAGCTAAAAATGAACCTAAAAACGCAGTACACCTTAGAAATAATCCCAGCAACGACATCTGCTGCATTACAAATTCCGAACTCTCTTTTTTTTATAAAAAGGATCGCGATTGGAGAGAAGTTGCACTGACCAATATTTATTTTAGAAATAAGTACGATTTGTGGAAATTGTTCTCATCGATCGAATCGTCAGTAGAAAGCATGCATCTCATTGACAATTATGGCGGCCTTTCATTGGAACATCCGTCTTCTAGGATTGAAACTTTCGAAGCTTTAAAGTTTCCAAAGTTAAAACATTTGAAACTGGAACTTACAAGTATTGACAGTTTGAGTGATACTTATGTTGGATTTTTGTTAAACTCTATTGCAGTCGAATCACTTGAGTTAAAAGGTGATCCTGGATTTCTTCTTATACAAATGCTTATGAACTTCGACAAACTTACAAGCCTAACTTTAAAGTGGAAAAGCGCTTTCAGTTCAATGTTCGTGGATGAATTTTGGAAAAGATATAAATTCAAGCTGAAACGTTTGTCTATTGATATTGATAACCGCAATGACTCATCAAAATTTCGAAATTTCCTTAAATCACAAAGCGAAAATCTCGAAGACTTATCAATCCGAATAGGCGACGACTTGGAAATCTTCGACATTATCATGAAGATGCCAAAGCTAAAAAGATTGTGCCTTGCTGTTCCGGGTTTGCGCGTAAACGAAATTCCGAAAGAAATATCAACATCAATCACTGAACTGGCGATCACAACGAAATGTACTACTTTCGATGTGAGAACAAAATTTCTGCTGAAGGCAATGCCTAATGCAAAAAGAATTAGCACCTTTTCATACAATAGAGTTAAACTTAAAATGTTTAAATCACTCAAAACAAAGTTTTTAGGAGAATTGGAAATGGTAGAATTCGACAGAGAGGAACTGGAAGAATTTCTGGTCGATAATAGTTTAGAATAAGATAATTACAAGACGGCTGTACTTATAATCGAGAGTAGATTTACTTTCTCAATCAAAATTAAGAAAAACGAAAAGCTCTTTATCACAAGCGGACAAATTAAGAATTAATATTTATTGTTATGTATCCACTGAATGTAAGATTGGACATTAATAAAAACTCCTTCATCAAATATTTCGCATTTCTGAGTCTCTTGGACGCATCGACAATTACTGAACGACGACAAACCAAATAAAACATATTTGTTGTTGACTTTAATGAAAAGTCCACCTCCTGAGTCGCCCGAGCAAATTCCTTTCTGATTGAATCTATCAGAGTAACCAGCGCAGAAGTTTCGTTTGCTTGAATATCCAGCAAAGAAGTCTCGATTTCGATAGAAACATTCGAGAAAAGGAAAAGTGGGTACGTCGAGCTGTTGAAGTTTCTGCGAGAGCTGATGATCTTTATCAAGACCAAATCCAACTGCAACACCGACTTTTCCTCTAAAATCGAATTTATTAGCATCGGGCAAGCAAATAGGAGACACGTGGAGTGAGAATTTGATTTCCTTAGTCAAAATGAGCAGTCCAACGTTGTAATCAAACTTCAAACCGTTCTCGTCTGAATCTTGCAATTTAAATTCTTCATGAAGCTTAACTTGAAGCACATTCAATCTTTCAGCAGATGGACCAAAAAGTTGAGTTTCCTTTACTGCAACAAGAAGGTTTTTCCCTTGAATGACTTTACCAGAAGTGACAAGGCAAGTTGCTGTTGTGATTAGAGTTCGCCTGTTGATGATCGTTGCTCCACATCTTAAAAGAATAGTTGACACTTTTGGTCGATGATAAATCGCAGCATTCCAAGGCCAAGCTCCTTCTGGTGCCTCATATCCGCCAACAATAACTGGCACAGATTCACTTCGATCTCCACAATCACAGTCGCAGTATTCTTGCTTCTCCTGCTCTCCAGGAAGTGATCCGTCTAATACTTTAACGCTTGATATCGTTGGAAGTGATTCATTTGCTGTTCGCGTAATCAAAATTGTCACATCCTGAGTCGTTGCTGTGAACTTTATCGTATCATTTACGACTTCAAAGTCATCAGCTCCACTCTAAATTTGCGAATTTTATTTTATTTCTTTAATTGAATTGAAAAGTCAAACCTGCTGATAATTCCATTTTCCTTTAAATCTGATTTCAAATTTTGTCTCAGCTGCGAATAAAAAAATTCCGAGCGTTGAATAGAAAATGCAATAAAAATCCTCGTTCGTTTCAATTGCGAAATATTGATTCCGATTCGATTCACAAGGATGATGCAGACGATTGAGTTTTGATTGGGGAATGTCTTCGGGAAATCTGCAACTCGCTTCGATTGATTGAACAAAAACAATGAGAAAAGCAAAGAGTTTAAGAAAACTCATTCTCACGACTTTACCCAAAAATATTTGAGGCCAAACTGCTCTTATCAAACTTAAAAAAACTTCAACGAAACAAAAACTTTGCATTATAAAACATTTTTTTATTTTTTTTCTTGTGAACATTTTTTTGATTTTTGCAAAAAGAAATCTTTTTTCCTGAAAAAGAAAAAGTTTTGCTAATTTTGCTTGAGCGGCCCAACGTCGACTATTTAATTGATTTGTAGTAATTCGGTAATCACGTAGCCATTCAGGGCAAGAGAGGGTTTCGGTCAAAAACACACGTAATATCACGAAAATTTGTTTAGGGAGACAAGTTTGACGACCATGATACGAGAGACTTCAAGGGAGAGGATTTTTCAAATTCTTGGCTACGCGATTCACGAAAAACTTTTTTTGCGGAAACACAAGAGATTCTCGCGAACGATTATTTGTTCCTTTCACTTTTGATTATTTGTGATTTTCTTATGCAAAATCTATGGAAATTTCTATTATTTTCTTATTTGTGATGCTCTGAGCACTGGCGGAGATTTTATGCGATATTTGTGATTAGAGGAGTATAAATGGTTGAAATTATGTGATAAGTTACTTTAACTAATAGCTGAGACCATCTCGTCAATTAATTTATTTGAAATTCTTTGTACAGATGTGAAATATTCTGATAAGGAAAATGAGAAACTTTGCACAACGTTTCCTGTTTTGGTAAAAATTTCACTCGACTCAAAACAAGTCTGGGTAACGAAACGATCGCTCGAGAGCGAGACGAGTCGTCGATTGTTTAATTAAAGCGTAAAATATATTCTGAATCTCATTGAGGAAGCGAACAAATCCTTTTCGACTTGCATGATAGCAAACAACGTTTTATTTTTAGAATGAGAAGAGTTTTAAAATAGTTCACTCAATGGCAAGTAAAAGATTCATTGTCAAGAACAGCGTTGATTGCACTGTCAATAAACTTTGCGAAATTCAATAAATATTTACGAGACATAAAATTGATTTAAGAATTCTTCTGTATTCGACTTACAAGCTTATTGGGAAGTTTTAAGAACTAATGACTCAGACGAATAAGAATTGAGGAATCAACTGAAGCCTTCAATTTTCAATGAAACTTTGAAGTTCCTTGAAACGATATGCGAGAAATAAGTTAAATACACGTATCTGAACTGTCGTCAGAGCTGCTTTATGTCTTTATACAACTTATTAACATCTAATAGCTTTCCATTTTTGGGAATATTCGTCAGCCACGTCAGTTTACATTGAGATGTTCTACCTCGAACAGAGAAGCTTTACAGAAAGAAAAGAAATGTCTTGAATCGTGTTGCTCAAAGTGTCTGCTTCTCTGTCGAGTTTGTGACGGAATTATCGAATGTTCCAAATAAACTTTTCTTTTGATCCAGTAACTTTAAAGTTTGCTTGATTGGTTTGAAAATTGTTAAGCAAAAGGTCGAACTGTCTTTGCTTTTCACTTTACAAACACACAATCGAGCAAACTTATTTCTTCTTCACGTTATTTTGCAAGCATCAACCGTGATGACGGTTGATTATTTTTTCGTGATCACAAGTTCACTCAACTTTAAATTCTATTTACAATTTTTTCCTTCTTATTAACTAGGAAACTAAAAAAGGTTTCACACAACCACACACTCACGAATTCACGCAATAAACGACGAACGTGTCTTCGTCCTTCGAAATCCTTAACTTAAAAAATTATCACGTTTTTCTCTTATTTAACTTTTTTGGTTTCACCAATCGATCGATGCGCTCAAATCTCACCGATATCACTCACTCGATGATGTTGCTTAATCTCGACAGACGATCGTTCGCTGCTTCCAGTTCCGCCAGCATCACTTCTCGGAGCTCTCGGCAGGAGCGGTGGGGGAATTGTATCCATGTTGATGCCTTGCGAGAGCTGAGAGTTAGTTGTTGTGCTATTTTGATCAAAGAATTGTCGTTGAATACGCTTCTGGTATTCCTGTTGCTGCTTGATGAACATACTCAGACGATTGAGTAAAAATTGCTTGTCATGACCTTCGAGGACGAGTTGATTCTTCAGAACTTGCACCATATGCTTATTTGCTGCTGACACAGAGTAGTAATAATATAGAAATAGAATTAACACGATGAAGCATGGAATGGCGAATGATGAAGTCCCAAAGAAGAAGACGATGTTGCGAAGGAACTCCGGCAGCTTCATGAAAGCTCCGATTGCTCGATCCCACGTTGAATAAAGTCCTCTGAATGGTCCACAACTTCTCGACGGCATAATCTCAGCTATAGTGTACACAACGGGAATAATTGCGATGGTGAAGCTTAGCAGCAAAATTATCATGAAAAGTGAATTTGATCGACTTGCTCGGTAGAGAATTGCTGAAGGTTTTGAATTCACGAGGCACGCAAACTTTTTTATGTAAAACATAAAGAAAATCAGCACAGCAGCGATGGCTGGAAGGAATGGCGCGTAGAATGTGCCCATCCAGCAAATCGTTTGCGAGTAAACGACGTCGAGGACATGCTTGGATAATTCAAAGTCCATCTCGATAAACTTTGCGAAAGCGTTGTTCATGTGTCGCGCGATCATTGCACGAGGGAAGTTCACGAAAAATGTCACGAAAATATGCGTGACGAAGTCAACGATAAACAATTTGTAGAACTGTTGTCCAACAAACGTTTCCCAGCATTGAGGTGTGCCGTACTTCATGTTGAAGCATTCGAGATCCGAGTTTTCACTTTTTGATGAGATGAGATAGTAAAATCGGCTGATAAGAACCGCCAGAGAGCTTAATCTTAATCCTACTGTCCGGAAGAGATTCATTTTGATGACAAACAATGGCGAATACTGCTCGAACTGGATGAGATAGTTGAAGAGGATCGGTACCAGCAAATTGAAGGAAACAATTATGACGTAGGGCAAGAACTCGTAGAACAAAATTTCAAATTGTTTGTCAACATCCAGACCATCAGGCGCCACAATGACTACTTCTTCTCCGGAACTGATCTTCTTGATTTTATCCATAAACACATTAAAGTTGCGGTATCGCGTTATTGTATTGAAGTTTGGCTCGAGATAGCCAAGCGATAAATTGAACAAGATGTAAATCACGACGCCACAAATCATGAGAATAATGCAAACGACAAAGTTTACGAGCACTCGAATCAGATATAATTTGAACATAATGTCGCGTGTTCTATTATTTCTTTCAAATTCATATCTCTTCAGATGCATGAGACTTTGAATTTCATTGAACAAAGCTTTGTGCTTGATTAGCGCTGATTTCTCATTGTGAATGCAAAAGTCCCAGCCACCGAAGATGAGATTGCAGTATTGATAGAATTGTCCTTCGCCCTCGACAAGTCGATCCTTGAATTCATGCGCGACTGCCTTGACGATGGCCACGAGTGTGTAAAGATAGCACACGATTGTAACGATGATGTATGCGAGTGGCAAATCGTAGTATATGTCGAGTTCGTTAAAGAATTCTCGCCACGTTTTGATGTGAGTTGCATTGTCGGTAAATCCCAGCAGAGCATTCATGATTGGAGACGTTGAATTCATAACATTTCCTTCGCCTGATCCTTCACCATCATCAATCACCAGACTGTCAATATTCTGATTTGAATCTAAAGGCTTTGTGTCAACGGTCGCAGATTGACCTGCCAATGGATCGTAGCCGTAAATTTGATTCGTGTACATTCCATAAAACAGAAGCGTCTTCTCCATGAATCCTGTTCCTTGCACAAGATGAATAAATGAAAAGTCACTTCGATTAAATCGAATCTCATTGATGTAAGCTTCGCGACAGCATTGACTTGATGTGTTCGGATAGGTCCATATCGTTTGGTTTTCTCCGCCATCGGTATGATTAGCATCGGGTACCCATCGAATTCCGGAAATGTACGGTGGAGACTTCATGTCACATGGAATATCTTTCGGTTCGATCAGTACAAGTTGTGGCAAAATAATGAAAACGAAAATGATGGAGAAGATGAGAAGGTTGAGGATCATGAGCCATCGCAGAAACACGAAATATGCGACGACGCCTGTGCCAAAGTTTCCTTCGATTTTTTTGAGCGACGACCTCCACAGCTCCATTTTTGTAAGATACTCGCTCCATTTTGCCATGATCCTTTGCCACGCTTTGCGTCGTTTCCATTTGATCTGTTCGAAGCCTTGAAGGCGAAGCTTTGTTGCGTTCTACAAAGAAAGAAAAGAAAATTAATGAAATTTCGTCTAACTTAGAGCATCACACGAACATAGATCATCATAACGAAATCACTTGCCAACAACTGAGACGCGATGCGACTTTTTTACGGCAGAAATTTCGCTGAATACTCGAACGACACTCATAATTGACGAAGTAATAACACGCAACAACTTGCATTATCGATCACTATACTTCGTTCACCTGCCGCTACATAATCAGAGCCATTTGCTAATTGACCGCTCAAAGTCCAACAATGAATTTCAATAACTTTCGCTCGCTGACGAAATGCCCGAGACTGTTTCTCAATTCTATAAAATTATTTTGGGCTAACGAAAATTAATCGTCCGTGAGCTTCGTCACATTCAGTGAAATAAAATTTTAATATTTTAGAGAAAGTGATTGAAGGATTGAGCCCAAATTAGTCTCGACGATGCAATATTGCAAAGCCACCACAGAACGTGCAGGTCGTGAACAGACGAAAACAAAACTGAACATCGTGGGGCTTCGGCGGAGAATAAACAAAAGAAAGCGACGTGAACTAGCTGACTCGTCGCAACTGCAAGTTTCGTTATGAATGACACAGAAAAAGTTTGAATCTGCATTTGCTTTTCTTCTTTTTCAATTCGAGCTACATTGTGATGCTTTATGTTGAACTCGCTCTGTTTACAGAGCTTTATTGTATTCGCAAGTTGAATTGATTGGATGCATCGCATCACCAGAAAACTCTCGATTTCCAGTAGATTACAGGTCATAAGTGTACAGAGCTTTTCTACTCGACATGCAAACGTGTTCGTCGTCAGATAAATTCGTGAAAGCTCGCCAAGTGATTTATGAGTGAAATAAATTTATTTTGGCACCGTAAAATGCGCACTGCATCGCGATGGTTCAAAATACCAACCTGTAGTTGATTCTTCAGCTCTCGCTTTTGCGCCATCGGTACCGGCATTGCTTTAATCTCTCGAATCTCGTCCCACGTCTGACTCTCGTTGATAAGGTTCTCCGAGAGGTCGGGCAATGCTGCCACTTGAATCTCCTGATATTGTGAGCCTCGTCTGAATGTTCGAGTTGCTGTTAACGTGCTGTTGCGACGACGTGTCGTCTTAAACTCCTGTTGTGCTTGCCGGGCGCGTCGATTTGTGGCTGCGAGAACAAATGAAAGTCGTTAAATGTTGGAGAAGTGCGGAAAGGCAATAAAACAGAAAGAAATGTGATGGGCCTAGCCAAGCCCACCATCTGTGACGTCCATCGATTAATTAGCGGATGAAATTAATTCCATCCGATTAGCTACTGGACATTTTTGCCTTGATGAATTTCAATTTGAACTAGAACTCACCAACTCTTGTTTGCTTTGAAGGCAGCAATGTTGCAAGTTTTGAAGGATCGCGATGAAAGTTATTTTCGGTGTCGCCAGGATAACGTTCCTGATAGAACTCTGATCCAGCTTCCTCCCATCCTTTCGATCTCGATGCCTTCTTCTCTTTTCCGCCCGACATTTTCCTGAACTTCTATTTGCCGACTATCGATTTATCAACCTTTTATGCTTTCGTTTGACGTCTTCCTACGTTACCAGTCGTTAAGGGTTAGAAACTGACTAAATTTTCCTTTTATTCTGTGTCGCCTTTGAAATATAATTTTATTTTCATTCAATGCATCGTCGTCTGTGATGAACTTTTTTTTGCGGGCTTCGCAATGGAAAAAGTTCTGAGCTAAAGTGAGAACGGGAAGAGAGAGACTAACGGTTAGAAAATGTGTCAAGAATTAAAAGAGATTCATCTTGAATGTATGATTGGTCGTTGAATTAAGCTTAATTGGATATGTCGAGATGTGAGGAGATTGAGAAAGATTAAGTTTATTGACTTTTTAAGTCACGCAATTTTCAAATCAACCCCAACCGTTCATCAAGCTCACTTGAACATAATTCTACCTTCCGTGAGTTGTTTCCTTAAACTTCGTAGAAGTATCAGATAACACGGCGACAACACACGATAAAGAGTGAAGCTCAACAACAAACATTTTGAGACTTGACTATCGTCTCGTGACATCTAAGACTTGAAACATATTATCGAATGATTCCACAGAGCGAATGATAATAATTGAATTTTGAGACGCCTTTGTCGAATTCCTTGCTTTGTGATGTATGAATGGACGCAAGAGAGAAAAGATATTCGAGAATTCTTTCGAACTGAAGATGATGTCAAGAGTCGCGTTTGCCCACGCACCAACAGATTTCAGTCATTAGCGTCACTCTTGAAGAGCTAAGCATGTGTTGGATATTAAAATATTCCGTGGCAAAGAAGACAATGCCGTTAAATGACAGTTTGAACGATTATTGAAGAGTGTGTGAAAACATGGAGTTGACTATTCCTGACAACTTATCTCATGGAAAAACTATTGTTACGGGAAATCAAAAAAAAAATTGGTCGTAAACACTTCAGCTTGTCCCGATTGAAGTGGTTTGTAAATTATGATGACGGCAAATTGCCACTTGAAGCGAGAACCTTAACAAGCGCAGTGATTCGATTAAGCTGCGAGTCAACAAACTGGAATAAGTTCGCGGAAATTAATAAAAGAGTGCAAGCCTCACTCGTGATGAGACGTTTGGAAATGATGTAACTAACAGCCTTTTAGCAATTCGAGCGTCACAGTTAGCTAATTGATGCAAATTGTTGTTGATTTCGTCTCAATCAAACTGAGGAATCAAACTCCAGCGGATGAAATCATTAATTTCAATAATCGCTCTTCAACTTTTTTCTTCTTTGTGTCTAATTTAACGATGAATCACAGAGCGACGGTCACAACACATAAGAGTCTTTTCTATCCTCTTCATTCAAGATTCATGGAGCACTATCGTCGAACATCTGATTTCGAGTTTTGATTTTCTTCTTTTCGTCGCCGTGCCGAACCCCACAAAAAAGAAAAATCGAAGATTTAAGGTTTTCCGCTTCTGATTTTCTCATCTATGTAGATTTATTATCATCGGTCCTAGGGCAACGTTTTTGAAGGCCGCGTGATTAATTCGTTTGAGATGAGAAGCCGAGATCACGAGAATCGCAAGCTTTGAGTTCAACATACCAAAATCAGGTTTTTCCTTGAATTTTCACTTTACTGCTCACATTTTCCTTAAAGCGATTCGATCGCACTTGAAAAATTCCGTTTGATTATCGTGTGTCGTGATTTCCATTCGACTTTTTACATTTTTCTATTTTTTTATCACTCAAAAATATTTTTTCTTCTACTGCAAAAACGTTTCTGGCCTGAATTGTATGAAAGTTCTGTTATTCCTCGAGCACATCGTATTACATCAACTAGGGTTAATGTAGAGTTTAAGGTTTTTGTTAAATAAATGACTAAGAGCTACTCGAAATTAAATGATTTAAAACTCGAATGAAAATTGCAGAAAGATTTTCCTTCTGCAAAGTGCTCACTTGAACCAACGAGTACTCGAAAACTAGACTTTCACTTAAAGAAAAAATTTGAGGAGATTGATTTTTTTTCGACCAAACTTGTGATTTTAAAAATCAGTTTTTTTCTTCAAAGTTGACGTCTAGTTTTTGTGAAATCATTGCTTCAACTGAACGAACTGGCCGAAAAAACTTTCAACAATTTTTAAACTTTTACGTTGAATTTTTTTATTTCGAAAAAATTAATTCAATTTTACAATTCAGAGGATTTTGTTGCCTTGAAGATTGTTCTTCATGTTGACTTGAATCATGTTTTGTCGTAGTCGCTCTTCGTTGAATGCAAGTTTGTTTGATTTCTTCTCGATTCTTCGTTCATTGCGATATTCCTTCAACAACTTCTTTCGTTCCTTTCGCTCTTCAGGTGTTTCATCTTTTGGTCGGAGTGACAAAACGCTGAGAGTTGAGATGACACTTTCAGCACACAAAGATTTCGGTCCAGATTGCATTCTCTCTTCTTCGTTAGCTAACTTTGCAAGAGATTTCATTGTGAGTTTGCCTTTCTGATCGCCATCGAAAATATTTCTTGGAAGTCCCGTTTTTGGATCGATATCGATTCTATTCGACCTTCGCTTTGGCGCGACAGTAATTAACTTCGGATGATTGTAGATGTTTGAATATGTTGATAGAATTGACTCGCAATCCCATTTCTTCTTCCTTTCGCCGCCTTCGTCGTCAGAAACTTCAAGAGCCACGATTTCCTCTTCTTTGTTCTCATCGTGTTGAAGCTTCACAAGTCGACAAATATCCCAAGACTTGTCATATTTCTGTGCAACCTCATTCTTCGTAAAATCTTGTGATATTTTCAATAAAATTTCATCGTTTATGTTAACATGACCCTCGATCTCTTCACAATCTAATGGACCAACTTCTGGTTCATCGTAATTTTTGTAGAATTCTTCGAAACGATCATCGAGGAGAGAAAGTTGTTCGTTTCTCCTTATCACACTACTTGACATCGAGTATTCTGTGAATCTCGACTTGGTTTCTTCGTCATCGAATTGTGGGAAATTATGTGTGCGAGGCAAAGGTCCAACTTCATCATCTTCTTCGCCACTGTAACCAGCTTCGTTCGAATCGACGTCACTGTTTTCTCCATCATCATCTTCCCATTCTTCATCAGAGCCTTCGCCATCCATCGCTAATTCCATGAAGTTGTCATCGAGCTGATTCTCTGGATCATGATCGAAGTCTTCATCGAGAGTTTCGACGATATCCGGGTCCCAATCAAGTCTTGGACCACTTCTCGGGGCTGCTTTGTGTAACATTCCTTCGTCTTCCTCGAACTCTGAAGCAAACACTGAGCTGGGAAGTTGAATCCTCGGTTTATTATTTACGTCGGCATGTTTGTGTGGAATTTCCTCCCAGAATATTTGAGGGTCTCGCCCTGGTTCGCGAAGATGTTGAAGGTAATCGTAATCATCATCGAAGAACACTCCGAACTTTTGTTGTTCCTTGCGACGTTTCTCTGGTGGAACTTCTGGATCGGACGACTTTGAAGTTGATGGCTCGACTTTGCTTTTCGGAACTGGAACCAAGACATGCTGTGGCGCTTTCTCGTCAGCGACAAGTGGATCTTGTTGTGAACGATTCACGAGTCTAAAAGTAATCGCTTTCTTCTTGTCGATGAATGGCTTCTTCTTCTTACCCTACAACAAAAGGAAATGCGTAAAACTTACTTCTGAGATGATTTAAATTCTTTCTTACCATGATTAAATCTGTTTAACTTGTTTCAATAAAAATATTAAGAAAATGTGCCTGAGTTGCTCGGTAAAGTTTAAGTTTGTGATGTCTTGCAAGATCCAATGAAAAACGTTTTTGAAATTATTTCTGTCCGTTACTTAACAAACAATTTTTCATTTTATGGTTTTTCTTTATTTTCTTCCTTGGATGCTCCTTAAACCTATTACAATGAGCTGATGTGATGGCGGAGGTGGAAAAGATCATTTGATTCGAGAGCTTATAATCTTTTTCATTTATGAAATACATGCGAGAGAAATTATATCCTAAGATGAAAAACTTTCGCTTAAGACACTCGCACGCTTCTTATCTCGAACAGACTCTTGTGAACTCTTTTGGGTTGGAAAGTTTTTCATCTCTTACAAAATGGATTTGGTTTTTCTTTGAGGTTTCTTTCTGATCATATGAGTTTTTTCTTTTACATAAGTTTTCACGAAAAGCGTTCAGAAAATGATTGTCAGTGGAGGTGGCTTTCGATCTTTTCCATTAATTTTATTAATTCCTCTCCGAACGACCAACTCATTTTCTCAACTTTTCGTGAAAGCTTTTACATTATTTTCATTTTTAAAAACATTCGGGGGCTAGCGTAAATGATGATGGAGATGTTTTGAAAATACTTTTTGAAACGGAATTTTGAGACTCTTCGCGATGAATGTTTGTTCGCTTTATCAACAGAGTTTATCAAAATAAACTTTTTTTCTAGCTTTTCTTTAAGTTTAAACTTTTTTTTCGGCTTCCTTTCCTGGACAAAACTTGCTCGCGGTTTGGAAATTTCTGATTTTAATTTTTTTTTGCATTTTAAAATTTTAAATTTTTTTTTCTTGGTTTTCTGTTTTTGGTTTGTGATAATTCTTCTGGTTCTTGAGGGGAAATTCTTATAGAAGACTAAACGAAAATGATTGTCGCTTTCGCTTATCGATTGCGACAGAGAAGGGGGGAAAGAAAAGAAAGGACATTCACAAGCAGTTCTTGCACAAATCACAAATAATTATTTTCTTGGATCCACCATTATGCTCTTTGCTTAAGCTTTGTTCGTAAGACTTTTCTTCATCACTGCGCTTAAAATTCTAAAACATTTTCTTATTCACCTGATGGCATTTACGTCTAGAATGAGAGAGAAATGTGATTTTGCGAAATAATTAGCGATTCAATGTCTTCAAAAGCTTCACAGCCATTTTTTACTTAACATATACATGACTTTTTGTTTCCAGATTATTCTGACAATGGACTCGAGAGATCGTTCGCAGATCATGCGAAACGATATGGCTAATGGCAGTGAACTTTAGTTTGAATTTAGCAGATATGTCTAAGCAATCTTCCGGAGGGATCATTAAGTTGATAATTGTAAATTATTATTTCATAATAACTTACGATCATTAACCTTAGTCCATCGTCAGAATAATTTTTCACCTTAATAATCGAATCTTACTAATATAGGACAACTGGCGAAAAAAATTCATTGCTCCACGTTTCACGCAACATTTTTGGTTAGCATAGAGGCACCTACATGTCCCTCGAGCTTTCTACGACGACACAGCACTGTATCTCATTTTGGGAATTGTCACAAGCACAAATTTACAAACGTCTCATCGATCGAGAGGTTTAATTTAATCCTTTTTGGAAGGACTTCATTTGAACTTCTTAAAACTAATGACTTTCGCAACGATACTTAAATTTTTAAGAGCTGACTTAGTAAAGGAAAAATCGAGGTTCTGTTGACGTCCTCAAAGTTTCAGTCTTAACATTTGTTTAGTACTTTTTGGATTGGGTTTTTCTTTGGTTAGTTCAAACTACAACAGAACGCGACGCGTCACAACGAGCACCATCATACCTCATGACCTAACATCACTCAACGGAGCCATTGTTAGCAATCCAGATCCACTCGGCATCGCCATGTATTTTATTTGATGATTAATTTGACTCATGTACTGCTGCTGTTGAGTAAACAAAGGTTCTTTGAACACTGAACTGAGTTGACAGTTTTCCTTTAATCGCAACCACGACTGGAAGAAAACGTCTTTGATTTTGATGAAGATCTCGCCATCGTAAGCGGAACGTGCTGTATTTGTAAGATCAAATGGCTCTTCAATGCACAAGGTTTGCCAATGATTCGGATCATTCTTAATACTTCTCGCATTGCGACATTCATCGATCGGTAAAACGCCACCAGTTCTAATGGAAATCGCATTAGCAACGTAACTGTGGAACAAAAATAAGCTTTAGCAATGTAATTTCCTCGTAAACTATTTGAACTCACTCAAAGTTACTGTAGTAGTCGAGAAAGCGAAGGAAGAGCTCTCCAAGTGGCTGTTGATTATCAGATTTCCAACCAATGTCACACTTCTCAACCATGTCGATCGTTGTGATGTCGTGAAGGAGTTTGAACTTTTCTGGACACAAATGATGGAGACATGGAAGCACAGCAGGCTTCACCGAATATTGCAAGAAGTGAATCACCATAAGAACGAGACTGTAGCTTGAGATCGTACTATTACGAGCATCATTAATGTTGTGGAACTGAGCCCAAAGCTTAACGATTAAGGACAAAGGACGGAGGCGCCAGTCCACTGAAAACAAATGAATTCAATGAAATCGTTTAAATTTGTAAAACAAATTCAAAACTTACACTGAGAATAGCTAAACAACAATTGAGTATTTCGAACTCCCACGCAGTTGTTGAAATTTAAATCGATTTCGATCTTATTGGATGCATCACGGAATCTCAAAATTGGTACTTTGGCATTGATCAATGAAAAACTTTGGAATGAACCTAAGGAAATTGTCAATTAAAGCTTCAGCTGAGTTAGCTTTAATTAAACTTACTATTCGTGGCTAACAGGAAAATCATCAGTTCATTCAATGTCACCATGGCTTCAATTCGCTGTTCATTCGGTGTATTCGAATGGTAACTTCCTTTCGACACTAAACACATGTCGACGTCTGAGGAGTCAGCACTAAATCCTGAAATTGTGGAGCCAACAAGGAACAGTCCCCATTTTGGAAATGCTTTCTGATGGAACATTGGAAAGTTCTAAAAACAAAATTTCATTAGAAAAAGTTTTAAAGAAAAAAAGTTAAATTTTCTTACCTTTACTGCTTCATGCAAGTCACGCCACAAAAGCATTTTCTTGCGATAGGTCGATCGACTTTGTTGTGACATTGTGAACTTCTCCCACATCTGCTCTGACAGTCTATCCCATTTCGAGTTGCATCTCAGCTGTGGTGGCGGAAAACGCATTTCCGATTCTTCTGATCGAGATAGATAATAGTCGAATGGCTGCTGCGGATCATAAGACAAGTTGCTAATGCTTCTTTGCACTTGGAAAGAATCTCGCTTGACTTCATGAACTGATGGTGGTCGTTTGATAATTGTTATGGGAGGTTCTCTGAAAACCACATTAAGGTTCTCTGCGCTGACGCTAAATCCATTGCGTAAAGTTTTCGATCCTCCAAAGTTGTTGTCAATCCACAAATTAACATTCTTTGTCGATGGTTCTTCAGGCTCCATAAGGATCGGAGCTGAAAGTGATACTTTCAACTTTCCGGAGCTCGACGGAACAGACGATGTTGCTGAAGCTGTCGATGCAGTGTCTTCTGCTAGTTCAGAGTTGCTTTCATTCGATGTAATTGCTTCCTTGTCTATGTTCTTCTCATGAGCACCTGGACTCGATGATACCGAAGAGGTTGGAGGCGTTGGCGAAAGACTGCGGAATCCAAGATCGTCAGAGTTGGCTCGATTGAAATTATTTGCTTTATTCGAGTCTTCTTCTGAGAAGCTATGACTTTTGCCGAGATGATTATTACGATTATTGTATTCTCTCTTGTAACCATTCTGATGATAACCGTTTCCGAATCGACTTTTCTTCGAGTTTTCTCGGTTATCACGATAGTCTCGCCGTTCGGCTTTGTTTCCGTTCTGATAAGATGGCGAATTTGAATAAGTGTTAGAGTAGCCTCTTTGGAACTGTGGTTGTGGAGTCTTTTGCGAGCAATGACAAGGCAAATTTCCTGCCCCTTCCTGATCATGGAATCTTGGAGGTTGGAACACTCGCTGATAATTATCTTGAGGTCTCGGATACATTCGTTGAAGCCTTTGCATCGGAGGTTGTTGTTGCGGATAACGTGCGTATTGATTTAACTGTTGCTGTTGTTGATGAAGCACCATCTGATTACCGTACATTGATCCAGCATAAAAGTGTGTGTAATATCCAGAATTATCCCCTAAAGCCATCTTAAGTGCAATTAGGTTTGCTTCGTCGATATGTTTTGGAGTCTTCGGCGAGTGTTGAGCTGGTGGCATGTTCATTCCAGATACATTTGATATTTTGTACCCCACTTTATGAAGAAAATCAATCGAGTATTTGCGTGGCATGTTATCAAGCTCATGTGTAGACTGAGGTATGTTGAAAATAGGCTTTTGAGACTCTACGGGCGGAGACAAAGCAGGCTTCGGTGATCTGTCATCGTAATAATTCGACATTTTAGTAATAGAGCGGAATTTGTTGTTAGAGTGCTTCTTCGTTTCAATATGTTCATTCTGCTGTGGCTTTTGGAAGTCGTTGTTATTATGCATATTCGTCAGCTTCTGCTGATTTACAATGTTCTGAGCTTTGTAGCCATTGAATTGCTTTGAACCATTATTATTGTTATTATTGTTATCGCTCGTGTTTCTCTTGTTTAATGAATTATTGCGATTGTTACGATTTGTGTTTGAACGATTTGGAAACTTTCGTCGAGGACTCGTTGATTGCTTAAGCTTTTGACTATCAACACCTGCGGAATCAAGAATATTTGCAGACTGTTCTCCTTTAAGTTCATTATCTGTTTTCAGTGGTTCCTTTGTCTCAACAAATGGTTCTAATGGCGTCGGCATGACTTCCCGCTTCTTTATTCAACTCTTATGATCTAGATAGCCTTGCGAAAAAGTTTTCTTTGCCTTCGGATTACACTTGCGAAGGAAACAGACAAAATTTGCTTTCATCAATGACTGATCAACCAAATTTCACGTCTTAGCACCAGAATCACTATCTGTCTTTTTGCTGTTTTCTTTTTGTTCTTCTAACGATCTAAAATTCATTTTAATGCGAAAGACAATAGACAAGAATCAGCCAATGAAAGAGTCGTATAGGAAAAATTTGATTTTTCTTATGATTTCACTCACCTTACGCGACACAAACAATCAGTCCTCACTTTCGAACGTTCATTGATTTGTCTTTAATTTAATGCCATCGAAATTAATCTCTCTCGTGCAGTAAAAGACACCATTTGATTAAAAAATTCAGCGAGTAAAGAAGCGCTTGTTGTTGTGCTTACAATTCAAGTTTCTAGCGGGCCTGGAGATTTTCAGCCCAACCGCAAAAATCGATTCGTACAAAGACTACTTAAAGCTAGAAGAAAACATTAAAATTGCGAAAAAGTTTTTGGGTAAGCTGAGATGCTATTTTAAATTATGAACAACACGTTTGTGCAAAAGAAAATTGCTCTAAAATGCCATTTTATTCGAAGTAACAAAATGTCTTTAGTTTTGTTATAAAAATAAAGAATTTTTTGCAACAGAAAGACATTTTGTGACTTTGTGAATTGTTTTCAAGTAAAAATTTTATTACAAAAGTTCTTTGTAATTCAATTCTACATCTTTTGGTATAACATAACACAAACAATCTTAAAGTTTACTCACACTCATTTAGAAACGAAAAGTTCCCCGCTTTTTTAATCGTGACCGTCTACTTTTGAGTAGTCTCTGATTCGCCCGGACGCAAACAAAAATATTCAGAATTAATTTCAGCATTTAGCATTGTTTATGTACAAAAAACGAACTGCTATGAAAGCATCCGCTAAACCAGAAGGTAAGTCAAATTATTCAAATTGAGTTTTGGGAGGAAAACTTAATTTTGGCGTCTAACAAATAAATTACAAACTAATTTTACATTGTAGAACTGAATGAAAATGGAGATCCCGTAGCAGTAGAAAGCGCTGCTAAAGATGAAAACGAAGTTATTCAGACCACAACTGGTGAAAATGACGATCCCTTAGCAGGAGTTGCTGATACGACGGAAGATGGTCCCACCAAACGCAAGCGAGGAAGACCATCAGTGAAATCTGAAACGAATGAAGGAGAAGCAACGGGAAATGGTGAAGCCAAACCTAAAGTGAAAGCTAAGAATTCGTATAAAGTTCTCAAAATCACGAGAAAGAAGTTGAAGAAATCAATTGCTTCAACTCAACCAGGCCCAGGTCCAGATGAAGATGGAGAATACCAGGCAAGTTTTAAATCAAATCCATTAGGTTGAGCAATCCATAAATGAAATCATTGTTAGGTTGATGCTATCGTGGATCATAAGAAAGAGAAGGGCAAGACTGTTTATCGCGTTCGTTGGCGTGGCTATGCTCCAAACGAGGACTCCTGGTTGCTTGCCTCTGATCTCAGCTGCAAAGATATGCTCAAACGCTACAAGAAGAAAATCGAAAAGGAGACAAAAGACGTTTTCAATGTTGACAAGATCATCGATCATCGTAGACTGCATGGAACAATTTACTATCGTGTTCGCTGGCAGAACTATGGACCTAGAGATGACACTTGGCAAGCAAAGGAAATGTTGAATTGTAACGAACTTCTTAAGGAATATCATGACGACTTGAATGACAAGATCTTGAAGCGAGAGCAAGAGAAGCTTAAGTTTAAAGTAAACACAAACGAGTATGAAGTCGAATCAATTGTCGATAAGAAAGTTAGCAAGAAGGGCAAGGCAAAGTATTTGATTCATTGGAAAGGTTGGGAATCGTCAGATGATACTTGGGAACCCGAGGAAAGCTTGAACTGCCACGAACTGATTAAGGCATTCAACAGCAAGAAAAAGACTCCAATGAAAAAGAAGCCAAAAGCAAAGAAGTCCAAGAAATCTTACAACTCCGATTCTGATGAAGACGACTCTGATGATTCTGACTACGGCACAAGCAAGAAAGGACATGTAAGCAAAGGTGAATACGAAGTTGAAAAAGTTCTCAACGGACGCATTAACAAGCTTGGAAAGTGGGACTTCTATGTCATGTGGAAGGGCTGGGGACCTGAGCACAACACATGGGAACCAGAAGCTCATTTGCATTGCCCGAAATTGATCGATCAAGTAAGTTCGTGCAAATATTTTCAAAAACTTTAATTTAAGAACTTTTTTTTAGTATCTAGGCAAAAATAAAGTTCCACGAACGATTCTGGCTAAGCTCGAGAAACAGAGCGAAGAGATCTCATCGCCTAAGCAAAAGCGAAAGCCACCCACTGAACGTACTGCTGCTGGAGGTTTGCGTGGCCGAACCAAGTAAATTGCATCATAGTTTTGCTCTGATGTCGCTTTACTCATTCCGTTTTCTTGTTTTTCTTTCAGGGGCGAAATGAAGGTTCTCAGTTTTTCTAAATAATTTCACAAACTTCTTTTCTATCCTTGCACATTATCTGATTTGCTCATAAACAGTCTTTTTCGTTCTCTCTTCGCAGACCACACGAAATTTTAGACTAAAGCTATGAATCCTGAGAGCCTACATTCAGATTTGAGTTATCTTTATGAGTTGCAATAACAAGTCCTTTCATTTTCCTTCAAATTTTTAAGTGAATCCGCCAAAATTTCTAGCGTGATCGCTACATTTGTCATATTTTCTTTATATTTTTTTCATTTAAAGCATTCAAATGCTTATTATTTTTTAAACTTTTGGTATTGTAAGGAAACCCTGCGATTAGGGTTACATTTTGTGAATATTCAAGAATAATAATAAATAAATTTAAAATCAAACTAGTAATTGAAGTAAGCGCTTGATAAACACTTAAAGTGTTACACTTTGTGTCAAACTCTTTATTTATTTACTTTTGAGTTGCTTACATTTCCAGACACGAAACAAATTCTTTCAAAAAAATCATTCTCAAAGCATCGAGGATTGGTCTGATGATCAAAAGATAAAGAGTAACTGTTAAGCAGGAAACTCATTCGATATTTTATGAGCCCAACTACTTCTTTTTCTTTGAATCTAAAGCTCAAAGTGATTTTCCCACGCGCCCGTTGAACATTTAGTAGGAATTACTAGTCTTCAATTACGTTGATTACATTTTTGATTATGAAGCTTAAGTCGAGTAAGATTCGAATGTCTTGAGTGCAACTTCACTTATGCCGTATTTTTCAAGGACTTCAATAAAACTTTTGTGATTGACAATGTAATGATGAAAGTTCTTGCTAAAATTTAGGAACTCGCTTATTATATTTAACGTTTTTTTTAAAATAGAATAATAATCCTACAAAATCTTAATAGAGGTCGCAGTATGTCGTATTAAAAATCCCACTATTCTAATAGATGTCGCATAAAGTCGTGTTAAAACTCCCACTTTTCCAATAGAGGCCGTTAACATAGCAGCAAGTAGCGAATTATTTACAATTACTTCAAGAAGGCGCCTCGAGTAGCGCTATGAATAGCATTTTGACTATCCAGTAGAAATGTCCTTTTTGTCTCAATATTGGTAACACTCGTTTGACTAGCATTTGGTTAGCTAGCAAACGTGATTTAATCGATGCCTTTTCTAAAAATCCAAAGTAAAAGCAATTTTCCAGCGAGAAATTATCGAATAAAACTTAAAAAGATTTACTAATAAAACTTTAATTTTGTTTTTAAGACAATATTTAAAATTACTTGAAGACAATTGAGTCGTTCTGATATGGCATTCGCATAAAACACCCTAAATATTTTTCATGTCACTCCATCTTATGCTTCTTTAGGGAAATATATTTTTTTGGCCTTTCCATTTATTTGTTCTTCATAGAATGCAATAAGAATTAATAAAATTATATATTTTATGTATTTCGATTCATGATTCTTTTTACAAAGATTTGAAATCGAGAAAATCGATTCTCGTTCCGATCTATTTTGGGCGAAAAACAATAAAAGGTAATAATTAGATCTTTAAAACATCTCTTCAACGCACCGTCAAAGAGTCGGAATCTAATAAACACTTGTTTATAAACAAATCTTCATTTGAAAAGCCGATAAGACCTCACAGAGAAGAACTGAGGATTCAAAATCTCTTCCATCTCAGATCGTTTGTTCACCACTGCTTTCCATCAACGAGAATCTTTTTTATTGCCTCATAAAAATCCATTCACGATGATCTCAGACAGCAGAACGCTCTTCACTCGCACGAACTTATTTTCGGAAGATATCAATGCTCGATGCTGTAGGTAATAAATAAATAAATCGTATAATTCTTTAACTGTTTGCTTCAAACAAATGTTTCTTCTTAAAAAGTCGTCGTCGTCGGCATTGGCTTCGAGAGTATCGTCGGAACTCATATTTGATGATTGTATAACAAAAATCTTTTCACTTTTACTATCGTTCAACGTTCTTTCAAGAAGATTTCATTCGATGATTCTTTAATCAGACACAAGTGACTTTTATAATTCAAAGCAAACTCTGAATCTTCCATTTTATTATTTTTTTAAAACTGATAAGAACATAATTTTTCTAAATGGTGATCATAAATTAATTTTCGGCTTGAAGATGTGTCGCCAGAGAACAAATATCTCAAGAATTTCCCGGTAAGACAATGAGAGTTCATTGAAGTGATAAGACCTCTTTAAGTAAAGAAGAATTCACCTGACCTATCCCAATGCTTGAATAAAAATGTTACAAAGATAACGAAGCTAATATTTAGCTTGAAGTCTTCGTTCACTGTTCGTGATGATGAGGAAGAATTTCTTGTTCGAGTTCGATATCGAAGACGGCAGCAAGGAATGATAATCGATTAAAAACATGTCGTTCGGTCGCCACTTTAAACTCTTTCTTCCTCGCAGAACTTTATTCATAACCAGACTTCAGCAATGACATCAAACGATTCGCCGCATAAGCGAATCTTGATCTTGAGTTTTAATTTTTCGAGGGACTCGAAGCGCAGTTAAAAATACCAAACATTTCAATAACCGAGCACTGCAATGCTCGACGTGGAGATAAATTAAAAGCTTACATGTGTTAAATATGAAATTTTGGGTCATAAATATTGTCACTCCGACTTCGTTAGCGCTTTTGCTGGTGACGTTACTCTCGATGGATTCTCAACAGCCTCAGAGATTCTTTCGCACTGCCAGTAGCAATCAGAAGATTATTGAAGAATGTCTGCAACATGTTCACTTCTCATCCGATTAGCGATCGACTTTAATCGAAGATTGCACGAGAAAACGTTTCGAGAAATTCTTCGTCGTTTCTGTTGAGTCGGCGAATTTTCTTTTAAATCAATAATCGCACTTAATGAGCGGAGTATTGAGTAATGACTGAGCGCAGACGATCGATAAAGAAGGAAAATAACAAATAAAAAAATTGATTACCAATAAAATGTTTCGGTGTCGAATCGTTTGATGTTTCTGCTTTTATTTCGCACTTTTGTTTTGATTGATTTTCCAGAATGCCAAAACGAGGTTTATTACGATGAGTCGTCGAAGGCTTGTCGAAGCGGCTAATCAAATTATGAGTTGTTTCAGCTGCTGACGATGCTCACCTTCCTCGCAATCGACATTAAAGTGCAATAAAATGTGGCTAACGCATCGGACGCTTCTTATTTATTTGTTGATAGAGTTTTACAACTTTATTCTCTCAGATCGTAAGTCAATCTAATCGCTTCCAGTCGAGTGAAGAAACTTGTTTATTACTTCACCTGCTTCAACTTTGTTGACCTAATGAGAGCTACCAACTAATTGAAGTGAATTTTGCCGCGCTCCGAATCAACAGCAAAAGCTGATCGAGAAGTTGTAAAAATTTTCCCATCGCAAATCACAGCATTGAACCAATTGAGTCCACGACAAAGGACACCGCTCGCAAAGGTTTTTGTTTTCGGGCGGCGAATTCCAATCAATGCTGAACGATCAAAGACATACCATCAATTCCATCGGAGAAATTCTTCAAATTGATTTTGCAGTTCATTTAATGTTTACGCAGTTTAATTATCTCGTCGGTTCTCATCGGTCTGCGCTGTTGTCTTTATGCTTGCCAGAAATGTGAGTGATTACTTTAGCACGTCATGCGAGCGACAAAGACGAGATGCAATGCGACTGCGAAATGATTTATATCGAATTAAACAATTAAAGACAATTAAAGACGAACAGCAATTGCATGTCGCGCTACTGCTGCTTCGCTTCGATCAATCAATGCGTCTTCGAACTCTTGGTCTTTGATTGCTACTTGGCGCAAAGCGGAATCTGAACGAGAACGATTAATCAATTTATAGATCGCAATGATTCTTTGGGTTGCGTGATGGAATTTTCATTGACAAGTGCAAATGGAATCTCTTCGTGACAGAATTTGTGTCGTTCGCTCAACTCGTTGATAACGACAAAGTAGACTAGAAGAAGAGTTTGCAAAACTAGTTCATGAAAAGGTTATCAATTTAATTACTTTCTTTCGTCTATACTTCGTCTATACGAAGTTACAGATTTGGCTTAGAAGGAGGACGAAAGTATCTCGAAAGCAAGATGGAATTTGGGGAAGAAAAAATTGACCTTGAACTTCGTTCTGTGCGAGAGTACATTTATAAATCATTTGACTCAATTTCATGTTTTTTGATGCCAACTCCGCCAAGAACTATTCAAGAAGGTGTAATGCAAAACTATGAAGAATATGATGGTCGTCATTCAGAAATGGACGAGAGATTTAAAGATTCACTTAAAGAGGCTGTTGAGTCCCTTTTTAAAATAGAAAATATAAAATTGAAACAAGTTCTCGAAGAGCAAGTGACCGCTTCAAGGTATAAGGAACATATAAAGCCTCAGCAGCCTTATCAGAACAAACTATATGATTAGCAAAATTGTCACTTTGTAATTGAAGATTATTTTTTTTAAGATCGCCATGACCTTTCAATGATAACCTTTACATTTAATGATTTATTCGTAATAAAAATGCTCAAAAAATATAAATGTTCAGTCGATTTTCGTTACCTCTGGAGGAAAGATGTTTTTATTAAAGCTTCTGATTTTTACAATTTTGTGTTCATCTCTGGACGGTGCAAGGCAACGAATAATTCCAAAACCTGAGATTCGACATCAACATGGCCATCCAATCAACTTCTTAAAAATCAAAACAAATGGAACTTTGGAAATTGATTACGTTTCACTTAATAATATGTTCGCTCATCCAGAAGTGCAGGATCGGAAGATCGCAGTGGTTTCTATAGTTGGCGCGTTTCGTAAAGGCAAAAGTTTTTTCTTAGATTATTGTTTGAGATTCTTGTACGCTAACGTGAGTAGTCCTATTAATTAAAATATATTTGTAAAGATCATTTAACATTTCTATCCAGTACAAATCAGTTAATTATATGAATAATACGTTGTTCAACAAAGAAGATTGGATGGGTGACCCAGAAACGCCTCTGACGGGATTCACATGGAAATCAGGATCTAAACGCGACACGACAGGACTAATTTTTTGGAACGACATATTTTTGTACGATGATGATGTAACTGGCGAGAAATTTGCTATTGCTTTGGTTGATACTCAAGGATTGTTTGACACTGAAACTACAACTGGCGATAATTCGAAAATATTCGCTCTTGCAACTCTAATTTCATCGTTTCAAATATTCAGCATCAATGCAAATATTCAAGAAGATCAACTTCAGTACTTACAATTGGCAACAGATTTTGCAAAGCTTGCAACACGAAATTCTGGAAAGAGACCTTTTCAACATTTGATGTTTATGATAACAAATTGGAATCATGATGATGATCATGATATTGGCTTGGAAGGAGGACAAGAATATATTGAAGAAGTATTAGCTGTCAATGAAAAACGCGAATCTGAACTTCGTTCTGTGCGTGAGTACATTTATCATTCTTTCGAGTCCATTTCGTGTTTTTTGATGCCAACTCCGTCTGATACTGTTCTAAGAGGTGTAATGAACGATAGAAAAGCTTATGATGGTCGACATTCTGAAATGGGTGATAGATTTAGAGATTCACTTAAAGCTGCTGTTGAATCAGTGTTTTTAATGGAAAATATTAAGTTTAAGCGAGTCAACGGAGAAGAAATTATTTCATTGAGGTATAAGGAATTACTTGAAGATTACCTGAAATTTTTCAGCAGCAACAATGCGCCAAAAGCCGAATCGTTGTATGAAATTACAGTTAACAAGAATATGCAACATTTGACAGAGGACTTAACTGAAAAATATTCCGTGAGCATGTATAAAAAACTAAACATATCTGATGTACAATTGGAGTTGAAATTTGAAAAAATTAGCGATGTTTGGGCAAACGTCACTGTCGGAGAATACTTCAATTCAACAAAAATGGGCTCGCGAGAAGACGAAAATCGTTTCCTTGAAATTCTGATTACAAAAATCAATGAGAAAATGAAGATTATTAAGAATGAGATATTAAACAAACATGACGATTTTCTATTGAATCAGGAGAAGGCTACGATTGTCGCAAAATCTTTGGATGAAAAACACAGAGCAATGCAACAACAATTAGCAGAATTAGAAGTTGTTATTAGGAAACTCGAACGTAACGAATTTGACATGGACCGAAGAGATTATTCTAAAAAGTATCGAGATTTGAACACGAAAAGAAATAATTTAGAACGAAAAATTGATGCATACGAAAACCGGAAGGAAATAGAAAAAATTTTAGATTCACGACCAGAGCCGCAAAGCAAGTTTTGCTTAGGACCTTTCTGCTTTCATTACTAAACTTTATTCACTAAAGATTACTAGACTTTTGATGTTTGTGTGCACGGACCTTTGGATCCTACAATTCAATTTCCATTTTTTTAACCTTTGTAATTGTAATTTTACCGAAACTACAAACCACTAAATAAATCAAACAAGATTCATAAAAATGCCAAAAGCAATTAGAAAAATTCTCAATTCTTGTTCACATGTGAAGCCTCCACTTATCTATTTTCTTTCAGCGCAATTTTCTCTCTCACTCGCTCTGTTATTAAAAGCTTAAACATCAATGAAAGTGCATGTAATAACGATGTTCCAGCGCTGTTAATGGAATATTAGCGTTGAATAGCAATTGATGATAGCGAGCAGAGGAAAAATGCTTCTCCATTCATGATCTTGTTGGACGAGGACAGAGCAAGAGAACCGCTTATGATGCCTTCCATTAAAAATGTATTAATTGCGCTCGCCATTCACTCACTTTGACTTGTTATTTACCAGTGATACACTTCACCGTCGTCTATCGTCTATGAACATTTTTTATTGCCATCTTGTTGCTTCCCCCACTCGCGAGACCTTTCAAACAACGATAAAATATTGCAATAATTTTCCAACCAAATCAACCAATTAATTGCGAGCTGAAAAAAGTCTTTCGCGAAACGACGCAGAGATTTAATTGCAGTCGAAGCATTCTCCATTGCGCGGTTCTCCTGTAATTTATGTAATTCATGTAATCGTCACGTTATTATCGGGGAATGTTTTCTTTCTTTTTATTGTTCGTTTCATCGTCTTGCCGTCGAGTGCTCTCGCTGGCTTGTTAAAGAGACAAAAGGCCTGGCTGAAAGATGGCTGGCTACTGGAAGAGAGAAGTAAACAGCGTTCGGACCAATCCCTTCTACCACGATCGTTCCTTCTTATCGATTACTAGAAATCTCACTTTTGCCATAAAAAAAATATTAAATTTCGTTTGCACAAGCAGCAACAGGCCTGATGCGCATCTCAGATCCATTTTGAAGGAGGGGAAAAGGGATGAAGAAGAAAATCCATAAACAGAATTAATGTTTCGCTTGTTTTGTGTCTGTTTAAAGAACTTTGTACGTCGACGTTGCTATTTAAGCGAAGAAGGGAGAACTTTTAATTTGGTAAAAAAATGAAATCATTTCACGAAAGTTTAAATGAATCTCTCAAGCAACAATCGAACAAGAAAGAGAATTCCTTCAAGTGCTCACCGGATATTCAATCAACAATTAATCCAGACACAAAACAACGCCAAGTGAGTATCACTTGATTAAAATCGCATCAATTTATCGTAGCGCTTGGTGAGTTTCATCGAGTGACCCTCAGTTTTCTCTTCTTTTGTGCGAAGCGGCAGCAACAACATTCAATTAACAGTACGAACCCACTCATGGGTATCTCACAAGAGCAGATAAAAGTCGAGGAGAAGCCACTTTGTGTACTTTATTGAAAGTGCGGTTGGAGAATCAAGTATCATATTGCAATATTGTGCAAGAAGAATTATCTCTCGATTTCGGATTTCGTTGGCTGCACTGCTCTGTTCCGATATTCCCGGTGTCGATGGCATTCATTCGATACCGAAGCTACAATCTCGACTTCTCTCCATCCAAAGTCTTCCTCAAATGTGCGGCAAAGCTAATATCAATCTGTCTCTTTGCACCTGAACAATTACAGCGCCCGAGAGATCATTTCGAAATTGCTCAAATGTGAAAATTACCAGCGCGCTATTCTCCGCTCGACATAAATCGACAAGAGGCACGGGAGAAGGAAAAAAGCAGCGACAACAAACGATGTGTAATTAATATCTCGGAGGCTTCTCTTTCAGCTCTTTTAAGCTCGACAACTGCATCGCATTCTCCTTGTTATTGTTGCTTTGGTGTTCGAATGGTATTAATGCGATTAGGGGAGCATTTGTTCTTGATGTCGCTTGAGAGTTTAACAATTGAAAAAATGATTTTAAAATTCAATCGTCACTTAACTTACGATTACCCCCGAACACTCTTCAAACTCATGTGAAACCATATCTCAGTTAAAGTGCTTGAGCTTTAAACTGTCGTTAATGCGCTTGAAGTAACGTATGATTGTCTAATTTAATTAAAAGGTCAGACATTGGCGGCAGGTCGACTCGAGTTACAGTCACGGACAATGTGTTAAATCTCCACTAATCCTCCTGTCACTATTAACGACTCGACATTATTGATATCACACGAACAAAAGGGATTTGCTGAATGCAATTAAGATTCCGTTTGACAGCGCCTTCGATGAAAAATCGTCTGTGATTTCTGCTATCATATCATTTCGCAGGAACGGACGAAGCATTTCATGACGAGTATCAATCTCACTTTTCTCGCAATTGGAATGAAATGGAAGAGATGTCACTTTTCGGCTTGAATTCTTTCACATGAAGCTTCGAAGAGTAAATTGATAAGTGACATCTCTAACTATTCATTATCGTTATGAGGATCAAATAAAATTTATTGCAGTTCGTAATTATTAAATATGGATTTTTCCTCCATCGCGTTGAATGCATTTGTGCCTCGACGCTCGCAAGAAATCAACAAATCGCTTGTGGGAGAAGTTAAAAAAGCATTTCAATGTTTTCTGCTTCGCGAACGAAAAAAAAATCGTAAAGAGAGAAAAATGAGAAGTTGATTCTGATTACAGACTAAAGCCTAACATGCTAAACACAAATAAGCAACCGCGCGCCTCACTATCAATTAAAATGGCATTCAAATTAATATCCAATGAGAGATTTTCGTATTTGCATGCTATTTACGTACAATAAATTAATTGCTGTTTGATAAAGCGTGTAATGCGATTAAAGGAATGAAAGAAAGAGAACTTGAAAGTAGGTTAATAGTTTTTGATTCTGTGAATGGAGTTTTTTTGTGTGAAGGAAAAGGATTTGTTAATGCTGAGAGTGATTGCCTGTGTCTCGTTCATGTGATTGAGTGACAGAATTATTGATCTCCATTTTTGAGCAAGCGGATTTGTAAATTCCGTCAAGTTTAAAATCATTTATTCGAATGTGAAATATTTTTAAATGAAACAACTTCAAATTGTCCCCAAAACTGTTATTTTCGGGTGTATAGACGACCTCAATCTGGAAGATCCAATAAATCGCTAACAGCTCTCACTTGAATCCTTTTAATTTAATACCTCCATTCATTCATCTCGAGAGACTCTTTTTTTACGTCAGTGAGAAATTAAATCCCCGTTGCCGCATTCGGAAATTTAATACGAGAGTGCAGATAATCGCTTGCAATACCAAAGTCGATGTGGCTTCATCCTCCCACTTGAAACTGCAAGCGGATTGTCACATAATGAAAATATTGAATGAATGAAATTTTCAAGTGCTCGTGAGCATACAAAAATATTTTTTTCAGTTTGGATTTGTCGTTCAATCTCGAAGAAATATCTCGAGCGATTCAATAAATTCTTTTAAATGCGACAAGAAAATAGTGCGAGGAATTCTCCTAAATCACAGCAAACGACCGAAGAAATCGTTTTTCGATCGCTTTTAAGTTGTTTATAAATATTTGTTCTTCATTCTCGGTCGCTTCTCTTCTTGTTATGGACTTTACAAACAAATTAATAATTATTAATATTGATTTTCCTTCCTTCGCTCTCCATAATTTCTTCTCGCCGCGTCGCAATCGCCTCATGTTTATTCATTGGATGGAAGCGATGAAACGATAATTTACATTTTTCAGAAGCTTCCCGAGCTACTACGAGTCGTTCAATCATAATTGTTTATTTACATAACGATAGATCGGGAATGATTTCGTTAATACGAGAGAGGCGAGTCGAAGAAAGGAGTGTGTAAACACTCGAGAACATTGAATAAATATTGATAAGTTTTTCCTCCAAGACAACAGAAGATGAAGAAGAAAAAATTATCTTTTCATTACATCGAATGATGGGAATGATTGGATATTTGACTTCGAAAGGGGAGACCGTCGGTAGAGTTATTCTAATTATACAAACAATCCACTTTCGTCGCATATTGACTCGCGACTGAGAAGAACTTAGAATCTCGAGTATGCGGCATCAGACGAAAATCTATTTGGAAGATTCTAAAACAAATAAAAATTGATTGAGATGAACAAATGTTTTTGTTTTCTTCGCGAGCTTAACGCTCGGGAATTTCTTGTGAACAGCTGAAGCTTCAAATTGCTGGAGAATTGAGATCGGTCTTTGAATTAAAATTGGAGCAACGCGAAATGATTTATCAGAAAACGCTCATAAGTCACATCAATCGTGGACACTTCCCAGTGAGAATGATGAACTCGAACTTTTCTGGGAACTAATTTCTTTCTAATTGTCTCGAGTTATCTTGCAATGTCTCGCTTCCGAGACGAACGGCAATTAAATCGCATTTGTTTACACTCGAAGTGAACTTGGATTTGTTCAACATGACGTTGCATACAAAATAAATCGTTAATTGCCCTAATAATAGAAAATTAATTAGCTACGAACTCTCTCTCCTTGCATGTTTTTAATTTTGACAAATCGCTGGCTGATTTTGCAAAATTGAAATTTTAATTCGCGTCGAAATCTCTGCTTGCCGCCCCCGACATTGGCAACGTTTGTTTTTGCATCGCAAAATTGAATTATGAACGTAAGCCACGCATCGAAATAAAAGTCATTAAGCATTCTCGATGCCTTCGTTTGTTTTCGGGTGAAAATCGACTCGTAGCGAAATCGCTTAGCGCGTGAGGCATTCAGAGGCATCAATTTCTTTCTTCTCTCTCTCGGTGGCACGAATGAAAAAGAAATGAAATAAAGGCAAAGCGAGATTTACATTTTCGGATACAAAACGACTCATACTGCGATCCGATAGTCCATTACATGAATTAAACTAAGAGGAAAAATCACAAAAGAAACGCGCAGCTACTGTTTTCTTAGCGATTTGAGGGATCATTCCAGTGGATCTGAGATAATATTATTCCGAGGCAATAATAATGATGGCAACAGAAACTCTCTGACCCCCCAAGTCGATAAAAGATTTTTCTGTTTTCTTCCGAAAAAAAAATAAAAACAATCTTTTGTACACAATTCGAAGAGGAAAGAAATGAAAAATAAATAAACGCGGGGATGTTTGTCAATGATGTTGCGAAATGTTTGTTATTAAATTGATTAGTCATTAAAGATTTGCTTGTGAAGTAATTTATGAACTCACCCCATCGCTGATCTAAAGGTAGCGAAATTTCTTCAATAAAGTTCTTCTCACTGAAATCAAATGTTGAAAAATCTTTCAGGCTGTGAAGATTCTTTCGTTCAGCGTCGCCTGCTACTTTTTTCGGCCTCGAGATTTTTCTTGTTTTTGAAATATCGTCGAACATTTCTTTTAAATACAAATTATCATTATAATCTTTCGGTGGATGAATGGCCCGGTCGAAGGCGAAAAATTGCCGGAGATAAGCGATTTATTAATGCTTTTGTGTTGAAGGAGAAAGAAAGCATTAATAACCGACTGGTTTGTCTCATCAGCATCAAGAATTCCTTCGCCTTCTCATGCATTATGCAAATCACCAGTAGCCGAAGCCTAAAACAGGGCAAGGTCGAATTAAAAATTCGACTATGACGAGAATTTTCGGGTGTAGACAGAAGGTCTGGAGTCGTTCAACACACTAAGACTAACACGAGACATTGAAACAGATCATGGATCCCTCACAACTCATGTCAAGATAATGCCATTGATCTGACACATCTCCCTGAATCACCAAGCGCAATTCTTCAATTTCAGTCTCAAAACCAAACCCATTTGTGTCGTTGAACGTGAAAATGTGTCCGCGCTGTTCAATATGTCATTTCTCTACTCCCGCGATCCAAACACAAAAGCCAACTATTTGTTTAAGTCATATTAACGTTCCATATCACGCAGCTATCCAAGACAACTTCTATTAATCAACAATTATTAACCCAGGCAGCGACTTTTTATTTTATTTTTTTTTCTACGAAAATATGTACGATAATTACGAATTAAAGTAAACATGATTTAAATGGTGATTAATTAATGTCCAGTTTGAGAGCGATGCCAGCTGTCGGTCGGTGATGACCTGTGAAGGCGACTTCTTGGCTAGAAGAGTTTTGTAAACTGATTTTCTTTAATGAACTTCGAACTGAGAGTGAGATAAGTTCATGAATGAACGAGAATCCCGGTAACATTAATTAATATTGATTTAATTCGTAATTAATTTCTTATTATCCTCCGCTTATTTTTCTCTCTCGTGCTGATTTAATTTTAAAATCCAATTCTTAGCTTGAAAGTAAAGCAGAGATTAAATCTTGTTGGATATCGTCGTCGATAATTCATTTGCTCTCGTGCCGTGGCTTTGAGGTGTTTGTCGTTTAATCCTTCTGATTGATAAGCGTCTTTTGAGTTTGTGGAGCGTGCGCGAGAGACTAATTGCTGGTTCGACTAACATTCGTCGGCTCTGATTGATTCTGAAGGCGAAAAGATAGATTGGCAGCCGGTTTGCATGTTTCTATCGGGGCCTTAGCTCTCCATCTGGCAGTTTATTTTGTTTCGGTTTATTTCTCTCGTGATCAATAGTCGATGGGCATTCAAAGCTGAAGTGAAAGTATTAGCAAAGCCAAGAATTCTAATTTCTAATTAATTGTGAATTATGATTGATGTTCTTTGGAATTCATGACAGTTTGCGAAACGCAGACAACGATTTCCGAGAAAACGAGAAATTGTTATTGATGGAATTGAGAATTCCATGACGAATGCTCGCCGTAATCCCTCAGCGAAGCCGCGAACAAATTGAAGAGGAAGAAGAAATTTAATTTAATCAAATTTGTATTGAGTTGAGTGACGGGTCGATCTTGCATCTTTCTCGCTCACGAAATGATAACTTCGTTCGCCGTCGTTCCATTTCATTATTGACATGTAATATAATATCCCCGCAGGGCTCATCAAAACGAAACAAAATGTTCACGGCAAAGCCGACCGAACGACCATTCCCCCAGCAACCCAGAATGATATAAAAATAATTCAAATTAGAAGCATAAAAAGTTGTGTATAATCTTAATGTCAATCAATCATGAATGGAAATATAAAAAAAATGTGATTTCGAAGAACGAAAACCTGAATCAGCATCGCGAAGCTTTTTTTCGCAATGGTCGCTCTCTTATCAGATCTGCTTTGCTCTCTCTTGCAGACAATTGATGTAGTGAAATGTAGCAATTAAAACTCGATAGCACCAAATTATATTTTCGTCATTTCTCTCGGCGAGACTCGACGAGTTGAAGTTTCCTGAAGACTTCGAGCCTTCAACTTGATTAAAACATTCCAAGCGAATCTCGCGATTCCTCGGACGTATCAATATTATTGTGTCTGTTGGATGATCTCAGGAAATCGGTTTGAGGCAATGAAAGAAATCCTTTCATTCACATCATTCGGGTTTCTCTTCTTCTGACACATTTAAACTTGCATGCAAAGCCCTTCGACTTTGACTCGATTGAGATGAGAATGAAGTATCAGGTAACACGAAACGTGGAACAAAATTTGAATTTCATTCATTTGTTCGACTGATTCTTGTTCTACTGTGTGCAGATCGCAACATACTCATGCCTTGTTTCATCATCTTTGAATGGCATTTAATTGCAACCTGTCAATCTGCCCTACCATTTGATTGCTCGCTTGAACATGCTTCCATGATAGATTCCGCTTCATCTCTCTTATTGGCTTTCTTGCCGTTCGCCTCAGAGAATTATCGCGAGATCGTCTTTGCGATTTCCTTTCGTTTCTGCTTGATTTGCTATTAAGAATTTAATTGTGAATCAATCACAGACAGCGAGAGTTTAATCTCTTCAAGTCGAATCGATTGTGTTGAATCTGCCAGTCTCTCTCGAGTGATTTACCTGAACACGAATTGATTCCGAGCACGTCTCATCGTCCTATTTTAGTTCTTTGGCTTCACGCTCAACCATCGAGCGATTGAGAAATCGCGGGCTTTACAATAAATTGATTTGTTCTCTTTTGTCGTGATTGTTGTCGCTTCTCTAAGAGCGCCCTGCGGACGAGTATTAGTCACACTAATTTGCATGAGAATCGTGACAAAAATTTTGACGACTCGAGGTTCCCACGGATCTAAATCGCGATGCTTTTGAATAATCGAACTGATGGAAATATCGCGTCGAGACGTGAAGCGTTCGACAGATTTCTGAGGAACCCCATCCATAGGATTAACAAACGACGACGAATCTCTCTCCAGACATGTCAGTCTTATTGTCTGGGAGATTTATTTCAGTGCAACCTTGAAGATTTCTTTTTCGATTCTGACTGTGAATCGATCTCTTGGCTCGACTTAGACAAGGGAAGACATTAACCGGAATAAATTAATTAATTTGAGCTCGAGAAGCAAATGCTTGAAATTCCTAATGATGTAGATTGTATGATCGGTTTATTGATGAGCCTGTAATTTGAATATCTCGCGATTCACTCAACCACCGTAATTTATGATTTGAGTGAAACCATGCCATTCGAAATCAATGTGATTCCGTTTCGAAGCGAAAGAACAAACGACTTTGCGGCTCTCAAGCAGTGACAACATCGAAAACACAAGTTTTGCTGCCTCGCCGATGTTAGTGGAACGTGATTGAAAAGCTAAATAGCGCAGAACCTATCGCAATGTTCTCTGATGTTCAGCGCAGTGGAAAAGTCATCGCGACAGCAAATCAAAATGTTGCAATTAAAAATGTAAACGTGATTTGCAAATGTTTAAGACTGACGTCTTAATTTAATAGAAAAGTTCCTTTTCCTAATCGATTGATGGAGAAAGAGAGCTCCGGCAAATCAAATTAAATCTCCGAATCGATTCATCTCTCACTCAACATGCGATGTGTGTCGAATCAGCTTCTGATGGAAAGAGGGATTTTGATTTATTGCAGTCAAACGAAGCAATGTGTGCTACCCGATTCAAGGTAATTTATTAAGCTCAGCAAATCCTCAAACTGGATTTTCATCAGTTAACCCAAACGACGCGCCGAAAGTCTCGCTGAGTAATCATTAATTAAACAATTTTGATTATGATCGACTGTCAAAAAATGCTACTGGATTTATTTTCTCTTCTCTTTCCTTGCCTCGACCGAGTCTTAACTAACACACGAGCCAAACAAGAGGCAAGTGCGACCAACAACCAGGCACAAGCAAATTAATAAACTAATAACAAACATGATCAAATAGAAATTCCTGAGACAAGGAAATCAATCAGTTAGCACTGAAAGAAATTAGAATTGGAAGGGAAACTTCTTCTTCGTTCAACTCTCTCTCCGTGTTGCTGGTCATTTCAATCACCAGGAGTGCTAACAATATGATTGATCTTTGTTCTTCTCTTTCTCCCTCGACGTGCACATCGAAAATTGATGGATCTCGTTTCGTTATTGGAAATTCACTTCTTCGCTCGTTTCCACTTCATTCGTTGAGTTAAAGAAATTTCTTCGCACACCTCGAGCAATTCTCAAACTAAATCAAATCCAAGTCATCTTCATTGAATTATTTTCCGACATTAAGCTTTAATTGTGTTGTCATTTAATCAACAATTTTTCATTTGCAGCAGCAACTCATTTGCACCACTGGGAGCTTCTTCTTTTATTTCTTGTTGTTGCGAGAGCAGAGAGAATTGCATTTCATTTGCATAAAATCTATCGAGTTTATGCCAAGTCCTTTGTCTTGACTCGGTTCGCGCGTCGTCTATCTTGTGAGAAATTTTATTCGAGTTGAATTTGCGTCGATATAACGACGACTCGACACCAAAGAGGAAATGAAAATATTTCTTGTCTGTCTTCATTTCGGGCGCTGCAGCTTGACGATTGTTGTTCATGAAATCCATTTTAAAGTTATTAATGAAGAAAAATGTTAATTCGAGAGCACAAAGCGATTCCTAAAGGAAGCTCGTTAAAGACATTTGAGCTATTTTCAACGATTTCTCGTCCATTAAACCAGGCGAACGATTCTTTTGTGATGCTAAATGACGTAAAGAACTTACCATAACTCATTATTCGTTGATGAATTTTTAATATCATACGCGAGTTGTTATTGAAAACAAGAATGTTATTGAGCTGAGCTCTGTGGTGGAGGAAAAGAAAATTTTTTGTTAGCATTAATTTTATTGTCTCCTCTGAAACAAAATTGAGCTAAATACTTCTTTGACATTTCACTTAAAGTCCACTCAATTTGCTTTATCTTACAACGAAGTTCGCTAAGTGCTTCTAAATTTGAAAAGGCCAGTCCAACGAACTTATCTAAAGACTCAATCCATTTAATTAATTTCCCTCTCGAATCCTCTATCGCTCGACAGCTTCGTCGCTTATTTTTTTTCCCTGTTGAAATAAATTGGAAACGAATTGGAGTCAGCGAGCCATGACAACAAAACTAGCAGCGAAACAGAGAAAAATGTTTTCTCTGATGAATCATGAATAGTTGAGCACAATAGATTCACAGTGAAACTGCCTTTGAATTAAACTTTGTAATCGTAATGGATGGTGATTGGGCAAGTTGCGTTGAGCGCCTCTCGAAACAAAAAATCACATTTCTCATTCGACTTCATTTTTAGAATTTTTAATTATATTGTTTTTTCATTACGAGCTTGAGTTAAACAATGAGAAAGAGCTTTTGGGGTAAACTTGTAATCTTCAAATTAATATGGGAACAAAGATGAACGTCGAGTCATTACACTGAGCGCTGATTCTTGATCATTTACAATTTTTAATTAATTTCTGGAAAGTTTCTCCCAGAAAAATTGTTTGAGCGGTCTTCATTCTTTTATAAGAATCTTCATTGAGAAATTATTTATTAGAATGGCTTCAACTACTTTATCGTGATGATAAAATGTGAAATAAATTACGTTAATGCCGCCTCGATCTCCATAATAAAAATTATGAAGTTAATTGTGAGTCGAGCGACTTAATTTACCAAAAAGAAACTTCACTGAGATATTTTGACACCATCGAGTGATAATCTCCGTAACGAAAGTCTTCACGCGACTTACGCGCACTCGAAGCGAGGTCGTTAAAACAATCATCAAAACGAGGAGAATTGCCATTAGTTTTCCAGGCGATCGCTAATTTATTTAAGATCCGCGAAAGAGATTTCCGACGAGTAAGTTTAAAAGAAAGAGTTATCCATGGCTAAACATCACTTTAATTAATTCAATTGCTTTTACTAAATACTTGAAAAGCATGAGCTTTGTTTCTGATCAGATATCCCGCGTCAGCGAAAGAGAGAAAGATTCACCTTCGAGCCTCAATTCCATTTACCGTTCTATATCCGCTGGGAATGATCGCCGCGCGAACTTTGTTTGATTAAAACGCGAACATCTTACGCATTTTCGCCCATTGTCTTCGGCTCATTGTCTTCATTGCTGCACTCGAATGGTCGCGCGGAACTTCACAATGGCCGCTCGACCATAACAAATCATCTTCTTCGCCGTTAATAATTAAAAAACTAACTGCGAGTGGCTTCATTAATCTCCAGCTTCGATTAGAATCTAAAGACACTGCCCAAAAGAAAAAGATGATCACACATTTATTAAATTTCAGCTTGGAATTGAATCGTTTCGTTCGGTAATTAACACGAAAAGAAATTACGAGGGTCTGCTGCGGGTGAGAAAAATATTATTTATTAATTTTTTTTTGTTAATTTCCATTGTGTGCGTTCATTTGTTCGCGGCCGCCGAGACGCATCAGAGAATAAATCAAAAGTTGGCAACTCAAATCTCCTCAACAACAAGGTTGATAGTAAGTAATTACAGCTTAGGATTGGACATACTTCTCATCGAGTCGCGCGAGCTTTTGTTTCGTTAGAGAGAAAAATGATGAATTAATTCTAGTGGATCTGTAACAGTGAGCAACGATTGTTAATTTGAGAAATGGTAACGAGCAGTGAGCAGCCGAAAACTTAAATATTGTTTTTATCTCTTCTCGTTCCCTCGTTGAACCTCGACGAGTTATGAAAAAGAGAAGTTTAATTACTTCTTTTCTTCTCATGGAAAGTATCAAACTGTCGCTGTCATAATTAACGAGAGATGACGGTTTCATTTCAGAAAAAAATCTCGACTGAACTCGATGTTATCGCGACATTTCCGAAAACAATGTTATCAGCGCATCATCGAGGATTTGACTGTTGACTCAAGCGACGACTTCCTGCTCAAGATTTACAACTTCATTCATCTTCACGAAAGTAGATCAAAAGTTGAATTCACCTGCGATCAGAGCTCTCCATTGTTAGATTCGTCTTCTTGTAAAACATCCTTGTTGGATTAGGACGATGATAAAAACATGAAAGGAAACATATCCACTGATGAGTGCGGCTGATAAAGGAAACGATCCGTGTTTGTTGGCATCACATTGCTCCAAAGTCAAATATTGACCGAACATCGAAAAGTCGTCGTTGGTTTTGATGTTGCTCCGAGAATTATCATGAAAAATGAATTCGTTGTTCGATGTTTGCTCATCAATTTGACGAGCCGGGCTTAACAAATGCTGCGTCGCTCACTCTCTTTCCATCCGACGAAATGATATTCGTTTAATTTGGCATTTAGAGGCACAAAAGATGTTCGTTCTTCATCCTAAAACGAGTGAGAGACGGCGTGAAGAAACAGTTTTTTTTTCCAGGGTGAGCCATCTGATGATGCTAAGCGGAGGATCGAAGAGAATCTATAAATGATTGCCTCGAAACGAACCATTGAAAGCTAATAATTAAAAAGACATCAAGCCCAGACCAATCCGTCAAAATCAGAATATTTTTTAAATGTAGCAATGATTATTTATGAATGCTTCTCGCTTGTTGAATGAATCTTTCACTCAACGCAAATACACGAAGAGTCGTGAGCGTTTCATTAAACAAGTTTTGAGTTGGTGTGGGTTGATTGGAGGCTCCGATAGCTCGTTTGCTGTTTTTATCAGACGCGAAATGTGCGATGGAAATAATCATTAAATGCTCTCGAAGAGGCAGATCAGTTCAATATCTTTTCCTCTCTTTCTTCGTCGATGATTACCTCTCCAACCTATCCGCACATGAAATGAAAGGCGTGGTAACGTCTCGAGTTCGACTTATATGAATCTGCGGTCTTAAGAGTTTTAATTTTGATTGATTCGAGGATATCTTGACGAGCGCGATAAAATTTATTGCCTTCTTGGTCTCTCAAGAGGATCAAGCGTCAGATGCCGAAAATATTTATCAAACTGGAGACCTCAGTAACGCCGAAAGACTTTAATGAGCGGTCATTATGGTTTGGTAAGTTGAACGATTTTTTTTAATTGAAATTGTTCACTGATTGCTCCGTGAACTTTCTCAATATTTTGCAAGTCACTTTGAGAGTTTGTTTTCTTATAAACAATTCACTCGTTGAAGAGTTTTCAATCGAGTGGCACGTGAAATGCTGTTAACTTCGAGAATAGAATTCACTAACGTCTAATAAATTGATCGTTCATTCGCTTGCCTTCGCTTGTCCGAAGTGTGAGCTTCTTGGAATAATCAACGTTGGAGGGAAGAAATTACTCTCTCGAGAGGCTCCCGAACAATCCAACGCTAAGCTCACCGATTATTCAAATCTCCATATCGCAACCAAATCTTCGTTTTATTTCGGATTGAATAGCAAAGCCAAGTAGCTGAGAAATGTCGCCAGACGAAATCACTTCAAGAAAGAAATATTGAGTGTGATTGGTAAAAAAATCTTTGTGAAGAGAAAATTGAAAAAGTTTTTTTTTCTGTTGTGTCATTTAATATGATTATGACTTATTCGATTTGCTTTACTACTGTTCTCGAGGCTCCCAGTTGGAATTCGATGTAATGCTTCTTGTAGTGCAAAGAATGCTGACGAAGCCGATCAAGTTTCTTACCTTCGATGTGTGGCGTTCGAGAGAAAATCTTGAATATCGTTGCGTTGATTGTTATCATCGAAATCAACGATTTATTTAAAACGTTATTTTTGTATTCCCACTTCTTCTCATTATAAAGAAACACACGTTTCACATCTCTCATTTGCTTCTGATTTAATTGACGATCAAGTAGAATAACAGTCAACAATTGAAGAGTCAAGAGAGTGCGCGCTATTGAACATGTAATTGGTAAATTGTAAATCTAAACAGCTTCGAGTCCACTCTCGTCCGAATCAAAAAGAATCAATTTGTGGTGAATTGATTTTTGAAGCTTCTGTGACGTCTCGAAGTGGCTCTTTCTCTCGGCTTCTTCATTGTGACCCTTCAACAAGAGAAAACGGTAAGTGACGAGGCACGCAAGCATTAACATTCGAGATGAGTTAATGTACTTCAACATTTTATCGAGGACATCGAGCTTTGAATGCGCGCGCAGATATCAAGCAATAACATTTGTCATAACTGACCCAAAAAAGTGATAATTTCCCTACCGAAAAACAAATTAAGCTGTTTTACATGACCGCGATTTGCATAGAGAAACTATTTTAAGCGGCAAATGACTCATTACACGACGCTCCGTAAAATTTGTTTACCTCGCATGCGTCTCGATTTGAATGCGAGTCCAGCATGTGAATAAATTTATTTTCTTAATTTTGTGCTGCTTTGCATATAAAAATCGTTTTAAGATCACGCTTGAGAGTTTAGAAATCTCAAAAAGAATGGACATGATCATCGCATAAAGGATGAGAGCGTTAGATAAACTTTAGATAATTCCAAGAAACTAATTGTTGAGGTGGCGAGGGGTTAGTTCGTTAGTTGTGTGGGTGGTCACTTTAACAACTCTTCCTCGATCTTCGTTCACATCACTGACGAAGTAAACAATCGAATAATTTACATAAAAAGATTTAAAACTGTTTCTAGTCGTGAAAATCATAAAAGCATTTGAACTCATAACTTTTCTTTCTCAAGCGAGTCGGCTTTCACGCGAAACAAGTCAATTAAATATTATTTATTGGATGTTGACAAAAATCCGTCGTTCGTGTCTCGAAGACATGGAATTGTGCGATTCTTTAATTTATTTCTCGCGTAGTTAAACTGCACAGCGATAGAAATAAATGCAGGGAACGATATAAAAATCTAAGACGCGCGTAAACAGTTTTATGACAATTATAATTAGAGGAGGCTCTCACTCTCTCTCTCCTTAAGATGCATCCATAATTCACTGGGAATTCGCTATAAAGCGAGAGTCGTATGATGAAAACTCGAAATGCAATTAAAATGTTTCTAAAATTTTATTGGAATATGAGACGCTAATCAGGTTGACGCTTCTCATCTGCTTCGAAAATATCAAAATTGTTAACTGCGCAAGCTGAGTAAGCAATAAAGTCTTCATTCACTTTGTGATGTTCTCGTTCTCTCGTCTCACGAGTCAAGCTCATAAATCACGAGAGAAGCTATAAATAAATCATTAATTTTATTTGGAGCCGAGTTCGTTCAGTCTTGTGAGTCGTTCATCGAAAAACGAGGTGGAGAGATAAAGAAATGCATTCTGCTGTTTGTGCAATTTGCTTGTCGTCGTCGTCTCCACCTCGAGGAGTTTATTTACACACGATCATATTCAAGTTGATCGCAAAACATTTCAGGGCAATTAACAGACGGGTGATGATGACTTTTCGAGAACACACAAAATGCTCGCGAAGTGATCTTGATAAGGATTAGTGTTTCAAGTTGAAAACTAAAGTCTCAACAGATTTTCTTTCACTTTTGATTCGTGGAATCGAGTCAGAACCTTTAAGCGCGACATCAAATTAACACCTTAAGATTTATTCCTTTCGAAATTCCCAGTGAAGAGGGAAACTCAATACGAATTTATGGTCATCCATTGACTCTCGTTTCGACGAACAGAATCAACAACCGCATTTGCTCCTTTGCCACCATGAAGCCGAACTTGGATGGAAATCATTTAATTTATTGGTTCGATGTTGGTGAGTGAGATAAGGCAAAGAAATTAGTAATTTACAAAAGCGGGGCCATCCATCAATGATGTTTCTTGTTCTATCGTTGTCTCCTCGCTTAGTTGATACTGTTGCTCGCCACACCTCTCACAGACTTTAAATTCCGAACAAGGCACGAATAAATCAATACGTGTTCTCTATAAATCATTCAATCACATCAATAAATAAAATTATCTTTGTTTTAAAGCGTTTTTCTCAGCCTTTGGCGATGGAATTGAGTGGTGCGCAAGACACTTTGGTTAATGTGACTGGCGATACGATTTTTCTCTGTCGCTTTTTCTCTGTTTCCCATGAAACGTTCGAGTTGTTCCCTCGCTCTCTCGTGGTTGTGTTTCTTTTATGTCACTGAAGTCAATAATCATTATTCAATATTTCACGCGATTTCGTTGAACACAGTTTTGATATTAAAGCGAAAGAAAGAGAATTTCATTGCGTCATCACCAGCGAGTCGAGTCAACTGTTGTTTTAACGCCTTGCGCGTAAGTTGATTCAACAATTTGCTTCATTAATAAAGCTCTCTGCTCACGCTCAGTCAATTTATTGCAAGGATCATACACATCGATAACCGGTAAAATGGAAATTCAACGTGGAACACATGGACGAATGAATATTTATGAAGTTTCGTTAATGGTTTCTCTCTTGAGAATTACTAAACCAAATAATAAATTAATTCAACTGAGATAACGATCAGTTTTAACTTTGTCGATATCAGACGAGAATTCCGTTGAATCGTTAAGGGAAACAATGTTGATTACAAGCAAGGATAATTCTGCACCTTGTCTTGGTCATCACACGAGGGAGAAAGAAGTCAGAAAAAAGTTGATTGATAGTTTGAATTATTACACTCGAAACACGATTATAGCTTCGTTCGTTTCACGGTCGAATTGTCTTCACATTGAAGCGTTTTAATGATTGCGAAAAAATAAATGTCGTTAAACGAACATCAATGCGTGCTGGTTTCAAAACGACAACAAATTTAACGACTTCATTTGTCGATCAATAAAGTATCGAACGACTGTTGCGAGGCTGTAAAAAACTTTTTTTTCGCTACACGTAAAGTCATGAAAGTTATCGTGCGATTAGTTATTTTCACACTGAGCTCTTTATGTTCTCAATTATGTCACTTTGTGCTTTATTGTCCATAAATAAGTAAACACATTATAGAAAAGTTCTTCATCTCATGAGAGTGAAGCATTGAATCAAAAATGATCTTTACGAGTCATTTACTCCTTCCAAGACATGAATCACTGCGAAGACCACCCGAAAATCAACAAATTGCTGCCTTTTGATCAAAATGAAAATTGAAGCATTTGCTTCTCTTTATTACTTCATTAGTTTTGTAAGCGCTACTTTGTAAAGCCTCTCTCTCTCTGTAATGTTGTTCTTTGAAGTCCAATTGACAGATATCGCAGTCAATATGAAACTTGAAAATTTCCATCACAACCGCAGATAATTCTTAAACATAATTTCACTCATTCTTCGTCGGTTTGTTTGAGTATTTATGGTTCGACAAATTGCGCATTTATTTCGATAAGTTCCTTGAAAGTTGGCTCATCTTCCTTCCTTTGTGTGCCTTCTTCATTGCTAAATACAGAAGCAAATAATCTTCCATAGCGGCGCATCCAACTACAAAGCTCGCGACCGCATTAATCAATTTTTATCTTTATTGAACAGATCATTAAACTGTGTGTGTGGCGATTCGATGCAGAAAGAGTCCAGAAACACACAAAATGAATTGTAATTTGAAAATGTGGTTCGCTATTAAAATATTTTACGGTGGCGACTTTTTCTTTTCATTTGACATTTGCCGCGAGCTTCAAAATCGATGAGAAGCGACAGTTCAAATCGACGAGGGACAGACGAAATTGATCGTGAAACTGTGCAATAAATTTTAATTAACTGCTGAGCTCTTTCCATTCTCGATTGTCGTTGAGATCGCGCCAATACACAAAATCAACAAAGCGAGTGCATTAATTTCAATTGTCGACTAATAAAGACGTCGGCACCTGTCATCGATTTCAAGGGAAGACCGAAAGACTCTCGTCAAACTCGAGACACGAAATGTGGAAAATTCATTATTCTACAAATGTATTGAATAGAAATGATAGATACGAGACTGACAGATATCATTAATCAATAATGTCCATTGAGCAAAGAAATCTATCTTCGAGTCTTCGAGTTGACGCTTAAGTCTTCTTTTTCATCATTACCGTTCAACTGAGGTACCGAAAACGAGCTGAGATGGAAGGAGAAAAGATCGTTTTGTATTTGAGTTTTTTTTTTGGGATTGCGATGAGAGGAAACACACAAATAAGTTTGAGAAGAAAGCAAATGTATTTCAATTTCTGGGCGCTATTGTAAAAAAATACGATGAAATAGTGGAATAGTCATTATCTAATTGAGATGTCTTTCTCTCCCAATGGAGATTTCAAACAAGATTTACGACTGAATAATTACTCAACTTCTTCTCTTTCTTCGTTGATGGTGAAGTTTAGTTTTCATTTGTTCGATTGTCCGGGCGAAAGGTCCTTGAACTTGCCTTGAGTCAAGGCAGGTGCCTCTTAACATCAAATTGGGGTTGGTTTGTGAGCAGGTTGCAGCTCGAGAATAATATCTAAGTATCTAGTCAATCAACTGAAAGATTAACCTTGAACCAACATCAAGTTCTGATTAGCAATCGTTCCAACTTCTCTCTCCTTCAGTCGCACCAATTAAAATTCAATTGAAGTTTCCCTCTTCGCAGTTGATTTATTAGTAATCTTAAGTCCAATCTCATTCCATCTCGAAAGGAATAATTTCCATGAAATTGTAATTCAAGTGAAGTAATAAACGCTCGGGGTCAATAGGTTAATCTCGCGAAAACTATATAAACAAAATAAAAATCCAGGCGAGCTTTGCCGCGGCGTTTTGGATTATAATGAACTGAAAAACCTTTTGTGTATTTGCATAAAGCGAGAACGAGAAACATCCGAGTCGTAAAACGTTCTCGGAGCTGATTGAGCGGATAAGCGTTGAGAATAAAGAAGCTTGAAGATTATGCAATAAATTGAAATTCTGCAATAATAATTCTCTTGATTTCAGTTGAAATTTTTAATTTTCAGATGAAATGAACATTAAAGATATGTTGCGAGCTATCTCCGATCAAGAACATGTCTGCAACATGCGTCGATTAATCAATTTCCATCTCATCTCGTCGCTTTCGTTTTGTCGTTCTGCATAACAAATGCAACAAAGTTTTTATGACTCTCGTTGTCTTCTTCAGTTGAAGTGCCGAAAGGTGAAGAAATGTTTTTTGTCTGTCGCGACAGTTTTCTAATTAAATTCGAAGCAATAATTTACTCGAAAATGAGATCAGTTTCTAATTCTTAGAAAGTTCTTCAAGTAAAGTGAAATTTACGACGTGAAAAACGCCTCGAAACTCAAGCAAATCGCCATCAATTTTCTCCAAAGCAACTCTCAACGATCTCGTTTATGACAAACGCATCATAACAAGTTCCACTCACTCGACGGCTATAAACATTTGTCAAGCAATAGATTTCTAAAAATAATATCTCATTTCAATAACCAATTGCCCACCACGAGTAGCAACGACCGCCTACAAAGTTTCCTACCGAAAAACCATTTTTCTGAAATATTTTTATGAGTCGAAACATAAAAATTTCTCTCTTTTTGTTCTACGATGATAGAAGGAATAATTCTCATCTCGTTTCACTGACATGTTGCTTTCCACTTTGCTTTCAGCTTTCTTGGCAGTTAAATCGGTAATAAAAGTAATGACAGATACTCCGTGATTGATGAACATTTGACATTAAAGTTTCTTCGAATGTGCGCGTGTGCTGAAGGAAATGGTTCGCGATAAACGATGAATTAGTCGCGGAGATCAGGTTCGGCGTGTAATGAGAGGGACCACACATTAAATTACGCGATTTCCAGGAGATTTCTCTTGAAATTCGAGACTATTGATCCAATAAAAAATAATTAACAGAAATTCTAGCTTCTTGAAGTCGTTAAACTTTATGAGTTTCTTCCCAAAATCAATTTAAAGGTTCTGAGAATCAGTTCGAAGAATCTCAAGACTTTCGTGAACGCGTAAACTTATTATTAATGTCAAAGCTTCTGAAATTCCAAACTAATCATTTTCCTATCTTAATTATCGATCGGAACCAATTAAACTTAATGCTGCATGATCAATCAAAGCCAATTTGAATAAAAGATCCAACGGAGAAAAATCTTAAATCGATAATCTTTTTATTGCTTTGCAGGTTTCGAATTCTTCTCAGAGAATTCGGTCGAGAACTTGTTTTCTCGTAGCTCACTCAATCAGCATGAAGTCATCGATTAATGGCAATTTTAATTTATCGAGCGATTTTGTTTGTTTCTCCACTCGAAACACGACAGTCATAAATTAGAGACACTTTATATTCCATGAATGAGAGCTCGAGTTGCAGCTTTCTCGAGAGCATTCAAAGGTCAGCGAACATTGGAGACGAGACGATTAGATGAATTTGTAATTAAGCGATAAATTCACACATTTTTTTTTGTTTTCATTCATCAACAAGCAGCAAACTCACCGTCGATAAAAATGTTTCTGTAACAAAAGAAGATTTCTCTCCCCGGTTACTTGGAAGTTCAGAACGTGAAAGAAATTTCATTATGTCGATGACAAATGTTTATTGCCTTCGTGTCATCTTTTCGTGTGCTTATTGATAAATCGTCGATTGTCTTCTGAAAGAAATAAAAATGCTTTATTGCGGTCCGAGATGAACGAGAATCTCGTCGTGAGATAAATGATTGTTTGAATGGTGTGGAATTTAATTGCTTATCGAGAGAGAGACGTGTCTGAGTCAGACGACGATGGTGCTTGAAAATCAATAAGCGGAGGCGTTTTGTCAATTCAACACGAGTTGTTCCTTTACTCAATCGGGAGGAGAGAAGGAAAATCATTGTGAAATTGGAGACAATTGAAGAAATTCTTTTTATCACAACAATAATCTGATGTTTGCTTTTCCAAGTTGTAAAACAAAGATGAATGTTTTCGATAAACAAAAGAAATACAGAATGAGAGAAGGAAAAAAATAATAAAAAGTCGATTTCTTATAGAGAGGCAAAGGAAAGATTTGTAAGAAAACACGAGAACGAGAGAAGGCAAGATAAAGAAACAATATTTGGAAATCTTTTTAACACAAAAACATAAACAATTAGTGCTTAAACTGCATGGGGAATCAATCGGTTCGTTGGAATGAGAGCGAGTTGACTTTTCGTTGCGCAATCCCAGAAGGAACCAAAAGGAATCGTCGAGGAGGGTTTGTTTATGTCTCGATTGGGTCCAGAAGACGAAGAATATTATCGAGACATTTGGAGAAAGGGATGCGAGGATAAATAAGAAATAAATTTATGCGGGACATGAAGTAGCAGAGAAATTAAACAGAAAATTGAAATCATTCATGAGGAGAAAGCAATTAAAATCTTTGAAATTTATTGCTTCATTTCGACTGAAAGGGATATCTTCGAAAAAAGAAGTTTCCGTTTATGGATTTTCCGGAGAATTTGGGGACGTTGATGTTAGAATTTATTAGATCTGCAGTGAGGAATCTGAAGTTGATTCAATGATCGTCAAAAAAAATTTAGATAAATTGAATGAAATGTCATTTTGTAGGATTCGAACCTCGATCGTAATGACTTGAAAACCTTTCACTTTGAGAGTTCTCTAATTTTTGAATTTAAAACTTTAAAGACAAACGGCAATTGCTGAAGATAAAAGGTGACCTTTGTAAATATTTGTTTTGAGTCAATTCTCAAATCATGAAGCCAACAATCTTGTCACGTTGTTCCCAGATGATTCAAAATTCCAATAAAATTCCTTCCCAGGCTAACGCGGAATTTTCGATTCTTCATTTATTCTCAATCGCCAATGTCTCATTTGTCTGTTTTTTGCTCGAGGCTTCATGTGACTTAATCAATAAAGTGAAATCCTGAAGACAATGCTGAAGGTATCAAGTCCCAATCGCGAGAGGAGAGAAAAAAATGATGTCTCGTTTATCGCTTGCGAGGAATTTCAACATTTCTTTTCATCCGCGATGCACTCTCGAGAGAACCAAAGAAAATTGTAAATTGAAAGGCAAGCGATTATTCAATGATCATTGAAAGAGCGCGCGGGTATTGAATTTCGAAAATCATATACAATTTTTAATCAAACGAAATCATCAATTACAGATTATGGAGTCGCCTTTATTAATGCTCGCAGAAATTTTTCCATATTTCACTTCGGCTCGCGCTGCACAATAAGATCGAAAGCGGGAGAAGGAGCCCAGAAGTTAAAGTGCAGCTCACTCTCGCTTATCTCGATGACTGATCCCACAAATTACACTCATTGGCTGACTCTCTCGCCAATAATGCCAACAAAGAGGTGATAAATAAGAATAATGCATTTTAAAAATCCATTTGATAATTAATGCGATCGCATTTGTAAACTTTTCTCTCTCTCTCCTTTCACAATTTGCTTGAATCAGCTCACGGGGAAAAGAGATATCGATTCACTTTATAAATCAGAATCAACGCTCGAAATGAAACTGAATCCATCCGCAAGAACTATTGACGAGAAGCTCGAGGGTTAGTTGATCAGTTGTGTGACGAAGAATTGTTTAAAGCAAAACTCTAATTTCATCTTTGCGACGTCAGCAGCGAAGATCCCGCAACCACATAACCCAACACTGCAAAATGAAGCGTATTGAAAATAATTTTATAAATTGAGCATCGAGAGGTTCTTTTTGAACCTCTACCGAAACTAATTACCGTCGATATATCAATGGTTTCGCTTTGCCGCGCCAAGACATTTCTCGTTTTCATGCTTAGATGTTGTAAGAAAGCAGCCACCTCCGAAGTCATTTGTAGTTCGGCATTCTCTGCTTCCAGGGGTTTATTATTTACCAATTTGTTAAATTAGGTTGAAATGATCAAAACAATGAACGTAGGTGTCCGCTTTCTTCTTCTCCTTTGCCGTCTCGTTTATACGGAGACTTCTGGCCATTGTTGAGGAGTCTTTTGTTGTTTTTCTCATCCTCTTGAAAAGATTCTTTCTATTCCGCTTTGGATTTGATCTGTTTTCAGTTGTTTGTGTACAGATTTGATTAATATTGACAATTTATCAATGAGTTTTCAAAGAATTTCTCGAGATAATCTTCGGTCGATCGAATCTCTCTTTTTCTTTTGTGGCTCCTTCCTTAGTTGTTTGCTCGTCGTTGATGTTAAATTAGCTAATTTCTGACAACTACCAGAAAATGTAGCCAGACAATGATCGATCGGCGTTTTGAAAAAGTCAATTTGCAATTCAAATTTTTTACTGTTTGGCTAAGCGATAGGAAAGAAGCAACGACATCCATCAACACCGTCCGTTTATAGATGCTTGATCGCCGTTTAAAGACCGATGAATGTCGAAATAAAATTATTTTCCAATAAAAGTGTTTTTTTTTTTCGAAGAAATGGTAAAGACGATAATTCTTTTCTCTCCAAACATTTATGGCTTCGTTTGACAAGAGTCGTTACATCGTCAAAGTGACAATGTCAACACTAAATCAATAAAGTTTCATTGAAAATAACTCGCTAACTCGATGTCTGACACGTCAGTGCTAAATTCGGGTGGCCAAGCAAGCTCATTCATCAAAATCCAAACCAAACTTTACAACTGTCGTTTGAGATTACGCCAAGCCCATAAAGTGACGGAAGCATTTCTTTGAAGTCTCAAGAAACTCTTTATGGATTCCAATTGATGACAAGTCTCCTTGGTGGGTCCAAGTGGAAGCCAAGCCTAGAAGAAGTTAGGTCTAATTACCCACGAGAAGCCATTAAACTAAAGGGAACTGTAATTTATCGCTCGCGTTTGATTATGCAAAATGAACGAGAGTCGTCTGACTTTTATTCTCTCCTGCTCTCGATGGTCTTTAAAGATTTCAATAAATCACTTTTCGAAAATAAATTAAAACTCTCATCGAGAACGACAAATAGATAAATTTACCCATTAAAGTATCGGCAACGAATATAAAAGATCCGATGCTCCTCTTATCAGTTTTATTCTGGAAATTTTATGGTTATTGAATTTTTATTGCTCTTTAACATTTTTCTCTTTCTTTTCAAAGGAACTTTTGGTGATAAAATTATTTTCAAGAATCGAATTCGGTGTCGAGTTTCAATCGCAATCTTCCCAACGAGAAACTTCTCATCGAGATCGAAGGGAGAAGCAAATTACTTTTGAAATAAAAATATTTCTCAACGGGCATCGTCTTAGTCTCCCCTAACGACTCCAAAGCAATATCACGAGATAAATTGAATTCAAGAGCAATTTGTCAATAATGACATAAACATAAAGTCGCTTTGTATAATTTCAATTTGGTTTTACTTTCCAATACAACAGCAAGCGCAAGGGAGCGAGCATCATTGACTATTAATTAAGATAAGAAGACGAGTCATTGCAGTCGTTGAATTCGAAATGAAAAAAGATTTAGTTCATCGTCTTTCGCAATTCATTCGAGGAGAGAACTCTTGAGGAGACGTTGGTGAGATTTATGCGATATCAAAGCTGAAGCGTTGAGGAGTTATAGAGTGTAAATCTCTTTTTTATTTAAATCTCGTTTCTCGTGTTGTCTGCTGTGCTTGCTAGTCAAGCTGCTGTTTCATTAGTTCTTATAAGAACTAAAGTTTGATGTTCCAAGAAACAACAATTTCTCTCCTCACACCAGACGCGATAGCGAAGAAGAGAAGAAAATATTTCGATTTTTAAGGAAAACATTTTGTTAATCCAAAACCTCCGTCGTCATTATCTTTCGTTTCTTGAGGTGTTTTGTGTGTCTCACTCCGGAAAGAAGTGAGAATGAAAAATCAGTTTCGGAGGACAGGTAATCTGAATGAGCTTTTAATAGGCTCTCGTCTGTTACTCACTATTCTTCTCGACCACGACGAGGTAAATATTTATGAGACCACCCGCAATTATTGATGTAATACTTTATTATAAATGCGACGAGCGAAATGAATCTTCTGGAGGAGGCAGAGAAAGAGAGAAACATTGACAAATATCTCACACCGTCGATTGAATTCAGTTGAATAATCGTTTCGATATTGCAAAACATTGTCGCTCGATGCGACGTAAATATTTTGGATCGAAATTGATATTCAATGCGATCATAAATTATTATTGACATAACAAATGAATCGCCGGATGTGTGAAGTGAACTGAAGGATTGGCATTGAAATGACTTCATGCAAAATCCAAATGATGTTCGAGTCAAGTTCTTCTGAGACATTTTAAATTACAAAACATCTTCGAGGAACTTTCCTCCGCAGCGCCATAAGAATCCAATCGAATATTAAAACATTAAAATTGTTTCTTTTTTTCTGAGGCAAAATGTTGACCGCATGTGGACAATTTTATTCGCAGACTTTAATTTGTGGCCGTGTAATGCCAATAAAGTTTCTTTCCCTGCTTTTATCTCTTGTTTTGCTTTGTGCCTCGATCGATACTCGCTTATGGAACAAATCGCTGCTTTCTGCATGGCCAGACTATTGATTCGCGTGAATCATGCGTTATCGTCAACAAATTTCTCGTGTTTCGCTAATTTTTTTGGTGGAAACAATCACCAGATCGAGTTTGATAAGCGATTTCTCTACCAGACACGGTCGACTGACATGACGCCTGAACATGATCGCAAGGGTGCGTCGCTACATTCGCAGAGCTTAAATGGTAAGAACAATATTGTTCGATCGTCCCGTAAATGAGAAAGATTCTGTTTAAGCGAAGAAAACGTTGTCGTCTCGTTGACTCCAGTCGCCAGCGATCGTGTCGTGTTTATTTGTTTGTCGTTGCACTTCGATGTTCAATTTTATGGTCAACGGCAGGCGCACAGTCATTTCTGGACGAAGCTAATTTTATTGAGATCAACTCATTTGAGATGAAGCATCAATGAAATGTGACATGATCACATAACGCCATCAAATCCATTCGTGAAATGATGATCATTTGCTACCGCCGCTTGATGCTCGGGTTTCACTTTGTCGTCTTCTTCCTCCTTCCATCTCTCGTTCACCTCGAATAAGAATCGCAAGGAATGTTCTGTTTCTGTTTCACAGTCTTCTTAATCAGGTGTAATGAGAGACAAACATGCTGCACGATGCATTAGTTAGTGCAGAAGTTAAAAATGTCATGTAATCGCCGATGATACAAATTGGCGAGCCACGACAATGTCTCTGCTCCTGAGTTGCTAATGTTACATCGTCGTGACTCATGTTGAGCGTCAAAGAAACAGAAGCTTCATTAAAAACCATTTTTAAGTTATCATAAAATATTTTTGAACTCAAAAACCTTTTCTTCTAACTTGTTATGACTCCTTCTCGTTGATATTCATATCAGTCAACGCCCGGCGACTTTTAACGACTCTCCTCAAATTTACATTTTAATGACGAATCGAGAAGCTCGTCTCCAGATCCGTGGAAATTGATTATCGAGATTACCCCGAGGTTCACACGTCCAAATTCGTCTGAGTCACTTGACGCACCAAAAGTTTACGAGTCGCTTCTCCACATTCGTTTAGACTTGTCGTGATAGCGAGAGGGAGACGATGGAAAGAAATGAAATTTTAAACGCAGAATAAATTTTAATTAAACGACCCGTTGAGATGACTACTGTTATGTTTATCGCAATTTGTTTCGCTCTCAAGCATCTTCTCGTCCGATTGCTTATAAATAAAAACGGAGATTTCAATTTATTGATAAAATATGGACGAAGAGGAGAAGTTTGTTTTGACCCGCGCTCGAAGTGAGTCTGTGGCCTTAGTTTATGATCCTCGTGCCGACAAGAACATGAAGCGATTTTTCCATAAATTTTAAAGCCACCTAAAGGTGTTTCAAAGTAAATTCAAGTCCACAGCTAACAATTTCATTCTGTTTCGCAGATTTTTTTTTATTCTTTATCAATCGAAACCCAATCGAAAATGTAATAAAGATGTCACGCCACTTAATAAGTTAACATGCAAAGGCCGCGAACGAGTTCGAGGATGGAAACCAATTTAAAGACAAAATAAGAGATGGGAAAACAATATTGGACGTTTAAGTTATGAGCTGAGGCTGACGATCACGTACAGCAAGAATCTGAGTTCCTACCACGAACGACTACTTGATCTTTTGATTTTTGGTCTCTGCCGTACGCGTAGCATCTGAAATTACGAATGAAGCTTCGGTCGTTTTTTTATTTCACCAATTTCTTTTTCTCCAACATCAAATTTATGTGACGACTGCTGTCGTTATTTTGTATCCTTCACCGAATGGCTTTTGTCCTTTCTTTTCTTTCAGGAGATATCAGCTACACCTGTCAGTCGTTAGCTACCTTTTGATTGAATGACTTTTGATATCTTTCTTTAAATGTGGAAGGCAAACGTCACGAGAATAACAAAGTTGGAAAGAAACCTCATTCACACAACGACAACGTCTTGGTAATGTCTTCATATCGATTGGGAACATGACCGAATAAAATATTCCGAGATGGTTATCGACAATGTTTATGAGATTTGAAGAAACTTCTTTCAATTCCATCGAAGGTATTTATTGAATTTAAAGTCGAAATTTATTTCACGAAGCCGTCGAGAAATTAAATTCAACAACGAAAGTCTTTATCGATCGCTGGAAAAGAAATAACTTAATTAGGCAAGAATATTTTATGGAGCGATCGATGAAAAAGTGTCAACAGATATTTCGAAAAGCTTAAGTTTTATTCGTGTTCTTGAATTTATTGAAATCGATGTGAAGAAACTGCTGAAATTATTTGAAAAACTCTTTGTACCTCTGTGCAATTTCTCTTTCAGAAAATTCTTCTGAAGGTATCCGTCAACGGTCGGATGATCAAGCAATACAGAGTTTCGATAACAGTAAGAAATGAAACGCCAGCAAATAATCCAAGCAATCCACCAATGTTGCATAAGAAGTCAACTGCAGGGAACAACTCGAATCTTCTAAGCGTTATAACATCGCTTGCTTTGAATTTAAACCTTAGCGTAACTTCCTCTTGATATCTGAAGAAAATTCTGGTTAGCAATGCTTCAAATATTATAAATTTCACTTACTTATCGGTGAAGTTGTTTGCAATGCGATTCGTGACGATATTATATTCATAGCTGACCGAGTTACACAAAGGTAGGCAACGTTTAGAAAATTCGGTGTTTCCATTATGCACGTCAATAATATTCTGAAATTTAATAGCACAATTCCATCTCGAAACATCGCAAATGTCCATCGTTTTGTTTCTGATGTAGTTGAAGGGAACGCAATGGCATTTCTCATAAGTTGTATCGCTCAGAACCTCCAGCTCGCAATTTAATTTTGTGTATCTCTTGAAATATTTTAGTTTAAACTCATCATTAGAGTAGCATTTGCGGTGTTCAAGATCCATCGACATAATGCTCTCATCAGACCTGACGACTTCGGGTTTGATAAATATTTCCATCAAAGTTCCATAAAATATTTTCGTGAAACTTTGATATGGAACGTTTAATGGAATTTCGTAAGGGGAATGAATGAAGAAGCCTGCTTTCTTGCACACACTATTTGATTCTGATCGTATCAAGAAAGAGTTATTGCTAAAACTAATCGAAAATTCATTTTTGATGCTCGACAGTTTCCAAGGAACTTCATCAGGCGACGAAGAATTGTTGATAGAATTCTGAATGCGAAAGAAATCATCAGAAACGCTGAAAGATTCTCAGTTACAAAAAAGTATTTATTGAATAAATTAGTCTTACATGCTTTTCTCCAATAGCTCCTCAGCATGGAAAGTATTGAAAGTGAATCCAATTCCGTTTATTGTCAAACTTTCGAGATACAGAGGATTCGTATTTTCGCGCCATTTTGCTATTCGTTCACCAAACCAACGCTTTTGAGCTTTATCAGTGATATTGCTCTCCAAGTATTCAACAAATTCCGATTTCCTTGTGTAGTTGTACGGAAAGTTTTCGATATTCAAGTCAGGTGCCTCTGCGCAAACCATCATCTCAACCATTGTACTGGAAGGAAGAGTAAATGAAATGTTCAAAACTCTCTACAAATTACCTGATATTTGAAAAATTCTTGTAACATTCGTAGCAGAAATTTGAGCCAATAAAATGAGCATATACATAATCATAATTAAGCGAATGATACGAGTGCTGAAATTCTCCGGTGAAGGTGATTGCAGGAAAATCGATCTGCAAATTGAATGAATTTTAATTATTGATGAAACTAAACCTTGAAGTTTTTCGCACATCTCCAGTATCAATTGAACTGATTTCTTGTGATATGGACACAGCTTTCAGAGAGAATTTACTGAACGATTTAGAAGCCATTGACTGAAAGCCATACATCGAAAGGACGAATGCCAAGATCCAAAACATCCTAAAATAGTAATTAGTTGAAAATATTTTTAAAATATTTTTGATTCGTTGTTACTTTTTAAACTTGTTGTTTTCAAGGATGATAAAGTTTAAGCTATGAATTGAAGATTCCAACATAACAGTCTTCCAAAACTTCTTAACTGGACTCAATCGAGTTTCTTGATTTGAATTTGGATGAACTTTTGCGTCACAAGAATTGAGAAGTAATCGAAGACTGAAGAAGTAAATCACTTCAATTACGGACAGAGCAGACAACCCAGCAAAAAGACCAAGCAAGCCTCCGACGAATGCAAGAATTTCAACATTTGTATACTGTCTTTTGTACAGAAATGGATAAAAATCGTCATTGCCGAATTTCACTTCAAATATTGTGTTGATTATAAACTGTCTACAAATATTTATAATTTTTACGTTTCAAGGTATGCCAAGTAAGATTACTTTAATTTAATCTTGTTTCAATTAAAAAACTTTACCTGTGGAAATCAAGTATATTGGCTTCAACTTCATAATGCAATTTTTGACAAGTGTTTAGGCATTTGCAGTTCGATTTGGTTGGAGAAAACTTATCTTCAACGTCTTTGAAACACTTTCTGTCAATGATTCCACAGATCGGCGTTGATTGACTTCTCACCATCCAGAACTGAGAGCATTTGCAACTTTTCAGTGTAAGATTCGCCAAGCATTCGTGTTCGCAATTGATTTTGTTGTAAACCTTGAAATATTTCAAACTTTTTTCATCCGGGAGATAACATTGTCGTCTGAAAAGAAACATTTTTGGAATCATTCACAGTTATTTCCACAGATTTCTTACTCTTCAGCAGTGTACGCAGCAATTGAATCATCGTAGGTCATCATGTTTGGAATGATTTTGAATAAAGTTGTCCGATTGTACAATGAGTAAAAGTTTGGAGAACTTTTTGAAATGATCTCATATGGGTCGTGGATTGTTATGTGATATCCATTTTCCTCGTGAAGTGCTTTGAACTTGGAATACTTGAGAGTATTATTTATTATTATAAATTGCGACATTTCGAGTTTGATCGCGACAAACAATCCAAGATCCGCTTTTGTTGTCGACACAGGATAATTTAGTTGCGGAGTTCTTTGAAAAAGACGATTAGCAGTTGAAGCAGTTTTGTTGTAATTAAAATCTCTTGACAATTCGCTCGTTTTAAAATAAGTTTTTGACTGCGGAAAATTGAAAGTAAAACATAAACCGCGTTGACCAATAACTTGCGTGTAGTTGACTTGATATTGTTTACTCCAATTTCCCCTGATATCCTCGGCATTAATGACTTTATCGTAAGTTCGAACGCCAAAAAAGTTCAGCAAGTCGTCGACACGATTCATAAAGTTTTTCGTTGAGATCGAAGTGTTGAATCGAGAGAGAAAATCATCATCAGTTATCAAACTTATCACTTGAAGTCGCTCCAATCTGCGTCAAGACAAAATCTTTTAAAATACTTTCATTTTAAATATTCTTCTTACTCCGTTTGGGTGAAGTTGCGCAGATCTCTTTCTCCCGATTTAATCTGATTGACAAACGGAGTGTAGTCGACATTGTAAACATTTAGAGACAATCCTGGACAAATCGTTACAGCTGGAAAGTTAATTTCTGACACGTGAACTGTCGTGTCGTCCAACAACACAACGAACGGAGTTTTCAATAATTTTTCCACCAACTCAACGATCAATAATCCCGTGAAAACCAGCGAAACGAAGAGAGAAATAATCCAAAAGATCCTGCAAATTAAATTTTACCCAAAATATTAATTAAAGACTTTTAATACTTCTCTACGACATGGCACTTTGGGTTTCCAATATAAACAACTCCATGAACTGTTGATTTCTCAGAATAATTTTGAAAGTACGATCGAATCATTTTGAACTAAACTTAACTGAATAAAGTTGTCGTATGAAAGTTTGGTCGCCTTTTCCAAGATATTTTATTAAAGATAAAATGTTTCACAAGGGAACATGCAACATTTGAATTCAACATCAATTGATAAAATATTTAAATTTATTTTTTAATTCAAGATTGATTGATAGAGTCATGAAATATTTTCCACATGCTCCCTCCTTCATCGCATGTCGTTCATGTAAAAGTGTTTCTTTCTATCGACTCAAAAAAAACTCTTAATGATTAAGAATCATTCGAGTCTGTCAAAGCTGTAAATTTCTTATGAAAATAATGTAAATTTTCACCTTTCCGGATGCCGCAACGAGCGATTCACTGTCGTAATAAAGCCATGTGCATAAACATTAGACTTGCTAGAACAAACAACACTTTGCTGAATGAAATTAGAGTTGATCGAGAAGATGACAATTTGAATTCGTTCAAAGGCGGCATAACAGTAAAGCCAGTTGGGCATGAAGGGAGTTAGCTAACAATTTAGCCCGTGACTAGTGAATAAATCTCGTGCCTGGAGGTGAACTACTAAACGCATAATTCTTGCTTACATCCATTCTTTGCATATTTAGCCAACTAGAAACAATAATTTTTAACACACATGGAAGACGAATGGAGTTGGAGAGAAATGGTTAAACTACGTTGTGATTTTCGATTCACACATAAATTATGGCTCGAGAGTAAGCGAAGCATTATGGTTGTTGTGTGGAGGCTTGATGGCTTGTGCAGTTTTGTGATTCAAATACACGGCGTCAAGTCAAGTCGAGAAGGAGAAGGAGACGATGCTTTAGTTTGAATTTATGCAAACCTCTTGCTGTTTGTTTTATGCGATTTTCTCAGCTCGTAGTTTGATATGTTCAACGTTGATTTCACTTGCTGATAAATCCGCAGGTTCAACGTCTCGTGTCTCATCAAAGGAATCTTTGTCTGACTCAATTATTCAAAGAAAATGTTTCAAAATAAAGTTATTACCAATTAAAGTCTCAATTTCACATTTGACCCTTGATTAATAAATTCTTAATTTGAAAACCCACACTCAGGAACCCGACCAACAAAAAACAATGATTAATTTCCACTCTTTGTGTGTTTTAAGCCGCACAAGAATTTATTAATTCAACTGTTAATTGATATTAATTTAATGGCAAAGAGCAACGATGAGCCGTCCAATGGATGGAAGTCACTCACTCGATTCGAGAACTTTGTCATGGCGTCATGTTGTCGATTTACTTAGCACAACGCCAAGCATCGTGAATTGTGATTTCCACCGAATTGTTTCATTCACACAAGCGAGCAACGCCCGCGTTTCCGCTGCTGTCAATTGGAGTTGAGTCGGAAAGCATTTTTTATTGAAATTGCTACAGGAATAAAAGCAATAAGTTTGTAAATGAACGCTTTCCATTAGAGTCATCTTAATTGGAGTTTTTTTTGATGAAACAATGCACATCAAGAGATGTATAATTAATGAGACATCAGTCGTAATCTTCATATCAAAATGTTATGATAATTGATGGTCTTCGTTTGACGCAATAATGGCATGACACTCATTGAAAGCTTGTGATATGTGTTGTCAGTGGGGGAAAGGAAAAGTTTGAGCTACATCACTTTGAGACTCTTCCCAGGAAAAAAAATTACATGCGTTCGCATTAAGAAAAGCAAACAACAAGTGAATCAGCTAAAAGCTTCGAGACCCCACGTCTCGACGCAATGATACAAAAGATGGCGAATTAGTGATAGAAAATTATCGCGTCGATCTCACAGGATGTTTAAATAAAGAATTGAGTTGAATTTGATATAAATTTATGAAACGTTTACTTCATTATTAGGATAGGCTAACGACCAGCTTGAGTCATCTCGGACTTAATTCGGGAAACGTTTGAATCGCATGACAATTTAATTGATGAGATCAAGAATTGTTCCGTGCGATCAAATCTAATTGTCGTCAATTTTTGTGGCCGTCGCTGATAATCGTTTTGGAAGAATTTCATTTAAAGATCATTAGGCACATCCTTATTAGTCGCGAAGAAGTTTTGTTTATCAAGTTTATTGTTTCACGACAATAATTTTCTCTTTCTCTAGTTGATGAGGGCACTTGCTCATGACTCGTCGATATCTAATTCTCATCGAAGGTTGGCACTAACCTCATTCGACCCAAAACCTCTTGCGCACTCAAGCGAGGTAACAACATGAAGAATTTCGTAAAACTCTTTTCTTTGCCCAAAAATTATTTGCCTCGAAATAAAAAAATCTTTAATTCACTGATTATTTCGCTTCGTGTTCGTTAAAACAACAGAATGGCTGATGATGAATTGGTGAATAACAATAAGAAATCGCTGCGTTCACAGGTTGAATCGAATGGAAATCGGAATCCATTTTTGATTTGGTCGCGGTTTGTTGAGCTTCGTGAATGCCCAAACAGATTTTTAACCAAAGAATAATTCATGAAAAAATAAACTTTTCCAAACGCTTTTCGTCTTCTAACTTTTGTGGTCTCCGATGAATGACTTTAGGAAGGGAGAATGCTTCAGTAAGTAAGCTCAATGAGCAGCGCAATTACATTTTGATTAATAATTGCACGTCACACCAGCTTCTGCTGCTAGTCGCAATAATTTAATTTTCATCGCGGCATTGTGCGTTCAAGTAACTCACAAAGTGGAAGAGGAAAAGTGTGTAACATAAAACATGACACGTTTGATGGAGTTTCTCGAAGAAAATCTGATTCGCTTGAAAGATCTTCACAACGCTAAAAAGTCATTAAAGACGTGAATCGAAACAGCTCAGACGAGGAGGCAAATTACTGTAATTTCGATCAAATCTATTGATTCTTATCAGAAGAATCACTCGAAACAAAAACTAGGAAGCGCACTTGAGTAAGTAAACGAAGACCGCCAGGGAGACTTTGTTTTACCACACAAAAAAAATGTGTCACGTCGATTTCTTTACGCAGCAAAAGAGCGTCGTCTTGTGAAGGTTAGTTAATTCACCAAATTGCTTCTTATAAAATACCTTAATCGTTTCATCGTCGCTTGACGTTCGTTTCGTTTATTCGGCACCACACAAAGCTGCCTACAAAAAAAAACACAATCATTAAAGAGCAACTCATCTGTAACATCAACCGATTATCAGCAAAAAAATAAAATAAAGTGACTTCACTTTTCTCCCTAAAACTCGATTTTCCCTTCGATGTGTTTGTGTCATCAGCGGAAACAATACGAAGAAAAAATATTTAATAACAATAATTCTTGTTGATGTCATAAAATTGTAATTTATTGCTTTTGACGATCTCCAAGGCATCGAGAACAGCAACAGTATCTTGAATATTCATGAGTCTCGAAGTGCTGGCTCGTCGCTTTGTTTCTCGCTATCCAGTGGAATGTTATTGACTCACAACAAACGACGAGGGTAACCGATCAATAAAAAGACCTGCCGATCAATTTATATTCCATTAGGGTTCGAACGCGGGCGACAGGTGTTTGCTTGTAGTCCACGCAACGATGAGCTCCTAATTGATTCCTTAAGAGGTCAATGATGTGAAGCGAAGTACAAGGGGGTTTCATCAGGAACAAACTCGGCTGGTTAGTTTGCGGTTGGAAATGTCACTTTGTCTACATGCAACAAGTCGTTGTCGTTCGGTTCAATTGAAGCGTGATGAGTACGTTACCACTTTTCCTTTCGGAATTCCGTGACAGAGAGAAAAGAGAAGAGGTCTGTGAACGAAAACGAAAACCCACTGAAATAGAAAACATGTTCTTCTCTTGTCGAAGAGTCATTGGCACACGGAGTTGGAGCGAGAAGCAGGAAGAAGAAGCGCTCAGCTTAATTGCGGTTTGATTCAAACGAGACACCTTCGAAGCAAGTCAGTCAATAAAAACAATCACACAAGAAATTAAGCAAAAAACGAAAGAAGCAGCGACACGAGAGGGAAAACCTCGTCAGACTCAAACTAATGATAATTATGCGTACGATAAACTTCTCTTACAATATAAAGAAACATTTTTTCCTTCTTCATTTCGAATCATAAAGGAAATGTTACAGTTGAAAGCGCACAATATCTTTAAACAATAATAATTACACAGTTTTTTTACGTTTTGAGACGTTTGCGAAGCACTTCGGAAGAAGAAGAGAATATTCTTAATCATAAAATCAAGCAGGAGGAATCGTATAGACAGAAATAAATAATTTTTCGAATTTGTGAAAAGAGAGAAGAAAGATCAGAAGTTGATGATAATAATATTTTCCGATGGAACGAAGAAGCTCATCAGTCGAAAACTGCCAGTGCTTATGAAGAACTCCCTCGAGGGAAGTTAATGAGACGGAAATGTTCCTTCAAGTCCCTGTCGAGCACGTTACGTTTGAAACTTCTTTTCGATATTACCAAGAGAACTTCTTAAGACAACAATAGTTTCGTGTCTTTCACATCGTCTTCATTAATTAATGATTTGCATGTTACTTTGATGTATCGAATTCTCTCACAGCTCTCAGCGCATCGAACGCAATCAGCCAATACTTGAATGTTTCCAATGAAAAAGCTTGGAAATCAATTGAACTGCTCACTGATTGGTCAATCGATTCACTAAGCGCACACTCAAAAACTTTTCCCAACGACCACTTCTCGTTCATGAATTGTTAATGCTCGATAAACAAAAGTATTAAACTGATACGAGTAACGAACGTTGGCTCCTGTGTCACTCTGAAACGCCATAATGAAACATTAATTTACATACGAAATTGACTTTGTTGTATTTATTGCATACTTAATCATCATCACGGAAAATCGTTCGGAAAATTCTCGCATATGCGGTAAACGACCGATTTGGGACATTGACACATTTTCTCCCTCTCCGACCTTTAACGATAACTCGATAAATAATTTAGCGGGTTGGAAGCTTACGCAAGTAAACGAAGGGGCTGAGCGAGATTTCAACGAGTTGGCGTGTAGATTTAAATAAATATTTCGATAGATCGAAAGTCTTTTCTTTCGCCTTAAACATCAACGTCTTGTTAGTCAGTTGACAAATGAATTCAGCAGGTGAGAGAATTGTTGAAGAGCAGCTGTCCGAGCGAACACGCGATCAGCTGATTCTCCAACTTCAAAAAAAAATTAAAGATTATTACGGAAGTTTATCATGAACCGATTAAACTCGCAGTAAAACTAATAAATTCAACTGATTTCTCAATCAACGAGCAGAGCAGAAACACAAAAAGTTGAAAGGCAATGAGTTCTCTCGTTCGCGTCAATTAAAGTTTATATCATTTACACATTAAACCCATTAAGAGCATTAAGCACAAAGATACTTTTTTTTCTATAACAAAAAATGTGTATGGATTATATGTAAATTAAATTCAATTATTCCTCAACATGTTTCCCGATCGCACTCTCTATTTTAAAACAAATACGGTCGAAGTGGATTCGCTGCTTCATTCACAAAAGAAGTTTAAATTTTTATTTTATTTTTTGTTCAGGAATTAATTCAATGAGTCCAACCATGTGAGACGACCGAAGATTGTGAATTTCATTTCCATTGCCTCCGGGTTTCAGGAAAAGAGCTAAAGTTCGTAACTTCTTTTGTATCTCGAAGTTCGAGGACTTGAAGTCGATTGTTGACTAATTAATAATCCCTTGAGAAATCTATTTCCAGCCTTGTTAAAGCTCAAAGCTTCTCCTTCACTCAACAGCGAATCTTATGAAGAAAATCTAAAAGCTAAGTTAGTTCGCGATCATTAATTCTCACAATTATCTATTATTAAATTGACAATGCGCAATTATTCTGCATTATTAGAAACGCATCGGGAAACATAAAGTAAGAGATTTGCAGTCGTTGATTTGGTGTCTGTTGCACACACGGTAGTTGTCTGTTCGCTTCTCCATCTCGATTGATTATCTCAGATAAAGAAAATGCAAACGTGCAACTTTTATTCGTAAGCTTATAGAGAAAAGAGATCGTTTACATGCAGATTGTCTCCAACATTCAATTGTTCCATTCATGGATTTCTCTCGATGTCTAAGCGCAACGAAATCAACGAAATAAAAAATGCTTTTCCTCCATCATCTGCCGTCGACAATTATAATTGTCATTATTTATTACGTAAACAGTAAAATTAATTACAATTTATTATTTCTTTTAAGCTCAAAATATTCGAGGATTATTCATCTTCTAATCACTTTGTAGGAATCACCTCAACTTGCGGGAAACAGCGAAGCGTGAAGCCAAATTAACAGCGATATTTGAAGAAGGAGCAAGAGAGAAACGCGTTGAAGCTGAAACTTAAGTGACATTATTTATGGACACGACCTGCCATCGGAAGCATAAATAAAATTTTAATTTCTTCAAACATTCAGATGACTTTAAAATTTGACTTATCGTGAGAATTTGAGAATATTTCACTTCAATAATTGACATTTAAATACTCCGCAAAATGTTTTCAGCTCAATATTTATTTCCTCTGCAAACAAAAGCTAGTTAAAACATCATCAATCAAATCAATAAATGCCGATGAGTATTGCCAAGTAATTTATCTAACTTTCTGACTTCACACACAGCTTGATGATTAATGAATCAATTGCCATAGTCAAATCAATTATCGAACGGTGTTGTGTTTGAATTTCCATTCTCACTCTTCGTCAATCTCGTTTAGTTTTGTAATTTTCAGACGCAAACCTGATGCACTCAGGTCAGCGAACAAACAAAACTATGTCAGTCGATGACAATCTCGTTTGACTTTCTCGCGACTTCAGGGACGAAAGTATCATGACGTATTAATGAAGCGTTATCACGGGGGTGAAGTAAGCACCGGACGAAATGGAACGAAGGAACAATAAAATGAATAACGATATGTGAGCCACGCAGAGCTCTCGACATATGCTCAAACAAACGTTCGCTCATTCTCGACCACTCAAAATTAAAAGGAAAGAGAATGTAGATCTTTTATCGATAAACATTTCCACATTTATTCCTTTTTTGGGAAATAATTTTCACTCTCACTCGCACTGACGCTATTAAAGCCTATGGCAATAGTTTGTTAAAAGTCAAAGCAGAAACCACAATAAAAACTCAACTTCGGAATAATTTATGCAAATAATGTGAAGTAATTAATGAAAAAAAGCCGTTCGCAGCACTTACATTCTGTGCACACTGAAAGCGAGAAACGATTTTCTCGAAGGGAAAACTATTTTCTGCCTTTAGAATGCTGGCGTGGGGTGAGTGAGGACGTTTCGAATTTTTCCGCTTTCGACGTAACTTCGATACTATGTATCACAAACCGCCTGGAATAATTAAGCTCCACCGGCACTGAAATCGAAAATCGCATAAAAATTCATAAAGAAAACGATTAAGTTTTGATGGATATTTCTTGTAACAGAAAGAACGTTTTCCCTATTCGAATAAATTCTTCGTCGGAAAGGCCTCTCTCGTTCTCATTCCGAGCTGAATTTATTAATATCGGTATTTTTGGTGTTTATATATCGTGACGAATAATTAATGGCAATACTGCAAAGTATTACATGTGAATGAGTGGATCAAAGTTCTGTTTTAATGCTGGGTTCGGAGTGGTTTTAAGCCTCAGAGTGAATCATGCGGTAAGTGGGGAGAGTTTGTTAATAATGTGAAGGTATCCTCTAAGCTAAGACTTCTCTTTAACTGGCAATCAAGTCCACCACTCAGACCTATCAGTGCCTTTCCTAATTGCTTCATAAAACTTTTCGCAATCGCTCCCTTATCTCCTCATTTCCCCCGAACCCTCAGTGACTGTCGAAGCCCGGCTATATACGAAACGAAGTCTCCGAGTTCAATAGCGTAATTTATTCAATATTATTTCTGCTGTTTCGTTCGTTTGATGATAATTAAAAAGTGTAATGCAGAGCTCACCATTTTGGTTCGACCTTATTAAACACGAGACGACGAACGGCGGATGGATTGGTGGTGGTTGTTTTTATTATTCTCTTCGGCAGCCAACGTTGTGGTTAATACAATTCGTCGCTTTGATAGATATATTAGCAATATATTTTCGTCCGAGCGGGAGTGAAACATACGAGAGCCGGAATTTATGCTTCGGTAATTTTTAATGTTATTTATTCAGATTTTATTTGTTGATAGTGTTATTTATATTCATTAGTTCTTTTTTTAATACGTTTGACCAGCAAATGAGAACTTTTTTTTCGGTTTCCCTCGAAGTCATTCGTTCGTTGGTGCGAGTCGTCGAGGTTGATTCAGTTTGATGTTTAATTATTATTAATTCCCGCTCACACGAGAATGGTTCAAAGAGTCACATTGAAAGTAAATTATTTAATTAATTATCAGGAAATTGATTATCGCGTTTGCTCTTCCACGTCCAAGTTGGCATTCGCGCCTCATAAAACAAAGACAAACAATGCGCTGGTGTTTACTTGAGAGCATCAGATAAATATGCAATGAGGAATGTGCTTTGCAAAGGAATTTGTGCAAAATTCACTTCTCTTGTTCTTCTACTCGACGCGGTGACTGTTTTACCTCGATCACTACGCGACTTGTTGAGATAAAGAGATTCTCAACGAATTGGAAACTTGTCACGCTCAACCTCCTTGACTTATTCCACTACATGACAGTCGTAGCCACGCTGCTTGAAGCCGAGAAAAACTTTTGATATTAAATTTCTTGACACAAATTGTTTCCCATAACTTCTTTTTCTTTCGTATCTTTTTTTTTTTCGTAAGCTCTCCTACAAAATGTTTATGATACACCATGAGATCAAAATGCACTTTTACGATGAAGAAGCGAGCGATATAAATTGAAATTTTCGAAATAGTCTTCATAGAGGAATCAGAAGCTCCGCTCAAGATCATTGCGTGTTAATACAAATTCTCAAGAACACAATTAATTGCTCTTTGTCTTTTCGATTAAATTAGAGGCAATAAAATAATTGAGATGGATTTGAAAGATGAGAAGAAATTTTTGTGTCGTAAAAAAAAGTGAAACTCATTTTCGGGAGGGTCGATAATGAGTTCGAGTTGAAAAGTGTCCGGGTGAACATCAAACAGAAAGAGCATTAACTCAAGCGTCTTAAGTTTAAAGTTTACTAATTAACATTCCTTCTTCGACAAAATGTGGTCTCAATTGAATGATTCTCGCGGAGTTTCGAGTCGAAACAGAAGCACAAGCACGAGAGATGAGACGAAGTTCGTTCTTTGCATGCAATCGCATTTAGTCGAACGATCATGAGAAAAATGTTTCTTCTTCTATTCTGTCGGAAGAAAATTCTCTTTGAAAAGCTTCGATTATCAAACTTTGGTTCGTGACGTTCTGCTGGGTAAACCCTGATCTGATCAAAGCCCGTGAATGGATTTGAAAAATTTCATTTCCACAATCTTGATCGAACGGTTTTGTGGGGAAAATTGAGCTCATTCGTCAAAGTCACTGTGAATTCTTAATTTGCATTATTAATTCAGGATTATAAAGTTCGAGTAATTTAAAATGAAACATTTGAATTCATTTATAAGAATCGGTAATTGAGTATTCGGGCTTTTCAGACCGTAAAGGTGTCTTTTTATTTTTATGTTTCACTCCAACATTTCGACAATGGATTCTCTTTCTTGCGACTCACAATTACGAGCAGAAACTGTTTTCTAAAGGTGATAGGTTTGTTTCGACGACGTCTTGTTACTTCGTTTGTGAATAAATTATAGATTAATTCACCTTTTTTTTGGGCTATCGAGTTTCGTTATGAGTAACAGAGAAAAAAAAACAATTCAATTCAATTTTATGAATTGAATCGAGCCCTGGCGATCCGAGATCGAGCATGTGTTTCGAACAACGACGGAGAGGGGTTAAGACGAGTTTTAATCACCCTTGATGCGTCGTCAAGAGGAAATAAATATTCGAGTCACACGAATCCGCGTTGTATTGATGACTCACACTAGTCAACTCCAAGAAATAATTGCTAATAAAATTTGTGGCGCAAGATTTTAATGTCCAAAGCGCTCGAATATAAATTTAAGGTTAATTACTTATGTGGCACGTTTCTCGATGCCGCTGAATCGACAAGAGAACAAAGTAAGTTTCAGATCAAAGATAAAACGGCTGACCATAGGAAGAAGCCTAATGAACTATTCAAGGATTCAAAGCTTGTCAGCCGATGAGAAAATCTCAGCTCACCTCGCTAATCTAATGGATTTGATCTTTTTTAAAGCAAATTTTCATTATTATGGGAATCTGTTGACGAGTTTCGTTAGATGAATGATAAATGAAGCTCACGAGTGACTCACGTATGATAATTTTTGATCTCTTCAAAGATGCGAACTCGATTTTTAAGACGACAACGTTCGCGAATGAAACAGAAACTAAAACAAGGATGTTTTGTTTAAATTAGAATCTGCAATCTCTTTCGTTCTTGTGAATGACAAAAACTCATAAAAAGTCTGAGAAGAAAGCGAGGAGCGTGGAAAATGTAAAATTCAATGGCTGATTTTTTATATTTTACGAGCGTCATGTATTTGCGTATGATATATTTGAAATACAGTTTGGAACGTGCTCCATCGTCGTCGCCTTCATCGCATTTTTTTTTCTGCTGATACTTTACATTGAGATCTCGGCGATGGCTCTTTTTTCTTTGCTGTCTTGTTTTCATTTCATTATTAGCGGCTCGAAACAAAAAAAAGGAGAAAAAAAAACTTTAATGAAAATATCAGGCGGCTTGCTATCGAGCGGATTCAGCGTGCATCCGAAAGCATAATAATTCATCTGACGAATAATCATAATTTACGATGAGATCTGCACAGCACACATCGCGAGCTCTCGGAACTCACACACATAAGATCTTGCAGCCGCGAGCTTTCAAGCAGATCAGCCATTATTGAGATTTATCGAGATTAGTCGTAAAGTCGTAGAAGGTTTTTTTTCCTCCTCTCACCGTGCTCATGAATCACTTAGTCGTTCCATTTCAATTTTCCCATCAATTGCATTAAAATTTCACAACTCAAACTCGAAGCCTTGAAAGCATTCTCGTGAGAAAAAAATCATGTCAACGCATTTATTTTCTCTGGTTATTTTTTATAGGAAAAATTCACTGCGATTTCCAATGATAATTTCAACATTTATGACAGCGAAAAAAAAAACTGTATCATTAAGTTTGCTTTGAGTTCCCATCGAAAGTCAACGACAATAGGGAAACGTTTGAATGTTGCGACAACTCAAAAGGCAAACACTCGCGTGACTCAACTCTTTGATGTGCCTCTAGACAAACAATGATTAACAATGGAAAAAATATTATAGATAAATAATTAGCAATCTTCCAAGTAATGACAAATAATCGTACATTTCTCATATTCGGAAGAGAAAAAGAAAAAGATTATTGAAATGGTGAGAAAATTATTTTACATAATTCAAGTCGTCGCTTGTTTTTTATTTTTCGAGAGAGTTTGGAGTCTTGAACAATGGAATGATTTTCAGAGCACGGAAAAAACGCTTGCGCTCGGTAATTTGTATCTATGCCACGTCAATAAAATCTATTAAAGCATTTTTCTGCGAGACTTACAAGTTGAGACAATAATTTGCGAGCGTTTGAGTGGAAACGACGAGAAACATCTTCTGCTGAGTGAGCGAAATGATTTTACTAACGCCAACAGTCAGTGACGAAGACGACCTCGTCTAATGAAGTTTCGTTTATCAGCAATAAATCTTCGCAATTGATTCCCTTCGCCCTGCCCGACTCAGCTGACTGTGAAAACATTCCTCAGAGCCCAGACGTATCATGCAATAAATCTAAATCATGCATCTGCTATAATCTAACAAATTTCACAATATCGTGTTTTGGCCTTGCTCTCTCTCTTTAGATTTTCCATTCAGGAGCCGATAGATTTGCATAATATTCGAATTATGCACACATTTTCAATATTTTCCGTCTTTCCAGCCCCGAACAATGTCTTGGAACATTGAAATTGTAATTTAAATAATTCTTCGTCTCCCTTGCAACGAACGTCGTCCTGCATCAAAGAACTTTCGAAGAATACATGCAAATCAAAGTTCTCCTTAATGTGTTGGCATTGGAATAAAAAGTTGGAATCATATTAAGTATTGTTGCAATCAACTTCGATTCACTCGATTGTGTAAGTGTTTTCAGTCCTTCTGCCTGGCAGCTTCACACCAGGTTGACGAGACTAAGTCAACCCCTTTCGATTTCTTCGTCTCTCGGTAAAAAAAGAGCCTTTCCTGTTTGTCAAGAAAACATTTTCCATACCGCACCAGATTACAAGAAATGTGTTTATGAGAAGAAGAAAAAAAAACATCGACAAACGTATCACGTTACAAGAATTTTCTTCTTTGAAGCCATTCTTCGATATTTGTCGCCTCGATTGTTTGCTGCCTCAACCGATTTGACGCTTCAGATTTCACTTATTCTATTCCGCAACAGACACTTTTGATAAAGAAAGTAAAGTTGTCATTTGATTACCGCAAAATTAAGCAATAATTGCAGAAACGTTCGAAGGAAATCGCATGAAGTCAATGACATTTGAAAAATGTCGAATAGATAAACTGAAACTAATGCGATCTTCAATCGCAATGTGGAATGGAAAAATGAAACTTTTGTGAGACGAGAGCCGTTAAATCTCAAACAATTCTCGACTTGTCGTAATCCGAGGTTGACATTCAAACAAAATCAAAAGCGGAGAAAAGTAACGCGCAGCGACTGACACCGAATCTTTCGAGATTTATGAACTTTTGAAAGCGTGGATTCTTGCTGATCAGCGCATTCCGTTTTGATCCGAATTCAATACTTTGTAGCTTGAGTTATCAGAAGCTTTGCAATTTTATCACTTGAAGGCAATGCGAGCAGCGAGCGTTTGTGTGGGAAAGTTTATGACAAAGATTATTTACATTCATTCGATTTTACACAAACAAGTTCGAATGAAATGACTGACAATTCACTCAATCAAGAGATGAGCCATAGATAATAATTTGATTTGATTTGATTAAATGGAATTATGTTCGTGTGGCCCAAATACTGAACGGACAGCGAAAATAAGACTTCAATCACATAAATTTTTCATTTCCTCATTAAACGACAAATCATTTTATGTTTTTATTTATCAATTTCACGAGAACTTTATTTACGAATCCGTTCATAACAGAAATGAGTTAAGATGTGTCGCTGATTCGTGAGATGATTGCGAACAGACTTTGACTTCAATAAAAACTTTTCCTAGTCACAAAGTCTGTCTCACGTAATTGATATTCGTTCAACTTCTCAATAAGCATTTTCGTAATATTTTAACAAAATAAAAAAAAAACGACTTTCCATCAGCTCAGCACTTTTTTGTCCACTCGCGAGTCTCTTCCGTAAAGCAAAAAAATATTTTTTATTTCGGCAATGCTAACACTTTTCTCTGTCGTAGCGACGAAATGTTTTACTGCCGATGACCCAATTCTCGCTCCGGTTTTCGTAGTTTGCTAATTGTTTATAATCGTTCGCTAGCTGCTTTGCAAACAAATTCAATTCACCGTTCTTGCATAAAACTTTTGCTCTACAATTCATTAAATTAATCAAACTGACTTTATTTTTTGTTATGTGCAAGACAACAGGTTGACTTTTGTTTGCCATTCTCATGTAATTTGTAACGTGACCATGGCCTTGAAAACTGAAGCAAGGGAGAGTCAAGTGCATGGCAAAAAGAGTGTGAAACTGAGAGCTGTCGCAACAGGACTTCCACGTGATCACTTTTCTACCTGCATTGGGACAACGAGAAAGTTGCACATTTTGCATCGACAACCCTCAACGAATCGAGGGCAAAAATAGGAAGCAAAACACAATAATTGCACACGGCATGGGGGTACGGAGCCGAGTTGAATGAGAAAGCGAGAGAGCTTCGTCTATTGTTCAACGAGAACGCAATCCCTTTGCTCTATTTTCTGCATAACATGAGTTGCACCATTTCATGTATTGACACTTAAGTGAGTGCCATTATGGTATCATTTATAGATTATTCCATTCATCAAATCACAACAAAGACAAACTTAAGTGAGTATTCGCAATGAAAAGGGTTTCCCGATTATTGATCAATTTTGAGGGTTCGATTATTTGCTGCATCGGAGTTTTGCAAATAGATTGCACCTTAATTATGCAAATCTCACTCTTTCTCCCTCGGCTATTGTCTGCTCAAATGACGGGGATGATTGTGATGACGAGTCTGAAGAGCTTCTGGAGTGGATTTGACGAGGGATTTTTGCATAACATTAGTGCTGAAGTGATTAGAACTAAACAGCTTGTGCAACTGGTAACAAGCGGCACTTCTTGTTGGAGTGATTTTTGCGGTGTTTTAGAAATGAAAACAGCGACACTTTAATGAATTGTTTTATGAATCAAGACTCATCTGCTAGAATCAATTTTCCCATGGACTTCTCTCTCTTTTAAACTCTAATTGATTATTTTGTTCTGTTTTTTATTCGATTTGCTTTTGTTCATCTCTCTCGATCTCATCGCTTGATTTCCGGAATAAGAATGAATCAAAATTCAATTTCATTGCCCTTGGGGATGAATCCGTTTGCTCACGTTCATCGGCAAAAGGATTCAGCTTCGAGATTCCTTTGCATAATTTTCCACACATTAAGTTCGATTCTATTTGCATTCGATACCATTCATTCCTTTTGTTCGTCTCAACCATACATCATCGTCATCATAGACCGATTCTGTCTTTTCTTTATTAATCACGAAGCATCATAAGACGAGGGAAGTGAACTTTATTCCCTTTTGTGATGCAGGACGCTCCTTAACATTCGATCGAACGACGACGACGAGGAAGAAAAAATCTCACGGCAATAAATTAATTTTTTTTCTTCCGTTTTGGATTGAACTGCATTTGCATAAGTCGACCGTAGTCTCAAATGATTTGACTCCCTTCTTCCCTTTTTCACAACAATTGATTTCGTTGGTTATCCCTTTCGATATGAGAAAGGATGTTTTATTAAAAGTGAAACTACTCAAGGTGAGTCGTGATATGCAAATTGATGATCAACACAATGAAACAAAACGAATTTTATGGCGATGGTTGTGAGAGTTATGCAGATTAATTTGATAGTTTCTCATAGTCGAAGGTTATTGAGTTTTGATGCGAAGCCTTCTTAAGAGAAGTTCGATTGAAGAGGAGATTAGATTATTTAAGGGTTGAAGTGGAAACTTTGTTGCACATTAAAGACCTCGCGATTTTTCTTAACTTTAAATGTGCATCGTCAATTATTTCAAAACTCATTTTAATCCATGAGATAGAGCAGCTTGCAACCCTTCCAGAGAAATTTTCATATTTCATGATAAAAATCATAAACAGACTGATGAGATCAAAGTCTCTTCTCTCCTTCTGAAATAATTAAAATCAATTCCGTTTTTTATCTTTCTCTCGGGAGGCAAAAAAAAAAGTTTTTGAAAGGAAAGGATGTTGCACACACCATCAAGCGACAAAGAATTATTTACCCAGGCATCAAAAGGGTTAATAATAAAAATAGAAAATGATTTCGTCGCATCTTTATCATCTTCGTCGTTTTGTTCCATTCTAATTTTAATTTTTTATTATTATTCAGAAAATTCGATATCGAGAGGAGCTGTCGCTTTAATGGCACAGCATTTCCCAGCGGATGTCACAACTGTAAGCGCTTGTATTTGCTCCTGAGCGTAAAGTTATTAAACACGAATGTCTCTTGGATCTGATGATTTCTTTTCACTCTTATGAACTGAATTAATTAGGAATCGGAAGAAGATGTGAATGATGATGATGCGAGCAATCTAAAGAAGACACATACTGCGAGACGAGAAGAGGAATATAAAAAGTAAAAACAAAACGTCTGGTGTAGTAAAAGTGGAATGGGCGATAGAAAAACATCAAATGATTCATCTCGAGAGACGCGTGAGCTCGGAAAATGAGGAGAGAAATGTTGACATTATGTTGACGGTCTTTGACCTCTCTTGCCACTGTCCATTAGTGTTTTATTGACATCGTCACAAATAAAAACTGCAAGGCCATAAATTATGTTGCGAAAAATCATTAGTCTTCGATCTCTCCCCCTCGTCAATATTTCTTCATTCCTCCGCATGCTTCGATTTGGTCTGATAAATGTGTTCGATGGGAATTACAATTCCTCTGCTATCGTTCTAATGCAGAAGAGCAGAAGAAAGGTTTGCAAACTAAATTTGGTGGTGGGGAGAAAAAACGACTTCACTTCCACTCAATATTCAATGCTTTTTGTTAGAAATCGGAAAAGTGTGACTGGAGGGGGTGACGAGTCTACACAAAATACACGCGACGCTTGCGCAATGACGCGAAGTCTTCCCTCTCTCTAAAAATATCCTCGCCAACAAAGGAAACGTTGATTAAACTTGCAATATTAATCTCGCATCGAAGAAAATTTTTGATGAAAATATTTTTTTTGTTTTAAAAATTTGTTTTCCTTCAAGAAAAGTTTTTTTATAATCAACTGCCAAAAACTTCATTTTCAAGCAAAATTGTTATCAATATGCTGCCCACAATTATATTCGTCACATCAATTCCATCTCTCGCAAGAACACCAGTTCAAGTCGTTCTTTCTTTCTTTCGTTTTCAGGGCCTTTGATTAATACACGAAAAATTTTCTTTTTCTCTGTGACTGCGCATTATAAATGGTAAAAAATACAACCATAAAGGTTAATCTCATTTTTACATTTCCCGAAAAAAAAAATAAGAAAAGAAGAATCGTGATGGATAAAAGTTCTTATTAATATTTCTTCTCGTTCGCCTCCCTCCTCTCCTGTCGAACGAACGAAGAGAATCGAAGTGAAATCAGCACAGGAAGAAAAAATCAGCGAAATACTTTTTATATAGAGCAAACGAACAACATTTCTCGGAGATGGATTGAGTGCACATTTGTCTTGTTGGGGCTTCAGCTCAATCGCCCTTCTCTCTCTCTCGTCGTCTCCATCTACGGAAAAATCTACAAATATATCACCAAAGTATTTTCTTTTTATTATATTGCATATAGGAAAAAAATCGCTGCCTTATTCCTCTCGTTCGGATATTTTTCTTTCTTTCTTTAATATCAATCATTTGATTGTATTTTTTTCGTTCGGGGGGCGTTCCAATCGACCCGTCGAAATAATAAATGTATTTGTGATCTGTGAACAATTCGGTGTATCAATATTTCAGTTTTTCTCTCTCTCAGCGGCCCCCGATAAGCATGTGTCTCTTCACAAACTTTTTTTTTCCACATTTTCTTCTCGTATATCGGCGAGTCTTACGACCAAAGTCTCGTGTACGTATAGAGCGAAATGCATTTTAGACCATTTCAGTTACACAACGCTCTCCAGTCTCTCTACAAGCACAAACACAATGAAGCGAGAGATTGTATCGACACGGTAAATGCATAAACATAAACTCTTGTTGGAGAATCGTCTAAACTCGTAAATCGTGTGTATGACTTACAACAGAGCGGCGCTCTTACCTTCCATACTAACACAGAGCTCTGTCGGCTGTATGGAAAAACATAAACACAAATCGAACACATCCCAGCAAAAAGCGACTGAACGTGAAAAAAGACGAAAGAAGAAGAAGCAGCAGCAGAAAAGAAACCGAACAGAAAAAATATCGTTCAAACACTATCGCAGTCGATTGAATATTTTTCTTTGCCCATTTAGTCTTTTAAATCTTTTAAAGCAGGAAACATCGTTCGTCGTATTTTTTGTAATCGCGCAACACAAAAATTCTTTTTGTACCACACAACAATAATATTGATCAAAAATAATTTTAGAAGACACAAAAAGAAGCAAGAAGCGAATTATTAAAATATTTTCTCCTAATTTTTCTGTGTTTTGTCGTCGCTCTCTCGCGAAAAAAAAGTCATTACACACATCGACCCTTCGGAAAAAGAGGCGATTAACCAGAATAGAATTTATTCTCGTGAGTGAAAGACACGATTTTTAATTTGCGCTCAAGACGGCAAAAGCACAAAAAAAAATACTTTCAAGTGACAATTTATCGAAATCAGTGAAAATTAAAAGGATTGAAAATTGATAAAAAAAATAAACTGTTGACTGAAGAAGAATCAATTAAATTGATTTTGTGAAGACACATCGACATTAACTCGAAATTATTTTGTGATTCCGTTGAACTAATTTCGAAAAAGTGATATTTTGATTGTTTTATTCAAAAAAATATTTGTCAACAACAATTTTTAATTTCGCCGAACACAAAAAAAAATCTTCATCGACCAAAAGTGAAGTCAGAAGTGATAAAAAAAAACTTAAAATAGCTACAACATTATTTTTGTTTTGTTGATTTTTTTGTTCGAGTGGTGGCAAGAGAAACAAACGAGTGGATGTTCATAATTTCTATCGACAAAGTCAAGAAAGATCCTTACACATGTTTTCCATAAAAAAAGTAAATAAATAAAAAGAAATGAAAATTTTGGTGCATTTGTGAGTTGGAACGAAAGCAGAAGAAGAAGAGAAAAGTGATAAAGGTCACATCAGAAAAATATTTTCAAGAAAGAAAAAAATTATGAAAATGTCAAACGACTTTGTACCAGAAAGTGATGACTGAGACAACCCATTTAGTGAAATTGGTTTAGATTTCTTCGCTATTGACATAGAAGAGCTGAAGAAAAAGTCAATCAAAGACGAAAGCCAATCTTTATGAACGATTTTCGTGGAATGCAGCCCACATTGCCACCTCAAAGCACTGGGGCAGCTGATGATATGGATAGCCTTCCAGCTGTGCAGTCTATGGATTGGTTATTTAAGAAAGAACGCATTTATTTATTGGCACAATTTTGGCAACAGGTTAGTGATGTTTGAATCATTGTTTATTATGCGGACTTCGAAGTGAAAGAGAGTGAAGAAAATAATTATTTAACGATTTGACGAATTATCGGCGATAATTGAAATTTCTAAACTCTGGGGCTCCTCTCATCAATTTGAGATTATGATACATGAAAGTGTTAATTTGTGAAGATAGAAAATGACTTTCAAACTCCACTCCAAACTCAAACAACGTTCAACAGTAAAAATATGTTGTTCTCTTAAAAAGATCGAAGAAAATAATTTCAAGTGATTTCCACGAAAGTGCCTTTCAAGAGTTTTCAACTCGTCTCCTATGTGAGATTAAAGAAAGTGATTAAAAATAGCATTTCGAGCGCGCTGAGCAGTCTAATTGATCCTCGAGACGAGTCTCGGGTATAATTATTATTGACTTTTTCTTCATCGTGCCGAGGCTATCGGAAATTTCAGTTGCTCGACTGTTTATCGTGTCTTGAAGTGTCTTTCTTTTGTTTTAAAAATGAAATGATCAGAGAGTAAGAATATTCTTCGGCTCTGTCGTCATTAATAAATAATCAAAATCTCGTTAGTCTCAAAAATCCACCAAGCATTGAATTTAATACATCAATTTTCGGGGTTCGCGTTCGTTCCTTCCTTTCAATCCCATTCTAATAAATATCCACAAAAATCAAACGAGAGCCACAACGAAAAATTCCTAAAGACCTATCAATTTCGTGCCGTCTTCTTTTCTTTTCTCGGGGAGGGAAGACGAAACAATCAAAATCGTATTATCGACGTTCGAAATTGTTTTCTCTGGAACACATTTCGCCCGGAAAGTAAAAATTGAATAATGTTCTGGTGCGGTTGTGTTCTCGTTTCACGCATTCAAGTTATCCATTGTGACGACAGCAAGTGCACGAAGTGAAAAAAGAATCTGAGCCACTGAAGGGAAATTAAATTTTCCGTGTGTGTTGTTTTAAATGTGGGAAATATTTTTTTCTCTCCTCCACGCTTTTCAGTGTTGTTCATGTTTTTTTTTTGGAACTTTTCGCCTCTTTTTTATAGAATGTTGTGTTTATTTCGGCAATGGCATTCACCCACGCTTGCGAGGAGATTTTTTCTATTCAGAGAGTAGCTCGCGAGGGAGGCGAAATTATGCATTTTCACGTTTAATAAATCAACAACGACCGCCGAGAAAATCAATCAAAGTTTTCACTTTTCATTGAAACACAAATTTTTTTGTTTTTGTGAATTTCGACTCCACCGGCATTTTTCCACAATTGATTTCTAATCGAAAAATTTCAGAATTAAAATAGCAGAGCAAAAAATTCATTGCACAAACATAACGTGCAGCACTGAATCATTTATCAAGCGCATTTGGTCGGCAGGGGGATTTGTTTTACATCGCAAACATTTGTTTTAATTGCGGCTAAGAGATTTTTTTTTCGTTGCGTTTTTACGAAGAGCCATGAGTTCATACCACAGAGTTGGTGATTGGAAAAAATTACTTCTTGCACAAACGCGGATTTATGATGCAATAATCGCGTTGAGCTTGATTGTTTCACTCTGAAGATTTTCTTATTTAATGCGCTTTTAAGCATCGGCCATCGCAAGACGATTTGCTGGTCAATAAAATGGTTGAGCTAACCTTGAGGTAAACAGAAAGAACAAACCCGACACCCGGCAATTAAACTTCCAAGCAAGCGTTTGCATAACTCCGATGAGATTGACAATAATTGCCGCTTTAGAATCTTTCAATCAATAAAACAGGTTTTGTGTCTTTGCCAACCTTAAGCTTTTTTCATTTCTCGTTCCGTATTTACGTTTCATATGCAAACATTGCATTTCTTGAGCAAGAAATAAAATGACGCGAGGCGAATATTTCAGCAAGAATTAATGATAATATTTGGACAAATGTTTGTATATGAAGCAATTATGATTCATAGATTGGATGGAGACATTAAGTAATTGAACAACATTTAAGTGTTGAAAAATAAACAAAGCAAAGTTTATTTTTCGAGAATTAAAATTGTTGACAAGATGTGAATGGAAAAGTTTTTGAATTAATCGATTTGGAAAGAAAAATTAATTCAAATCTTCTCGATGAGCTTTTCATGGGAAGATGATTCAATTCACAGCGTGAAACTCATTTTTCCATCTCACCTCTTCTCATAATTAATAATTATGTTGTAATGCATTAAATGCTCACGAATGACTCGGAAAAACGCTTTTGCTGAGCAAAGTGAAAAGTGAAATAATATTTTTATGAAAATTGAAAAGATAATTTTTACCTTTTAATGTTCATGAACTATCCTCTCGTAATTTTCCACTAAAATATCTAACACAAAGAGCTGAATAAGCAGAAACAAAACCGAATTGCAGATTATTGCACAGCGAGCGTGAAAAGGATCATAATTGGTTGTAATTAAATAAGGCAACGGAAAAAAATTGGAAACTCAGACATTTGCTCGAGAGAGTTCCTCGCACAGCAACAGAGTTCATTTCCACCAGAAAGGCTCCGAGAGAAGAAAATCAATATTTTTAAATTTCTCCATCTTACTTTTGCTTGTGGTTAAAGGCAAAAGCCGAGCTGCTTCTCGTTGCTTTTTCGCGCGAAGAGGTATCAGACAACAAAACTCGCCATTAAATTGCGACGGCAAAAAATCGTTTTCGAATGGAAAGACGACGAGTAAGAAAGTTGGAATGAGAACGACGATGAGACTGAAATGCAAGTATTTGACCTCGAGTGAGCTTAAAGGGAAAAGTGCGATTTTCTCGTGAAAGGAAAAATTTCTTCAAGGTGGAAGAATCCTTTGAATTTTCCGAACTTTAAAACATTCCCATCTCTTCGCTACAAAATATTTTCCATTCCTCCGTCCTTTGACTTTAATTAAAATAACAGAAATTAAATTATAGGTCAGTGTTTGGCATGAAATTTCCTTTCGACGAAAAGTTTGTCTAAAAATAGACTCCAAACGTTGATCGTCGCTCGCGTGGTTGAGCGCATAAGTTCAGGTGCTCCTCGTCATTCATTTATTTGCACACAGAACAGCAAACGCTAAGTGCCTGGCGCCCCCTGACCGAAACACTGTTAAAACAAACCTAATTATATCCGACAGACTCAGAAAGGAATCAACGGGAGTTTCACCGGAGTCAAAATGACAATTGCCTTTAATTACCCAATTATCTGCATGCACTTTTTGAATGAAAACAAACCGAAAAAAAAAATAAAAACACAAAATCCATTTAGCAGCAAGAGCTCAAACTGTGTCAAAAGCGGAACAGAGATTTTCTAAAATAAAGTCAAAGCGCTTGTGAAAATTTCGACGAAAGAATGAAACGAACGAGAGATTTTTTCCAACCCCCCTGGTTCTTGCTTTAAAGCGATATTTTGCGGTATGTTCACCTAGGCGCGCTCAAACGTAAACGTGAACATTTAAAAACAATTAAATCCTAAACCGAACGCTTGCTGAAAGACAGGAGTTGAACGTGGCGGAGTGCGCGAGGAAATATTTTGACGAAAGATTAATTAGTGAGAAATAGCTTAATTGGCGGGGATTTGTTGTTGCCTTTTTTGCCCGTTCCGGTGTTTGCTGTTGTAAATTCCAAAGTCTCGTGAAATTTCTCATGTCAATGCTTGATTTGAGTTCATCAATTTTCGTCGTTCGAAAGAGTCGAAAGAGTGGGCAAACCTCAATTAACCCCTCATTCACTCAACTTCCATTTCACATCCCTAGCTTCAAAGATTTTTCTTCTTTTTTTTTGCACAACGATGGCTCTAATCTCTGCTATTCTATCTCATCCACTGCAGAACTAATTGAAAACATCACCCATATCGTTATAAAAGCAAAACACGCTCTTGTCCCGTCCAATCGTGTCGTTCTTTTCCCGAAAATAGAAAAACTAAAATTACCGAAGCATCATTTCATCTCTTATCTGTGAAATTCAATAATCAGATGGGAAACGTTAAAAAGCAGGGAAATGAAGTTGAGCTCACCCTGACTTTTGCACGCTCTCGAGGAAATTTCTTTCCTTCGGGTTGCTCATTGGTATGGAAAATCAAAAGGAAAACTGTTGTTTGCTGAGGGCTGAAGCGATTGACGTTCAGTAATCTCAAAGAAAATACGACAGATGATTGTATTAATTATTAATGGTGGCGTCCATATTTTTCCTCGTTTGATTTTATAGATTTTACCCAATGACGAGAAAACTCGAAATAATTTAAATTAGATAAAAGAGCTTCAGGCTTCTCCCTCACGAGAATCACGAAAAACTTCCAACTGGGCCATCGCCAAGGGAAATTTCGATCACTTCTCTTTCCCTTCGAAACAATATTTATTCGGATAAAATGTGTAAGCCATCTTTAAATAAGTTTAAAAAGTTTGATTTGGTATTACCGAAACCGGTTTTCATCGCCCGGCTTCATTTGCTTCAGCCATGAAGCTTGCTGTAGGAAAAATGATTTTAATGATGTTTCATGCAAAAAAAGGGTTTCGTAGTTTATTACTTTTGTATGTTTTCTTTTTGGGGTGGACAGCGCTCGTCGATTCGAGGTCCCTTCTCTGCTCTTTTCATCAAAAATTGAATTCTATAATTTGATTTGCATATTTAATCGGGCAAGACTCATCAAATGTGTACCGAGAGATATGGAAAATGATTCTTGATCGTCGCTCTCACTCTTTTTTTGCTGCTGCCGATGAGCACACAATAGTCACGACTGTACGGGCAAAAAGGGTGATTTTTTTATACATGAGCAAGACACACGAGAAATGAGATTCAATAAATTATTATTAACGAAACAACTAATTCGGGCACAAAAAATAAAATTGAATTTGACAGGGCATCGCCAGAACAATAATTTCCTAATTTTTAATGCTTTCCACATCCCCGCGCGTTTTTAATTCAAACAAACCCGTCCTGCTTTGCGAAATGGCGTGACGGAAGAAGCTGCTCGCGATCAAAAGCGATCGAACGGTTTCATCAATGATTGCGTGCAACTAACTTCTAGTTTTCATCATAACTCGTCTGATCTAACCGTCGCGGCAGTTGCAGGCAGCAAACATGAAAACATTAACGAGGAAAAGTCAAAATTCATTTTCTCGGGCGACTCTCTCAATCAACAACAATGTTGGACTTTTAAATGGCTCATCAAGCCAAAGAGTATCATAGCAAAACACACACAAACATCAAACGAGTGATATTAATTATAATGTAAGGCTGTGTGTCGAGTCATCGGCTGCTCCCGGAACATGTGTTGCGGTCAATTTAGATATTTCAAAACACATACTTCGAAATAGTCAGCGAGCATTGCGATCGAGCGCGCGAAATTAAATCAAGTAAACCAGGCGCGGTATCCACGTGATGTGAACGATTTAGCGGAATCACTTGGGCAGCAGTGAGGAGAACGAACTTGAAAGAAATTCTAGAAATTACCTACAATTACTCAGCTGGCTTATTTTCACTTTCGCATGTGCATTTTGCTCTTCAGAATCAATATGCGGAAAAATTAATCTCTTTTCTCGGGAGGAGAATGTCATCGTCGCTTTGGTGACAGCAAGGCACTAGAGAGTTCAATAAATTCATCGCGATAAAAATAGATTCTCATCTCAGTGATCGGTTCAAGAAACTTTATGATCTTAATGCGATGACTTATTACAAAAATAATTAATAAATATCGAAAAAGAAAGTCTCTCCTTCGTTGTCATTTGTTTTCCAATGTTAATTATAGAATAGTTTCAGTTTCCCTCTGACTCACTTCAATTAAGCGCGTGTTCAATTAATAAATGGAAGTGTCGGAGAGACGGGCGTGAGAGTGAAGAAACACACAAAAATATATTGAGATTGAGATGTATCGAAGGCAAAACATTCCAATTCTTAACTGATGTGTAAAGTTATTTTGGGAACAAGCAGCGATTCCTCCTTTCGCTGCTGAGCTGCAGCTCACTGAACGAAGATCGAAGAAAAATATTAAAGCGCTGATCACTTTAGACAGTTAATTATCCCACCAAGTGTGTGACGAGATCGTTGCTGTGTGTGAGAGTTCTTTCGACATGGAATTTCTCTTCTTCTCGCAAAAAAAAATTCTCATCGAACTCGTCACTCGTGGCGAACTCCACGGCCGACCACCTCGGATATAAAAGTTTAAAACCTAATCAATTTGTTTAACGGTTCTCACTCGCCTCAGTTCATGTGAAATGGACAGTGCTTGTCATTTAAAAAACTATTAATACTTTTCATTCTCTGCGGCTTCTTCTCTTTCCTTTTGGTTGTTGTCGTCGTCGTATCGTGTCGTGTCACACAACGGAGATGAAAATTAAAATTTCCGAAAAATTTTATTCAAATTCTCATCGAAACAATGAAATTCTTCTGTTGGCAAGATGACGCACGCTGCTGGCCGCGGTTGCGAAGAGTTCAACTCACACAGAAAAGAGAGGAAATTTGTTTTTGATTCGGATGTTTGGACTAAGACGGTTGCGAGAAGACAATGAGTATCATTTAAGATCGAATTAGTGTTGCCGTTGACGAGGTGAAGCTAACACGCGAAAGGAAATCAGACAAGTCGCGAAAATTACAATCAAATTGGTATCGAAGATTTATTCTTCTTCGTTTTAAGTTCGTCATTAGAATTTATCGTTTTTGGGAGCTGCGTAATTTCCATTTTCTTCTTGTTGAAAATATCGAAGACAAAGAGCTCTGAGTGGGTTGAAGCGGTTCACGAATCAATGAAACTGATGCGATTATCAACTCGAAATAGAAAATCGTCGTTGCTGAGATTTGATGGCAGATAAATTTGAAATTTAATTGGACTTGGAAATGGGAATTTTCGGCTTTGAGGTAGATTCGATTCACGTCGCTGTCTTGAAATTTATGACTGCCACTTGACCGTCCAACAACTTTCAGCAAATCGAAATATTTTTCTTGCGTGAAATTTAAAGTTTCACAGCCGTCGATGATTGAATTTCATGCGCCGGGACTCTCGACCGTCAAGTGAGACGACTTGAAAGAAAAATTCTAAGCTATTGATCGCTACCAGAAATAACACAAAACTCTCATGCAAAACATCCATGAATGGCTTAAAATATCGAATTACAAGTTTTGCGCAAATCCTGAAGTTTAATTGAATTTCGACGCAGCCACTAAGAAGACCAATGAAAGGATTTTCTTTGAAGCCCAATCGAATTCGCAGACGCTCTCTCATCATCAAAGAATCTCTGCGCTCGCTCGATCATACATAAAAAAAAATCTCCGTCAGTGCACATCATACGAGAAATGCTTCTGAAACAAACAAAAAACATTCAGACAGAGAAAGAAAAAGTCGAACAGTTAAAAACGGATGTGAACGGAGCATAACATTTTTTTCCTTTGCTCACTGTGCTTGGATGGTCCCTCGAAAAAAAAAAGCTATGAGACGAGAGATTGTAGAGTTTCATAATCTATAATCCATGAGCAGTGAGACTGAGCACGCTGTGAGTCAGTTCTGATGATTTACAGCAATCAAAGGTGACGGTTAGACTCGTCCTGAATCTTATGAGAAGCGACATGAGCGTGCACATGTAGTTTCCATATATCACTCAAAAGCCATGAGAAAAAAGTCCTTTTATCCATCGAGCATAAACATAACTCTCGGAATATTCTGTATTCTCCTTCTTTCGTCCAGATTCCTCGAACCACTGACGCTTCTTCTTCGTCTTTCCATAAAAAAAAAATGCAATCGTGAAATGTGAAAGACAACATGTGGTAAAGTTTGGATCTCACTCACTGACGAGTCGATTTCTTTATGCTTTCAAAATCGTCCGAACATGTTTAAAGTCTGTTGGCACTGAAAGGAGAGAAGGAGAATGACACAACATTGTCGACTCTGCGGTTTACAAAGAAAATCGATGCGCAAAATGTTTTTATCAATCAAACGCTCGTTTTTCATCGCCAGCAATTGTCGAGATTTTAAAAGAAGAAATCGGTTTTCTTTGAGGGGGGAAAATAAATCGAACGAGCTCTCTCTCTCTCTCACTCGTTGCCCTGGAGCAAGCCGCGTAAACATCGCCACATTGCGTTGAACAATCTGTCAATAATGCTCGACTCATCTGCTGATGCTCCAAAGCCTCAACCAAATTATATTCAATTTATTAATATTATTTCGTATTCATCATTAATAAATACGAACAAAAACATCATCAAGCAGATTCTAAATTGATGATTCTCTCGTTCACTCGCTTTCTGGCCGGATATGATGTCACTCTCTTGCTCGAGTTTGTTCTTCCCCTTCATAACAACAACTGGAACCGATAATTTATGATTAAAACACATTTTTCACTCGAAATTATTCTGTTGATTCGCTGTTGATGCTGCGAGACATTCTCCGCATTGATTAGAGTTTGTTTATCGTGCGGCAATTTTCCAATAATACGATGATTAGGCCTTTAATGTATTGATGTCACCACAAACTCAGTCCCAACAAACTCGTCTCGTCGACGTCTTTTTAATCGAATCCAATCAAAGCCAATCGAGTCTTAAATCTCTTCTAACGGAGATTATGAAGACAACGGCGATTCACATTCGAATCTAGAGCGATGTCGAATCCCTGATGCTTACGAGACTTGAAAAATTTATTTCACTTCACAATCGTTTCATTCTCATTTCTTTTCTTTTTTGCGGGGTGATCTCAGATCACATTTGGCAATATTAATAATAATTGATGACATTTTTATAGATTCTCTGCTTGAAGACAGAGGATTTCGGATCTCCCGGTCGGCAGTTGCGGGATGAACAACAACGCATGAAAAGCCATAAAAACGGGAATTAATATTTGTGTTTTATGGTGATGATGAAAGACGATGATGTATCATAAATTGATTAATAATACATTATCGTTTATGAGCTGAAGTTTACGAGTAAAGCAAGCGAGAGCTTATTTGTTTGATAACTTTTACGGTTAGTAAAAAATCTCTTGTGAGATGATGAGAAGGTAAAGTTAGTTGTGGGGTCATCTCTACTTTGAGCACTAATTGCTATTATCAGACTAATCCAAATTTGATGATGAAAGATGTTTGATGTTCAATAGAGCAAAGCAGGTTCATTGTCTCTCCTTTTCCAGCAGATGAAAAAACTTTATCTGGTCAAATAGAGAAATTAATTCTCTAATTGACTCACAGAGAAAAAGTCTGAAGGTTGAACATGCTCGTTCAGTCTATCAATTCAGCTCCTAACAAGATTTAAATCTGGTTAGCCTCTTTCTCTCGGAATCGATGAAACTTCGAAAGCGAATGAAAACGATACGGGCATTAAGCTAACACAGCAGCTCATCCTCGATTTAAATTGGGGGATAGTAAAGCATCGTCGCTTCACAACTAGTTGAACTCATCATTCTCTCAAATATCAATTTCAATTCAATTTCAATAAAGTTTAACGCATTGTTGATTGAGTTCTTTTTGTATTCTCCGATGTTCTCCCGTCAATTGATTGAATTCAATAAACTAAAACATCTTTATGGGTAATTTCGTCAGCTTCGATGCTTCCGCTTGGATGTGAACGAGATTTGATTGTCAATGGCAGTGATCTGATCTCGATTTATTGATTCGAAATTAATTGCGAGTATCATAATAACTTGTGGGTTGATGTTCAATGGGAAAGCTAACGAGAGGGGGAAGAGCAAGATTGAGCAAGCCAACCATCCGTAGGAGGACAGTTAGACAATAGTTGTTGATGTCTTTTGTCAAGAAGCAGCAGAAGAGAATTCATTGACCTTTTCCATCAGCTTCTGATGGCTTATTAATCTACATGTCGATATTGTTTTTCATGTGAAAAAGAAGCGCGTTGAGCAAGCGAGAAACTCAAAAAAAGATCGACCGAGGGATCCGATGGAAAAACTTAATGATTTTAAATTAATCACTTCCTGGTGGTTTCGTTTCGTTGACGCTTCTCTAGTTCTCAAACATTAACGCATACTTGCACAAACGAATTCGATCACAGCTCGACGCTTTGCGCGGCAGAAGAAGAAAAACGAAAGAAGTGGCTTTGATACTTTTTTTGTGTAATTTCTTGATGGGCATTGTTCGGCTGATACATTTTTTCCCATCGCACAAAAATCTTCAGCTTCAATCTTTATGGTTTTCGTATATTGAACGAAGATTTAATTGCGGCTTGTTACGCGAAAAAAAAAAGTTTCACATCGTCGTTGCACTTGATGCTCGTCGAGCTCACCAATCTTATTACATGATCATGAGCTTAGAAGAGATGAGCCATCAATTTCAAGAAACGATTAATTGCCTTTGCCTTACTCAACCATGGAATTCATTTAAATGATGCCAGTCCCCCAGTCTCAATGGAAATCTCGATTGTTCGTGGCAAATACAAAAGCGAACTCGAACCCAAATCAATATCAAAAACCCGAAAACGTCTTTAAAGGTCTCTCTCACCATAAAACTATGAATACACATGTCGAAACGAAAAGCGAAAGAAAAATTACAGCACAATAAAGTAACCAAACATCGCGTGATTGGAATTAATACGAACGACTTTTTGTTTTGTTCCCGCTGTCGATCGTTTTCAATGTCTAAGAAGTTCTCAGCCGTTTCAAATCTCTCGCATGCCTTTAATTGCATCACGGACTCGATGAGACTCTCACTGACGATCGCTTAGCATGTTAAATCGACGACGAAGGAAAAATGTCGGAATCAAAGTTATTCCCGGCTTCTCCAGCTTCTTTCTGGCCATGTGCCATTCGATCGTTGGCTTTGCGTCAGCGAAATGCCTAAGGAAGTAATACAAAGCAGATGATCAATCAGACAACACTAAAATATTGTCATCAACAAACGAAAAAACCATAAAATCAATTCACCATTTCCTACGAGTTGAGTCGTCTTCTAAATTTAAAATCTTTTAATTAATGTTTATTAATACTTTATAATTAAAGTCTCGAGCATTAAGCTCGAGAGAGGAAGGCGATTCCGGGAAGACGAAGATGCTCGTTGGAAAATTTATTTTCTTACAAATGTCGAAAGAATCAATAAAAAATGTCAAATTAGAAGAAATTTTTGAAATCCCCGGAGCGATAAAATTTAAATTCTCCTCGACTTTTCATTCTCGAAGTGAAAAACACTTTTCAAAGAAAATATCTTCGGAAAAGCCTTTTAGTGAATTTTTAGTTAATAGAGAACTTTTATGAAGGCGATACATCGCAGGGAAGTTATGAGCGATAAATCAATAGACAGTCGCGTCGTCGTTGGATGGATTTTCGTAGATTACACTGCCGTTGAGGAATTTTCACGCCACTGTCAAGAATCAAAGAGAGAAAATGAAAATAGATTTACATGAATCATAAAAGAAATATCGAAAAATATTTCTCGTTCCGACCGGAGGAGTTTAAAACGCGAAGCGAGAGTCGGGGGGAACTTTATGTGCGTAAAAAAACAATATGCGACATGATGATCGATATAAGCATCGTAAACAAGCGATATGAACACGTGATGGCTCAGCAGGGGATGGCAAGCATATTGTTTGGGTCTGTGGAAGCAGCTCGGCATCGATTTAATTGAGATTGTTCAAATCCGTCAATTCTTTTCGATTGCCTCACGTGGCTTGCTACGTCTCAAGTGCTCAATCTTCGCGCAACGAATTCTACGAAAAATTTAGGTCGTGAGTGACAAAACATTTTCAGAAACGTTTTTTTCTTAAAGTCGAAACCCCTGGGGAATCCACTTAAAATGAGTTCAGTGATATAAGTGGAAGAAGAAGAGTTCACTGTTCATTGCAAAAAGGAAATTGACAACATCTTTACATGTTCCCACACTTTGAATACTGAAACACACACACACGCAATTATCATTTTGGGGTTATTGTTTTTTGAAGAAGCTTCACTTCATTCATGGATACGATCAGAAGTGTAAAACTTAACCTTGACCCTCATTACAAAAGAACCAACCGAAAGCAAAGCAAATTCTACGTCCACTTCATCATAAGTTCAGCTTTTTCTTCGCTCGCTTTTGAACTCATCACGAGACCACAAGACAAAAAAAAATCTGTTTCTCATGTAAACAAGGCGAAGGAGCAAAAGCGAAGGCAATTATAAAATAGTAAAAGTTGTTTGTGTGCTCAGGGAGGTCGGCAGTTGCCAGATGATAAAGGATCGGAGAAGAAGACGACGAAGCTGTTAAAACTTTAAGTTGAAAAAGGATTTTATTCACTGAATAGATTTGTTGTTGCGTTCGAGGAAGGAAGCACAATGAAAGCTCTTAGACTCAAACAGTTGTTGAACTTTTTTTTTTGTAAAGTTGTTCGTTCAACTTAAACATCAAAGCTTGGAATCGATTCAATCATCAAAATTCACTTTGATTGATTGTAATTAAATTCGTTTCAAGATTTATTTTGTATTTGGCAACTCTACGGGGTTTTGTCTGAGCATGAACTAACTGAGTTACGGCAGCTCGCCCTGCTAGATAAATTATCGGAGCTCGTAAAATTTAATTGAGTTACTAAATGCGTTAATTGAATCATCTCTCGTTCGGCGCTTCTTTTGTGATGAAAACTTTCGAAAAAAATGTTTTGAAAATCACTTTTTTTTTGCTACTTAAAGCGTCGGTTCATGTCAGACAGACACAGATTCATGCGGCATTAAATTATGAAATTTAATTAAAAACTTTGAGCAAGGAAAATCGATCGCCGAACAGCATGAACAACGAGTTTATGATTTTTCCATTCGAAGTCGAAACTTTCTTCCTAATTCATTTTATTTCTGACATTCTTAATTGAATAAATAAGCCAGCGTCTGCAAATTCTATAAAAATCACTCGTCAACAACAGGATTTGACGAAAGAACTTGCCTCTTCAACTGATTCGCTCGAGAACGAGACGTTTCCCTCTTTCCCAAGAATGTATTCATTCGATAAACAAAAGAAAACAATAATTATGCAAATATTAAAGCTTCAAAAATTAGTTCATAGCTTAAAGCTTCGCCACAGCAAAAGAAACGAAAAATCCATAACCATTCCGATAAGAATCGCGTCCCCTCTAATCGCTTCTACCATAGCCAAACGAAATCCAAACTTATTGGAGCAATCTGACTGAAAGAGCAGCAAGAAAAATCAATGAGGGTGGAGCATGTCGTCTTATCAGAAACGACGTATCAGTGAACAGACATATAAATTTCCAAAGTGTATTTTTTCCATTTTTCCTCTTCTCAATACACGATATATATTTATTTTGTGTACGATGTCGTTCAGCTGGAGCTCCGCTGTTGTTGGAGCATGAAATTTTTTTCTTCCACCCTGCAGAATGTTATGTGCTGTGTGGCGTTCGAATTGGAGAGGAGTTTGAGAAGGGTGACGACGACAACGACGAAAGAAGAGAGAAAGAGAAACGGGGCCGATTGGGAAAAGCTAAGAAAAATCAATACGTGAATGATAAGAAAGCTCGAATATTGGATGATTCGAGTGTGTGAGTGGGAGAAGGGAAAATATTTCGTTCGTCTCTGCCAATCTTGAAGGATTTATGGGAAACTTCTTATGTATTCAATTCATGGCAAAAGCGAAAGCAAAATGAAGGAATTTTCTTCTTCTTCTCATCGCTTCGAAGAAACTTAATTGAAAATATTCCATAATGTACATCTGGGGAAACGAGCAAGAGCTTTTCTGGCTTTTCTTATCCAACGTTGTCGTCGTATTCGTCGAATGAGCGAGAAAAAAAAGTTTAGAAAAGAGGAACGATGGGGTAATGACAGTCTTGTGTTGCAATAAATTTTCTCAATACATTAAAAAGAAAAAAAAATCCATAACTTTTATCCTTTCATGTAAAGCTAACGACGAATCTCTCCTCTTAGATTAACCGAGTCTAGAGCGTTTTGCAAACTTCGGAAATGTCACGCAATCGCCCAACAGTCGGAATTCACTTTATCAGCTTTATTTATGTACTTCGAGTTCATGTGTTTGAAAAAGCTCAACGTCTCTTCGTTCTCGATGAACAGACGAATTCCGTGCGGCTTTATCAGCAGCATCCGTGTATGCTTGAATCTATTTTATGTGTTCCTGGATCCTTCGTGTATGCGCAATATTATCAGATAATTTTTTTTCCAATCTCCGCTTCATTCTTCTTTTTATTTTCATTTTTACACCCCCTCACAATCCACCCGCTCGACTGCAATAAAAAGCTCGTGAATGTATAGCGATTTCCCTTACTTCCATTGCCCTTCTTGACTGTGTATTGAACGTGATAAAAAGTGAACTAGACGTACATGGCAAAACTAATTTCAGCTGGCAATAAAATTCAGCTCGTCGTTTTCAATATTTTCTTTTTTATTATCAGCGAATGTAAATAAAACTCGCTTTTATGTGTTCTCTCTCTCCAGACGAGCTTTTTATTTCGAAACACAAATAGATGGCTACATAGTTTTGCCACTAAGAAGAAAAAACAAGAAGCACGTCAAGTGCAGTTGAGTAGAAACACTGGTAAAAGGTCAAACGCTTACAGAGGGAAATTGAGTAAAAGAAAATGGGGAAATTGAAAAAATAGGTGTGATTTTCCGTTATGTACAGCGAAAAAGCTCAGCGTTGCTTCACACTCTTCAATGAGCTGTCTTACGGATTCATGTACAAATTCTCACCCGAAATTGGCAAAAAAAAAATACGAAAAGAAAGAAGAAATATTGCACGGAACACAGAGAGAAATACAATCACACAGAGAGCACAACACAATAAAATCTCCTTACACAAACGAGAAAAGAAAGAAAAATATTGCGAGAAGAAAAGAATGAAACGTCTTCGGTTAATCGCTTCGTTGTTCGATCATCTCCTCTCCCTCATATCATTCACCCGGAAAGCTGGAAGAAGCAAAAGAACAATATGATATCGATGATACAAACTTCAGCTGGACCTTAGGAGCGAATGATGAGAGTGAGTGGGGAGGAAGAAATAAAAATAAAAATAATGTGTTTTGCCCCCCGAAAAAAAAAGAAACGCGGCGAACAGAGAAAAATTGTATAAAATAATAATAAAATATATAGAGAGATAAAGAAAAAAAGGCAACGCCTCAATATAAACTTTGCGTTCGATGTTTTTTCTTTTCGCTCGCGTCGAGTGTTTCGATAAAATCACTCAATCCACTTCTCGAAGCTCGAAGTGCCCTTTTTCGCCGAAATACAACGGCGGCAGTATTGAGCATGCAACTCGATAAATCAAGAGCGCTCGCTCGCTTTCGAGTGCAAGTGTATTGGCAAATCGCATACGAAAGGAAAATGCTTCGGAAAATTTTCTCTTCTTGCTGCAGCTTTTTTATTTTTCCTTACGATGGGTGAGAGAGGAAAATCGCTTTTCTCTATTTTATTCCTTTTTCCTCATATTGAGTCTTTTTTTTTCTCCGTTTTATTGCTCTGTGTTGGAGAAGTTTTCGATCAATACTCTCACAGCTCTTGCTATATCGCCGCATTTTCTTCCGTTTCTTTCTTCTTTCTCGAGAGAACCTTTGCTTTTCTCTATCCTAGCTCTGTGAGCTGCTCGAAGCTTGCATTACCAATATTCATCGCATGCGGGGTTTGACTGATTTTGCCAGAACCGTTCCGATTGGGAAAAAAATTATCGGAAATTTTCGATTGGTTGACGCCTTTTTTCCCTCCGCTTCGTTCACTTCATTCTCTCTTCGGCTTTTCGGTGTGTTTGGACCAGTCATTTAGCGTTCGATTTCTACCGATTTCCATTCTTCGATAGCGCAGCAGCAATAAAAAATATTTTTGCTTATGTATAAACGAAAAGAGCTTTATGTGCAGTTGGTCAGAGCAGCTCTCGATGCTTTACGATCATGCTCGGTCTCGATTTGTGATTGAAGGCTGAACTCAATGCGATGCAATAAAATGAATGCAAAAAAAATTATTTAAAGAAAGGGAAAATCGATTTTTGTTTCTTTTTTTCTTTGAAACAACTTTAATGCGAGTTTCGTTTCGAGAACATTAAGTTAATGTTAAGAGAAAATTGCTATGCGTGTTTCGTTTTTTCTTTCGCTCTTCAACTTCTTAAAGCAACGAAAGTTCTTCACTTCTCACTGGGACCAACAACTGGTCTAATTTACCGCACTCTTTGAGAAAGATAATGTTTTGTTTACAAAACAACATCAGCAAGGCGAAAGGAAAAATCGTTTAAACCGTCTCGTCTTCCTCCCGACGACGACAACGACTGTTAGTTGTTGTGTAAGGATATTTCATCCTTTTTTCCTCGTCCTAGGAAGAAAACTCGCATAAACATAATTGTTTATTTATGATTCCTCAATTTAATAGGAAAATGTTTTGTTGCCCGAGCCTTTTTATAGCTTTAAACTCAAGACACAAGTTCTCTTCTTCTTGTTTAGTCTCGGATTTTAATTTGTTTATAAAATCAGAAACGAGAAAAATAAAAAATTTCGGAAAATTCTGCTCTCATCATAAACAATCTTTAACTCTCATATTGAGACCTTTTTCTTCACTTCGCAGCTTTAATTGGGGCAGGCTAGAGGGGCTTGATAATGAAGATTAAACAGAAAAACTTTAAGACTTTCATATTCTAATAAATTATTTTCTTCTTCTCATTTTAGGTAAGAGATTCATCCTCAGAGAGGAGTCTTATTCATTTGGCTTCACTTCAACGTTCATGGATCGGACAGTTGATTAGTCTCAACGTCTGGTGAGATGCTTTCTTTTACCACTCTCTCTCGCAATCAGAGCTAATGAACATAAGCGTCGAGACAAATCAGTCGACGTTGCATGTGCGAGTCTCAGGTGAATTTTTCGCAATTAGAATTTTAAATTCGAAAGGCGAAATGACACGAAATCAAAATTTTATTTTCATTTGCTTTTCTTTTCAAACAAAAAAAAATTGAATTGAGTTATCTCCCCTGATGCAAGACTTTTAAATGAAATTATTGTTCGACGTGCATAAAAACTTCTCGCAGACGAGGTGATGAAAGTTTGCTTGAGAAAAATCTTCGTCTAATGAAATAATCCCAAAAACTTTTTATTCTTCACTAACGCGACTTCTTGAGTCGATGCAAATAATATTTATTGCACATCCGTGAAAGAAATGAACAAAAAGTATCAATAACAAGTTCGTGAAGAGGAAATTATTACAAAAATCAGAAGAATGAGACATTGTTGTCTGGAACGATTCTCTCGAAAGAGGAACAGCGTGTGTGGGTGGACTCGACAGAACCGCTTCTTTCACAACTACACAAGAAGCAAATGCAAAGAGATAAAAATTATACTTTAATGAATCTCGCTGCCACGAGAACTCTTCAGACTTTTCCATTGAAAAATACGTTTTTCATTGTGATTAATGAAAATTTGAGCGAGTAAATCTTCGTTCCTTGCTTGTACAAGTTTCATTCATAATTCTCTTCGTTTCGTTAGTGAAATTTATGACAGAATTGTATCGATTCGGCGTTTTTCTGGGATCGGAACAGTCGCGAGACAACACGATGCGTAATTAAAATTGGTTAGCGGTAAATCAATTATTCAAATTAAAGTCGAGGTGGGCAGGTTCCTCGCGCGCGCGGGTTTGATTAATCGAGAAAGTCACATCAACATTTTTCCGCCTAATCATCACTGTCCGAGTAGAGAAAGCAGTGGGGACGATCAGCTTCGATTATAAATACGTCAATGAGCTTTTACGACTGAAGCCAACCACATTCGAATGCGCGGCTTTCATTACAAAATAATGTAATTATCAGGGCACACCTTAACTATCGCCAAAAAAACAAAACAAAAGTTTCAACACATTCTTCGTGTGTTCTGCATGACAATGACAGAAAAATGATAATTTATATTTATGGAGCCGTGAATTTTGATGATTAATAAAACTTTAGTTCTTTCCCGGGTGAGTTATCGATTGCGGATTAGTGGCCTGAAGGCATTCGCCGTCCTTTGGCGATTTTTCATGTTCTGTGACCGCAGCAGGAAAAAAAATTGAATTAATCATCAAAAAAAGGGCGAAGGGAGAGACGGACAGATGCTTCATTGTCTCCAACCGCAAACCATCGAGCAGCATCAACAAGGCCAGAAATATCTGTCATTACCATGAAAATGTGATAACTTTGACAGTTTTCCTTTTGTTTTAATTTCATTTGTCAATTTGACACACAAATGACATTTGAAATGCAAATTAAAATTCAACGATAATGAAATTTCGTTGTAGTTTCTTTTCTCTCTCTCACTCTATCCGGAATGAGTTCACAATACTTTTTTTTTTGCGCGTTTGAGTTAAGCTCGAGGAAAAAAATATTTGAAATGCGAAACACACAAATCAATAAAGTATAATTAAAAGCCATTAAAATAGAAGCATTTCAGAAGCTCATTGTGTTCCGCCGCCAACAACAAGCAGAAAAAAAGCATAATTAAAATAATGGCGTGTTTTAATTGTATTTCCATTTCATATTTTTTTTTGTTGTTTCTTCGATACGAAGTTCGCCGCTCTACACACTTTGTTCATTATTTCGTTTCATAGGAAAACTGTAATATCAGAAATTCAATTGAAAGCGGAATGGAAAAATCATTGTATTTGATGAATGTATTAATCGTGGCATGCAAATCACCAACTCGACTGTACTTTCTGCTTGATGTGTAAGAATAAACAGGAAGGAACTCGTCGAGAGTGATTGATAACGTATCGAAATATTGCGTGACATTCAAATTAGTCGAGAAAGCGAATCGACTCGATAGATTGAGGGACTTTGATGAAGAATCAGAATTGATATGAAAAATCAACGGATATTGAAATTATCAAAATGTTGACGTTTGGCAAATGATTTGTAGGACGATCATCGATTGAGTCATAAGCTCAGAAAGAAATAAAATGAGTTTTAAAATGAAAATATTATTCGCGTACAGTCCCTAAACCTAACCAATGTTTTCCACGTGAAATCACTCTTAACATCATTTGATAAATGATCATTCCTTTGAGCTTCAATGCGACTGAAGGAATCGTCCTCTTCTCTTCTTCAGTAATCATATCACAACCCACTCCCCGACTCAGCTAGAGTTCACTTGAAAACGAGAAGAAGTAACAAATGGATTTATTTCTCTTTGTTGCCGAGACGAAAAATTCTATTTTTTTTACATTCCCGTTGCTGATATTAATATGTTTTTAATGTGATAAATTTATCAAAAATGTCAAATGTGAAAACGGCTGTGGATGTGTGAGGAATGAAATCAGCAGCAGCAGCAATGCGCGGCTTTCAAGAACATTTTCGATTTATGAAATTTATGGCTCGCTTTCATATCAACGGAGAAGTCCTTGATGAACCTCACGAACAATGACAATTAATAAGCTCGACTCGCTGCGATCCTACACGCGTTGCGAGTTCTTTTATTGTCATTTCCTCTCTTTCTCTCGCCATACGAGGCTGGAGTGGATTCAATAAAGAATGCTTTTAAGGCTAATCAATCAGCCACCTCCGCAGTCGAGTCTCTTACGTTTTTATGTTTCTAATATCTCGAAGTTCGAGACGACAATTGTCTCTTAGAAATCTGTGAATCGGATTTGGCGAAAACAACATTTTTCTCTCTTTCACGACGACGCAAGATGAATTACAACAAACGACAATTCGTCATCTCAAATCAACCGCAGAGCACAGCGAGTAGGCTTCATTGTAAGAGCCACAGACATTCTTGCCCAAAAACTTATGTTTATTAAAGAAAATTGTTTATTGAATTCTTTCATTTCCTCCGCGACTTTTTGGAGGAAACAGAATGACATAGAATTCATTTCGCGCCATTTGTTTGCATTATAATTTAAGTCAAGGCATTGGAGATGAGAAATGTCTTGATCCCAATGAGTCAAATCGTTATTCTGACACAAAGAACGTTCCAAACACTTCGTCTCATCACTTCATCTCTACCTGGGATGGCTGATTAAAATTTCCTTTCAATGAAATTTAAGAAAACCAATTCAATTGTCTCATTCGTTTCTTTCTTTATTTTTTGACAATATTCAATGAGGAAGGAATAACAAAAGACTGATTCATAAAAATGTAAATTCCTCTCAGTTCGAAGAGAAGAAGAAAATTCATTCATGAAAGAATATCGCGCGTGGAAAAAGTAATTTCTGCGTTGAGCCATCATCCTCAATCGTGCTTCGCCTTTCCTTGCGGTGCGGGTTAACAAGCTGGGAGATGAAATAATGAAAACCCATTTATAGGCACCGAAATATTGAAGCGCTCTTTTGCTTTCCATTTCCCCCGCAATTTCTAACTGTAATTTATGATCACGGAGAAGAGAAAAAATATTAATATCGATATTCATTATTCATCCACCTTGATCCGAATCTATCCACATATTACACCGCATCAACAGCATTCTTCGCTGTCCCCCTCCCACGGCACAAACAACAAACGAAAAAAAATATTCATAAAAAACGTAGATGAATTGATTAATTTTAAATCAACCCCGCGCGCGTTTTAAGCGAAGAGGAAAAATCATAAATATTTTTTATGATACCCCGAGATGGAAAGAAAATTTGAAAATTGAAAAATGGGTAAATCTCTGTTCGTTACCATATCGACGATGAGTTCAACCCCCTACCGATCATCGCTTAATGGAAAACAACAGCGACATTGATGATGGTGTAATCCAGAGAGTGATCCCTTGATTTCTGATGTTCCAAATCCCGTGGCCTCATAAAAAAATCTTCTCGCATCGAAATTATTATCTTATCAAAGTATCTGCAATGCTGAGCAGTTAAAGCTGAATTTTATTAGGTCACTTGTGTTCGTTGTGTACCCTGAATCACTCAAATAAAAGAACATCAACAACTTAAATCTACAATGTCGTAGCAAACACCAATAAATAATTCGAGAATTCCTGCGAGATCGCAATGCAATTACTCATCGAATCAAAACTAAAAGTTACTCACATTTTAGTTTACCAATTGAAATTCGCACTAATTAGTCACAAGATTATCTGCGAGTCAACGAGGTTAGTGCTCGGAGAGTTCATAGAAGTACGCCACACAGATCTCTAAGAAGAATCGTCGAAACATTAATTTTAAATCATCCGCAAACATAGACGAAACGTCAACTCATCTGTTGCCATTAAAACCGAAGAGTCGTCGGGATCAAAATCACTTTGAAAGTGATGTTGCCTGTTTGATCTTTAAGATAGAGAGCTTCTCCAGTCTGACGCGACTTACAAACTTTCCCCTTTCACAAGAAAACTGCTCACGTTTGAATCGAGCAGTCGTTTTAATTAACATGTGTTTTATCTATTATGATACACTTTCGCAATTAATTATTTCGATTTTCTTTGTGCTTACAAAATCGTTGTCTCGCGAAGATTTCGTTGTTTCGTGAAGGAATTTTTATAGAATTGGCTGCAATCGGAGCGCTCTTTAATTTAGCGACAACTTTTAATTTATTGAATCGCGAGAATTCTCACTGCAACGAAAAACTTTAAAGTTCATAAATTTAATTCTCCTTTGATTATTTCTTGTTCGGTCGGCACAACATTTTAAGCGAAAATCATCATTTGTTTTATGGTCGTTGCCAAGAAAAAGATTTTTCTCTGCTTTACATTTAATTGAATTTTCACATTTTTCGAAATGCAATCTAATTAATTATGGCAGAGAAAGTTACGTTCGAACTACAAAATAATATTTAATTTCTTTGTCATTTCAATAATTTACGTTTTGAGTCCTTAAAGCGCTTTAGTTTAACTCAATTAACTCCGCGTCGAGAAGTCAATTGTGAGAGAGTGTCAAAAGCCTTTTGAACCTTCACGCATTTCCGCCCCCGCATTATACCAGATAACCACTACCCCGACCCCCCAACAAAACGTGAAGCGATTAAACGTCCATTCATGTAGGGGACGACGCTCGAGTTGCATTCAACGACTTTTTTTTCTGCATTTTTAACATCAACAAAAGCGACTGGTCGGCTTATGCATAATGAATGCTCACACTGCCCTACTGAACGATTCGAGAACGAAACTAATTGCGGTTGTTCACATTTTTATTCACTGACTGTTCATGTGATGATAACCAAGTCGCGAAATTAATTTTTCATCATAAAGTTTTCATGTTTGAAAACTCTCGGCCGTGAACATCAAACAACAAAATGAAAGCGTTGAGGGAAAATTCAAAATTTAAAGTCTTAAAGTTATTTCAGAGAACAAAAGAGGAATTTTCATTGCTCGCTTGAAGGAAGAAAGTCTCAATAAAAGCAGCAATTGATCATTTAGGTCGTAAAGCACACGGGAGAAATAAATTCCTTTTGATATCTATTAAATATTGATAAGGAAAAAAAGCGAGCAAGAGCGCTAAGCGTAATAAGGATTCGCGGAGAATTTATGAGGCATGTGAAGATGTTTGCATATTGTTTGTTCAATATGCATGTGAAAGGAGAGAGAGAGAGTTGGGTGAAGAAATGCGGAAAAGAGGGAGAGACGTCAACCCCAAAGGAATCTTCTAACGCACACGGCAGAACAATCAGTCGAAGCGTACAACATTCTCTAAATAACAGCGAATGCTCTTGAGCATTAAAAATAAACACATTGTCGTCTTCGTTCTTTAGAGATGCTAAAGGAATTGATTGTTACTTTCGCTTGCATGTCTTCGATATGCAAATTTGTATGTAGCAAGGGGTTGCGATGCTTTTGCCATCTAACTCATTAATATGCATGAATCCCTTCTTTCTTGCAATTGACGTGAGTGTGTGTGAGTGCAATCGTTGATTTTTGTCATTTGATTTTGGCTGAAAAAAACTCATCCAAGCTGAGAGTTTAAATAATTAAAATAAGCATTTGGGGAGAGATGGAAGACCATTGTTTCTGCAAAAAGGCAATAATCGTAGTAAAATCACCCGAAGGTTAATCCTTTCATCCTTTTCCAATTCCTTCCTTTTCCCTTCTCTCGCTTGATAAACACTCGACGCTCGGTTGCCATGGCAAAGTCGAGTCTCTCAGAAAAATTGAAATAATTATGAAAATTTTATTACACAACAGAAATAACAATTTTTCTAAAGTTTCTCCATTGCTGAGGTCGATCATTGCATTAACATTTAGATGGAAAGTTGCGTAGAGATTAGCATAAAAGAATTTATTTCCAGAGGAGCTTAAGCTCGAAAGTCACTGCATTGATGAATTCATCCTCATCTCGTTCTAAAGTCATCCAACTCAATTATTCATCTCAACTTTTCACGAAGTGAAGAGCAAAAATGTCGGTGAAAGAAGGCCCCGAGACGAATCACTAAGCACATGTGAGGTCGCCATAGCGAAATCGACCGCAGTCGAGAGAGAGAGTAAAAAGTTTTAAAACATTCGATCCCTAATTATCCCCCTTTGCCGTCCTCGATTTGTGTAAGCAACCCACATCATATCTCGCTCGGCTCTATCGTACTCACACTCGCTTTCATCTTCATCGTCGTCGTTGCGAATAGTTTGAGGGAAAATTTAATGCCTCACAATGGAAAAGAGTTGCGAGAGTTTTTCGGCAACATCATTATAATTTTTCCTCCCGGGAGTCGATTAAAAGCGGCCCCTTCTTAACCATCGAGCGATATGTGTCGAGTGTAAGTGAGGAGGGAGATATTCGAGTTTACGTATGTAGAATTTTTTTTATCGTCGCTCCTTCCGAAAAAACCCTTTGATAGCTAATTAGCGATTCTCCATACATCAGCAGTCTTTGCACAAACTCACACATTCTGCTCTTTAACAATGATTGCTAAGCAAATACCCTTATGATTATGCGTAGAAATCTATTCGGAGAAATGTCCGGAGAGTGAAAAAATAAATTAATCGCCCTCTTCGCTAACAAACGAAAGGATATTTTTGAATGATTTTTTTCTTCTTCTCCCCCCGTATGACGTTGACGACGGCTTCGAGTGGCCACTCTTTGTAGCTTTGGTTACATTCATTCGCACAATGAAATTCGCTTTTTGAAGCAGTATCGATTGCTTTACGAATTCAAATGAGCGGGCGACTCGACTCGGCTCGGAATTTTCTTTGTGATAAAAATAGTTTTGCCTTCCTTCGACATCATCCGATTCCAACATCAATAAAACCACATTCACGAAAAAAGCGAAAATCATAAATATTAACTGTTAAACATCTAATCCGCCATCCACCCCCGGTCTCATCTATTTCCATCACAAGGAATAATCATAAATTTGACATTTATTTTTTAATAATAAATTTTTATTGTTCATATTTCTTGCGATGCCGCTTTATTTACGGCACTTTTCGTCTTCTCTTTCATAAATTTTGAATATTTTCCACTCTCGCTTGAGTGTGTCTTCTAAAGTCGAATGAAAAATGAGCCGAAATGTTTGAGTTCGATATCGAGCCGAGGGAGGAATTCGTTCGTTCTGTCAAAAATCTTGTCAATATAATTTCTCAAAGAACATTATCATTTCGATTTTATTATGCGCTGCCTTTTAAAGTTTTAGAATCGTGGATCATCTGATGGTAAAGTCGTTAAGTCTTTCGATTAATAGAAAATCGTTGTCGAAGTTTTCAAACTGTCTCCGAGGAGAAGTCGATATGCAACACGTTTGATGATTTTACAGCTTTAATTAAAAGCAAAAGTTTATTCACGAAGCGTCCCTTCGCCTTTGATGACTTTCGAGAAGGATCTAATCAGCTCCAATTTACATTTATCCCAAAGCATTTCTTAACTTTTGTTGTTTCCTCATTCCCTCTGGTGAGAGTGAAGAACGAAAAATCAATCTGTAATAAAACTTAATGGGCCGAAAATATAAAAAAGGATTTTTCTCGTTTTCTTTTTCGGGTTGGAAAATGAAAACAATTTTCATCTGTTAATTAAGTAAAAAGCTGCAGACACGCACAAACACAAACTCGAAAGCCAGCCCCGCAAAAGTTTAACTAATGAATCTTCCATTTAATGAGACAATTTTTACATTTTAATCCTTTTCCATTCAAGTTCTTTTGGTTTCCTCACTCTCCTCTCGAAGAAAAATCGCTTTTCGTTGATTCCTTTGTTCGTCGGGGAAAAATCTTTTTATCTTGATGAGTTTGTTGAATCATCATGAAAGGATAAAAAAACAAGTAACAGTAGCAGTTCGTACCGAACTTACTGAAGGGTTTTTCATCCTCTGGATTGGTTACAGGGGACATTTTACTAGGTTTGCTTAACAAAGTTCTTTTTTGAGCTCACCAGAGGTGGATCCAATGTGTGAAGCTTGGATTTTCTGGGACTTATCGCTTAGTCGTGTCGAGCTGATCATTTTATGTAAACAACTCAATGCTCTAAGTCCAAAGGGAACGAAGTTCCACTCTGAGCTCACCAGAGGTGGATCCAATGTGTGAAGCTTGGATTTTCTGGGACTTATCGCTTAGTCGTGTCGAGCTGATCATTTTATGTGAACAACTCAATGCTCTAAGTCCAAAGGGAACGAAGTTCCACTCTGAGCTCACCAGAGGTGGATCCAATGTGTGAAGCTTGGATTTTCTAGGACTTATCGCTTAGTCGTGTCGAGCTGATCATTTTATGTGAACAACTCAATGCTCTAAGTCCAAAGGGAACGAAGTTCCACTCTGAGCTCACCAGAGGTGGATCCAATGTGTGAAGCTTGGATTTTCTGGGACTTATCGCTTAGTCGTGTCGAGCTGATCATTTTATGTGAACAACTCAATGCTCTAAGTCCAAAGGGAACGAAGTTCCACTCTGAGCTCACCAGAGGTGGATCCAATGTGTGGAGCTTGGATTTTCTGGGACTTATTGCTTAGTCGTGTCGAGCTGATCATTTTATGTGAACAACTCAATGCTCTAAGTCCAAAGGGAACGAAGTTCCACTCTGAGCTCACCAGAGGTGGATCCAATGAGTGGAGCTTGGATTTTCTGGGATTTATCGCTTAGTCGTGACCAGTTAAACATTTCATGTAAAGAACTCAATGCTCTAGCTCTAAAGGGAACGAAGTTCCACTCTGAGCTCATCAGAGGTGGATCCAATATCTGGTCCAGCTTTGGGATTCGTTTAAGCACGCTGAACATTTCTCGTGAAGAAGTGTCAGCAAAAATGTAAAGAAATATGAAGAAATCGATAAAGTTTGAAAAATTTGTATGGAGCTCACCAGACTCCAGCCCCGTGGGCCCGAACCACTTGAGCTATCAAGTCCAACTTCAAAACTCTGCGATTCTGCCATAAACTGAACCAAATGGCGAAAACCAGAAGTAGCTAGCTGCTGCCGTTCTCGACTAGATAGAGTTCAAAGTTTCAAATCGTCTTTTTGTATGGAGATTCCAGGTTTCGGGCCCGTGGGCCCGATCCTGATGAGCTAGCGAAAATTCCAAAAAATCCCCTTTTTCTATTTCCGATCTTAATCGATTAGTGAAGAAATCAAATCGCTAGCTCATTTCGTTCGCGAGTTATCTCAATAACAGACTACAGACTACAGACAAAGTGACCATAATAGGGTATTCCATCCTTCGGATGAAAAACCCTAAAAATATCTTCGAGTTCATCGACGAAAAGCAACGAAGAAAAGGATTTAATTTTCCCCGATGGAAAGAGATTTGCATGAGAGCGCCCATATTTGCGGCTCCCGAGACCCAGAAATCATCACTTTTATGCTTTTGAATCAAACGGAGAACGACCGAAGACGAAGGGAATATGATTAACAAGATCTCATTGATTTTCCAGCATGTAAAATGATAATACTAATTAGAAGTTTTAATTAACAGAATTGATATCTTCAATGCGATGGGAAGACAACGAGCGAGGGATGGAGAGAAGGGATACCCACATTAAATTTTATATTTTTGATGGTTTTCTATACTTTACGTAAGAGATCTTCGGTTAATATCGAAAAGAAAAAGGGTTTATCGATGGGAAAAAAGTAGTAAAAAGGGAAAAAGGAGATCGTTCGTGTCGGGTCGATGATGATAGCGTCTAATGAGATATTGAAGCTATAAATTTCTTTACTTTTCATCGTGAAATTTAATTAAACTCTCTGGGGATGGAGGCGACGACGACGATGCAAAGTTTTGAATAACTTCAAAGTAACTTTCACGGAAAACTAGTTCTCAAGGCACTCGCGAATGTAATTAGAGAGCATCGTATTAACTAAAAACAATAAATATCATCAAAGAGTTCAAAGAGTGAAGGTTTTCCTAGTTCAACAAAGTGTTGCTTCTCCATTTGATTTCGTCAATTAAGTGGAAAGAAAATTATTATTTTTATTGAAGAGAGTTAATAGTTTTCAGTTAAATGAAATTTGTTTCTGCGGATTAGAGTTTAATAAAAAATCAATTAATTTTTATTGCCCGCTTGTTTGTTGAGAGCTCTAACCGCCGACGTGGCATGAATCAGCTTAGACTCAATAAAAATTTATCGAGAAGCGATCTATCGTCTGAGATAAATATGAAGGCCTCGGATTATTCGATAGCAAATCAATTAAGTCTTTCCCAATTATATTTTGCAAAGTCTGATGAGTTCTCAGAGCTAAATTCAACTTAACAACGACCAGTTCTTTTATTGCCTCAATCAGAGATATTTATTGACCGAAAGATTATTTGATTACTTCTGTCGGAAAGAAATCATCGTCTCACACAATGTAAGTTGACGAGCCGTTGCATTTTATTGCTCTGAAAAGAACTGAGAATGCAATGAATCGTCGATTTCTTAATCTTTTGAATTTCTTCAGTCAACTTTTCATCAGCAAAGGACAAGTGGGTGGAGGAATTCTTCTTCTCTCTCTCACTTCGTTATAATTTATTTCTCCACCAGCCCTTTCTCATTGTTCAACTTTTTCCGTTCGATGATTTTGTGTTTTGTATTTCTCGACGCTTTCCTCGAAAAAGCGGAAATCGACACCGAAAATCACTGTGCAATTTCCCACGCAGATAAAATAACGCTAAAACAACAAACGAATGAACGGAAAGTTTCGCTAGAAGATTTTTTTGTGCTGTCGAGCGATCGCATTTTTCTAGAAAAGACTTTTTACGATTCTTCCGCCGCTGGAAATTCAATTTCGAGCTAATAAGAATCTAATTAGAATTAGACATAAATCTCTTTCGCTTTGCATTGTTCGAAATGTTTTCTTCATAACTTTTCTCGCTCCTCTTCATTCCGCGCGTCGAACGTGGAAGCAGGCAGACAATAAAATGATAAATGGAATTCAGATCTCCATTCATGAGAACTCCTCCATCAGCTGTGGCTTGGAACTGTTACTCATTCTCATCTACAAATCAAACAGCTTTTGATGGCTTTGGAAGATGTGTGATTTATATTTTTCTTTAATATCTCAATTTCCGGGAGAGTCGTTTGTTATGGAAATCAAGCATCAAGACGACATTGTTTTCGTCGTTGCGATGCACAGAAATTCGAAGCACAGAAGCATCGATTGTTGAAATTACGAGCTGTTCGTCACTCGTATTGCTCGACAAAGAGAGAGAGAAAGATAGATTGGGAAGCGATATTTATTATTCTTATTCGTATTGAAATTTAAATAAATAAAGGCTTGGAAGAGAGATTTTCTTGCGATAAACGCGGCTCTGTCTGTGGGAAAAAAACGCTAATGATAGATTCTCTCGAATGAGGTTGGAAGGTGGAGCGAGAAACAAGTAGGAAATGACAACTTCTGATGAAACAATAACGCCATGTGTTGTTATCACCTGATGAGCATTTCGCATGTCGCCTTTCACCGTTAGTGAAAATCTTTCGTAATCGAAGCCACGAGACTCTCTCTCTCTCTCATGCCTCAATCAATTCATTCGATCAAACATGCAATAACCGTTCGAGTTGAGTTCTTTATCTCAATACGCAAGCTTCAAACACATGTCGAGTGAATTCAATCGAAGAGAAACAACGAACATGGAAGTTTTAATCATTTAAGAAATATCGCGTGTATTAAAGACGTAAATGTCATTACAATGGAAACGAAATCTTATTTTTTTTTCTCCTTTAATTCTTCATTATGCCGTACACCTTTTCAATAATATTCAAATAAGATCTCGCTTTGTGTGAGTTGATTGAAAAGTTTTCGAGATATAAAAAGATTTGGGAATTGTGTGGCTGAGTCAGGGGCGACAGTGAAGCTCGATTGATTGACTGTTTGACAAAAAAATCCAAAGTCCCTGAAAGTCTCAGCATAAATAATTTATTGAATCTCGAAAATATTCATTTAGCTTCTGGTCTTAAGACGCTCTCCTTCTTATTTAACTTAGTCGGCTCTTTCGACGACGACGACGCTCATAATTTACCATCACTGATGATGATTAATCATAAAACATTCGGAGAGATCTGAACAGACGATTTCTCAAACAAAACTATCGAATGATTCCGGGAAAATCGCGGATCGTCATCTAACCTCGACTTGTTCATTAATAATTTCGCAATTTGAAAAAGGCATTCACAAAAGAAGACAAAGACGATGGCAAGAGTAGACCAATTCACGTTGCAGCGCTTTATTCAAAAGAATTTCGAATTAAATTTTAATAGCAAAAGCCGGAAATCTACGAAAGCGATGAATAAAAAAGCAAATTTACTCATTAACGAATCTAAATAATTAAAATCAATTAACGATGAATTTTTAAGTCGAGAAAAAAAAAACATCATAATCATTCGAGGTTCATTTACAAATTGATGCGAGGAGCGTGGGTGGAGTGAACTGCTAAATAAAAAAAAAGAGGAAAGCAGGGATTAAATAATTTTTACACATGCGTAAGGAATATCTTGAGGTGCTTCTCACCGATTTCATGAATAATAATGTGAAAATATTGTAATTATTGCTCCCCCTCTCGATAAGACTTTGTTGAAAAATTCCCGCAAATTCATCAAATTTAAAACAAAAATTATTAATCTCTCCCCCGCATCCCTGAATAGCTTCGAGAATAAACATATTTGAATAAAATTTGCCTTGAACATGTGATGAGATTCTCATTTACAGCTTGTTTCTTGATTAGAAAATTGAAATTCCTCGAAATTCTTTATCGCAAACTTCTTCGGCTCAACATATGTTCAGAGCTCAATAATAATTATCAAAGCAGAGATAAAGTGTCAGCCACAATTATTTTGAGTGCTTTCACAGCTCCAGCAAACGATAGCCGAGAAAATATGAAAAAAATCGAAAGGAAATCCGTTCGACAAACAAAAATAATCTTTTTTTTATCAATTTGCTCTTGCGATACATAAAAAAATGAGAAAAAAAAATACAAAGTTGTGTTCAATTGAATGAAAATTATGGCACAGAGTGGAAGCGAGGGAGGTTGAATGATTATCCATCGTTGATGATGTTCCAGTCAACAGTTTGACGATTGATTTAATTATGCGAGTCGAGCTGGAGAAGAAGAGGAGACGACGAGAGCGGGGAAGCTCAAGTATTCAATTTTTTCATTATTTATTGAGTAAATTGCTGTAGCGATAAGAATCCATTTTGTGAGACGACGAAGGGGAGCGAGAGAGAGAGAATTGAATGCGATTGCATATTAAGCGATAACAATCAGTCATTTTGCATGAAATCAATTGAATCGGTTGACGAGGCAAACATCTACACACACAACGATCCATGGCGGATACGCTCATCAGACAGTTCCCGATCGTAATGCTTGCGATAGCGAATCATAATGGCTTATTGAATATTTCCTCAATTTGAAAATTGATTGCGACAACCGACAATAATGAAATGAGCTGAGAATGGCGAACGAGCTCTGTAGCTTCAGTCTTAACCTCGAAGTTCATTTGAAGAAGTCAGCTCCATTGCGATCACAAATAATTGAGCATTGACATGATTTTTATTGCAATTTAATGAGCTGCAATTTGTCTGACTCAATTCAATGGCTTTGCAAGTGAATTGATGGAGCATTTCACCTGTAGAATTTCTGCTCAAATTATCTGTTCAAGTCACAGTCGGATGGCTAGCGATGCCAGCTCATTCCGCAACGGGACGATGAGCTTTTGTGACAGAGCATTTTACAAGATTTATCTTGTACGAACATAAGTTTTAATAACTCGACAACTTGCATTAGGTGTTGAAACAATTTACAATTTTTCCTTCTTCATTTTCGAAAAAGGGGAAAGTTATTATGAAAATATTAATTATGTGCCAAAAATATTCATTCCTTTGCATTCACTTGGGTTGTGTAATTATGAAAATGCGCTTTTAAACTAGCAATTAAAACGTTTTCACTCATTTTCACTTATTATTAGCTGAGATTATATGGGATGAGGATTGCCAGAGGCTTTGAAATTAACCGATTTCTACTTCAAACGTTCCACAAGCAAGACTCTCATCTGAGTTGTGATGACAATTCAACAGCGAATGGTTGATCGTTGTCTCAATGCATAAACAGCTTAACGACTGTCGAGACAAATAAATCGGCTGAATTCTTTGCGAAATCTATTAAAAATTAGTTTTTCAGTTGAAACAGATTCACAATGTTCCGGTTGTATTGTTAGGCAAATGCTTTTGAGTTTACTGAAGTGGGAAAGATTCATCAATGACGTTAGGAAAGAGTCTCAGCCTTGATTTACGCTTGTCAAGCTTCAAAGATTCTCGCTCACACGATGATTGAATCGCATTTATTCAGGGCTGACTTTCGCAATGATTAAGCTCGAACAAACACCTTGACTAAACATCCCATGATCTCATTTATTGACTTGAGTGAGTTTGAGTCACACCGGCTCTAATAACAAAAGCATTTTCATCTTGTGTCGACAGTTTTAATTCCTGTCTCTTCGAAAATGAAAATGTCTTTGATTGTTTTTCTTGAAACGAAGCCAAAAGCGATTCACCGAACGCTAATTACTCGCTGCAATTTTATTAGTTTGTAATATTTTTTTCATTGCGATGAGAAATTGAAATTTATGTTATTTTTCTTTCTTCTTCTTCTTGCAGAGAGCAACATTAGCTGAGAAGGAAGTCAATACATTGAAGGAACAATTGACAACAACCACAACTTCCAAAACACAAACAAACACCACATTATCAAACTCAGCATCGACGACCACAATTACGCAGAACGGCACATCACCCCCATCGCCCTCCACAACTCCATTGTCGCTCTTATCAGACAACAACGATAATCACAGCAGCAGCAACAAATTGCTGAACAATAACAGCATCAAGAGCTGTCACTTGGATGACGAGAACATGGACAAGAAAATCAGCGACGTAAACGAGATGATTGAGGACGACGATGATGTGAAAGACACTAACAATCATTGCTCGAGCAACCGATCGACTCCAACGAGTGAGAAAGAGGAGAAGAACAATCAACACGACGATGACGACGATGACGATGAAGACGCAGTTGAATCACGTGATAATGGCGATCGATGTAGCGTGAAATCTAGTAATGTAAATAACAATAGCGTAAGCACCAGAACAATGGCTGAAGAATTAGCATTAAAGGATAAGGAGGTAAGGAGCAGCCGAACATTTAAGAATTTCCATAAATTATTCACCTGCTTTGTTATTCGTGAGATGTATTAATTTCTACCTCCTCGAGCTCTCTTCGGGACCAAGTCGACGTGTCGAGCATCGAGAGAAAATCTGTGAAAATCCCTCTTCAAGTGGAGAGAAAAAACAATTTATCTTGCGGACTAGAAACTCCTTGCGAACGAAGGAAAGGGGCGAGACGAAAGTTTTTCCTTCAATTTTCCATCTCGAAGAATCGAATGGCAAAAGAAATTGTTGAAAGGAGCAATTTATAATGGTCGATTGAAATGTAATCGGTGTGAAAATTTGCTGTTGTTGGACCTGATCTGAATAAGCAAACAGACTTAAGCTACCCTTCCCTGTCTCCCCCCTCAATCGCACTCGCAGACGATTTTTTATACAAAATTCATGAAATCAAGTCTACAGATGTTTCCCTCTTCTCGTCGCTTGTTGATACTTCCATCGGTAAAGTTTGTTATTCCTTCCGGTGGAGTGATACACAAAGAAGACGGCGATTGATTCCTTGACATAAAGACATCGAAACGCTTTCTTTTCGAACCCCAACGACTTTTATGTAAATTGGGGTCGACGAATTCTTTTCGGTGAGGGAGCGTGTGATAGATTTGTGCCGAACTTTTTTCTTCCTTTATGTCATTTTTTATGTTTCGATGAAAAGGGAAGAGGAAAATATTTGTTAATGACGCCCTAGAATTATTCCCGACGAAAGCAAAAGAATCAACAAGGTGATTTTTTTGTCATGAATTTCTTAATTATTGCGACTCGCTTCCGTCTTTTGCGAGGGAGGAAAACGTAAACAAACAGAGAAAGGACAAGCTCTCACTTATTGAGAAATGAATCTTTAATGCGCTTGGGACCAATTTGACGATTTTCCAAGAGTTGGCCCCTTCGATCGTTTGATTTATTGCGCAACGTCTGCTTCACCACGCACTCAGCAGATTCAAACAGCAAGCGGCTTTGTTTTTTGCTCGCGTTTTAAATGAGCCGAGAGCACATGTTGCAGATTATGAGATAAATCGTTCGTCTTTAACTCACACGAAGAAAGTATCAATGAACGGGACGTCAATCGAGTAAAAGCGAGTTTAATTAAATTCTCCAAGCGCGCTCCATTTCATTTCGTGCTGACTTTGCACATCAATTAGTATCGCTCCCGCCTGGATCGCCTAAGCGAAAAAAAAGGGTCGCGAGACGGATTTCTAAGAAAGTGAGATGATGCATGTTGGAAAAGAGATTACGGCGAAACGATCTCTCATGATCTTTTGCCGCCGATTAAAGTGCATTCGCTGTCGTCTTTATCGGTGGATTTATACTGCGCATTTGAAAACTATCGAATTTCACGCTCGTTTTCATCCGCGACTGGGGAGAGTGAGAGATGAAGAATTTGTCTTGAAAATCAAGTAATTAATTTTTATGACTTTTTCTTCGTTGGCTTTTCGTCGGAAATAAATGTTCGATTTAATGACGAAGCGCGACGATTTTTGTCTGCTCAGTGGAAAGACATTTTTAGGTCGCTTGCGGGGAGTGAGAGAGACAGGAAAATTTATCTGCCTACGATTGACGACGATAATAGCATTAAAGATTTTTCATTTAATTTATTTCGATAGCAAAGTGAAAAATCATTTAAAAAGTCATTGGAAAATATTCGGTGATCGCGGTATTTTTAGCTTTTGTGAGCTTCGCTTAACGAAAAATCGTTTTTCGTAACGCGACATCGAGAAGAGATCGGAAAAACTCTTCGAATCCATTTGGAAATAATTTATTACTGCGACTCACCACTCGCGTTGTTTCTCCACTGATATGAACCATAAATCTAATAATCGTGGATATTTTTAGTTGGAGCCCGACGTCTGCATTCGACAGCGTCCGACTTGAAGTGCTTTCGTCTCAAGAACGATATCAACACAGCAGAACTTTTCGATCAACTCTGAACCAGTTGAAAGTGTTGCAACGAAAAATAAAAAAACGCAATTAAAACTTGAAAATTACCCCCGAAAAGTCGATTAAACATGAAGCAATAATTTGCAACCGAAAAGAACTGCAAAATTATTGCACAAACAATAAATCATTTCGGGTAACAAACTTATCACAAGCAGACAATGGGAAAGCAACACAAAATTACAAACGAAAGAGAAACATGCAACTCCAATTTTCGTATGCTGCTTTCACATGAAACTCCCGAAAAAAAAATAACGCAAGGGCGATGAAGACGAAGAAGAAGAAGAACGAAGAAATTTAATAGATTTTGTTCAAATGATAATATTTTTTTTTTCGAGGCAATAAAAAAGTAAGAAAACAATGAACGCCCGAAAAAATTACAGTAAAGCATTAAACATATTTATTTGTTCACTTATGCAATGCAAATTGCTGTGAGAGGGTTGCGAAACTTTTCTCTCCACCTCCAGAAGAAAACTTTTTCCTCTTTGTTTTTTTGGAAACACACGAAAAGTATAAAATCAATAGATTTCGCTTGATAAATATTTTGTGATAACGTGAAGCGATAAATTCTCAATTCTTTATTTTTGGGGTTACTCGAGTTTATTTCGCGGAACAGAAAATTGCATTTAAATTGTTGTAATAGTGAGATTTTTGCTGGCTGATTGCGGCAAATGTATCGACAACTGCAGAAAAATAAGCCTTTCCGAATTAGCATATGAAACAAGCGAGGGGAGCAACGGAAATATTTCCGATTTCCGATAAGATATCTCGATCGAATTTGCAATTTTAAAAAGAATAAAAAAAAAACGTTTTGCTTCGAGCTATCAATTTAATTTCTTGCGATGACAATTTGTTTGGAAGTTTCTTCGTCCAAAAGTATTTTTTTTTTGCTATTATCTGGAAGAGTGAGCATTAAGAATGGATCTAGCATGATAGAGATTGTCATGTGTGCCATGGATTGAAAATTTCCCGCAGTTTTTCTCCTCTCCTTCTCCTCATGACATAAAAAGTAATCTTCGTGAAAACTTCCCATTCAATCAGATGATAAATGTCGCTCTGCTGCCGCTTTTCTTTCATTGTTGATCGTTGCAGTTGGAAATGCATTCCACTTTTCATCTGTTGAAACCTTTTTGTCTTCTTCTTCTGTTTAACTCTCAAGCGACTACTCAAGCCATCACAACAGCTCAAACAACAAAGAACCCGCTCGCGCTTTTCTCATGATGAAGCAATTTAACATTCGTAATAAAAATTTAAATTTTCAATAACAATTAAAGCAAGAAGCGTCGAGAAACAACTCAATTTCCTCTCGAATATTGAGTGGTGCCCGCATCGATATTTCAACAACGTCGTCGCGTCGTTGTTAAGAGTCATGGCCGGGAAACTTTTAAGCGCTGATCGACGTATCGAAATGAATAATTTAATAAATTTCACTTTCAATATTCCCAATAGAACGAAGTAATCCAATTAATCAATTTCCTTCACGAAAGAACCGAACTTGTTAATTCAATATCTCTCGCATGTGAACTCGCTGATCCGAGAGTTTCGTCAATTTTATTTGCCTTTTAATTAAAATTCAATTTGGTTACGAAGCGAAGCGAAGAGACAATGGAACCAGCATCAGATCAATCGAAGATAATAAACGCGGGAGTCGTCTCAATAATATTTTGAGACTCTTTTCGGGGAGAATTGAAACAAGACGTCAACCTTCGTGACTGACAATGACGAACCAAAATAACTAAATTGATAATCATTTGTAGCTGAAAAAATAAATCATGAATGTGATGATTACGTATTGAATTTGACATTTGATGTGGATTATCAATCGACATTAATTTTTCGGCGCAAAACATTTCAAGGTTGTCGAAGAAAAAAAATATTTCGAATCACGCGAATTTCTATTTAGATTAATCGAATAATTTGTTTTGAGTAAAAAAGGGATCAAAGTAAGTCAATCGATTCTCAGACTTCCAATCAACGTCCAATCATTTTGCTTTAGAATTATTTTAAGACTTCTTCCAAATCAAACGGAGTGATAAGAGAAGACCATAATTAATTTCGCTCGAGAAGTATTCTCGTAAAAATTCGCTTTCAATATTAGTTTGCGATTGCTGGTGATCGGTTGATGAATTGAGTTTTTTCTTGTTTCTCTCGTGCGGCAGTCAGAGTCACATGTTCGACCTAACTTTGTTCGAAAAAAGCAAATTGAATTAAAGAATAGCAGCAAACAAGTGCCACCCTTCGTTCATCGTCAGCAACCGCATTACACAAGCAGAGGAGACAGGTAGAGAGAACGAGAAATATAAACACTTAAGCACACACGGGATGACGATCGCATGATCCGTGAAACTATTGAACCGTAAATAGGTTTCCATTGTTGTGTACTTCGGCTTTCTGGTTCATTATATCTGACGAAAACTAAACTGTCGACGCATTCGGTAGCGAAATAATATTTTTTTCCCTCCGCTTTGAGTTCGTTACGATTGTTCGGAATCGAGAAAAATGCTATTAACTCATTAAGCAGTTTGACAAACCGTAACGGATGATTTGAAGATGACTAAATTCCACTTGCCTCGATGCCATCGCACTCTCGAGCTCGAATGTTTGCGTAATGACAAATTAAGTTTCAATAACCCTTAAGCCGGCAAAAATCTTGTTGAATGGACGTTCAAGTGAATGATTGCAATCGGGCAACACCAAACAAAGTCGAGTCGCATCTACATATCTATATAATTAACAAATTGATTCACCGTTCGTCTCGACTCAATGAATTCAAACAGAGAGCGAAATAAAAAATATTAAACTGGCAACAAAGAAATTGTTGTTTCGTTTTTGATCGACCGATCATTACATCAAAATTATGATTGCAACGACGACTCTTTTTTCATTTGTCGCTCTTCACTTGTCATCGTTCCGTTCTGGCATGTGGGAAACTTTTTTCCTCTGTTTCGAAGAGGGTTCATTGAAATAATAACAAAACAGGTGGAAATTTCTCTTTTGCTAAAGAATCTTTTGCTAACGTCTTTCTCCTTTCTTTCTTTCACAGGTAAGACAACAATCTAATCGCAATCATCGACGGGTGAATATTTTCTCAAGAAAACCTAAAATCGATTTACTTGTTACCCCCACGAACACAAAGTTTTTTTGATGAGAAAATCATCAGGTTTTGAGTTGCCCCCTATTGACGAGAAGTCGCTCAAAGCACACACAGATTAATCTGCTTTATTTCTAATTATCAATATTTGCCCCAAAGGTTACATTTCGAACGTCGAATTAAAATAAATTTTTGATTATTTTTTACTCGAAAACTGAGCGCCCGGAGTGGAGAGGAAATGATTAATTCAAAACTTGTATTATTCAAGTCGCGATGTTCGCTGATTGCTGATACCCCAAAGAACAAAAAGTAAATGAAGTAAAAACTTGTAATCTTTGACAGAATTCCCTCGTCTCGAATCCTTCGAGGAGTTGAGCAAGTGAAATGAATGTTAAATTAGATTGGAAAGTTTACAAAAACATTAATCAGCCGTCACTTTGATCCATTTCCCATTCCAAGTCTAAATCTAGTTTCAATATCGATAAGGAGTCTTCCACTTGAAAAAGGTGATTTAAATTTCCTTTAACGACATCTTCCTAGAGAATTCATCAGATTTGACATCGAGATTTACATCCGAATCACTTAATTTAAATGAATTTACCTCGAACCCTTTTTCTGACGTAGCAACAGCTAACACTTAACATCAAACTACTCGTTTAGGCGTCAATTTATTTACACCAGACGTTGCTATAATGAATTATGATCGATTTATCATCTAATCACACTCGTACATCGGAAAATTGAAGATTACTTCACGTGTGGAATCAAAAGTGATTTATCTGAAATTGCTCCTTCGCTTCGAAAAGGTTTTAATGGAAATTTCATTTATTTTCATGTCTCACTTCATCTTGAGATTGAATTTTATTAATAACTATTTTACGACGATAGAATTTCTCTCTATTTATTCTCCATAAACATTCAGATTTATTTTCGGGGGCTGCTGTCGCATGTCTTTTGACTATCTATAGTTTCTCCATAAACAACTCTCAACTTCGTCTTCATCACGCCTCAGTGAGAACGACGAGAGCTCGAGCTACAACTCGAAAGAGCATGTAAAAGTTTCTTGATGCTGGGGATTTGCCAATGGTGCTTTATAATTGAAGCCGTTTGAATCCTCAGTCGATGGAAAACAGCAGCAAACTCGAACTTCTTCATAAATAAATTCTAAATTGATTGTTTCCTCATTTCGATTCGAGTGAACGACGAGTTAATATTGAGATTTATGTGTTTTCTTCTGTGTCGTCTCGATACGGCTTCAGTTGTTGTTTTATTCAGATTCGATTTAAACTCATCTCCGAGGGGGATGAGAGAAAGTTTTACGGAAGAGTTGGCGAATAGTTTTTTGAAGGAAAACAAAAACAAGGCCAATGGAGCTCGTCCCACTTGATTTAAGAATCATGATGTTGTACATCACTTCTTCCTCAAGATTGCGTCTAAGTTGTGTTAATGAAGTGAACATAATAGTTTTCCGATCCCTTTTCTCGTCTTTGGTGTTAAGTATCTGAGTGAGAAAGGGTGTCGAATTAATTATGAGGACGAGAGATAGATTCTCGACATCGATTCTTCATGCTTGCTTCCCCCAGTCGACAACTTTCTTGGAATCTTCTCTAAATCGATTTAAAAGAAGCGGAACACTTGTCGTCTCTCGTAAACCACACTCAAAAAAAAATATTATTTCAATACTCTCAAAAACAAAAGCGGATGCAATAAATTATGCTTTCAAATTTCAAAGAATGAAAAACATTTCGCAAAAATTGAAAGAAGTGATCGCGATGGCATATGGAAAGGTTTGGTCTTCTTCTTCCTCTTTGTCGCGACATGCACTGAGAGATGCATTTGATATCATTTGAATTTGAGTCGAAAACTCATAAATTAACTCTTTTTTCGTGTATGACTCTGCATATCTTCAAAAAAAAAAATTTGAAGCAGAATTAATTAATTTCGTACGAGATGAGATGTGACTGAGGTTCTCTCTCTCTGAGTATTTTTAATTGAACACGAAGAAGAAAGAATATCATCACGCGTAATCTAAATCATATCCATTCGGGTTTTTCTTCGAAATGCTGCGAATTGATAAAAATAAATTTGTGCACATGTTGCAACGAATTGCATTGCATCGCATCTTTGCCGAAATGTTTTGATTTCTTTGAACTTTTCCTTTGCTCTCTCTCTCACATTTTTCGGATCTCAAACTCGCATAAATATTTAGCTTCACCACGAACTCACAACATTTACTCGAAGATGAGTTCTGAATTTAATTAGTCACAGACTCTTTAACCGCAGTAGCAAGCAAAAAAATAAAAATCCTCCCGAAATGCAAGAATAAGAAAGAAGTTATTTTGATCGTCAAATAAAGTTGATGAGACGTAAAAGGAATTATAAAAATTGTTTCTTGGGGGAAAGAAAAGCGGATGGAAAAAAATGAGATTGGAAGCCATAAAATCGAGACTAAATCTTCGTTTAATTTATAATTGAAGTGTATTTTGATTTAATTACCAAACGAGCGGACGAGAAAGCGAGAAAATGAAATCGCAAAACCAAAAGGAAGAGCAGTTTCCGTTGTAAAGCGAAGAGGGGAGTTAGTTGAAGACACTCAACTGATACAATCGTCCACAAGCTCCATTAATTGACGAGAAGATAATTCGACACTTTGAAATTGATTGCACAAAGCGCACGCACAAGAAATTCTCTCTTTAGCTTCTGCGGATATCACGATCGAATTTCTCTCAGTGCTTTCCCAATCAAGATTCCAAAGATTTCCGTTCCCCGCATGAAGAGGCGAGAGACTCATGAAAATTAAATTGTTCTTAAGGCCGAGCAGCTTCGTAATCCAAAGCAATTAAAAAACTCTCAATCTTATTTGCTGATTCTGATATCCATCAATTAATAAGAAACGAACTGGAAATAATTTCTTTCGGGAAGAGGAGGGAATGCTTTCGATACATTGCATTCAAATGAGATTTTTTCGCGACCCCAATCGAGATAGAAAAATAAAATAAAAATCGTCCCTCGAACCCTCCTCGTGAAAGTTAAACGTCAATTTATATGCTGCGAGTAAAGTGCCTTTAATTATTCAATTAGATATAAACCGAGTTCATGATCGGAAAATAAAAAGTTGAGCTACATTTGCGGTGAATAAATCAATCGCTGACCCAAATATTCCTTCAACAAAAGTCTTCGTCCGCGAGAGAGTTTAGGAAACGGAAAATCATCCAATCACTCGCTACATTAACTGCCTCTCCATGAAAGCTTGTCTAAGTCTTCAGCACACAAATTGAATTAAAATCAATTACATGAGAAGGAGGACTCAAAATCAAGAGTAATTTTCTTGTTTGCTATTGAATAATGAGCGCTAATCCAAACAACTTTCACTTTAAAGCACAAGAAATTCTAATTATTCGGAAAAACGTGATTAACGTTCGCTGTTCTTTTTCACTCCCGCCTTGCAAATAAAAGTTTGTCATAAAATTTAATGCCGAAAGCGGCGAAAGACAATCTATTTGAATAATCGATATTCGATGAGTAACAACAGCTCGAGCCCGCTTGAGAGTCGTAAAGTTGTGCTTACTTTATCAGGTGAAACAGAGCACCACACTTCGAAGCACTTAAATCTAATGAAAACTCGTTTAATGCGAATACAAATGATTGATTAGAAGTTTTCTCTGTTTTTCGCGATAATTAAGCTTCGATAAGAAAGCAACTCAGAGCTCGTCATGTGATGCTGAGAGTGTTCGGGGAAGAAGAGCGATAGCTTAATCAAATGATAAACAAATTGTAAATCAATTCGAGGCTGAGACTAATTAAACGTGCCTAATTTCAACTTCGCTTCGCTTCAACGGCAAATGAACAAAAATATAAAATGAGAGACACGATAAAAAGTTTACAGCCGCGCGCTTATCATTGTGATTTCCTTGTGCAATCACTCTTTATATTGGTTGGACAAACACTATAGCTATCTGTTGAAAGAACTTGTTCGAAGATATTCGTTGACTGACTGATAAGCTTGGCACTGCGTGTGGACAATAAAGTAGTCAACTCTTTAATTCAGATTTATGATTTGTTAGACAAATTCAGTTTAACCAGAAGAATTTGTGTCTCTCGAAATTCGAGAAAAAAAAAATGAATTCTTGAAGCAAATAAAAGATTTCGGTTTATTGCTGTAAACAGTAGACGAACGAAGTAAACGTAAATCATATGACGGTGAATGTGTTTCTCACTCGTTCGCCTTGTGATTCGGTTTCGTGCTGGATTTACGGCGATGTTTGTGAAACATTTCATTGCAGCAGACACTTTATTGGTAACGCCGTTGATTGTCATTATTTTACGTACGAACGAGTAATTAAATACCGGCGCCAATGATAAAGGTATTTTAACGTTCATTGAACAGTCATTTGACCCATAAAGCTTTCGTTGTTTACACTCGAAAAAAAGTTTGTGTTCCCAAGTCGAGTCAAACTTTCCATTTCTCTTACGTTCACTCCTCACTCGAGAGGACCTTGAGCGAGATTTGAAAAAAATAGTTTTCCATTCAGATCCGATAGAAAAGTCGTGCATTACAAACAACTACAAGCTGTTCATTCCGTTTCAATTCTTTTTTATCAAACTGTCAAGCATGTCTCCTGTGTTTCAAAACCAGAACCAAGAACGATATTGCTCGAGACTTCAAACTGCAACAGAACAATTGCACAATATCGTGAAATATCAGAAAACTGCAAACAAAATAAATTTTTCTCGGCCGAGAATTTTCCAATTTCCGGTGGAGCTTTCTCGCTGTTTTGTTTTTTATTTTTCGGCAAAAATATTTCCAATACAGATCGGAAGCTCAAGTCATAAACTTTTATTTTTCGATTAATTAGAATTCTATCAAAAACAAAATCTGTGCCGAATTATAATTTTTTTGGAAGTTTCTCTCCTTCCAATCCTTTTATCGGATTTTTAATTTTTCGCTTTTCCATTCGATTACGTTCGATTTTTCATTTGAATATTTTCGCTCATTTCCGGAAGATTCAACGAGACTTGCATGCAACCAGACCTTCAAATTAAATTTATGGCTTTGCTGAAGGTTTTAAATTGGAGCGACGTACAATGCAATTGCGTAAAACTTTCTTCCTTCCCTCGAAGTTTCGTTGAAATGTCACCAACTGCACTCAACATGCAATATTTTCAATTGACGTCTTATTGAATTATAAGCAACGTAGTCGTAAGTTATTGGGAAAAGTTTTTCCTTTCTTGTTTATGCAAATACCAGCCGAGTATCGAGACGGGGGTGAAGAAATATATTTTCAAACTTTTCAACATTTTGCATATGAGTTAAGCTTGGCATTTAACGTTTCTTTCGCAAAAATATTATAATTTAACGTGCGCTTATTGTCATTTCTCAGGAAAATTTATGACTTTTCTAAGGAAATGCAATAAGCTGTGCAATACGATGCACTCGCACGCAAGAAAATCTTTTGTTATGACAAAATGCGAAGCTTATTGATTTAACATGAAGAAGTTGCCTCGAGTACTTTGAGGCAAGGAAAAACTTTTTCTGATTTCTTCGATGGCACAGTTCTATGAGCAAACATTCGCGTAGATGTTTTCCTCGGTAATTGATATGCAAATAGAGAATTTTTCATTTGAATTTTAAATTCGTCTGTAAAATAAAAACGAGAAATTTTTAATCCGTTTAACGAGGAAATCTGGAGTGAGCATATTTTACTTTCGACGAGTATCAGAGATGAGATTGTGTCGTGTAATCATATTTCCATACTCATAGCAAAAGTTCTTCATCATCGCTCGTTTCTTTCTATCTCCCCGGGTCTCAAAAGACCAATTTAGCTTCCTATTGAAAAATGGGGAGAAAAAAATGTTTTTCAGTCATTACGATCTGCGAGGGTTTGAGATGGAGAGTGTGAGGCTTTGTTTCTTTGATGAATTTTCAAAAATTTCCAATTATCATTCTCATAAAACATTCACATGAGGTTGAATCTTAAAAGGGTTTCCACATTCGTGTGAGTGAGTGCCATGGGGCTAAAAATTGATGAAGCGAAACTTTTTTCCAGCTGAATATTAATTTTTACTGTGTTTATGTTTTCTTAAAACCGTTTTTCCCGCCCACCACCATCTCACATGTCGTCGTTTGACGTGACGAGCATGTTTGTCATATCATATCTGCCAACGTAAAGCGATCAGGAAGAACATGCCTTCAACCCATTCATTACACCCCACAACCCATCTGCTTCCATTCCCTTTCCACCCGTCGCGCCGCCCTGTGTAAAAACAATCAACCTCACTCTCACTCTCAACATTTTTCTCTCTCGAATAAAAAGCGAAACTCCCCAGCATATCACAAACATAATTCCATATTCAATAACATAAAATAATATTTCATTTTTCTCGTCTTTTTATGATGTTTGAAAATATTTCTGTGTGCGAGAACTCGAGGAGGCGAAGGCAATCTTTCTGTATGTTTTTTGCTTGAATTAAGTAGCTTTTTTCTGATGAGCTAAATGAAAGGGTTAAATTTTAAAAATATCTCCTCGCACGAATTTATTTTTTGATGTATGTTCGTACATTTTTTTGTGCTTAATTCCATGGTAGAGAGAGTAAGTAGATTTGAAGGAGCATTTGGGAGGGAAGGTGGGAGAGAGTGATGAACATTTATCTCTGTCTACGTGTTTGTTCATCATATCATCTGTCAATATGATTTCTGTTCAAGTAAAGAACATAAATTTTTATAAAGTTGCTGTGCGAGAGAGTTGTTTTGAACAAAAAAAAAAAATTCCATTACCTACGCGATTCTTTCGCTTCGATTTTAATTCCTTCCTAAGTTTGAAGTGGAAAAGAGGATAAAGCAATGGCAACATTATGTGTAATTATCAGTCTCCCACTCCTTGTGTCTCTGCCTCCTTCATGTTGTCATTACTTTACAGGAAAACGACGCCTGACTCCTTCAATCCCTTTTTCGCTTTAATTTATAGATTGGTTGATTCGTATTCAATACATTAGAATTAATCTAAAGGCCCCTCGCACTCCTTTCTCCGAGCAAGCACATTAAACTCCTTCAGAAAAATTAGAAACAGAAATTATTTAAATAGAATTTTCAGCATGGGTTAAGACTAATGAGAAGAGAGAAGCCGCTCGCTTGTAGTTTTCCCTACTTTGCCAGATAAATATTCAAATAAGACGACGATTTCACTTTTTCCCGATGAAATTTAACAGTTTTCCGGGAGTTGAGGGGATGAAAAATCGAAAGGGTTGATTTTAAAAATCGCTTTGCATTGTGTGTTTTATCATTTGAAACAACACAGTCTCGTGCTTCCTCCTTAAAGTCTTCTGTAATTTCGTCGATAACTTTTAGTCGAATCAGTCACATTTTCCTGTAACTTTTTCCATGAAACACATCAAAAACTTATCGAAAAGGGGGAAATTTAAAATTTTCTACGGCTTTTAAAATGTTTGAAATGAGTTGCTGTCATTGCCGATGTCGTAGACAGTATTTTACTTCTATAAAAAGAGACCGAGCGAGGGAGGGGAGCGAGTCAGAGAGAAAATATCAAAAATCAATGACATTTGGATTGAAGATTAATTTGATATTCTTTGTCTTCCCGTTGTGTGTCTATCGAGAAGGAAAAGATCTGCCATATTTTACATTTTTAATCCCTTAATTAGGGTGCTCTGATGGGGTGTGCACAACGATACATCGAACAAGATAGCGAGGAGTTGAAAAATTGAAAAAGTTTGTCTTGCGAGTCTTGGGGTTGGGCATGAGTCCTGATGTTGAAACAATTGCTTAATAATGATCAAAATATTGTTTCATGTCTTCTCGACTTCAACACAAAACCAAAACGAAATCACTGAAATATGCAAATTTATTTGTTTTAAAATAATTATAGAAATTCGACGTCAGAAACACGCAGAAAAATTATTTTTCCGGGTAAATTTATGAATTTGTTGCGGCTTTCAATTGCGATTCCCCCCACGTCGAATGTTTGCACACATTCCATTCCGTTTATCCAATTCGATTCGAGGCGGAAAATCATTTCTCGTCGACAATAAGTTGGAGAAAAGTTTTCGGTTATTGAAAGAAAAATTTAGAAATTATGCAAATATTTGCTCAAGAATCAAATAATCCTTTGATTCGAGTGAATCACGAGCGGCGGGCGAAGACAGAAACTCATTAAAAATAATTAGACAAAATTAATCAATTAAAGACAGATGCTTGCCTGAGTGTGTCGCCATTGAATTCCCTTCGTAGAAAGAATCAGACAATCTCAACATGTTACAACAGCTTTTGTTCTATCTGAAAACTCATTTCAATATTTGCTCAAATTATTGAGAATGTTCAATGAGTTTTTCCAACTCTTCAATTATTGATTTTAAAATTGTTTAATTCACGAGTGTTTCAACCCTTTTTCCCCGAAACTCGAGATCAGACGGAAGAGAGAAAAATTCTTGCATGACAGCACATTAAATAACTCCTGACTCAATGTGCTTCCAATTACAATTCTTTCTGTTTCAAATGAGACATCAGCGAACGATAAATCAATCGAATGTTTGAGAGAGCTTCACGAATGTGGGTCATCACTGAATGATAGTCATCTGCTAATCTCGAAAGATGAGAGCACAGCGAACCTTTTTCCAAAGCTAATCGGAGTCTTTCCCCCAAACCACCTTAACAAGTATTAATGTCTCACATGTGAAATAAGCAGAAATTTTTATTTTCATCCATCACAATGAAAAGTTCTCTTTTTTTTTGCTGTCATTCGAGACTGAGAACGAGATCTGAGTCATATTCAGATATAGAATTGGAAATTTTCTGTCCTTTGTTTTCATTTCTGTATCCGTATCTCAATTAATCACATCGATATGGCCAAAGAGCCCTTTCTCGTCCCTTAATTTTGATAATTTTTCCACTCGCCTTGGACATTCGTAAAAGGGTTTGCTGTTTGTCGTTACATAAATTTGCATTTAGGATTTCCAATAATGATCGGGCAACATTTTTTACAATCTCACCCTCCCCCAAGCACATGTCCGAAAAATATTTTTTGTGTTCACCATTTCTTTAATCTAGAAAACATAAATTTATTCATCATAAAAAGCGAGTCGCATGGCTACGAGTCCGACGAACTCAGACGAACGAATGACACAAAAAAAAATATTATAATATTCGAGAAGACGGACTGGCCTCATCCTCCTCGCGCTGTAAAATATTAATTTCGGATGGCACACACAAAAAAACGAGCGTAAAATTATTAGAATGAGCATGGATACGGCTTGAGATAATAAAAATGTGACCATTTCTCCGGAAAGTTCTCGTTTTTTGCCTGCGTTTGCAGAAACGTATCTCCATCAGCCAATACACGAAACCTTTTCCATAACGTCGGGAATTTTTCATTTATTTATATGTTTGACAGCCAAATACCACAGATAAATAAAATATCGCTGCTCGTTCGCTTTTTTTTTGTGTTGTCTTCGACGAAGAAGTTGATGATGATGTGGGACCAGAGGAAAGGATTCAACGAACGTGAAATCAAATTAATAACCAAGCACAAAGCCCCACAAACGAAAGATAATAGAATTCGTTAATAAAAAAAGGATGGAAATTATATATTTTTTTGTTGTTGTCTAATTTCATTCGACTCTCATACGAGAAATCATAAAAATCAAGTGAAAACCTAATTTTTATCAAAGCAAAGGGCGATTTCTTTTTCGGGCATCACTGATCAAGCTTCATCCTTTTATGCAAATGCTGGAGAAATTTATGGATTTGAATTATGAATGATGTAAAATTTCGATTTTAAAATAGAGAAGCCAAGGCTTCTTCATCCTCAACGTTAGCTTCTGAGTTAGGAATATTAAATTACTGACTCGAAATCCCGGACATGCAAATTCTGCGAAAGTTCTCACACACGAGTCACAAGTTGAAGAGGTTTAGAGAAAAACTATAACGAAATGGAAATTGGATTAAAAAATTCATTCCTGGTTCCATCAACTAATCAGAGTCTCGTCGAGAGTAAGGGAAAGTTTTTTTTAGTTTAACTCGTGAGTGTGAGATTGGATTTACGAAATGTTTCATGACGATTTGAGTTCGATATTCTCTCCCCGCAAGCGACAGGAACCAGATGACGTCAATAAATATTAATAAATGAGTTTTCTATACTCGTTCGAATGCGATGTCATGAGAGCAACACGTTTTTGCCTTTCTCCATCATGCTTCACTATAAATATTAATTTTCGTTTTCAATGGAAAGATTACTCGAAACAATAGACACTGGACACACGCGAGTGCTATCGACTGTTCATCTCAACGTCCATGCACCCTCACTCTTCTCTAGTTCGAGTTTGTAAACGAGACGAGTCGTTTCATCTGTCATCCACATGTGATTTTCGTGTTTTTCTCACTTTTTCCTCTTCGCCTTATGTTGATTGGCAAACTAGCTTTCAGCCTCAACATTGGATTGTACAATAATTGAAATTCATGACTTCAATTTTTTTTTGGGGACGGTGACATCAGTCAACGGCACAAGACGACGTCGACAGACGTATAATTTTCACATTTTAACAGAAAAGTTTTCGTTGAGAAGAAAGTTTAATTAAACTTCAATTGAATGAAACTCACGAAGCCTTAAACTTTGGTTTTCTCGTCGTTAAAACAATTTTTCATGAAAGCGAAATTGAATCTAAATATTTAGATGGATGAAGAATCTCCACAGAAATATCTAATCAAAACGTATTTTAATCAAAGTCAAAAGCCATTTTCTATCTATCTCCACCCTTTCCTCTTTTTTCCATTCAATAGAAAATAAATTTATCTCAAAAAAAGTTTCTCTCGAAAAATATTTTCGATGAAAAATTTATAAATATTTTCATTGCTTCAGTTTTCTGATAAATTTTATTAAAATCATCATGCTCAGACTCATCTCCCATCAACTCTCGTCTCAACCCACCGACCTCACCTTTCCGAAAACTAGCAACAGAAATATTTCTGAAAATGAATAATAAAAGATTTTTGATTTTCAATATGAGCAAAGAGAGAGTGAGTGAGGAGGTTGAAGGTGAATCCCGCAATCCTCCTGTCGGATGTTCCTTTAACCATTCTCCACAAATTCCATATCTTGATTGAGTGCCAAAAAGAAGACTTTTCTGTTGCTCATCTCGAGAGCTTCTCTCGATGTTGAATTGTCATTTAAAGAGGAAGAGGGGAAAAGGGTTGGGAAAATATTTCTGATTTTTGTCTTTTCAAATTAAATTTTTAGTGCCGAGCTCGATTGAATTTTAACATTTATTATTCGAACGGGGAGATCTCAGATATCGAAGTTTACTGAAATTGATGAACGCAGACTCTCCCCTTTCCCAATCAAAGAAGATTTTGATTTATTGTTTTCATTTATTTATTGTAAAGACAAGAAATTTCTGTTCAATGGAACAGAGAGAAGGAGCTTCCATCAACCCAAATCCTCCTTCTCCTGCCATTCAATGTTCGATGAAAATTTATGTTAAAATCGGAGAGAAAACATTAAAATCTTCTTAATATTTGCCGCCAGCAAACAAATGAAAATTAATGAATCAAAATCCAGAATCGAATTGTTTTTTATGGTTGTTTGGTTTCTTACAAAAAAGGGTTGAAGATGAAGATTGCGAGCGTCTTGAGCTCCCCATCTACAGTTTTCTTGAGAAAATCTATCTTTGTTCGTGCCGAATAGTAATTCAAGATTTTAACCAAATCTTTTTCCTTTTACAGATATCGCTCCTGATTGAAGAAATCGCCCGACTACGTACTGCAGTTCAAGCCCTTCAAGAGTCGCACAACGTACAAATTCAACGGTTGGAGGATAGTTTGGATGCGAAACGACAGCACATTTTACGTTTAGAGAATAGAATAGGCAAAAGCGATTTTGATGATATGAAAAAAGAAAATAGGTAAGGACGCAAAAGGAATTAACACATTTTTCGACTTTGATGTGTTTACAGCACCGAATCTCATTTATTGCTCTCTGGTAAATATTTAGCTTCGGGTTTCGAGAGCGACTACAAAGTCAGATGAATTCTCCTTAAGGGTTTCGCTACAATCTCGCACGAAAGTCAAAATTTATCTTTTACTATGCGGCAATAAAGTGTTTCAGAGTCTTAATGGATCTTGGGATGTTGGTCTGTGTCTTTTTATTGCACTCTCCGACATCGCAAAGATTATTATTGTTTGGTTCGACTTTATGTTTACTCAATTCTCATTCTTCCTCCCTTCTTTCCAGTATTTTAAGATCTGTTGATTTATCGACAACAACGACTGATTCGAAACAATTCCAAGAACTTTTATTAGAACGTACAAAAGCATTTGCTGCACAAACCGAAGCACTGAAGTCATCAAACTCTGATGGTAAGTTCAAACTTTTCGTCTCATCTCGCTTTGCATTCCATCAAACTTATCTTTTAATTAAGTTAAGTGCATTTTCAGTCGCCAATTATTTTTAATTTCCCATCCAATGAGCATTAACTACACTTTCCACTTTAAAATTCCGTTTTCAAATTTTTTCGAAAGAAAATTTCCTTCCAAGTCGAAGGATAATTTCCCCATCCGAAAAGTTTGAAAACTACTCGTGAATCGCTTCTCATTCAAAAGTCTGAAAGAAACTGCTTTTAATTGGTTTGCTATGAAAGTTTTTCATTTGCTTCGAAATCACGTGCACGACATTCGATTTCGCTGGTTTAAATATTTTTGCGTAACAAAGATTGCGTGAAATATCTGAAAGCTGCTTTTTAGATTTCTCTTGCCTCTGTCTATCTCTCTATCGCTCTCCTCTCACACACATCTCTCATTTAAATGTTTTCATGCTTCGTTCAGATGAATTTTATGTCTCATCCTTATACATCAAACCTTGTGTATCTGTTTCGCAGGATCGGCAGTGTCATCTGTTAATAATAACAATAATAAATATAATAATAGCTTTCACGATATCCTCACGCCAATCCAACAACTCAAGAATATCAGTAATAAGTTGAATAATAACAGTAATAACAACAAGCTAAACCAAAGCGAGTCACGTCCAGCGTCAACACCATCGTCGGTCTTGCCGCCGCCATTGCAAAACGTCGAGCAGTTCAGCTCGATGTTGGGCGAGGAAATTGTTAATAATTGGCGACACTCTTCTTTTATTGATTTACCACCACCATCACCAATCAGCTCAACAGCTTCCAACGCACCATCGAACCTCTCGAAATTGACCACATCGATGCAGAATCGAATGATTAATCACTTTCCCAATTTCACAGATTGCTTAGCGCAAACACAAAATCATCATCATTTACAATCTGGTCAGGACGTCGATAAGAACAGTCACCACGATCGTTCGTCGACGGCAAGTACGCCAGTGCTTCAAGACACTCGCTCTGACGATAATATGAATAATCATCGCGGCGGCGTCACAACTCCAATGTCGTTGCCTCCAATTTCCAAGAGTCCATCAGAGGACAATCATCCTCTGATGCACAATGGCTCGGGTGGACCGTTCAATCCATTACAGTTCAATCCGTTTGGTGAACGAGGTAATAATCATTTTAAATTCGCTGAAGACCTTAATCTACCTCCTGGTGCAATGATAGGACGCTTGGGAGATTCACTCATACCTAAAGGTGACCCAATGGAAGCGCGTCTCCAAGAAATGCTTCGCTACAACATGGACAAGTACGCCAACCAAAATCTCGACACGCTTCATATTTCTCGTCGCGTCCGTGAGCTCTTGTCAGTTCACAACATCGGTCAACGTTTGTTCGCCAAGTACGTCTTGGGATTGTCACAAGGAACCGTCTCTGAGTTGCTGTCGAAGCCAAAACCATGGGACAAGCTAACGGAGAAGGGTCGCGACAGTTATCGCAAAATGCACGCCTGGGCCTGCGACGATCAAGCTGTCCTCCTATTGAAGTCGTTAATCCCCAAAAAAGGTGAGTCATCCACATTCAATATTCTCTTGCTAATCAACTGCAGACTGTCGAGTGTCGCGTGTGACATCGAAAGAGGGTTTGAGGTTTAAGATCAAATGTCAACCATGCCGTTTCGACCTAAACCTCAAATTCCCATCGTGTAGATGCGACGACAGCAGCAATTACACACAAAAACTCCGCCGATGTGTGTGCATTCAACAATATCAAAAGCAATTAAATTCCAATAATTCCGCTGTGAATCCGCTTTGGATGCTTTTATGACGTTGTTGATTGCAAATCGCATTCACCGATGAAAACCCCAAAACGTATTGAACGTAGTAAAAAAAAAGAATTCTCGTGGCAAAAATCAGAAAATTTTATTGCAACGAACTCCTGAACACAAAAAACTTAGATTGAGCGATTCCATCGAAGCGAGTTGTTGTTGCATTTTAAAATGCCATAAAAGCTATCGTAAAAAAAAAGTTGTTTTGGGCCGGGGGGAGCGAGAGACGGAGTCGTAAAAAATATGTGAATGGGAAAAATGCAATGAGATCGTTCGAATATTTACACTCGCAGCGGCACATCCTTGTCGATGAAAGGCCGCAAACATGAATGATTCGAACGAGGGAAACACATAAAAAAAATCCGAAACAGGAAAACATCAAACCTTATGTTGCACAATCAATGCATTCACCGCACTCCATTAGATTTGCATAAATGTTTCTTTTATCTCTTCGCGTTTGTCGACATTTGATTTGCAATCAATTGAATTGTTTGCATTCGCTTTGAACTGAAAATCCAATAAAACCGTCGATTGCTACTTCAGATTCTTTGTGAAGCTCTCGCTCTCTCTCTTGATCTGATAATCTACAAACGATTTTTACCTTCTATCCAAACAATGAAATATTAAAAAAAAATCTGAGCAATCGAGACGCTTCGAATTGATATCGACCGAACGGATTATAACTGACGAAAACGTGATTGAGTTGAAACGCAACAGGATCGAAGAGAAAGACTTTCGCTTGTCGAATGATTTATTGGAATAGTTCGAGGGTTGTCGATGAAGCGAAAGCTTTTGGATTGTCGTTCGAATGTTGGCAACACAAAGAACTGAATGGGAAATCAAAAAGGCATGATGACAAATTATTATTTTCCTCAAAAGCCAACCCCGAGAATGTCGCTTTGCGTCGTCATAAAAGTTTGTCAAATGTGCCATCAAAATTACCTCACTCTCTCGTAGTCCTCTTCCACCCGAACGATTCGCCTCGAAACGGCAATAATTATTGGAATATTCCGATTGTAACAAAGATTTACGCTCGAAAGGAGAAAATTTTCACAGGGACAAAAACTTGGGCGAGAGATGGAATTGAGCGGAAATCCGATTTTCCGTTGTTTGTGCTCGGTGACGAGTGAAAATTTCTGATGAATTATGAATAAATCCTCTGATAGCTTTCTCGTCCTGCGAACGGTTGGATTGTCACCTCAGCTTTTTTTTTGTCATCAGCAACAGCAGCAAACCTTTCTGCCTGAAGTTCGTGACTCAAGTCGATACGAACAGCGCTATCGATACGACAATCATTCAGCAAATGACTTTATTTATCAAATTACCGACAAAATAGCTTTTGTGCAATTTGCTTACCCGAAAATATCGATTGCAAGTACAAATTGCGAAAGAAATTATCAAGATAGAGCGTGGAACGATAACAAAAGAACAATAAATTTAAAAATTTAAAATAAATTCGCCGATATTCGCTCCCGCTGTTGTTTTGATGTTCGTGCAATTCTCGTTTTCATATCAATGATAATTAAAAGGGCGGAAATGAAGCTCCCGAAAAAAAGTTATAGTTTTCGCTTTTCTTTTGTTTGAATTTCCTTTCTCTTCTTCTTTGGTTGCGAAAAAAAATTTGAATTTTCACGAGCAATTGTTTGTTTAAGGGAGTGACGAGAGCCTTGTTCGCGCTTCCTCATCCTCAAGCGCAGTTTGAACTGTTCATAATCCACGTAACGCTTTAGACAAAGAGCTTGCTTTGCAATGAGCAAGCGAAGTGACATTGCAAGCAGACGATGAACTCCCCTTCTAGCTCGAGCGTCTCCTCCTCGAAGCGAAAATTTTCGAAAGAACAAATGTTCCTAAAGCAATAAAGTTCTGTTTAAAATGTTTATCTCGAGGAATCGAAAAAAAAAGCGAGCGAACAGCTTTTTCGATTGGAAAGGGGAGAACATAATTGTATTAAATAATCTAACAGCAAAAAAGAATCGCGAGCTGTTTGAAGATGATGTCATTCACATTTCCAAGAGAGAAACTTTTTCTAGCTTCATGAATTTCAAATCGTCCCGCAATCCTTTTAATTGTCTTTCGAATGAAAACAAAAATTCCGTCGCACTCTCTCCTGTATTAATTTTCCAATTACCAGCGCTCGCTGCTTTGTCCTTCCATTCACACATGACGACAGACATCACTCGTCACGTTCAGATTCAAACCAATCAAAAGATTTCAATGAGGAAAGACGAGAGAGTGAGCTGGCTTGTCTATAGAAGATTCGTTGAGCAAAAAAAAAATTATCAACAGAAAAAAAACATTTCGTCATGCGTGAAACATGATAATCAGAAAAGTAAATGAATGGGCTTGAGACTCTCGCACTTTGGTGAAGTGTCGCTCACACTTTTAATGACGTTCGCTGCTGTTAAAGCGAAAACTCTACAGAATTTTTTGAGTTGCAGAATTCTTTTTAATTAACGATAAATACTTTACATTGTAGAATGACAAAGTACTGGGGACAATTCTCGTTGCGCAAAGAGCTCTATGCAATCCACATTCACAGGATCTTAATTATCAAGACTCAATACGAAGTTAAAATTACCCTTTTCCTCTCTTTCGTTCGCCATTAATGGTTTTAATGATTTAATTACAATTCAAGTGGTGGAGTTTTGTTCTCATCTCTGTTTAGAATTTAAAAAACAAAAAAGGTTTCGAGTCCTTCTGATTCCTTTAGAGTTCGAAAGTCATTGAAATTTTACTGTAATTAAGTTCTTTCGATGCTGAACAAGGAGGACAAAGAGGAGAGAAAGGGACACAAGTGTTCTTCTTCAAGTGCGGATGAAACTTTCTGTTGGTCATTTCGGTCGGGTTGACATTCGGTCCTTTCGACCTCAAAATATTTATCGAATAATAACTTCACCCTTCGTTGTGAATATCCAAAAGGGTAGGTAGGGTGGAGGTTAAACGATCTAACGCACTTCCGAACACAAATATTTCAAGAAAAACTCTTTAAGTCAACGACAAATTTAGTTTTCCTCGTGGCAAAGTCCATGCCACTTAAATCGGTCGTGAAGTCAGAGCGTGTAAAAAATAAATCAAGAGGCAAAATCAAGCCAATTAATTCCGTCTCGAAGTTTGTGCAACTCACACATTTGATGAGATTGCGAACATGCACATGAAACATTGTCGACTTCGCTCATTTGCGACCGCGTTTTGAATGCGGAGAAAATCTCAGCCTTTGCTTTGTTACAATTTTAATTAATTAATTATTTTTTCAACATTTCATTTAATGTTTGCTCATTGAATGTTTCAGAGCGAACGATTTCACTCCGCGACATTTTCTCTATAAATAAAATCTCGCCTGCAAGTTTGAGAAAACATTTCAACAACAACTTCGAATGTTGTTTCTGTAAAGTCAGATTCATTTAGCGAATGAGAATGCTTTAGAGATCACGGTCTAGTGGCAGGACGAGAGTCGAAATAAAGAAAGGCGACATTAACATTTCAGCTCACGCAAAACTTTCATTACGAAGAAGTCGTCTTGTTGATCTTGGATCGAGCGGGGCAAGCCTTGACAGAATGAACATTTCTCTATCCGACCTCAACCTTTTCCGCGGATCTTAAATATAAATAGTTCTGATTCATTGAGCTCGTTAGGGGAGAGAACCTGTCCAAAGATTTGTGTCGTGCGATCAACGAATTAAGTCGGAGAGTGAGTCAATTTTTACGACTTTCTAAACGCAATCACACGGCCGTAAATTATCGTGAAGTTATCGACTGTTTATGAAACTTCTCTCAGACTCGAATTAAAAGTTTTTTCTTTTACTTTCCGTGAGGGACGGGAATTGGATTTTGAAGACAACAAAATTTTATTACAAACTAAAGCGAGCACCTTGGCACTGAGCCAATATTGATGAACATCTTTCTAAGACATTGAAAATCTTCCCGCAGCTTTGCAACTAAAGATTAATAAATTAGACTACAACATGTTCTCTTGATGGCTTTTGATTTCGTTTGTTTTTGTTGAGTCTTAATCGAAATTTATTTGATACGCGAAAATATTTTCTCATTTAAATGCAATTTCTTGGGAGAACTAAAAATAAATTTGGATTTAAAACGAGATCGATGAGTCTCCTTTATCATAATCTTCTATAAATCTCCAACGAGAGCATCTCATTAAATTTCACTCGAGATTAATTAAAATTTATTCACATTCGCGATGTTTTTACATTTTAAGAAAATGATTTTAGCGAAGGTGAAATAAATTTAATTTTGATTTGATAACTCGATAATTGTTTCGAAGAATTTGAGTCGACGAACTCATTTGATTTAATGCAAATAAGCAACTTGAAGAGAGAGAAAAGGGAAAACTAATTAACATGATTACTGAGTGAGTTTGTTTATTTTTTATTTGGTTGTTTATGAGCTAGCTCGCGAGTTACGAGAATCAATAAAAGCAACGAAGAGTGAAATTATCAAACACGCTTTTCCATCTTTGTCGTTGTGCACTCTTAAATTCTAAATCCAGTGGAAACACTTCACTTTTCATTTGCAAATACTTTTATTGTTTTCTGCTAAAATGGACTTTGAACTTAAAGAGAAATTAAACATTTCTCTCGACCTGATATAAAATTCTCCTACACGCTAATTTAATTTACGTTGATGATGGCTCTAATGATGAGTAACATGAAGACATGTCAGCCTTCTTTCAACTCTTTTATATTCGTTGCCAATCGGCAAATTACGTTTGACGGCGGCAGCTCAAGTATCAGAACATGGAAAAGTTATTGAATTAAAATTCGCTATTGAAAAATCTTTTTCCCCGCAGTTCCCGTTTCTTTTTTTTTTCGCTATCAAACGATTTTCGAGTTCAATGAATGAAAATTAATAATTGAAAACACAGAGAGAGAGAGTCATGAAAAGAGCGTTGCGAGGTACAAGTCGCGTTTTAATATTTTTTACATCTTTACCATCGCAGACAATTCTCCTTCTCCCTCTTCGAACTCTTTTTAATTATTTTCCATTTGTCTGTAAAATTATGAATATTTCAGAAGCTTTTCACAATTTTTTATTGATGTCGAGTAATGTTTTTGATTCGAAGAGGGTGGAAAAAGTCTTTGATGCAAGTGAATCGTCTTCCGCTTTGGACGAAGACTTTGTTTATTAATTATCAACAATCACATTCAATCGATTGAGGTTCTACACGAACATTCCTCGAGTTCTAATATCGATAAATCACACGGCTGTCTTTCTCTTTCGTCTTTCAACTGACAAATCGCTCAAGAAAGTCTCAGTTTGTATCGCACGTTGACAAGCTGAGAATTAACGGCATCTAAAAGAAATTTAATTTGCCTCATGCGAAATCAGCCGAAAACGAAAACAGAAGAAAAGTTTCAAGTTTTTCTTGTCACATCGCCAATGAAACTCAAACGAGATATCTAATAATTGCCTTTGTTCGTTTTCAATTGTCGTGGCGTCTTCTGTCATTTGAATTCAGTTTAGAAAATGAGTGGCAGCCAACGGCTTAAACTAAACTCATTTCGAATCGGAAGCAAGAAGAAGAGACTTTCAGATCACGACTTCAAATTGTTGTGTCGCTTTTCTTATTTTCCTTCGAGGTCAAATTCATGACTTTCGACTGCAAGGAGACGAAGAAAACATTGCGCAGAGACATTTTATCTCTTTTTTTTTACTTGAGCATGAAATTTATGTTCAACATATTTTATTCTTCACTGAAGTACATTCCTTCACCTCTCGTTGCCACTTTACTGAAGTAAATGTCTACAACATTCCTCATCGAGTAAGAAGAAGAAAGACAAAGAATTCGAGCTGCAGCTAATTTGAGTAGCAAATCAATTTATTGCGAATAATTGACGAGTAGCAGACGAGAAAGTGTTTGAGGAACAACCATAAAAGCTTTCCGAGAATGAGAAGCTCGTGGCGTGGAATGAAATCCTTTCTGACTTTACACGAAACAACAATGTTTCAGCTTTTTACGAGCTCGCCAACGAATCATGGCAGAAGTGAATAAGAAATAAAAAATCGTCGATTTCTTTCACTCCTTCCAACTTCATTCGGTTATCATAAACAAATTATGAAATAAAATCGCAGAATTATTCTTGACTTGTGATTTTTATTTCGAGGGTTTCTTAATTTATGCGTTGAGCTAGTTGACGAAACTACCAAAGACGTAATTATTTCTCCTTCGTCCACGAAGGGCCCTCCCCGTTGCTTTCATGTTTACTTGAACAATTAAAAAAATACTTTGACGTGAATTTATTGCATTGAACGTGCCATTGCTTTATCGATTATTGATTAATTAAAAAACATTGCATGTAAGTCGCTAGCGCAACATTAAATGTAAATCAGCTGGGGGCGAATGGATTGATTTGCGCGAAACAATCGCCGAGAGGGGTTGAAGGAGAATGAATTTCCATATTTTCACAATTAGTCGAAACAAATATTTTCGAATAATTTACTAAAAATACAATTCGAGTCGTAAAAATTTATTTCTTTTTCTTTCGGTTCCTTCGGGTTTGATTTCGAGGAGGCGAACCCAACAAACCTTTGACGGGAGAATCATTAGCGACTCCACAACGCAAATAATAACAAAGTTCAATCTCGGAAAATAGTCATAAACAATCAAATACGTTGTTGTCAAACATTTTGAAGCTCAAGAATCTTTCTCGATACTTGAACACGCAACGCAATTCACTTAGCAAATCATCGTGTGCCATAATAATAACGAGAATGTTCATCATTACCCCGCCTCGTTCTTATCATCCTCATTCAATAACTCATTCGAAAAATCTTCCTAAGGCACTTTAATTGTTCACGAAATGCACTCGCACGTTTTAATTATTGAAATTGCCATCGTCTTAATGCAAATGATTCCATTCCATCAAATGCGCTTCGTCGCTTCTTTGTCTCTCCTCCTAACAAATTGGTTTTTTTCTCGTTGTTGTTGATGATAGCGAAAGACTGTGAGATTGTAATTGAAAAGAGTGAGAAGGTGTTGTCGTTATTCGCGAATGGGGTGACTCGCTTTCCTTTATCTCTTTTCGAGCTTAGAAGGGGATAAAAGAAAATTACTATTTTATCGTTTATTGCTAAATATTGTTTCATTCGTAATTTTACGCCATGCAAATATCGCGAACACAGCAATAAGCAGGTAAAGAACGCACCAAGGAGCGAGAAAAAAGTTATTTATTGTCGACCGCATTATCGAGAGAAAGGAGAGGGGACTGAGTCGCGGGGGGTTTATGTAAGGATCATAAATTTAATTTTATTATATTTTATAAATAATAATTTCTACTTTACAATTTCCTTCTCTTCGCTCGCCGCATTTCCTCGCGAAAAAAACTTTTGGATTATTAATACAAAATCGATTAAAACTCATTCCCTTGGGTGAATAAATTTTAATATTTTCCTTTCGCCTCGAACTGCAGAAACGGCATCCGAGAGGATTGTTAATTAGGGATGTCGCAGGTGGAGATGAAGAAATGCAGAAAGTGTTATCGTGCAACCCCACCAAGCGAAAGACGATTCGTAACGGCCATAAAAAGGAATTTCCGCCTCAGCCCGAGAAATATTCAATTATCATAATTCGCATTTCTCAAAAAGAAACGAAAAAAAAATGGAAAAATTTAAATATCGACGTTGGAGGGGATGAAAACCTGGATAGCGACACAAAGTGCAAATTAAGGAATAATGGCATTAAGTCGAAGACGATCGTTCGAGGAAATTCGACCGTAAATTCAATTTACTTTGAAATTCTCCGAATTAAAACTTTCCGTCGAAGCTTTTTGAGGATTTCACGGTTACATCAACAACAAATCCTTCTCCATCTCCTTCAGCATATCAGTCGAATATCAATTATCGTTTAGCCTATTTATTTGCTAAAGCGTGTTATTAAAAAAACAAAAAAACAATCAAACCAATCAACAACACATTCTCATCGTCCTTCGAACAGCTTTCACACATTTTTCATTCATTTCTCTGTTTCATTTGCGAGCGAGCGCGGTATTAATTGATTTTCCCATAACGGAATAAAAGCCTCGAATGAAAACTATTAAATGCCATGAATTCAATAAAGCACATGGAAAAACTTTTCTGTTGAACCGAATGTTGATGGTAAACATGAATTGCTGAACATTGTAATTATCGGGAACGATAATGAAAAGGGCATAAAGTTTAATAGAGACAACACCGAAGGGTTGGAGGTTGGGGAGAAAGCGTTCGAACATGTAATTACGTGAAGATGGTAAAAGAATTGACTCGATGAACATTTCGAAACTATCATTTCACGCGGGTGAAGGTTGAGACTGATAATTAATTGGATTCTAATTAAACGAAACGTCAAAGGAATTTCCGCGAAGTGGGGGAACAGTTCACGTATGAAATATTAATTCAAACTTTTTTTTTATTCCTTTGCGTAAAGAGAAAAATTCCCCGTCAATAGATTTAATGAAATGAACAAAGAAACCCCGACTGAGCTCGGATTTATTTGTTTTAAATTAAAAGTTTGCGAAAACATTTCTCTTTGTCGACATAATTAAATTCCTCGAAGCATTCGATGGATTGAGAGATACGAAGACAGACAAATGCACTCTTGTTTACCATCCGAATGAATCCGCATCGACTCTTCCATGTTGATTGCGAAAGATGCTTCGAGGTACGTCGAAAGCTGCTCCATCCATTTTTTTTTCTTCATCATTTATGCGAAATGAAGAGCAATTGTGTAATTGTGTGTTCCATAAACATCGTCGAAACATTAATGATGATGAATTCTGAGAGGAGAATGTTTTAGTCGCCTCGAGGGATCTCAATCTTCAGCATTTAATCCATAAGACTTGCTTCGTTCTCAAGACATCTTCAACATTTCTCCTTCATTCATCGATAAACCGTAGAATTATCTCTTGAGAAATTCAGATTGTGATGGACATCGGGTTGAATCACGCAACGTTCGAAACCAATTTTTGATTAAAATTTACGTTCGTCTGTCGCTCTATGACACAATCGAGTGCTTGAGATGTCGCGTGATCCATTTAATGAAGAAAAAGTTTCCTCGCTCTCTGATAATTTGATTGATACTTTGCGTTTCTTGTTCTCTACCGAAAAAGACGATCAATTGAACAATTAAATCGGAGAGAAGGGCGAAAGCGAAAGAAGCAGCAGAAATATCCATAAAAACTAATGATTCCTGAAGAATCTTTTATCGTTATGGTCTTCAATGCCAGATATCTACGAAACAATTTGTTTCTCGTTTTTCGATTCCATTCCGAACCGAAAACAATCAACATCACGCATCATTTACCGCTGATGTTGATCATTATTTCATTTATTTTTTACCATTCTTCGATAATTCAAATTGCCGCTAATGACGAAGACTCAGAGTTCGATGTTTTTTGGGTTCGTCACTCGTCGTCCCACACTCGTGACGGTTCAATACGTTTTGGCTGCGGGCTCAACATGTTAATTAATATTTTTTGGATTAGTCAAGCTTGACGTCCATCAACTTTCTTGCTATTTTCTTGATAACGGATTTCCGACAACATTACAGGTCCAGAATCTGGAATGCCTCAATTCGGACGATCAGAGCCAGGCGACTTGAATGATGAACGCATCCATCATATTTTAACGGAAGCATCGAGCATGATTCAGAAGCCAATGCAACCGATGAATCACCATCACATGTCCATGAAGCATCATGAAGATTCTCACAGCATCGAAGACTCCAAGTCTCCTCCCAACTGCACATCGCCCTTCTCCAAGAGAAACAGCATGAATATGAAAAAGTATGAGAACGATGACATTTCTGAAGAGAAATTGCAAAAGATTTATCAAGAAGAGTTCCACAAAATTATGGCAAGAAGCCAACGCGATTCATTTCCAAAGTAAGTTACTGATTGACTTAACAGCAATTCAATTTGCTTTAATGTTTTCATTTCTTTTTAGTATGTTGTTCCCTCACTTCTTTGGAGGAGCTGGAATTCCTCCACTTGCTGACGAGAATATCCGAGCAGCTCTCGAGATGTATCAACGAGAATTCTCAAAGCTTCAGCAACAAACCGGAGCTGGAATGCCGAACTTCAACAATCTCACGAGCCTCCTTGCCCTTCAACATCAACAGGCTTTAAACGGTGGATCGATTCAAGACTTGTCGGTATCCAAAGAGTCAAAGCAAATGGGAAAGTCAAATGGAATGTCATCAGAGAGTGATTCTGAGACCAATAAGGATCTTGAAGAGTCGATGAGAAGTGCATTCAGCATGGTCAAGCCAAAGCCTGAACCAACATCGACTCCAACTACAACTGCTTCGTCAGCTCCAAGCCCGATCAGCAACTCAATCCTTCCGCCAGTCACACCAACTGATGACTTCTCAGTCGCTGCCAGTCCACTTCAACGCATGGCATCAATCACAAACTCTTTAATGTCTCAATCTCCCGTTCCAACTCATCATTCGTCACCTCAACGGCCACTCAAAGCTGTCCTTCCTCCAATCACTCAACAGCAGTTCGATATGTATAACAATCTCAACACTGAGGACATTGTTCGTCGTGTTAAGGAAGCACTGTCACAATATTCAATCAGCCAACGATTGTTTGGTGAGTCTGTCTTGGGATTGTCTCAAGGATCGGTCTCAGATCTTCTCGCTCGACCAAAGCCATGGCACATGTTGACTCAAAAGGGACGTGAACCATTCATTCGAATGAAGATGTTCCTCGAAGACGACAATGCTGTTCATAAACTCGTCGCAAGTCAATACAAAATCGCTCCAGATAAGTTGATGAGAACTGGAAACTACAGTTCCAACCCTCAAATTCCCGCTCAATTGTCAAAACAAATGCCACCAATGCCAAAGCTTCTCAGCGAGCAAATGGCAAAACTTCAAGATCCAGCACTTCTCCACATGCAAATGAGTCAAATGGCTCATCTATCGCAAGCTGTCGCACAACAACAACAGCAGCAACATCAACAACAACAACAGCAAATGAGAGACGCTCATCCGATGCTTTTGACTCCACCTGGTCTTCCTCCGCAGCACGCAATTCAATTGCCGCCGAAGGATCAGAAACCATCGCAGAATGAAAAGAAGATGATGCCGATTCACTCGCCGCAACTTCCCGACACTCCTCAGCCTCCATCATCGGCTAATGTCATGCGAAACATGAGCCAACACATATCACCAACAGTTTACGAGATGGCAGCGCTGACTCAAGATCTTGACACTCAAGTCATCACAACGAAGATCAAGGAAGCTTTGTTGGCTAACAACATCGGTCAGAAGATCTTCGGTGAAGCTGTTTTGGGTCTCTCGCAAGGTTCAGTCTCTGAATTGTTGTCGAAACCAAAGCCTTGGCATATGTTGAGCATCAAGGGACGTGAACCCTTCATTCGAATGCAATTGTGGTTGAACGACGCTAACAATGTTGAGCGTTTACAGCTTTTGAAGAATGAACGTAGAGAAGCGATCAAACGTAGACGTTCGACAGGAACTGGAGCTCATGATAACAGCTCTGATACCAGCAGCAACGACACATCCGAGTTTTATCACTCAAACTCACCAGGACCAGCTTCAGTCACATCTCAATCAGCACCACCAAATAAAAAGCAACGAGTTCTTTTCTCGGAAGAGCAGAAAGAAGCTTTGCGACTCGCATTTGCTCTTGATCCATATCCAAATGTGCAAACGATTGAATTTCTGGCGAATGAACTCAATCTCTCAACGCGCACTATCACGAATTGGTTCCACAATCATCGCATGCGCCTAAAGCAACAAGTGCCACATGGTCAGCCCAGTGAACCAATTCCATCTCGCGAGAATCAATCAGGAGCTCCCTTCGATCCAGTTCAATTCAGAATTTTGTTGAACCAACGTTTGATGGAAATTCAAAAAGAACGAATGGGACTTGGAGGTATGGCTCTTCCTTACCCACCGTACTTTGCTGCCAATCCAAACTTAGCTGCTTTGATTGGACGTGGTTTGCTTAGCGGATCAGATGCTGAGCAACTTGCTGCTCTTAACAACGCAGTTAAGGAACAAATCATGGGCTTGGATCTTTCGTTGAAACGTGATGACGATGACTACGATGACATGGATCAGACTTCTGATAATGAAGGAGGAAACGATGACGATAACGAGTCATTCTCTGATTCTCGTCACAACAATAACAACGATCAAAGCAAGGACATGTCGCCACCACCTCAAGCAATCTCACGAACAAATCGTCGAAAGCCTGCCGCACCTCAATGGGTCAATCCATTGATTACAAGTAAGTTGATTGACTTTCTGACGATGTACAACATGCAAACTGACTGAATCCTGAATCTTTATAGTGAATCCAGGTGATTGGCGCGACGAGGCAAAGAAAATCATCGCCAATGATAAAGAAGTCATTATCAACGGAGTCTGCGTAATGAATCAATCATCAGATTTTAAATCAGATGACGGAGGCGATGATAACGTTGAACGGTCAAACGATGATGGCGAAACTCGCTTAAGCATCGCTGATGGCAATGACGAGGATGAGATCAAGAAATCATTCATCAAGAAGCCAAATATGGAGAAGGCAGATGAGAGCGACGATGTTAAAGTGAAAAAAGAAATTGACGAATCCGGCGCGTGGGAATATTAAAAGTAAAATGTGCAATGAAACGTTAAAAAGACATTCAAGAATTAAATTTTGTACAGAAATCGATAAGTTGTTGTGTAAAAAAATAATAATTCATGATTCTCATTCTCCCGAGCACTTTCCTCTTATCTTTTTGTTACGTCATAAACGAAGACTGTTACTCAATTAAATAGAACAGAAAGAAAGTCGCTTCAAACTCAGTTCAGTTACGAGGAGAGCTCGGAAAAGATTTCTTTTCTGTACATGAAACTCACAAAGTTAATAATCAAAAGGAATAAGTTTAAGTTGTACTTACGATAAGAGACGAGCCTGTTGATAACGTGAGAGAAGAAATAATAATTTGTGTACATAGCAAGATTTAATTTTGCGTGGTCAAATCAAGTTTTACGTAATGTTTAATTAGACGAAAAGAAAAATCCTGCTTTTAGCCTTTTCCTGTAAATAATTCAAGAATATTTTAATCTTAAAAACTTCCTTCAAGCTTAAGAGTAGAGAGAAAAGTCGTCCCGAGATCTCAGATAACGAGTGGGAAGCTTTCATCCTGCGATTATTTAATGATGATCATACCAAAAAAAATGATGAGAAAGAACAAGATTTTTTATCACAAAGAAAAGTTCTTGGATAATTATTTTAAGGGCATTTTACGCAAGTGAAACAAAAAAATATTTTAGCGACATAAATTAAAAGAAAAACACATTACACGCATATCGAGTTAATCACAATTTTGAATAAACTTCTTGTTTCTTGGAAAATGTCTGCTTAACACTGCTCGACAACCTTAAAGTCGACTCTTCTCTAAAAAAATTAAATTATTAGCGAGAAAAATGTCTCGAAAATGTTGTAAAATAAATGACGAAAGAAAAATATCAAAATTGGGAACTCAAAAGGAACCAAAATCCTTGCATTTAATCTCGAAAAAGTCATGAAAGAAGAAAGTTTTCAATTTTAGTCTTAACGAACATGAGAGAAGAGAAAAACTTGTACAGAAAACGCTTTTCTTTCGGCTTCATTCGTAAATTAAGTGAACAAAGAAAGAAAATTGTTCTTGTGACATAATTTACGAATGTTTCCGAATGGCGATAAAAAATTAAACGCATTAGTTAGAATAAATGTCCACGGAACAAAGAAATTTCTTGCGCTAATCTTGCGAAGAAATGGAAGAGTGGGAGACGAGAAATTAGCAGAGAAGTTCGTACTTTAAGCGTCTCCCTCGTAGTTGATCGTAGCGGTTAAAGACCGATAAACAAGAACGAAGCAAAAAAAAATTATTCCAAAAATACCAAAAGTTTCATTTATAAAAATTAAATTCGCATAATTATGCTAAAAGAAAATATCAAAGAAAACAAAAAAACATTTTAAATTAACGTTTAACTTACCGATAAGATGATCCAGTAGCGTTAGGACGTGTAAAAAGCGATTGAATTTAATTCTGAACCCAAAACTTTGAGAAATCGTACAGAGAAATGTTTGCAATATGAAATGGCTTAGTGAAGTCGACGACGAAGAAATGAGAAACTTTTCAATTGATAAAAGAAATTATGTTAAACGAAATATTTTTAATTTATTTGATAAGCTCGCGGGACAGTCCTTGCGATCAAACTTTTTATAGGTTTTTAATGTTTCATTCGATTCTGTAGGTTGTTTTTATTTTTAGTTGAAATAAAATTGAAATGAAAAGTTGTAAAACTACGTTGCTGTTATTTAATCTGAGCTCCGGCGACGGACTTTCACTTAAGCATCGGTAGAAACTTTAGAAAATCCTATCGCGAACGAGACTCAAAGTGATTCGAGAGAGGAAGTGTGTGTGAGTGTGTAAATAAAAATTAAATATCCCCCGCATATCAAGCAACACATAAAACACATTAATTAAACCAATTTTATTCAATTTTATTATCTTCAAGATTGATGGCGAAGCAGCGCAAGAAATAGTTCGCGAACGCCCTTAAATAGAATTGCAAATCTGTTTCTTAAATCAAAGTCAAGATGATGGAAGAGAAAATATTTCGATAATAATTTTAAATGACGGAAAACATGTGAAAATTGAAAAAAAAATATTATCATTATTGAGGAATTATGATGAATAAAACTATTAATTAAAAATAAAATCTTGCATTTGTTATTTGGAATTTTCAGGAATTTTTTCTTGCAGAAATAATTTGAGTCAGATTTTTGTCCCTCTCAAGCTTTCGAGGGCGATCCTTACTTCGAATTGTGAAGGAAATCTGGGAGAACAAGCAAAAGATCTCCAACAAATTTCTGCAGAAGATTAAGTCTTGTATAAGGTTCCGATTTCACAACCCTCAAAGAATCGAAAATTCGTTATTGAAATGAGGTTTGAATAGAATAATTTTCCTTTACAAGATGTCGCTTCTAAAAAGATCTCAAATTCTAGTTTTTCGTTAAAATATTTCAGTTCCATTTTCATTAGGTAATTAAACTTTTGATTAAATCTAACCACTCTCTATCCTCATTGACAAACTTTCAGTTTGCTTCATGATGTCGAACTATTCACTTCGAAAGTTTGCGATTAAAACGGGACATTATCTTAAATTTATCGGGTTCGGGACTTTCTCGGCTGTAAATGACGAAGTTTATGTTTCTGCTTTGGACTATGCTTGCATAAGTTTTAACTTAGTGGTCGCAATTTTCATTTTGTATTTGTCTGTCAACTACAGCGTTGACCGTGTTACTCAAATATCGATTCTCCTGAAGATTGGAGTTACAACAACAATGGTCAGCGCTTCTCTTGTGTCGATAACTTCAATGCTCATCGTTTTCTTCAATCGCCATCGCATTTGGAACATCATAAGAATTCTCGATGATGTCCTGGAGAAATTCAGGATCATAAATGTGAATCCAAACTTCAAACGTTACTTCATGTTCTTCGCTTTTTGTGCGATTCTCTCAATTTTCGGAATTATTTTCGGGTTTGTGATAATGGCGCTTTACTTAGGCTACGAAAAGGATATTGGAGTTTTGTTCACTTACGTTTATTTGTCGGCAAGTTTTTCAGCTTCGATGGGTTGGTCTTCGATGTTTCACATTGCAATCTTCACTCGATTGAAGTTGATGAACGAAACGATTCGGTGAGTGAAGGTTGAGCTTCTTGAAACTGAAATTTATTTGCAATCTTCTTCAGCGAAACGTTTTTAACAAAAAAGAAAGTTCAACTCTCATTATCTCAACGAGAATCGATGGTTGTCCTTTTCAAATCGATTCATCGCGATCTCATGCGATCCGTTGGAATGGTCAACGTCGCCTTTAGCTTTCAGACAATGCTTTGCGTTGGAGTTAACTTTCTCTTCACGCTCTTCACTTCATTTATTTCCTACAAAGTCTTCTATCAAAACGCTGCAGTTAGCATTTCATTGTCGACTCTTTACTGGTGTGTCTTCTACAACTGTTTTCAAGCAATAATCATCTTCACATGCAATCTCGTTGACTCGGAAACTTCAGTTCTTGCAACTTTGATTTATAAAATGATGAATCGAAAGACTTGCTCATCGATGACCTTGGAAGCTTTTGGGAATCAAGTTCAACAAGTCTCAGGAAAGTCATCGTGTGGACTCTTTCATTTCGATTACTCGCTTATCATGATGGTGAGTAGGTCACGTCATTATGAGTTAGTAATGAGAATTTATTTTTAGATCATTTCCTCTAACGTAACTTACTTTGTTATTCTCGTGCAGTTCGATAATTCTTTTCAAAAGAAAAATTAATCTCAGACAACTTTGAAATTTTATCAAATCTTGTAAAGTCATTTTTCTAAATTTTTTGTCGAAGAAGGAAATTAAAATGAATTCTTCATCGCGAGTTCTCAAGACTTTGTCGTCACCAATTTTGACTAAATTCACTGCAAATATTTCTTCGTCAACCTCACTCGCTTACTCAAGCAACTCAGCAAAGCAAAGAGAAGTTCAACAGACGCAACATGATCCGAGAAAGATTCGCAATGTCCGAGGATGTGAGCCAACAACTCAAAAGTACATTCAAAGCTTCACTAAGACTGACAATCCTCGATTATCGGATGAGAAATGTGAAATCGATTTGCTTTACATGAATCAATAAACAAGAAAAATTCTTACGTTTCTTTTCTTCTTTAACTTGCATTCGACTCTTTCTCGACCGAGTTCAACGGTTTTCTCCGTCACAATCAGTCCCACTGGTCTAATTTGACTCACGTTTCAATTAACACCTTTTACGACGATTGATGCTCTGATTTAAATATTCTCTTCAGTCGATTGTTAGACATCTGTGGATTAAGATAAATTATACGAAATGAAGTTTAATTTTGTGATAATTTGCACATTTTTCCTTCTTCCATTGATTGGTGGTGATTACAGTGAAAGATTGCTAAGCCGACAAAAGAGAAAATTTATTTTTCCTCAGTTCACAGTTTATCAGGTAAAAAAAGTGTGTCTCGTTTTGAATGGACAATTATTTCTCACGAGGCTTTTCACAGATTTCCCTTTGCCTCGTTGCACAAATCTCGAGTTTTCCTGAACACAAAGTCGCGATAAACAGCGGATTTCAGGTTAATTACGGATTACCTTTCCGCCTCAAAGACTTTTATAGTCCGATGTACTGGGCGAGAGCACTCTCGAATGTTTCGAGTCCTTTTATGAATTTCGTTGAGAGATTAGCAGAAGATGATGATCGTCAGGACGAGGATGAAGCTGATGAAAGTTTAGACGAAGAATTTCAAGAGAGCACAGAAGACGTTGAGTCCGAGACAACAAGTAAAGTTCCTACAACAACAGAAGTCTCAACAACGACGAAGAAACCTAAAAGAAGACGAATGCCAAAAATGAAACGCGACTTGTCTGCTGGGCAGTTTTATTCTGGAATAATTGAGACGCTTAGCTAGTGAGACAGATGTGATTAAGAATTTGTTTTCTTTAACCTAACTTTTGATCTTTCAGTTCGGGATATCACAAAGAGTGTTTACTGAAAAGCGTTTGTGAACTAGCTCAACATCCACTTACACATGACGAAGATAATGTTTTGAACGAGGTTCTTCACTTTATTCTAACGTCAGGAACTTTTAAGATTTTAAATGAAACTTTTCATCAAAGCAATCTCATTTCAGTCCTTCACTTCACGATGCATTTGATTATGAAACGGAAGCTCACGAGCGGAAGCTTTACGAGGAAGCAGAGGAAATGGGAAAGTCAGGAGCCGACTGCAATCTTTTCTATGGAACAAACTGCGAAACTTCTCCACTTGAAACAATTTCTCGTTTTATTCATCCAAATGAAATTTGAAATAAAAAAAATTAATCATCGAAACTTCGTGACTTCCAGTGGAAAGTGTTGCAATCTGACTTGAGCTCAAATGCCTTCAAATTCTTCAGATCCTTGGCTTCCGGAACCATCTCGCTGTGATGCTTGCACATTGCTCCTTTCTTCTTTTGTTTCTGCTGCTGCTGTTGCTTTTGTTCATCTTCGTCAGGACAGAGACTGCAAGGATTTTTCTTATCAGCGAATCCTCTAAACGATCCCATAAAATCTCCACGAGCCAAATTGAAATAGAATTTGGAAGATTTGCGTAGCATCTCGAAAATTTATTAAGCGAAAAAAAATCGTGACTTTACTCGTCAACTGGAAATTTAGAAATGAACAGAAAAAAGGGAAATTTATCAAAGGCCACTGCGAATAATTTATTTTTTTGTTGTTATAAATGATTTAACATAAAATTACTTAAATTAAACCCTGAGCAGAATTTATCACAAGAATTATTCTTCCAACCCCATCTCGTTCATCATCTCCTCGAGTCGCAAAACGTCGTCTGATTCTTCTTCTTCTTCCAACTTTGTTTCACCTTTGCGCCAGACCCAGCTAGGAACCTTTCCAACCACTGCTTTGTTCACGACGCACATTTTAATGAATTTTCTCCAGAATTTGTTCTTGCCAAGCGTTTCTGGATTTCCAATCACAATGAGCAGAGCCTTAGCTCGTGTCAATGCGACATTGAGACGTTTCTCGTTCTTCAAGAAGCCAACTGTTGGAGTTTTAGATCGAACTGTTGAGAGTATGATTACGAGCTTCTCTCGACCTTGGAAATATTCAACAGTTCCAATTTCAACTCCTTGAGGGTAAATTGCTTTCATTTTTTCTCTTTGTGCAGCATAAGGGCAAACGATTCCAATGTCCTTCGCATTTACGCGTTTACCGTTGATTCCTTTCTTTAATAAACTCGTCACGTACTTTCGAACAAAGGCAATGTCTCCATCGTTGTACAAGCTCGTATCGTCGTTTTGACTTCGCGTCCAACTTGCGTGGAAAATAATCGGGAAATCTTTATTTGGCAGCATTTCCCAACCAATTGCAAAGTTAGCGACATTTTCATTCTGTTTCGCATTGAGAATCGAATTGTAAAATTGTTTGTTCGAATATTTGAGAATCGAAACATGCGAACGAAAGTTATCGGTGAGTTGAACGATGTATCTTGGATTAAAGCCGTTGTAACTGAACTTGTAACGATCCATGTCCATAATACGTTCCATCAAACTTATATTGAAGCCATATCGCTCTGAGTGATGAGTTCGCATAATTTGACCGAGTTGCTTGGGATCTCCTAGCAAAATGAAACTTGTTTTGATGGGAACGTCTTTCTTCAATGAAATGCACATTGGAATGGTTACGAATGGTTCTGCTGAGCTAGCGCATTCATCGATGAAAATGTAATCGAATTGACTCGGTCCAAGGGCTTTTAAACGTCCCGAGTTAACAAGTGTTGCAATGATCACGTTGTAGCTCATTAACTCTTGCATCGAAGGATCAATGTGATAACCGTAACGAAGATTAGATAAAGGCTTTACTTTCTGATTAACACGATCCATTTTCTTAGCAAACGACGGCGAGTAAAATCGATACATTTTGTTCAGTCCGACGTACTTCATGAGTCGCTCTCCGATTTCATCACAAGCCGAATTCGAATTGACTGTCACCAGAACTTTAGCATTCGGTAGCATCTTTACAATTTGTGCTACAGCTTCAACTAAAGTGCTTGTCTTTCCAGTTCCAGGTGGACCGAAGACAATGTAAGGCGATGGAAAACTTGATCGGTTCAAGATGTGCTTAATAGCCTGCGATTGAGCTAAGTTTCCTCCAACACTAATGTTGAGCCATTCAATTTGATCAAATTGTTCGAAAACGGGATGTCTAAAGTTGCGAAGAGAGAACTCGCTGAAGTCGAGAAAGAAGTTTTCGTAGCCTTCTTTCTCTATCACTTGCAATGCACGCTTCGCCATAGCATTTGTGTAGAAGTTAGGACACAGTTCCACTTGATATGATTCCTTGACGTCGATCTTCTTAACTGCGCCACGACTCACTTCAATCACAAAGTATTTTGCGAATGCGCCAACGATGGGAGCGTGGATTTGATATTCCATTAATTGCTTTTTATCCATTCGAGAGTTGACTAATAGAGTTGGTGTCAAGCGAACAGCTGAAGCTGCAGATGAAATTTGTCGTAATGTCTAAAAGGCAAATAATTATTGATAATGAATCTATTCATCAGACATCAAACTAAACTTACATCAATTCGGAAGCTGATGACTGATTGCTTCTGTAATTTAGTGTTTGCGATGTTACATTTCTTCAGAAGATCAAGTTCAAAAGAGTTCTCGATGTCCAAAAATAAGCTGAGCATCTTAACGAATCCGTAAATGTTGTATCGTTCAACTGGAGACATTAGCTTGAACTCCTCAAGGACGATTACTATTTTGATCTCTGCAGCATCGTTTTGTGGTCCCATTTTAAATTGTTGATCGCAGATCGTTCGAATTGACTCATTTGGCATAACCATTCCTGGGCGTTTAAAGTGTAGCTTTGATTGTTTGACAACAGGAAGTGTTAGGAAGTAAAGTGCTTTAACTTTTTTGCCATCGCACAAATCAAACATGAACTCAATTGAGAAAATTCGATTCTTGTCAAAGCCAAAGAAGTCGATGGGACGGTTTCGAAAAGGAATTATGGCAGTGACATCATTTGTGTAGTTCAGCATCAAGTTGACATTTTGAATCGTTTGCTTTCGATAGTTGATAACAAGAGATTTTGGCAGCATGAGAAACTCTTTCGAAAGTAATCGAAGCGTGAATCGCTCTTGAAGGTAATCAAAGTTACAGGTAACATCTAGAATACTTCCTTGTTTCTCAATCTTTCCATTTGATTCCGTCATGACATGATTCACTGCGAGAACTGATAAGATTTGTAAATATTAAAGAACTTTTACTTTCCTATTAAAACTCACATCGATAGTCCTCGAAATTGACAGGTTTGTTCCCAGCTGACTTACGAGGCATTATCACAGTTTCAAATTTAACAAAAACTAAATAGAAATTAAATAAATTTAGACCAACGCACAGAGAACTCAGCTCATTTCTCTTTTGTTATTAAATCTTCGTTCGGATTAAATTTGTTCGGATCAAAAATTACATCGCCAGCGACGTCTGGTGTTACTATTACAAAATACAAACCAAAACAAAAATCTTTAATTTTAATAAACAAAGTAAAATAAATCGAATTCACATCAACAATGATTGTGAGAATGTTCTTAAAGCCTCGACACTTCAGTAGCAAAACAATTTTTAGTAAATCGTCGGGTGAGTTCGACGAACTTTTCATTCAACTTCATCAAAGCTTATTCACAGAATTTCAGGAAAAGGAAAATGTGGAATTGCTGTGATAAGAGTCTCAGGAAGCAGCACAAAGGAAGCACTAAAGGCTTTGACGGGCATTGACGCTTATAAACCTCGATATGCAACACTCAAACGAATTCGTGATCCAGAAACTAATCAAACAATCGACAATGGTTTGATTTTGTTCTTTAATTCCCCGAAATCTTTTACCGGTGAAGATTCCTGTGAGTTCCAAGTGCATGGTGGACCAGCTGTTGTATCTGCATTACTAAAAGCTTTAAGTAAAGTTAAAGGTCTTCGTCCAGCAGATCCCGGAGAATTCACGAGACGAGCTTTTTATAACGGGAAATTGGATTTAACAGAAGTCGAAGGCCTCGCCGATCTGATTCACTCAGAGACTGAATTTCAACGACGACAAGCTTTAATTCAAGCTGAAGGCCATTTGTCCAAAATATACAATAATTGGCGAACGCAGCTTATTCGTAACATCGCCCACATCGAAGCCTACATCGACTTTTCAGAAGACGAAAATATTGAAGATGACGTTCTGACGAAAGTAAGGTCAGAGCTTATTTTGTTGCAAAAGGATGTCGTCAAGCATCTGAATGACGGTCGAATGGGTGAGAGACTTCGTGAAGGCGTTCGAATGGCTATTCTTGGAGCTACAAACGTGGGAAAATCTAGCCTAACAAATATTTTAGTCCAGCGAGATATTTCCATTGTGACTGACGTTGAAGGAACAACTCGAGACGTTATAGAATCGTCAAATGATATTGGTGGTTATCCAGTTATTATCTCTGACACTGCTGGTCTCCGTGAGTCTTCAGACATTGTTGAGGTTGAAGGCATTACGAGAGCTCGCAAGTGTGCTTCACTTGCTGAACTTATCCTCTTAGTTATAGACGGTCGACAGCTTGAGAGTCAATTTACCGAAGACGAGGAAATTAATGTTGAAAAATACAAGAAAAGTTATCTCGAGCGATTAGGATTGACCAATGAGATGATGAAGGATGCTAAAGTACTTAGTGTTGTAAATAAAATTGATTTAGTGAGTCCGAGACGTCGAGATGAGCTGAGATCTTCAGGAGTTCTTACAATATCGTGCGTTGAACAGACAAATGTTAATGAAGTAATCGATGAGATTACTAGCCAACTCAAAGAACTTTGTGGAGATCCTACGAGTGAATCACCTCTTCTAAGTCAAGCACGTCATCGACATTTTATTCAAGAGTGTTCGCACTTTATTTCAGATTTTCTAGAAAGTTTCGATCCATCGAGAGATCACGACTTGGCAATCTTAGTTCAAAGTCTGAGAAATGCTGTTCGAAGTATTGGACGAATCACAGGCGAAGTTCGTACAGACGACGTGTTGGACGTTATTTTTAGAGACTTTTGTATTGGAAAGTGAAAATAAAAGATTTATGAAGGAGCTTTGAAAAATTATAGTCGAGAACAAACAAACAAAAAAGATTTCTTTTTTAATGTTGAGTCAAGAGCAACATCAAAGCAATTAAATGCACTCTCTGAAACTCGAGAGCTTCTTTCAAAATTAATTAGCGAATTCAGCAAAGGAAACGACGTCATAAATCGCAATAAAGTTTTATTTAATTACGTTCGCAATGTCAAAAGAAAGATTCAAGACAATATGCAGGACAAGTGCACTTGCTATCTCCTTTATATCCAGCACTGCCTCGCCATCATCTAAATGACACTTTAAACAGCTAAAAAGAAACTTGAATCTCTTTTTGACTCTGTGTCGTGACTTAAAGGACTCGTTTCATTTTACTTGCCAATGAAAGAAACTTTCGACATTTCGAGTGGAAATCAAAGTTAGTCGTGCACTTCTCGTGACGCCCACTTGAAGTTCTCTTGACAAAACTATTCGTAATGTCTCAAGCGAAAGGGCAAAGTTTCCAAAAAAAAAAAGCGAAAGAAGAGCGCGACAAAAACGTGCGATAAGACAGAGCAGATTGTCTCACTTTTATGGGAGGGCGAGAAGACAAAGTTTACGACGAGATAAAGCGAGCTGACATTTAATCAGATGAAAGTGGAGCAGGTTCACTCAACTTCACTCTCTGCAATGACGATTGAGCAATCAAACAAGACAAAAAAAAATTGCCAGAAAACGTCGCAAGCTGTTAGACTTAAAACAGGAAATTAATTTTCGTGGGTTCACACAGAAACCTTCTTCTATTTTTGACAGAACTTTGGAAAATAATTTGTTTCCATCTCGTGTCAATCTCTTAATTAACGAGTCTAAGTCTTTTGTTCGCCTCGCAGTTCATTAAATTGTTAAGTAGGGAGAGAAAAGGAGGAGGATGAGAGTACGAAATATTTTTCCTAAGTTTGATAATTGAAACGGCTTCTAGGCCGTGGCGTTCAGCACCCTACTCGAATAATTAATTGTAATTTGCTCTCGTTACCAATTTACATTTTACGAAGAGCGAATTTATTGCTTTATGGAGCAGAAACATTCCGAGTCTGCGAGTATCAGATGGAAAGGAGGATTGCCGAAGTGGAAAAAATGGGTTTCTGAGGTTTTTCAAGATCGAGTTCATTTGAATTAGCCGACTAATTTATTCAGCTTGACAATTAAACGTCCGTCGAGTGCTTTACAGACGGAAATGTAAGAACTTCCGGAATTTATTTGCCTCAATGGGAGAAATTAATGCAAAAAGCTTGTAACCTTCCGCACTCGGATTTTTCTCGGTTGATTGAGTGCTCTCAACGACAACAACGAGATCCAGGAAAATCTCATTAGTTCAGCTTAGTGCTCTCCTTAACAACAATTCGAGGAAACTTTTATTTCAATAAAGAACAAAACCGTAATCTTTAGAAAGAATTTTAATTGCAAATCAGCGAGTGAAGTGAATTTCTTAGAAATTTCGCTTGAGATCGTTTAACTAAATTGTTTGTGAGAACTGCTTAACGACAATTCTTCTTTCATGATTCAGCAGAAATTCTAATAATTCCAATCAAGAGAATTTAACAGTCACAAATCGCAATTCATTGAAAGCTCTTCCCGCGCTAACCGCTGTCATTTTAGAAAAACATTTCCGACAGCTGCGATATTCCTTTAGAAAGTTTTCGCTCTATTCAGCCACTAACAGCGTGAAATCCCGCGTTGCGGATTCTTTTGTTGGTAAGTGTATAATTGGGTTTTGTTTCGCTATTCAAGCTTGAAGGATCTCAGGGAATTATGCAGCTGCAATTGCTTTTAAGAGAGAAATAACAATCTGAAGCAGCAATTAAGTTGCGAAATGTAAGAAAGCTCTTGAAGTGATTGGCAGCATTTAACAACAATGAAAACTTTTTCGTTTCTGAAACAATTCTCAATTAAAAAAAGAATTATTTTCGAATAAAGTTAACCCTTCTAAGTAAATCTGAAAAATAAACATGACAGACGTTGCTCGCAGATCTCTTGTAGCCCCAAAGGAAATCTTTATGGTTTTATTTGTTTTCGTCTACGCAAAAGTTGAATTATGTCTGCGTTAAGCTTGGAACATTCAAAAGGAAAGGTCAAAAAGCTTTTAAAAGCTTCGGGATATTTCACTCTGGTAAGTCCTACGCACAAATGTAAATCCAATCAACGATTCATCGCTCGATGTAACAACCACTAAGCCATCAAGTAAATGAGATTCTCATCAAATTGCTCATCGCGACATTTGCCAACCTCCCTCAACTAATTTTCCGTCAGAGATAAAATTACATGGAAAGCTCGAAAAGACAAATGTCGTAAAAAAAAAATTCATTCGCCCGAGCGTTTTTCTTATTAAGATGAGATCAAACAGTAAAGGGAGAGATACATTTCGCTCGACAAACAATGTTCTATGCTCCATTATGAACTCGCTCTACTGTCGCTAGCTTCACTTCGAAAAAAAAACGAAAGAAGCAACGGAAAAATAAGCAACATGAAAAGAAATTTATGTGATAAGAGTTCGGGGTAGAGCAGGAGGAGGCGAGTAGACGACGAGGAAAACTGTAGTTTTTCTTTTATGAATTCCCATAAATAAATAGTGAAAGTTAGTTATCTTCTGCGGTAAATGGAACAAAACCGGAGCGAAGACGAAGCACAACAACATGCCCTAGTTGACAAATCGTTTAAGGAGAAGACAATACGAAAGATGAAGCGTGTTGTGATGCTGTAGCGAGCATAAAACTTTTCCTCTTTCTTCTTCTTTCTCTACCTTGTCTTGACGAAAGTTTAGTTGAGAGAGTGAGCTTTAATTGCGGAAACTTACTCGACGTTAAAATTGTAGGAGAGTTTAATGTTTTTATCGACGTCGTGGCTTGCGGGGGTTCTGACGTGCTTGCTATGAAATCTCTTGATTCTACCAATGAAACTTATCCGGCGGCTGAAGTTTCTCATCCAAACAGTTTTACGCAGCATTGAATTCAATTCGATGAAGGAAAACAATCGGAAAGTTCAAGTAAACTTTTAAAACTTTGGTTCGCGTGGTAAAGGAGAAAAGTTTCCGCTTCACCCCGGCAATCAGCATCAAGTTTACTCCTCCTTCGCTGCCCTCGAGGCTGCTGACTTGTTCAAGGCAAAGGAGAGCAAAAAGCCCAATTTGTGCTTATCAAACCATTTTCCTCGCTGCTTTGACATACAACCGAACACAAAAAACTAAATTGAATTGAAACCGAAAGGAAAAACAAGAGAAAAGCAATGTGGCGCGAGTTGTAGGCCGAGTCGTGCGCACACAAAAACGACGATCATCAATTCAATTTATTTTCATGAAGCCTCGCAGTTTTTTTAATCATATTCCGGTGCCTGCCAAACATTCCACGCCATTTCATCCCGCAAATGTTTAGAAACATTTCTCTTTCGTCGCTGGCCTGTTAGCTTTGTCGTCTCTCGATCTCAGTGGATATTTCATCCTCGAAAATGAACTTAATTTTCATTAAAACTTGAGACTTTTGCACTCTTAGGCCTCGAGACTCCCACTCTCACTTGTTATCTGAGTGGAAGAGAAATTAATGGAAATTTATTTTTCTTAGAAAGTTTAATGTCATAGACATTGAAAGAACAAAGCAAAACTCAGACTGGATGAGTCCAAAACTTTTCCTTTTGTTCTTGTTTCAGCAATTTCCTTACCCAATCCTTCATAATTAAGGAAAATATTTTCACCATGGCTTGTTAGGTTTCCGACAGCACGTGAATGTTATTTCTCCAACCCTCACACGAGATGCAATGGAATTTTCCACTCGACAACACTTAAAATGTTTCAACGACGCTGAAAGCGGGGAAGAACGATGAAAAGTGAGAAAATTCCTCAAACTTATTAGCTTGGAAAATAATTAGACGAAAATTTGTTTTCTTTTCGTTGAACGATCTCAAGAGACGAGTTTCCGAGACTCCGAGTTTTTCACAAGTACGAGACAAATAAGCGCTTAGTGGAATCTCTCTTGATTCTCACTTGGCGGAAGGTTTTTTGTCACTCAAACGAATTGAGATGAGAGTTGTTGATTCTAAGAATATTTCAAGGAAGACTTTGAACTTCCTCCAAGAAATTTCCTTCAATAATTTCCATGACTACTGAAGATTTAATTTAACGACGTGCGCAGTTCATGAAATTAATAGTTTTGATGAATCTTTATAAATTAGAGAAACTAATTAATTTACGATTTGTAATTTCGATTTTATTGATGAACTCAACAATGAAGTAAACTAACTTCGAATAACAAAAGTTAATTAGATTGATTGAATAGATTTGATTAAGAGCAAACTCAAATCGACAAGTTTATCAATGAAACTCTTCACTTCGATGTCATTTAGAGCGAAAGGATAATATTTCAGCAAACAACCCGGATAAGAGGCAATTCAAAGTAGCGCTCAAGTGAGAAAATCAGCGAAAGGGAGAAGAGAAAAAAATGCTTGAAATTTTAATGAGCGAAATATATTTCAGTGTAATTAATGCCACGCCATTCTTGCTGTAGCGAATAATTTAGAAAAGTTTCTCTCCTTTCGGTTTTTTTTCCGGGGACGAACTGAAAATTTAATTTCGGTTCGTTAAAGCAAAATCACATTACAATTCCTTCGTTGCATAATTTTTAATTATTTTTCAGATGGCTTAGCAGTTACTCGTTCCGCTAAAAGGACTTTCGGTAATCACGTTAATTCTTCTTTTCTTAATGATTATCTTCTCCTGCAGTTGTTACGTAAGTTCCGAACTGTTCCTAATGAGCTGTTTCGTTTTAAGTTTTTTATTCTCCCATTGAGGGTTCGCTCCTTCGAAGATCTGCGAAAGCAATTCATCATTCTTTTCACCTGAGTCGAGCCGATGTCTTTCAACAAAGCTTTCGGGACTTTTGCTTTTTACTGGAAGCTTTTCTTCTCAATCTAGCTTATGTTTCTCTATTCGCTTCTGCAGCCATGGTGCTTCTCAATAATTCTTCCTGCTCGCTTGCTGCTTCGTTTTGTCTCGGGTCGACTCTAAATTTAATTAACTGATAGACGTCTCGGAATGTCAAAATGAAGAAAAAGAGCGCGCAATTAGAATCGTTACGACAGCAATAAAATTCAAGACATTTTTTTCTCGCTTGGTAGTCGCTGACAAATTACGAAAGTTAGGAAAGTCGATGTGGAAGGATGCGGAAATATTTTTCGAAATAATTCACAACAAACAAAGCAAACCGAACAACTTTTTATTCTGCGGCAAACATCAAAGCGAAAAGTTTCTGATAGCTCGAGAAGCAAAAGGAATAAGTAAATGGCTTTTACGATGTGACAAAAATGGAAAAAAATGAGTTGTTTTTCAATTTGCGGCGAAAGTACACGAGGGAATGAGAAAGGCGGAAACGAAATGTTTTCCAACTTTTCCTCAACTATGCTTTTTACAAAAGAGTGGGAGAGCTCTCCACTTAGCGTTCAGAGAATTCCACCTGCTGGATAAATATTTAAGCAAACCATTGACATGTAAAAAGCGTGAAAGTTTTTTTATGATCGCTTTGCTGTAAAAGTTGAAGTGAGAGAGAGTCTCAAGCTTGTCAAGTGTAAAGTTTATGTGCTGTCATTTTTATGTTGAGCAGAAAATAAAAATTCTAATGCGAGTCAGGATTCCTCACAGCTCATAACTTCATGTTAATTAGGTGCTTGACGAAGGCGAGGAGGTCGTCAGCTGCATTTGACTTCGAGGCGTCTTAAGGTGGCATTATCATGACACAAATCGAATCAGCTTCATGTAGTTATACAAATTGAATTATGAAAATTGATTTTCTCGTTATCGCATTGAGCTTGAGCTGAAAAGCGGGGAGAAAATATTTTTTCTCCTTGAGTTAATATTGATGTTTTGGGGTGACGATTGCGAGAGGAGGCGAGGGATTGAAACTCGATTCAATTATTAATTAAATTAAGATTCTCTCTAGAGAATATAATTAAAATATATGAACCGATCTCCCCAGCTCGAGCGATTTCGTTTCGATGACAATGTCACATCTCCCTCGACGCTCAATCTTTCTGACTGGGAAAATTCAATTTCCAATCGACAAACATAAAAATATTAAAAGCAAGAGATTTCACTCCGGAAAATTCTGTGTCAATTTTTCTTCTCCATCTCCGCAAACTTTATTATTGACGTTTCATGCTTTGTTAGCATGGAAATCCAACTAATCTTTTATGATACTCCTCTCCCAGCTCATCGCTCAGTCTTCCTCGTATTTACTCTTCAACACCCAAAGGAGACTTTCGAGTGGCGTTAAAGTTTAATTAAAAAATAAGAATTTTGTCGCGAGAAGGAGAAAGTTTTCATCTGAATGACTCACTTAAAATTTAATTAAAAAATGATGATTTTACAATCCCCGAGGCATTTTTGGATGACGCGTAGGCGAATTAAACAAGCACTGCTGCGTTGAAAATGTAAATTCAAATCCTTCGAGAGGTGATTGAGTTGTCTTCGATGGAAATGCGATGCCCATCCTTATCCGCGCCATGGGATGATTTCTAATTAAAAATAGATTCGACCCCTATCCTCCTTCAACCGCCTAGGACAAGACATCCCAAGGCAACAAAACCATTTGAAGTTTGAAGCTCTAGGAGAAGATATTTGACAGATTCCGAGAAGGTAAAGTTATTAGCCAAACAAGAAGCAAGAAGCGAAACGTAAAATCGGGCCATGCACTTAAAGAATTTAATCTTAAGCTTCGCAATCATTAAATTGTTGTCCATCCGCAGCCTTTTTCTTCTCGTTTGCCACTCTAAGCAATTAAACGTTCATTTTATCGCCCACAATCTTTTTTTGTCCTCTCTTCCGTCCATTCACGACCCGACCTCTCATGTGCGACAACACAGATAGTGAACGAACGAACCATCATCATAATGTTCCGTTAAAATGCTATCATAAACTAATAAAACAGATAATAAACTTAATTGAAACTCGTAGTAAGATGAGAGAGGGCGGATGTTGCCTGGCACGAGAAGGAGACGATAAAACTATAAAAATATCATGGAATCATAAAAACTAATGGCAATGCCATGGCCTGTTTGATTGGCGTTACATAAAATCATGTTTTGAAGTCGTAAATCGCGGGAGAAGCCAGAACAAAAGGTTTCGTGCTCAGATCGAGAGTAATTTTGAGGCGGAGATGTGGGGCGTTTGATGGGCACAAGCGAGAATTAAGGGTTGAATAACTTTCAAGTTGCAAATGAAGCAGAACATTTCCCTCCGTTAAGAATTAATCATTCAATCGTAATCCACTTCTGTTCTAGCGAACTCACTTAAAATAAAATGTCGAACGTGCCTCAATTTCGAAATTTTTAATTCAATTCAAGTTAAAATAGACTCGAGAGCTTCTCGTAGAGATGAAGATATCGCACATGCAACTCAAGTCATTTGAGAGGAAGACGACTTCATCGTGAATAAACGACGCGAAGCTAACTCAAATAATCGTCACAGATTGTTCAAAGTCCTGAACAGTTTCTTGACGTTCACAATGAATTCGACACAAATGCGATAAGACGAGGGTGAACGACGCAGTGTCGAATTGAATTTGTAAACATGAACCAATTAGACATGCCATTGTCGTCTCGACAAAACTAAAGAACTAAAACATTGTAGTCACGACGACAAGGTCTTGTGCAGTGGGAAGAAGAAGTGAGCGACGTGGGAAGCTTGTCGCAATAAGACGGAAGCTGTAGAGCGAGGCCAAATTGACAGAGGGAGAGAGGGAGTACATGACTTAAAACAAATTTCACATGTAAGAGAGATAAAAGATTTCAAAACGTGATATTTTATAGTTTATGTGATTTATGTTTTGAATCTCTGCTCTCGCTTTTTCAACTGCTCATGTATCATCCTTCGCAGAAATCTTGCACGCTCAATTTGCTCCGCTTGACTGCGGCAATGAAACTTTCCGATATGCGAAAGCGACGCCAAAGTTTTGCCACTGAAAGTTTTGGAAGTGGTGACTTAATCTTTCCGTAATTGTCGTTACGACGACGGCTGTGAGTTGAGGGGAAAAGTTTTCGATTACAACGAAGCCAGCAGCTCAATAATCGTTTCCCTGACGCTGATTAAGTGTTGATTAATATTCGATTCGAGTGAGAACTATCAATTCTAACGTTGTTGTGATATACAACAATAAATTTCCATTGGAGCGAGGAAATTTTTTATCGAGTGAAATTGAAATTCTAAGCTTTTAGGATTATTCGGTCGTCGGAGCAATTGTTTTCGTTTTCAGTCTCGTTTCAGCTCTCGGGACTCGTTTCGAAAAGAACCACGAGTGGAGTTTCGCTTCCAACTTAAACGAATAAAGCTCAAGGAGCTTTCATTCCATTAATTTATGTGGACGTGATGAATAAGTGAAGAAAGAGAAGGAGAGAGAGCAGTGCAGTGGATGCTTAGAGGCACTTGAGACTGTAGTAAACTTGCTTGTGTGCTTAACAATTTATGTGCTTCAATAAATAAAAGTTTGTTGCCTCTCAGGCCTCTACACACCATCAGACATTTTGTCGTTTTCACGACTCACGACTCATGATCCTTCTGAGAACGCAAAAACAAAATCTTGTGTTTACTCGTAATTTCTGCAATATTAACAACAACACGAAGTCACAAAGAAGAAGAGGAAAGCGCTCTGACGGATCAACATCAATTAAGCACCAAGAATCCTATAAAGTCTACATGACGAAGATAAGCGCAGTAGAATGATCAAAATGATTAATGCGTGTTGTTTTTACTATGTCCATCCATTAGCTCATGGCCCAACCATAACGGCTAATCCCTCCGCTTTCTTGCTTCGCAAGCTCTCAGCATCGAATGAATCTCCATCAAATTGAAATCAATACGAGCCTAATTTCATTAGATAAAAAGGGATCATGTAAAGCTTGACGTGGCGTGTCGCTGATGAATGAGCTCCAAATTAGAACTTGTAATGCGTCTTTGATTTGCTGTGTCGGAATTATAATTACGAAGCTGCTGTGACGCATCAGGCAAGAAACTGTGAATCTTTTTCGATTTCCTGTTCGATCCCCTTCCAAATGAAGAATTTCCTCCATGGGACGAATGAATGAATGAAAAACTCTCGCTCTCTCGTCAATCTTCCAACTGTTTCAAGGAAATTGTGCGCCTGCAGTAAAATGGCAATCAGCTTTAAAGAAGAAGCGACGAACAAAAAAAGTTGCAAGCAATTATAAAATTTTAATGAACCCAAATTCGTTTCTCTCTCTCCCGTTTTCTTTTTCTGGCTTAAACTTTTCAGCGTAGCTGCGATGTGCTCGATTTTCTAATTTAATTTATTTTTCAACGAACAGATTTCAGCTTTCACTCGTCGCTCGTCAGAGTTAGCAGCGCTTTTAATGCTTCATACACTGCACAGCTCCGTGTTATGGATAATTTGGGATAAAGAACGAGAGCAATCTTGGCGAAGCACATTTCATTAAATTGCTTTAATTAAATCTGTGTGTAAGCGTTGGTTGTGAGAGAGACACACAGAGCGTAGTGATAGCAACAGCAAGGCAAAGTGAGAAGGAAAAAAAAATCTGTTTTCCTCGAGAAACGACGCTTTGAGATGAGGTTTTGGAAATTAGAAGCAATTCTTTTATCGTTTAGCACTTTTCTCATTATAATTAAAACCAATTTTACAATCTTTGCGATAAAAAAAAAACGTTTCCGAAAACCTTTTAAATTGTTTTTGAATAAAAAAAAATTGCACACGAACGGAAATTTCTCAACGGCAAGGAGAGAGGAGGCGATGGGGCGTTGGTAATTGAAGTTGAGTTTTCATTTGTTTGTGTAACTCTGAAATATGAACTGAAAGCTTCACTAAGCTTCAATTGCTGATAAAAACGCTCCAACGCTGTAGAGTTGTGGAAATATATTTTCTAAAGCTTTAAATAAAAAGCATTCACAATTTTATCCGGAAACTCGAGTCGAATGACGTCAAGCATTGAATTGAATTAAATTTGGGCTTTGTTCGCATGAAGCTAAAGGCTAACATCATCTAAGCAGACATGTGCGAAGATCCCCGAGGCGAGATAGAAAACTCCCCATAAAACTTTTGTTGCGATAAGCTTTTAATTGTTGTGGAAGCTTTTTATCAGACACGCAAAGTTTAGTGAACGTTGCTCAACCTGACCAAGCAAGCTCTGGGACACACCCTTTCTACTTTGCATAATGCTTCTAAGAAGGGAAACTCAAACTCGTCTCGCCGAGTCGGACAAGTTTAAAAATTCCGCATGCGTTCATTCATAATCGATTCACGACTGCAAAAGCTCTCTCTCTCTCGACTTCAACTCGGTGATTGTGTAATCAATTAGAATAATGAAATCTATTTCTTCGCCCGTCTCGTCTGTGTCCTTTTAATGTGTTTACTGAATCGAGAGGAAGAAATTCATTCAAAGTCCATCGATAACCGAAAATGACATTTAATGTATTCCACTCTTGTCTCCCTTTCCTTTGTCTTCAACAACTTTTCTTCGATCATAACTTTTCTTCCACGTCGCAAAATTATTCTGAAGCTGTTGATGCCATCGATGCGAACCGATGGACATTCAACTACGGAGAAATCCTTATTGGACGTGACGTTGAGTGGATAAATATAAACAGGATGAGGGAAGTTAATGATGAAAGCTCGTTCGCTCGCTGTTCGAAAAGCTTCGATACTTCAATCATGGTAAACTTTAAAGGAAGCTTTTTGTTAAGCTGTTGAGAGTAATGAGATTGAAATTGCATTGTTGAAGACTGAAGCTTTTTTATTAAAGTCATAAACATCAATGTTTACTTTTTGATGGATTAAATAATTTTCTGTGAAGAAAAATAATTCTTAAAATGTGAAAATTAGGTCACAGAGTTGTTTGGAAGATAACTCAATTTCATAATGAGCTGAGCTCTTGAATTTTTAATTCTTCTTGAAAATGTTTTTAGATTAAGTTGACAGGAAGACAAGGGAGACTTCATGAACGTTTGTTGTTGAAACATTCAAGACTCGATAGACTTTTTCTTTCAAGAAAAGCTTTTTAGGAAATGATTTCCTAGAAATCACAAATGTGCTTTCCCTTTGAGAAAGCTTACGCTTGACTGTGCTGACAATTTAAGAAAAAAGAAAAAGTTTTCTTTTTGTTCTATCGGAAGCTTTTATCGTTTCCGTCAAACAAGAACAGAAAACTTTTCTGTTTGACTCATAAAATATTCCAGAAAGCCAAGGAAACACATTACACTGTGTCAACCTTCAAATTAATTAGCTTTAATTGCTTTCGCAAGCGTTTCGACCATTCATCAATGTTGGGCTTGTGCAAAGACAATTAGCCCAAGCTTAATTTTTCCTCCCATGACAACATCAAAACTTCCGCTTCAGCTTTCGTTTTTTTCATTTCGCTGACTCTCATTACTCTCCGTGTCCGAGTGAAATAAAAAAAATTGGCATGTCGCGCGATTGTGACATTTCGTTTACAAGACGAGGAAACATTATTGAAGCTTCTGTCGGGCGATGAAGGAAAGTCGTAAAGAAGGAGGCGAAGCGAGCAGTGACTGAAATTTTAATGAGCCTGACGGCCTACATTTGCGCATAATTAATGTTTTGACTGCTTTGAATTTTTATTTTAACTGAGGCATCAGAAAAGAAATTTGATTACGATAAACTTCCACTGCAGAATTTTGTATTCATTTCTTTTGGTTTGGCTGTGGTTTCCTTTGCTGAATATTTAAACATCTTCATCATCTCGACATTGCAAGCCGTCTCGCTTTTGCTTTGTGATTTTCTCTTCGATTCGCTTGATTTCGTTCAGTCGTTCAGTCACTTGTGCGTCAATGACCTGTCGATGCTTCTTCCCTTCGCCGAGTTCATTCATTTCCTTCAACCATTCAATCCGCTCGTAAATTTCGTTCAACAACTCTGCTATACGATCGTTCGAGTGGATCTCGTTGCCATTCTTACGATGTTTGTCTTTGGTGTTAAGCGTCAACTTATCAAGCTCCGGGTATTCTTTCAACCCTGACATCCTCTCTTGAAGTTGTTGTTTCGCTTTATCGTTGTTTCGCGATGTCACTTTAGGAACGTATCTAGAAAGAAAGAAATTGTTTTGATGATGTTATCGAGTTTCATGAGACACTCTTCTTTTCACTTCGATTGATGTCTTTGATAGTTGACGTTTAAACTCTTCAATCATTTACCTTTCCATTTCAAACACTCCAGACTTTTTAATTGTGTCTAACGAACGCTTTCGCACGACTCGTTCTCGGTTCATTATCTCCTGAGCACGACGCAGTTCATACTCCTCAGATGGCAACTTTCGTTTTGGCATTTCGGGTTGAGGCAAAGAGCAACCTTGGCGAAGGAAGTAATTGATCTTGTTTCGTTGCATCATCGTCAAACTGGCCTCGCTCATTAATGCTGATGGACGACATTAAAGGAAATTGTTGGGGAAATGAAAAAAAGGAATGAAATGAAATGAGCGAAAAAAGAAAATTCTTGTTGACGTTACTTTTTATCATCTCGTGGGTTTCTTTTGAGTAATTAATGTTTCGTTGATGAAAAATTCCGCCATGAGCGATCCTTTCGCTCGGCCACTCAACTTTGTCCATTTTTAATTAACTTTAATGTAATTTCGCAATGTTGATACACGACTGAACCTTTTTTATTTCTCTTTTCTTTCGCCAATAAACACAAATCACTTAATGACAAAACAAACACGAAAATTATTTCTATGGTTACTCGTCGCTTGGAGCTACGAAACTTGAGTTCAACCAAGAGAGAGAAAGAAAATAATTTTTCCCACGTATGAAGCGTAAGAGCGACAGACACGAACAAGAGTGAAAAGAAGATGGGAAATCATCGACAACTTGTTAGACCTGAAGAAATGATGAACGCTCGAGCAAATTGGCGAGAAACTTTCATACGCTACATCAACAAAGTTTATTTATTTTCACCAAGGCGACGTTAGCTTAAGAAAATCTTTGTAAACGCTTCTCTCATGGTAGAAAGTTTCTATGAACAAGGAAGGAAGGTGGCGAGTTTGCTTTCATGCGGTAGACAGAAATGAGATAATAAACTAATAAAACGAATGAAACACAGATAATAAACTTAATTGAAATGAGAGACGGAGGAGGAGAACGGGAACAAACAACTTTAAATGTTCACTGAAAAATTTTCCTCGTCACAAACAAAACTATTAAAGATATTTCGTGTTATTTTCTTTTTGAGCAACTTAGTTGTGCTCGACAGAGCAGCTGATGTTTCACTCGGGATTAGCGGGGTCGAAGTAGTTTCTCAACGGGGATTATTAGTAAAGCTCTCAATAATATCTCGAATTTCAAGTGAATTTCTTTCAATTTGCATAAATTTTCATAATGGAACGAAGCATGGAAGAATTCGACGTCAAAGATCCTTCTTCGACTAATTTTCCTATAAATTTCAATTGTGCTTTTATCCTTGAAGTGGCTAGAGTTGAAGAGCTAAAAGTCAACATTATGGTGATACAGCAAACGAAGCTCTTTTATAGCTTTCAGGAATGTCGGAAAATATTTTTATGCTTTTCTGCCATAAATTTCTTTCCAAGGAAGAGAAAAGCATAAATATCTTTAGAGGCAAAAGAAAAAGTTTTTCTCCGAGAGAGAGAATTTGTCTTTCTCGTTCAGCTGCGGCTGAATGTTAGTTTGATGGGGGAAAATTATTGTACAGACCTCACGTTCAGGCATTATTCACCTTTATCCCCAAAGGAGACGACGCTACATTCTTCAAGCTTCTCAAGCTGCTGATGATAACGAACATTTATTGATCGTCGAAACTTACCACGCCTCTAGAGCTTTCAAATCCTTATTTCTTCTTGAGATAAAAGCTTAAGCTCACCACCACCTGTCCAAACTCTCTCTCTCTCTCACTCTTGTTCTCAATCCTTCGAGATGATTAAATTGTTGTCTTCTTACGCTTTGCTATCTATGCAAAACACGGACTGTCTTATCTGATATGAGCTCTCCCTTTCATCTTGCCAGCGCGTGAAAATTAATGTTACACGCAACGAATTACTTATTGCTGTGGCTGCCTAAAAAGGCAAAAAAGCGTTAGGCGGGCGATGTTTTATCACTTTTATGTATTTTTGTACTCTCTACGTCTTTTCTTTCTCTTTTTATTTGAGCGCTATTTACGTTCAAGAGACTTTTTTTTATGATTGTTCGGAATTAAAATCGTTTTTACTGTGAAAATACTTTCGAGTGGAAATGTTTTATTGCGCATTTTATTTCAAGTCGTAAATCATTTTATTTAAACAATAATTTCTTGACATTCGCTACATCAAGAGGAACGCACTGTTATGTAGATTGGAGATTGTTTGACTTCAATGTTATGAGTTGGGATGAGAGTTGGGGGGAAGGTGGTTACTGTGGACATTGACGGAGAAACGTTTTACGCTTCGATAATGTAAACAATCTTGTTTGGAAGTTAAAGATTGATCATCGCTATTGATTTCAAATATTTCATTTTTATCGACTTCCAAAGCATTTGTTTACTCTTGAAAACTTTTCTCTTCTTTTTTTACATTCGCCCAGCGGCAAAATCTCAAGAGAAACAAGTGAATGAGTGAGTGGGAAGGAAAACTTTTCAATTTCACATCTACTTGACTTCCTGAAGCTGAAATCGGAGACGAAGGATGTTTGTTGAAGAAATTTTCAAAGGCCTCGAATTTCCTTTAGTCCAAGAAGCAAGACGACTCAAAGAAGTCGTTAAGCTGCGATGAATTGGGGTTGCGGCGATAGCTTAACGAGTCAAGGGTTTCGGAAATATTCTGAAAGTTTCATAACATTGTTGTCGGATTTCTCCGAAGCGTTGAATCAATCAAATCATTTTCTGAGTGTTCTGAAATAGAAACATTTTTCAGATGAAATACTCGTGTAAGCTTATTGAAAGTTTCCAAGAAAAGAAAGCAATCAAAAAGTAAATGTCTCGTCTCACAGTTAACGAACTCTGATTTTTCGCGAATAGCTTGACGATGAACATGACAAACATTTATTCACTTTAGAAAGGCAACAGAGTCAGAAAAAGTTGAAAACTCAATAAATATCTAAGAAGAAGAGAACAGAACAGACAGAAATAGAGAAAGCATTGCAAACTGACGAGGAAGAAAGTTTTCAATGAAAGGAAGAATAGAAAACCGAACATGCATTGTTGTGTATTATTTTCTGAGCTCGCTCATTCAAGATGCGAAGCGAAATGTGATAAGACAAAATTGCTCGCTTTTGTTGTATTTTATTTTTATTTTTCCGATGGCAGCAGAAAAGAAGAAAACCTCAAGAGAAGGAAATACAAGGAGCAATGTCGTTCTGATGATGCTGCTTGTTTCCCCGTTCACTTCAAGACACGAGACGAGGCGAACAATTTCATCAAATCGAATTCGTATACATGTTTCAATTAGGAATGCCATTGTCGTTTTCAATTCAAAACTACCATTGACAAAGCGTGCGTGTGTGAGTCGCTAAGAAGAGAGCTCTGGAAATTATGAGACAGCAGATTGTTGTTCATCTTCAGCCAAGAAGAAATTCACAGAATGTCAATTGTATTGAAATTAAGTAATCTCCTCTCATATGAGAAGCGACTTCTTCTTCTTCTTCTTCTGCCTTCGTAGAAAAGCATTTTCATTTTATTACTTTTAGGGATTTCTCGTTGAAGCAGCGCACATTCGAGTGCCCTTGAATAAAAATAGAAATCCTTCCTCGAGTTAAGATGAAGTTACTGCGAAGTTTGTCGATCTGATACTCGCGGCAAACCGGAGCCAATCTCTTGGGAGACGGTTTTAAAGAAAGTTGGGGTATCAAGATTGAGGATTATAGCTGACAAATATTCAGATTATGAGCCCCACTTGTGCGCACATTTGGCTAATCGAAAGATTTATGATTTAGCAACCGAGTCGGGGTATAATAAAACGGCAACTTGATCGTCCGAGAAAATTATCGCTTTCGAGAAGGAAAATAAAATCGATGCTTAATGAGGCGTTAAATCAAAAGCAATTCGGGTTTATGCTATCGAACAAAAATCGCGTCGTCGTTTGAATGGGTGAGAAGATAGATCAGAGCAATCATCGGATGGTGGAAGATGATTGACAGCGGAACCGTTCTTGTATGATGACGTGATAAGCGCGAATTTGCTTTTCGGTGAAATGAGGCTTGCACGTTGGAGATTTCCAAGAGCTTTCTGCGACAAGAGACGTCGAAGGCAGTAGCGTTCACTGTGGCCGGATTTTTTGGCAAAGTTTTTTTTTTTGCTAAATGGGTAAAAGGAGTAATGTCGGAAACGAGGTTTTGTTTCAAACCAAAGCAGACAACTGAATAAAAGAACAAACTTCTCTCGACAAATTTGCCTTGAAGCGATGAAATTACTTTCTGACTCGCTCAACTTCTGCCGTCGTTACGAGACTCGCTCATTTAAGGTTCACCCGGAAGTTTAAATCTGAAATAAAAATATCGCCCCAACCAGCAGTGTGGGCATGTAAACTCGTTTTATAATTTTCAGTCGAGTCTTGCGGCGAGGAAAGTTTTCATTTTACGCCACAACATTTTCTTTTCCCTTCTCACCCCCAAATGAAGCTCGATGGCAAAAGTTTCCACTGAAACCGAGCAATTTCTCATTGCACAAATCATACTGAAGCTTGAACTGATTCTACCGAATTCTCTTCGTTTAGTTCGCAACTCTGTCGCACAACCGAAACTTCCCACACGCACAAAACTTTTTTTTCTCTTATTTATGAAAAGCTCGCAGTTGAAAAATATCCAAAACGAATCTCGAATATGCAAACGAGAGCTCCGCAACTTTTATTTTCTTTCTTCTCGATCAGGTCCCAGCTGGAAAAGGGTTTGACGGCCGGATTCGGATTATTGGATTTAAGATTATTATGTGATTACAATCCATCATTGAAAATAGAATTTCGTCGCACCTAAATCACTTCACTGTTTGCCCACATCACCAGCAATAGTTGAACCTTTACCACTCAAGCATTGCCACCATCAGAGTGTAAAGCGAATTATTTCCATTTCGACGAAGCGTGAACTTGTTCAAAACTTTAATTATTTTAAGGTCGAGAAGAGCGAAAAGTTTCTCTTCTACAGAAAACCTCAGCAATTCGTGCCTCGAGTTCAAATGTCGCTTTTATATTGCGAAAAGAAAGAGTCGAAAGGCAAACGAAGCGAACGCAGTTATTTAGCTTAACCATTTTATTTTTCCATTTCACAAGAGTTGAAAATTTTCCTCGCAAATGCTAAACTTTCGTTATGAGCCGCAATTTTATAATTTCCACTTAGAGCGAGAACTTTGGAGAACTCGAAATCATTTTTCAGTTTTTGGGGTTCTCTCAAGAGTCCTCGTCTCTTCTCTATTTTAAAAGTTTGCTCATTGGGATTTCGTCTTGACGCACTTGATAGTTCCACATTTTAATATTTGAGCATGAATTTTGGCAGAAACTTGAGATCAACGCGGAAATTTCGATGCAGCATTCTTGAGACTTTAAGAATATTTTAACATTAAGTTGATGGTGAATTGCATTTTGCTTGCCAACCTAGTTCTTTTAAAAGTTTCTGGAGTTTTCGAAATTGAAAAAGATTATAGAATTAAACTTTTTATTCTTGTTACTATGCAAAGCTCTGGTGAAAACCAAAAAGCTCTCGATGTAAGTGCATCTCATCTTGCTCCCTTTTCTGTTCTATTGTTGACTATTTAAAAAAGTCCTGTTTTCGTTTCAAAGCTCTTTCAGTTTCTCGTGAAATCTTTTTATAGAATTCAAGGTTTCTCCTTTCATTATATTTCAATTTTCAGTTTCACAAAAGTTTCAAGGAGCTGCTCGAAAGAATTACGTGATCAAAAACAAATTTTTGTAGGCAAATGTCTCATTGAATTTTCTTAGAATAAAAAGTCTGAACCACTCTGAGCTTTCTCTTTTGCTTCTTAGAAATCACAAAATCGCTATCAACGAAGGACAACTTTGTAATTCGCCTTCTCGAGACAATAAATCAAAAGAAGAAAATTGTGATTAAATTTTAATCAAACTTAGATTGCTGAGCTTTCCATTAAGATTGCTGTAATCTCTTTCAATCGTCATTTGTTTCTGTTATCACACTAAAGAAAAAAGTTTATGACTAAAAAATTCATAGAAAAAAAAAATCTCATTCCACAAATTCGCAACCTCAGTGAATGCTTTGCTTTGAAAATCCTTTCTGCTGAGTTCACGACCAAAAGTTTTCCGGAATAGAAAAAGAAGAAAAAAAAACTTTTATGAGCTCAATTTATGATAATACGAAAACGTTCTGGTCAATAAAGGAAATCTTATTGGACATGTTGTCTTTCTCATTCCTTTAAGCTTTCATCCGCTTTTCGCTCCCAAATGAATTTATCCTGCTTTTCATCATATCGCTTCAGGATTTTCCTGTCTGCTCACAAAGGTTGATTGAAACAATTTGCGTGAGGAAGGCTTCGAACACGTATCGACGATCGATAGACGATGCCAAGTGTTCCAAATTGTTTTAATGAATCACAATCTATTAATTAAAAGTTTAGCAGAATTTTCGAGGATTCAGTTGGCAGGCAAACAACATCGAAGCACCACATTGATTGGCTTTGCCACGATTCACAAATTAATTCTCCTTTCGCAGTTTGCGTTTAGAAAATTATTTATACACGTTTTACACAAACTATGGCTTCACAAAATTATTCTGAATATCAATTAAACTTTTTCCATAAGTCTCGGGCAGGAAGTTGTAAACAAAAACACAAAAAGCCAGACTGCTCGCAGCGAACAAATAGAACATGACTTCCATACTGTATAAGCTGAGAAGGTAAGGAAAAGCTTTCACTGCTCCAAACATGAGAATGTAGGCTACAGTTACTGTAAATCCGCCCATCTTTCCCTTCACCTGTTCCAAAGAGAAAGAGAAACTTGAGCTCGTTGATGTTATTTTTGTTTTAAATTTAATAACTTACCTCGATGCTATAGAGCTCACTGATTAATGTCCATGGTAATATCATGACTCCAATCGCACTAAAGGAATTGTAACATAATATGCTGATGAGGAGATACACTTCATCATAGCTTCCATCGTCACTCGTCCCCTCTTTTTGTTCTAACAAACCTTTAGAGCTTAAAAAGCTTCGTGTCGATGAAAATCCTTCCATTTTCCTCACCAACATCGCTGCTATAAAAATGAATATCACCATTCCTGATCCCGAAATGTACAGGAGCGTTTTTCTACGACACTTTCTCGAAGCTCTTTTTATGTTTCGCCAAGATAGAAAATCAACAAGAAAAAGAAGAAGAAGAAAAAGGTGAAAAGTGTCGTCTCCGTAAATTTTCACCTTAATTTCAAAAGGTGTATCATTATTATTTAATGATTTCATACCCTGAAGCAATTAAAGAAGCAATCAGCCGGAGCATCCCCAGAAGCATCAGCGCCATATTTTCATTTATTTTCTCAGTGAAGTTGAGGCTTAAGTTCCGAAAAATGTTGATTGTGTAGAAGATGAGGATGTAGCAGCCGGAAAATTGTTGGAATAAGAACATGAAGAGTAAAATTATCAGCGGTTTGTAGACTTGTGGCTCTTTCGAAAGCTTCCAAAAGCTTTTTCCTTTTCCATTCGAGTTTGTCTTGAAATTTTCATTATCAATTAATTGACGATAGTGAAATGAAGATAACTGGAGAGAAGAGAAGAAGACTTTAGTGGTTGTGAAGGAAAAAGAATTGCGAGATAAGAAGTTTTCGTTTGTTTACTTGACGTTTACGATAAATCCATTCGAGAGATAAGAGAGCTTCGGAATTCTTTCTTTGTTGACTCAGGGCGACAATCCAGGAAGGGCTTTCCGGCAGTTTTATCAAAGCTGCCAAAAGAAGAATTGAAAGGTATTTTAAATAAAGCTTTTTCAATCTACGAATCCTTCTTAGAAGACTCTCGTAGTGACGACAATATTCATCATCTCAAACTGGCATCGTGAACTTCTTCATAAGAAAGCTCGTAAAACACCTCTCTCGCTTTAAAAAAAAGCTCAAGCGAAGGTAACCACGAGAATTCTCCATAATCGTAAAAACTTATTACTCAAAAGTGTCATCAGCGAGAAAGCAGCGAAGGCAAAGGCAATTGTCCGCCATTGGAAGTAGATGTTGAGCAGATAAGTAATGAGAATTCCCAACGAGACAGCCACACTGTTCAAGCATAAAAGCATTCCTCGGTACTTAGGGCTGGAAATTTCGCTAACATAAACCAGAGCAACAGTTGTTAAGCCTAGAGGCCGGCAAAAACGAGACACAGCATTCATAATTACAATTAATATTTTACAATCTCGCTCCTGACTCTGTACACACCTCCGCAAAAGCCTGAGAGCACTCTTGCTGCATAAATCATGTAAATATTTCTCGAGAGAGCAATCAGAAGCCAAGCGACAGTAAATGGCACGCATATCATTTTGGCTAAGTTTACTCGACCAAATCGATCGATCAAAGTTCCGCAAACGAGTGATCCGATTGCTATCGAGATGGTGACGATGGATGCGAGATTTGAGGAACTGTCGAGATCGATTTTAATTTCGCTTTCGGGCAGTGACAACTGAGGGATTAGGATTGATGAGAATGACATGTTGATGCCGACTTGAATAACAGTCAAGTTGATTGCGCAGCTCGCCAGGATTTGTGGGATCGCATCTTGAAATCGTATTTTTGGAATTTCTTCCTTTAACGCTTCAACTTGAGGCAACAACTTTGTTTCATTGCTTGTCATATCGCAATCACTTCTACACTTTATATTCTCAAGGTCGAGTGCTTTGACAACAAAACAACTTAATTCATTTAATGAAGCAACTTGAATCGTCTGTATAACTGAGCGCGACTTTAATGACTGTCATTCATAACTGAACTTTAATTTCGACTGAGCGTATGTGTGTTCTCGCTCAATGAGATAAGAATTTTTTGCCTGGTTAGACTAGCAAGTCATTGACTTCATGTAAGCAGCTGCGTCTACTACTCTCGAGTGTTCTCTCGAAATTAAAACACAATTATCTTATCACATTTCAGTTTTATCTCATTGTTTATTAGTTGTAGGGCCCATGTATTACCCATAAACATCGTCGTTGCAAAAACTTGCGCAATTAGCATTCAAATCGAGAGCTCATTATTTATTCAACGATCGGGTTACCGAACGAACGAGGCTCGATTATAAGATTTTTTTTTTCATCTCTCTCTCGAAAGCTTTTGGTGGAAAATTATTACAAGCATCCAACGTAATCCCATCTCACAGGAAGAAACATTCGCAGGAAAAGTACATAAATCGATTTATGTTGGGAGTGAGTTATAGCGTGGAGAAGCTGGCAATAAAAATCTTGAAAGGAAGTGAACTGTTCGTTGGGAACGGAAAAACATTCCACAAGGGAGACTTGAAGAAATCTCTTGTAGTGACATGATTGAGTAAGTTATCCCTTCAAGTAGAATGGCATGTATAAACAATAAACTGTTATTTGTTATCGTCTCGGAGAGTGTTTAAAAAATAGTCTAAAGAGTTATTCACACAGTCGTAATTTATTTTGTTAGAAATGGCGTCAAGGAAACGGACGGAATGTCGTCAGGCGAAAGAGGAATGAGAACGAGAGAGAGCTTAGGACATTTTCCGCCTGATTGGAATAAATATTTTCCTTTCATGCCGTTTTCTTTCAGATATTGCTAATTTATTAAGGAATGTTTGCGATAGAAATTTATTACTTCGAGTCGACTTTATTGCTCGAAAATTTATGCTCACATGCATTATAAATTTGTATGAGATATTAAAGAGAGTGAATTTTGCCTGCCGTCTAACAAATGCTTTCGAATTTCGAGTGCCTCGAGTGGGAGCTGAAAAGGGATAATCTTTATTTAAGAGTCGGAAGATGCTTACGTCGATTGAACGAATTTTTTATTAAACAGCAAATTGTTTACTTAACCTTCAAGCGATCGGAGTCTTCTCGGATATGTTTGAGTATCGTCTGCAAGTTCCTTAAAGCTGATAGCTCCATTGACAGTGACGTTTGCTTCTCGAGCTCAGGAGGAAACGAAATTAATGATGAAATGTCAACGAGAAAGACAAACGACTCCGCATTTATTCGCCTTGCGTCTTGTGCTCGTCTACTTCCTTTTTGGTAAGGTTCTTTCGGAACTATCAGAAAGATGCTTGCACACTTCTCCAAGTGGATATCATGTCGACTCTCGCTCTTCGCTTTGCTGTAATCAAGAAAAATATCTTTTTCCTTCCATGATATTCATCAAGTTAAAGTGTTTGCGGTGGTGCAGTTTGCTTTTATCTCTTTCATTACGGAGAGCTTTGTCTCATCCACAACACTCATTTGCTCGTGAACATAGTGAATCGGAGTGAATCCTAAAAGCTGCCGTGTTGATAATTTTCTTTTTTTGATTAGCTCGACTCTCTTCACGAGGGAGATGAACTTTGCGAACGACTTGTTTCCCCTCAGGCATTATTACTAGCTTTATAGCGCAATTTATGCGTGATCCTTCTCTCTGGCGTTGCCATACTAAGAGCGTAGAGCCTTTAATGCTTCATTCTCTCTCTCTCTCCTTAAACTTTTTTCATACATCAGAGTTGTGTGTGCCGTTCTGGATGAGGTGAGACTTTCGAAATAGCAAGCACAGGTGAGAGCAAAAACTTTACTAATTATAACCTTTACAAAACCCTCTGCTTTTTATTTGGAAAATTTTCCATTTCAAAAATTATTTTCCACATGAAGGTGCAAACAGAAAAAAAGAAGAAAGTGAGTTGAAGAAAAAATCAATTTTCATGATTTATTGCATGAACTTTTTCTCACGGTCTTTAATTTCATAAGTTTTGTATTCACGAGCAACGTCTTTTGCAAGGGAACAAATTAATTAATTAAGTTTCTCTTGTATTCCATTTTCTTCCTTCTCAAGTCGACCCGACGATAGCATTTCCCTTCCCGGAAGCGTCAGAACGTTCAACTGAATAATCAATTAAGGACGAAACTGCCGTGAGCTTTGATCAAGCACTGATTGGAATGTCTGCATGTACTGCACGCATTGCTCATTCCGTTTCCTCATTAATTTAAATTCAAAACGCTGCCAGTTATTACAATCAAAAAATCTGACGCTCTACTCACAATTATTCTAATTTTTGCTTAGCCGTTTCGAATGAAGCAACGAGAAAACACATTTGAGCTCTGCTCGAAACGTAAATTTGAAATGCGATTCCCAAGATATTTCATTGTAATTTTATGAGCTCGAAAGCAATTTAAATGCCACACTTTTCACAATTTATGTTCGTTCCTGCAAGTAGCGTGAATTGCTGTTAGAGTTCACAGTTAAACAAGAGGGCTTAGGGTTTGTTTTCATCTCTTAAACAGGTTGTGTGCGATTCACAAAATAGAAACGAGCTCTTTGGAGCCTTGGGAACCTTTGCAGATGATGTGAGTTGTACGTGGCTTGGCTTAATAATGAAACGCTTCGGCGTTTGTTAGCAGTAGCAAATCCATGTTTGACTAACAAGCCGTAAGTCAAAATCACAAAGCGAATAAATCACATTTAAATTTAATAACTCACAAATCGAAAATGATTACGCAAACGTTCACACCAAATGCTCGTAAACGTTCAATGAGATGGCAAGATTCGTTATGTTTACAATCAATCCTTTAAACCCTCATCAAAGCTCTAATTTGATTCCATCTAAGCAATTAATTCCACTCGCTTGAAAGCTTTGTTAGCTTGGATTCCCAGTAACCTATAAGATTTTAATACCGTAAACAGCGTCTTGTAAACTATAAATCGACTTCAATTAGAGTAGGATTAGTCGGAAAGTGATTCCACAAAGCCTCAAACAAAAGTGGTTATCGATCCAACAGTCGCTGCGCTGCTGTCTTTCATTAGACTTTTAACGAAGGGATAACCCTTTAACAAAGGGAGCTTTCAAAATTGAAATGCAGAAGAGGAGGAGAACGCCCATGGAAATTTAAAATCGGTTCGAGACAAAACAAAGCGTTAAGCGGTTTTGATAAATAAATGTTCCACAAGATTTTGCTTGGAAAGAGAGAGAGAGAGAGAGTGAGTGGGAGGCGAGTGAAATATCTTTTGGCAATAAAATATTTTTATAGGCACGTTTGGGCACGATTGTCGACAGAATTTGCGGTCGAGATACTTTTCAATGAAAAAGGAAAAAATTTTAGTGCCAAAACTCGGCAAATAAATCGAAAATTTAATTTTCCGCAACTTTTACGAATGTTTCGAGCCGATTCGTTCTATCGTTTATGTGAATTTCATTGTTTGATTGTTCAGTTCAATTTAAATTCACTCTGAATCTTGCAGAGACGAGATAAGGGGAATTATATGAATTGATGTGGTTGACGCTATCGTATTTACCACTCGACGCTCAAGTGGTCAAAGAGACAAGCAAACAAATAAGCTTGAATTTAAGTTTGACATTTACTCGTTCGGCTTTTCATTTCCTACTAAACTAAAAAAAGCTTTCGAGTTGTTTCTCAATCGAGTAAATGTTTCCACCTTTGTGAGATTCAGGAGCAGAACAAAATAAATTATACACAGTGTGCCACACAAAGAGGATTACATGAAGCTTTAGGTTACACGGTACTCGACTTTCTAAGCTTATTTCTGTTTGTCATGCAAGTGACTTTTAGTTTCTCGCAAACTCAAGCACCAAAGCTAAACTTACAATTTACGAAATTGCAAATTACTTCTCTAGGTCATGTTTCCTCCTGAATTCTGTCAATACTCATGATTACAATCTTGGACATTCTCGTAAGAGCACTTCCTAGGAAAACAAAACATAATTACGCTATCCAGCATCGTCTACGCTATCCAGCATCGTCAGTGTAATCAGGCGTTCATATCTTCTATCGAATAAATAGGACGAAACCTAACATTGCTGTGCGACCAACCTTAAAACTAATTAAAACTTTACCTCGATGATATCTTGAAAGCCAACCCTCTGCAGTGAACATCCCGCGAGCAAATTCTCTGCTTCTCTATGAAACTTGATTACTTTGCAAGGAAACATAAGAAGCTGCTTGATCTGTTGGAAAGCGACTCCGATGGATTTTTATTAGCAACAATGGTTTGCGAGAGAAGCTTCCGCGAGTATCTGAATTCAATTTCGCGAACGTGGAAAGAGCTCATAAAATAAATTGGAAGTTATAGTTATGGCGGTTCGTAAAAATCATTTTCAATCCTCAAGCCAACATGAGTGAGGCATTGGATGTTTTTTTACGATTTTTAAATCATAATTTATTCAGCTGAACGGAAAAGCGGTGTTAACGCTTGTATTTATAGAAATAAATGTTCGCAGTTTTGGATTTTTCAAGCAGACTTTCCACAGAATGAAGCAACAACTCAAAAAGCCTCTTCAATTATTCAGCGAGTAAATAATGTGTTTATGGACTTTCCAAGAGTTCACTCGAAGCAAAAAGCTCTGAAGCACTCCATCAAGCGTTGAAGAGCGTAGAGGATTTCATTGTTCTGTAAATCGCTTGCATTTTTCACTTCCGGGATCCACGCTTGGGAATGGCAAGCTGACGAAAATAATTTTTCATTTGGGGAAATTATTCTCCGAAAATCAATTCGAATCAAATTGATGATCGACAACATTTCTCTTTTAGTTATAAACTTTAATATTTAAACGATTTGCAAATATTTAGTTTCGTCGTTCAAATGCAATTTTCTTAAGCGACAATTTGAAAACTTCTCCTTAACCAAATTTTGATGTTTAATTTAGCATCGAAACTTTTCGAACTTCACCAAAAATGAATTAGCAAGAGAAAATTCTCAAATTGCTTTCTCGTTCGAGTATGTTAGCTAAATAGTTTCACAAACTTATGGGATAATTTGTTTTGTTTCGTTTCCAAATCTGAATTCCTTAGCTTGTTATCACATTTATCTGTTGTGTCGTTTTGGCACCTCTTGAAATAACTAAATCGTAAACATTCCAAAGGAGGAAGTGAAAATAAAGCTTCTGTTGAATTAGGGAAGGAAAATGATAAATTGAACTTAAACTGTCGTTTACCAAAACGCGATCGAAAAAAAGGAATTCAAGAAGTTTCGAGAGCTTCAATCGATTCAGTGAACTCCTATGATTAAGTAAACTTGAATGCAAAATGATTTTGAACCTCACGATATTGACATGAAAATTAAATGAAAACTTATTAAGTTTTGTGTGAGAATCGTGGACAATTATGATTTTTTTTACATTATTTGCAAGTCATAAAAACCAGTTCATCGTCCCATTTCAACCTTCTGTAAACAGAGTGAAGTGATTTCCTTTGTCACGAAATTTTTCCGTGAACTTCACTTAAATGTTTTTAAATAAACGTGATCAATTTTAGAATAATTGTAGCGAATTTTTGGATATAAGTTGAGCATTCGTCGATGAACAGTCACAAGTTTCGTTTTAGCTCAAGTGATAAGGATGAAACTAGCATTCGTTGTATTCGTGTTAAGCTTTGCTGTCTTACAGCCTCAAGCATCAGCCTTAACTGACCACCAATGTATTGCAGTAAAATCGCTCTTCGGCAAAGTGAAAACTGTATTGAACACTGTCTTGGAAAAATTCGATTCTTCGACTTCGATTCTCACATCTGATTTACTAATAATCTTGGATCATCCCGAAGTACTTTGTATTCCGTCTATCACTATGACTAGTGCTGTTTTTCGAGACTTCATAACTTCGATCCGTAAATTAATTATCGAAATTAAAGATTCTGACACTCTTGATGCAGTTATGAACGTTGTAAGATTGTATTTTTTTTTGACGCGGAAACGATTTTTAAATTTTGATTATTTTTAGGCAAACCTTTTAACAACCGAGATTGTTCGTTTATTGGGAAATAAAACACAATCTACCGGACTTTTAGAAACTATTTTGAGTATTGTCTTCGGTTTGGTAAATGGTCTTCTACAAACGGTTTTAGGCTTAGCCTCTTAGTATGAGAGATCTCCTGCTGATGAATCCAGAGAAACAATTGAAATGGAATTGAATGAATATTTGAACATTATTAAAAATAAAGTTTCAAACCAAAAAGCTTTTTTTTGACAACTCGGAAATTACTAAATCAAAAACAAAGAGATTTTTAATCGGAATTTATTTCGTTTTTAGTCAAAATTTAAGAAAAAGAAATTTGGGGAAACGAGCAAACCTTAAAATAGTTCTGCTTCAAACTAGGAACCAGAAGTCTTAAATTAAACTCTGACTGGTTGCATATGTAACTTAGTGAGAAGCTAACTCATTCAAGAAGTAAATGAAATTCTAGAAGAGAAGAAGAAGTATATTGTTCAACTTAAAACAAAAATCATGGTTGAGCATCTAAAAATAATGCAACGCTCATTTGCAGATAAAAATGTTTGTCGAAAAGATCAAAATGGAAGAAGCTGTTTCGAATAATCAAGAGATCTCAACTGATATCATCGAAATTCAGAAAGAAGGTGAAGAGATCACGAAACAGATAAATCAAATGTTATTACTTCATCGAAACGTTCGATCAAACTGGAATTCTTTTCCGTTGAGCTCTTCTATTTCCTCAGCAATAAGTGACACAGGCCCAATTGAAAAGCTAGAATTGGAGCAAGATATTCGTAACATTGCAGATGGTTCTATCACTAAGAAGATGAAATCTTCCAAGAAATAAGATAATTGAAGAAGATTCTTTCATATTTTAACATTCACGCTCTTATAAAATTAAAGTTTTCTTCCCTTGTCTTGTAATGATTAAAAGAATTCTTGAGAATAAATGCTATTGCTTTAATATAAAAATTTAAACAAATCAAGTTTTGAATCATTACAATTTTTCGAAGGAAGAATATTTAAAGGTTAAACATGTCGAAATAACTAAATTAGAGGCATTCATTTTATTAATGTTTAAGGTGAAAACTGTTTTAAAACCACGACATTGCAATGAAAATTTTACAAGCCTTATAAAGTTTTATGCAAAAAACGACAATTTTGATTCTCTTGTTTTTACATGTCGAAATATGAGTTAATCGTTTTTCCGTGGATATTCCTTAAAAATAAAATAATTAACACGAAAAGTTTCCGTGAACTTTACTTAAAAGAAACGTGATCAATTTGAGAATATTTATGGATAAATTTTTGTATAAAAGTCGAGGATTTGGCCGATGAGCACTCACAAGTTTTCGTTTAGCTTTTGATAAGGATGAAACTACTAATCGTTGTATTCATGTTAAGCTTTGCTGCCTTGCAGTCTCAAGTGTCAGCTATAACTATCGAACAATGTAATGCATTTGTTCCGATCTGCACCGAATATCGAAGTGAACTGGACAAGGCTTTCTCAAGATGCGGATTTTACAAAATCAACGCGATGTTAAATTCAATCTTGAATATGCCTGGAATATTTTGTGCTTTGACAACGCCTGTAACAGATCAAGCTTTTTCAACTTTCCTAATTAAAATCCAATTAGCCCTCGACTCAATTAAAATTGCTGGAACCATCACAGCGATTCAAGAGAGTGTAGGATTATTTTTGTTTTGAGTCAATAACAAATTTTAATTTTCTAATCCTCAGGTGAAGCTGCTTTTAGACGCGATCATAGCTGTATTGCAATCATCCGTCATTGTGCCACTTGATTTTATTCTTCTTCTTATGATTGTAATATAAAACTATGAGCACATTGGACTGAAGTGAAATCGAATGAATAGTTGAACACTCATAAAAATAAAGTTTCAAACTAATCGTTGTCTCTTAAAAAATCCTTAGCTTATTATCACATTTATTTGTTGTGTCATTTTGGCACCTCTCGGAATGACTAAATCAAAAACATTCCAAAGGTGGCAGTGAAAATAAAGCTTCTGTTGAATTAGGGAAGGGAAATGATAAATTGAGCTTAAAATATCGTTTACCAACACGCGATCGAAAATCGAGTTTGAAAAAGTTCTTCGAGAGCTTTAATTTCAGGAATTGACTTAAACACTCATCAATGCGGATCGACACGCCTCGAAATGTTTCAATTAAACTTCATTACCGCGACATATATAGCGAAGTATTTGGTAAACACATTGCAATTACCGAAGAACAATTAATTTCAATTATGAACGCAGCCCAATTGAGTTTTCATGCAAACATTTCTGTTGACTTCATGCAATTATTTCCTTTAAAGCTTCTGCGCAAGCATTATCACAATGAAAAGCAATTAAAGCGTCTTCTCATGATTTCATTTCATGGAACCTTGCATTATTAAACTCGAAAATAAATTAAAAAACTTCCTCTCAACATAACTTTCCACGTCACACGAAACTGGAAAAAATGTGTCATCACATTATTTCAGCTCCATAAACTTCATGAATGGAAGTGAAATAAATGAATATTTGCATTGTCGCTGCTGCATACTCTTCCACCTCCGCATTATTATGCACGATATTATGGCAATGAGTGTGACGGTTTGGGGGAGGGAAACGAGAAAACGAGCGTTTTTCCAAAGAATTACACATTAATTTGAAAGCAATAAATTTTCATCTTTTGAACAAATTGATTTTCCTCTTTTTTTTCTTCCACCCTCTTTGCTTTTTCGTGATGATATGAATTAAGGATCAATTACCATGAATTATGCTCATCGTGAAAGAATGGAAAGGCACGAGATATAGCGAGAAATGCATAATATTGATTTTCATTTCGCCAGAAACTTTTTTTTTGGCTCACCGGAAAAAAAAGAAATTCCCATGCGAAATAACAAAAGAAAAGCCTGAAAGCATTCGAAAAGAAGGAAAAGCTAATTCAATTTATAGCTACGTCTGTTGCGAAAGAAGAATAAGAGAGAGAGCTAGATTTCATTTCTTCTTGTCTCGGCTTGCATAATTTTATAATGAATAATTCAAGTGAAGAGAAGATGAGAAAACAAATAATCTTTCCACATGAAGAAGGAATTTTTCATTATTTTGATTCGCTGCCGGTTTAATTCTTGTGTGGCTCGTTTCGTTTCAGAGGATTCTCGTGAAATCCCAAAGGCAATTCACTTTGTTATCTTTTTAATATACATCAACGTAATAATCTTGAAGATTTGTCTTGTCTCATAACTTTTGACTCAAAGTGTTTCCATGTTTTAATCACTTTCACTGTCAAGTGTAACTGCGCATTATCTCAATAACAATAAAAGCTTCGATTTGTCTTACATCAGGTCAAGTTCTTCTCCCCAATCTCTTCATCTCGCTGAGACTCTTATGTCCAAATTATGTTCTCGTCCTGACCTACGACCATGGGAAATATATAGAAGCTCATAACTTACACGATTAATCCTCATAAGTATCAAACATTCCCTCGATACAAACTCACAAAATTAACCTTTTTTCCTCTCTCTCACTCGTGCAATCGATTGAGGGCTGCCTGTACTCTCAACTTCCTTCTTGATAATCATTTAATATTTATTGTTTTCACTTCTCGCTCCGACTAGAAAGGTCGGAGAAGCGAGGAAACGTCTCAAAGAAGTGTCATGAAGCAAATTCTTCAAAAAGCTTCAAGCTGTTAGAGCTCCTCTACACGAGAAGCGATCCCAAAAGAGAGTGAGCCACGTACTGTTAAATAAAGAACAAGAAACAACAATTTCAGTATTAATGTGCTTCACGTCTTCCATTTTGAACTCCCCACATAAGTTATTCTTGTGTGGATCCGAAATATCTCGTTCTCCTTTGCTCATGGAACTACATCGACTAGAAGTGTGGATGAGAAAGTTGATAAGATAAGATTTATTAGTTTATTACAACTTTTCTCAAACGTTATTTCTTCTTCTGCTTTCATTTAGCACTTTCACATGGAAATGGGAACAACTACAAGAGAGAGAGAATGGAAAGATTTAATAAAAGCACTAAAAGTTAAACCTATTTATCTAACAACGAGTGAAGGATTGAAGGCAAATGTTTTGACTACAAGGACTTGAGGAGAAGACACATTCGATAAATCCAAGAATGTATGAATCTTGAGTGATGATTTGATCTCAAATGGTGATGGTGAGACGTTTAGCTTGTGCAGCTTTGAGGGGAGAAAAAAAGTTTCTAAATCATCGTTTAAAGAGAATCGTCCCTTTCAAACTTGAATCATTAAGCGCCCGAAAAAGGGGGAAATCTTCTTCCATTTCTCTTTATGCTTTAACTTTATCAAATGAAGCAGAGATAATTTCATTTCGTGTAATTAGATCCATAAAGCTGGTTGATTTCTGTTTGCTCTTAATGTTTGTTGTTTGCCTCTCAAGTTTTCGCAATTAATTTAGGGCGAGAAAGAAACGAATACTATTTCAACAAACGCGTTAAAATTTAAATGGAGCAAGTTTTGCCTTCGAGCGATTATTAGAGAGGAGGAGCTCCTCCGTCTGCATGCTGTTATCAGCTCGAGATTGAAACTTCCGAAGACTTCCCTTAGTTAAGAGGAGAGAAAGAAAACTTTTCCCTCTCAGTGTTTGACTTGAATTTTCCGAACATAATCGTTTACTTAGGAAGAAGCTTAGAGCCCGAGAGTTTGCTTAAAATATTTAAAGAACACAAGAATCTCATCAAAACCTAATAATTTTTTTATAACCCCCCACAACAATTGTTGTAATAAAAATATTTCCTCTCAGTTCATGTGGGACGGTAGTTTTCCCTCCTCAAATGAAAAATTTTCGACGATGACCCGTTCGGATGTATTTAAAATTTCATTTACACCCCAAGCCCCTTCTCCTCTCATCCTCTCACTGCTTTAGTTGTCGAGTTAACATGGCAACATGCTGTAGATACGAGCTGACTTATTGTGATATAATTTTATAGCAAAAATATAAACCTTTTAAATTGTTCCTCACGTGAGCATGAAATTGCAACGCTTCCCCAGCCGAAGCTCGAAGAAATTATTTAGCTCGAGGAAAATAAATCTCGCTACTGCTGCTACAGCTTCTTCGCTCCCCTGATTCCTTTCTTTCATCTCCATTATTCATATTTAATGCTGTAATGCATGGTGTGGGTGGAGATTGAAAACTTTAAACAAGAAATATGTGGAGCAAGTGAATGAAGTCAATCAGAGGGATTGAGGTTCAAGAATTATTCAACATGGATTCACTTTAAATAAACTCTTTAATTATATCAAGATTTGATGAAGTGATTGCCGGCGTAGAAGCGACTGAAGGGTAAACCACTCAGAATCCATTCATCTCGCAAATCCTTTCAATTAATTCACATTTCGTATTCAAATGTCACACTTTTTTCCAGCCACGCGATCTACGATTAGTCTTCCATTCATTTTACTACGAGAAAGATAATTTATCAAGATTTCACTTTGCTCCGTGAGATGATTTGACTCGAGGCGCTCAACGGTTTCCCCAACTACAAAAAAAAAGAGATAAAAGTTTAAAGCCGGCTTTAAAGGAAATCTTGACAACAACGATGAGGCAACGCGTCAATGTCACTCTTCATCCACTCAGAGATGAAACCATTTCGGTTTTTTTGCTTTCAGTACGCAGAAGAAATCTCATGCATAAAAATTGAGACGGAAACATTCCAGCGAAATGATTATTCCTCTCTCTCCGTCTGTCACTTTTCATATTCGAATGGATTCAAGTTGAACACGGAGATGTCGAAGGTGCAGCTTCGATTTGTTTCAACCCAGGGAATACAAAATGTTCAGCGATTCGCGAGCTGATCTCAAATATCGTTTTTATGTCACGGTGACAATTCTTTACTCGAGCAAGACTGTTTACATCACATTTCGAGTTAAAAGGGAGATAGCTTGCTTGAGACAAGCTTGAGTGAATCTTATTTCTTGTTTCACTAATTCAGATTCGCTGAAGGAGAAATTGTTGGCCTTTCTTGCCTTTCTTGTCTTGAACTCAAATTGACTACCCAAATCATAATAAAATAGTTCAGTGAGTGGAAGCTTATCAAGAAGCTTCCGGACAACATATCAAAACGAATTCATCCTCTCATACGTCGAATTGATGACAAAATCTGCGTGAACCATCGAATTTCGATTTTGTGGCTATGCATTCAATGAATTCATGCAAATTTAAAGACGCAATGCCATTGCCTGATTTGTTTATCGGAAAAGAAACGCCGGAGGCAAAGAGGGAGTTCGTGCTTTTGATTGAAGCCGTCAGTGAAAAAAAACGAAAACAAAAACACTTAGGGACCGTTCAGCAGTGAGTCAAGAAGAAGTTTGAAGAAAGCTTTTTATCTTTTGATTGCATTACGCCATCCAATGATTGTCCTCGCAGAAAAGACTTCAACGCGGAATGCTCAGCCTGAAGTGAAAAATTTAATTTTCCAGCAATCTCCCGGGCTTCATTTCACTTTAGGGCTGTGCGATACTGAACACTCTTCACGAGCGAGCGAGTAAATATAATTTGCAGAGTTAAATTTTCTCTCGTTTTTTTTCGTCAGAACGTGATTGATGGCGTTCCGGGGCAAATATTGAACTTTTTCACATGATATCAAGGAGAAAACTCTTCGAAAGGGAGAAAATTTATTTCGCTTCTTTTGTTGATCAACAAATTGTTAACTTAAGAAATTTCTTCTTCTCGAGACTGCGGGAAAAGCGATCAGCCGATTGGTCTAACTTGGATGATAATAATAATTAAGATTGAGATTTTCTCTTCATTGTTGGACAAATAATAATTCATTCTGACAAATTGAATCACTTGAGCTGCTCGCTTTGCGTTCTTTCTAGCAGCAAACAACTTTAAAAGCGACAATTTGCATAATTTATGTCATGAATCAATTTATTCAATGAGTGTTTGTCTTAGCAAGAAAACGTTTCATGTTTCAATTAACAAATATTTAAAATCGCAGCATCATCAAACGAGATTTTTAATTAACATCCTAGAATTTAATGAAACTTCGACAAGTTCCCAAAGTCAACATGAAACATTTCAAAGGAAACCGCCGTAAACTGTTCTATAAAATTCATTGGATTCCCAAAATAATTCATTCGCCCTCGTTTCAGTGATCGGATGAGCAGATTACGAAATGTTGACAAACGAATCCGTCTCATCAACATATTTTTCGGAATGCATTACAGGGCATGATGAAATTAAAATTTAATTAAAATTCTAGTTGCGAGGCAAGTTCTGGTCTCATCTCTCTCGAGTCGAAAATGTTTTGATGACAGCGGCTAAAACGCTGCTTCACATAATTTAAACTGCAAAACTTTCATCTCGAAAAGATTTCGTCGTGACTTGAATGTTTTTAATTACGAATTTCATGTTGCGACTGTCGGTTTTTGGAGTAAACTCTTTGAAGATTGTGATCGTGCCTTTGCAAAATTATTTCGCAAAGCAGTTTTCGAGCTTTCGATTCAGTGATTTGGAATTGAGCTCCCAAGTCATTGCTCACATTAGATTCATCTCAGGTTGATGAAGACTTTAATCAAAGTCAAAATAGACTCACACATTTCATAATGAATCCACTTGAATTGAAAATAAATTGCTGAGAATTATTTAAACTTTTTTAAGGTGAAATTTCCTAATTAGGGTCAGTTCAAGAATCTCGTCGAATGAAAGGAATTTTTCGCTTACCTCATAATTATTTAAATTGCCTACAAGAATTCCGAGCAAAGCCTAATTAGGCAAATAATTGAATTCACTCAACGGTCGATAAATTTCAAGTGAAGATAAAAATTTTAATCGAAACATAATTAAAAAAGAATCCTCGAGTTTTTCTCATTAAAACAACTCAAAAAGTTTAGTCTCTCAGACAGAGTTCGGACGAAGCTTGAGAAGAAAAACAAAATCATTTCTCTTCAATTTCATCTCATGAACAGAGAAGTACACGAAGCACTGAGCCTCAATAAGAAGTTCATCGGATTAAGGCGGTAAAAAATTTGAATCTCATAAATCCCGACTTTCGAGGCAACGAGAGGAAACGAGAATGTCAACGCGTTAATGATTATTTATAGAATGGCATAAATCACACGAGGAAATATTTTTCTCTCTCCGGAGTCGTGCAAAAACTTTTGAATTAAATTTGCGTCGAAGGAGTAAACGAAGCAAAGAACCAAGAAGATTCGCACTTAAGACTCTAACTCACTCCCATCATTTTCCCAAATGTAAATGATTAAACTTTGATAAATGTCCCTTTATTGCCTTTCACGCCCCTCCGAGCCCACTTCGAAGAGCATGGAGACGCAAAATTTGGTGCGTGAACAATAATTTATGATTCCGAAAAGCGACAGAAGGAGAAACAAAAGGGTGAAAACGGGATCTGTCGAGGGGATTTGAAGGGTTCATAAATATTTCTAATTTTCAAGGATTGCACAAAAAATGTCCCCACAACAATAAATTTATGTTAAAAAGGAGAGTGAAAACTTTATTTAAACACAATCGACTCAATGGTGCGAATAAGTAACGAGCGGACTTGTTATCGAAGTTTATTCTCGCTTCTAAGGGAAATAATCTTTAAATGGATTGAGCTTAACAAAACTCTTCGCTTTCGTCTTTCGTTCATTTGCAATTAAAGTGTGAAAATTTCCCAGAGGATTTGAAACATTTTCCGAATAATTCACTTAACAACCCTCACTACATCGAGAGAATGACTTTTTTAATTAAACTTTTTAACAATTCACCGGAAAGTTTCCCATTGAAAAGTTCCACTTGCTAGCGACGACTGCGAACGTCAAAACAAGCGCTAAAATCAATAATGACTGTGGGAACTTTCTGCCAAAAGGAATTTTCCATGTTTTCCATTTCAAAAGACGAAACTTTTTCTATAAAACTAAACTCTCAACCAACTGTTCAACCCTCTTTTCATGAGGAGCATTAATAAATTGCAAGTTTCAGGTGTAAAATTTCGTTAAAATGTTATAATAATTAGCAGCTGAGTCTGGATGGCTCGCTTCTCTCGCTTAATTGGAAAGGGAATTTGTTTAATGTTGATAATGATTTTATGCTTCGGGCGATGTTGTAAACTCGAGCTCACATCCACCATCACAAATATTTATATTGAAAAGCTTTCAGGCTCAATCAGGGGAAAAAAGTTTAATTAAAAATGATTCGGAAATTCGATGAAAGTTCGACCATGCAGTTACGATTTTGTTTTGAACGCTTACAGTATTCAATGGTTTTGGTTATCGAATGCACAAGCTCTCAACAGCAGTTGCGCAACAACCTCGTGAATAATTGAAGGACTTTAATGGAACAGTTTTGAAAAATATGTTTTTATAGCATTGAAAGAAAACTTTAAGTCGTCGTCGTCGCCAGGCAAGAAAATGCGGAAAAGTTTCTCCTTCTTCAAAAGCTTTTCATTTTCCTTAAACACTTTCTGCGGCAGAGAAATGAAGCGAAAGATTTCATTTAGTCTCCTCCGATGTTGCCAAAAACGTTATCTTTGATTAAATCCCCACGATGCTTATTAAGACTTTCCACTGAGTCGACGAAAATCGCTTTGCTAATGCGAAATTAGCAGATTAGGTCCCACACGAGCGTTTCTAGTCCAACTGATAATTGCTCTGTTCTTGAAGCTTTCCCGCAGTGAATGAAATAAATTTCCGCTGTCGCACAGTCGACTCGTCAAATGACTTATTCTCATCAAATTATTTGTTCGTTACGTTGTCCTTTTCGACAATGTTCTCAGGCCTCTCGCTTAAATTTTCACTCGGCACGCGATGCTTTTCCCGTGAAAAACTTTTTTCTTTTTTCATTTCGAAAGAAAAATAATTCCTCGGAAAGTCGTTGCTACCTCCTCCTCACCCCTTCCGATCAGATTTATCGAAAATAATTGTTTGCATTTATATTGAAAAAGTCTGGAAATAAAATTAATAAAACTTTTTACGTTCGCGGAAATGCGATTCGTGGGCGCGCGTGAGGCGGAAGAGAATCGAAACCTCAGACCTCACACAACAGGCTCGACAACACAAAGCAGGCAATCTTGAATTGCGTGTCAATTGGTTATTATAATGTTAATGCTACAGTAATTTATGTATAGCTCTTGAGTTCATGGTTCTGTTTTTGTTCTCGATTGAATTTCTTTCTTCAACATTGTGCGCACAAATGGAAAACAACCAAGCGAGAGGGGAAAGGCGACGGCTTTTGGTTTGAAGCGAAAATTGAAAATGATAGCGCATTAGTCGAGTGTCGAACTGTCAAAATGTTAATTTGAGGCCAAAGCTTTGCAATTGTTCATGTCGTTGATGACACTTTTGCATGCAAGAAGCTGAAAGCACTTTAATTACGCAAATTAATGTTTAACTAGGGAATCGTTGAAGCCTGCTCGAATCTTTATCACTTTAACTACATAGAGCACGTTTCCTGAGTTGATTTTAAATACTCAAAGTCTAAATGCAAATATGTCGAGACGAAGCGAAAGTAATTAAGTCAACATCAAATTATGGACGATGAGAACCTTCCCGGTGCTACAAATTTATGGAATTTTTCATCAGAATCACATCGCAATGCGCAGTTAAAAGTAGAAGCTTGCATGCTTTTTCTCAGCCATTACATTGAATATGCAAATTTAATTATCAAAGTTCATTTCGATGTCATTGTGCACAAGCTAAGTGAGCGAGAGGAGAATTGGAATGTTGAGAGAGTTTCGAGATGGCATTTCCTTTTTCATTGTGGAACTTTTCCGGTGACATTCTCATCGTTCTCTCTAATAATCATTTGAACACGATGATGAATTTACATTTCACCTTAAGAGAAAGTTAATTGTTCTTTCATTGATTCGATTCCAGTTGATGTCCTTACAAGCGGTCGTTGGCTCAAAAGCATAATCATCTTCGTCTACTTGATATTTTTATTAAATTGTTTACTTCGCTTTCTCAATGTCGACGCTGAGGGAAATTGGAATCGGATAACCTCAAGGAAGATGGAGTAGAGCGGAAGAAAACAGACGTCGAAAGACATTTTCACAGGGAAAAACGAAACCCTCGAGGGAAATCAGAGCATCGACGCAAAAAAACATTAAATGTAATTACAAAATGATGAAAGGAAAATGAATATTCGGTGGGGACTTGCTATAGCAAAAACCTGAGCGGATACACCAAAGGTTAAAATGGGTTAATGGAGATGGATCTCGCCCTTTGATCTCTGACATTACTTTACGAGAGAATTTTCTTTTGCTTCGTGTGGCGGTGATATCTCTTTTTAATGTGAGAAAGATGGAAGGAACTATAGATGGTGTGGATTGGAAGTTTAATGCAGCTGCAAGTTGTGCAAGCTTCGGTGGTTTGCATGTCACGTTTAGCATGAGTTTGCTGAATCGTTGTACTTGAAGTCTCTTTGAAATGCTTTGTAGATTCGTTTTTTCTTTGAGGAGTCGGTTGCACGTAACATACGAAGTATCAAATGTAATCTAGTTCATGTTTACGGCTCGCTGCTTGTTTTCGGTGTTGCATTCTGAGAAACTACTTTGTGATCATAAAATAAATGAAAAGTTTTGAAACACTTGTCACATTCTCATTATAAAAAATCAACGATAATTCAATAAAAAAAATGCATTTTATCGCGAACGCGAATGCGATGAAAAAAAAACTTTTCAAATTAAAGTTCAAACAATTTTTTTTTATTCGACGGAGAAGCTTCCACCACAAAACCTTCATCCCACTCTTACAAAAGAAATTAAAGTTGTAAAACAGCAAAAGTTACTTCGATCGTTTAATGATCTTGACGAGGAACTAATAAATCAATTTCTTTCCCCTCTCGCTTCGACATCAATTAATTCTTATCGACAGCGCTTCGCTTGCTGTTTATGATAATTCCGCGCGATGGTTGGGCGAAGACCAAGCATAAATCATGGCGGTGAAATCAATTGATTCAAATCTGAGGTGAACGTAACGTTTCTCAATGCGCCGTAAATTGTTTGCCCGAATTTGCTCTGCCACTCTGCCAAGTTCAATCAAACGCTCAAATATTTGCCGGAAAACGCTTGATTAAATTGATTGAGATTATTCAAATCGTAACATAAGGAAAATCAATATAGGAGCAACGCCCATGACTGTGTGCCAACGAAAACTAACTGACAAACAACGAAAGCGAAATTTCACGCCAAAAACGATTCAAATAGAAAATGTGGTGACGGTTAAAGGCGGCGACCGTTGTTGAGTCAGGAAGAGGCGAGAATGAACCAGAACAGAAACGATTTCATCTTATTGGGTGTCGTTGGAAGTTTTCGGTCGAAAGATTTTAATAAAAACAATTTAATGTTTATTTTATCCGGTGACAATCGTGGGTTCGCAGTGCTCAAATAGACTCGAAAGCCACAAACTTTTATGAATATTGCGCAATATTTTTAATTTTATCGCTTTCGTTAAGTGCCGAGTAACGTGAATGGAAAGAAATCTAAGATTTGATGGTTTTATTGGAGTTGCGGGACTGAGCGTCGTCAACAATTATCTCAATCCCAGTTAAGGTCTCTTCAGTAGCTGAGGTCGCTTTCATGGAAGTGAGTTCTCCCTTTTACCAAATTTCCCACAAGAACTTCAAAGGAAAGATACCAACGGATGATCATCCAAGCAAATAAAATGAAACTTAAGCTTTCACTTAAAGAAATTGTCAGACAATCGTGCTTGAACGCCACTGAATCACAATCAGGCTCTTAAAATCAGTTACAGAACTCCTAACCTCTCTCATGGATCTGAGATTCAGTGACAAAGAAGGAAGAAGAGAGCTTTCTCTCCCGGCAATAAAAACCGTCCGGGGTTGAAAATCTTTCTTCTTAGGAGGGTAAAAGCGAGCGACTCCGCAACATTAAAATATATCATTCAGTTGAAAACAGTATCCCGCTCTAAGCTCTGAAAATAGAAAGAAAGCGAAAGCAGAACGACGGAGAAAAATACGAATCTACATTTCAAAGCATTAACATATAAAAACAAAAGACTGTGGGTTGCGAGGGAGGGGAGAGAATACAGAGGGAGGAAGAAGATGTATGTCGTAAAAAATTCTCGTTGGTGCTTATCTGATAAATCAACGAAGATATCACATAATTTTCCCTGTTGTTGTTGTTCGATGGCCTCCGCTTTTCTTTTTCATTTAGGAGTTGTACGAAAGTTAAGAGACAGTCCCATGAGACAGAAGAAATTCGTTTTCAAGTCACGAAATTCACAAACAATCCCTTTATGAAGTTGTATTATTGTTTTGGTAATAACAAGAAGTTAAGGAAGGACGAGAAAATATTGAAATCACGCGACGAGTGAGGAGGAATCTTCTGCCTATCGTAAAACCAGAGACAGAGGCATGCTATGAATTTTATTTTCACACGATTGCAGATTCTTATTGATCAGAATTCGTCGTCGTCAAAATCCGGCTGTTGACTTTCTAGATTGGAAACATATTGCGTCTCTCGTATATTTCTCTTTCGTCTTGATTGAATGTCAAAGGACTAAAGAAAAAAAGCTTTCAGACAAATATCGTTAAAGTCAATTAAGTCTGCAACTCAGTTCTATTTACGCAAAGAGCTAGCAAAATTATGCGAGCTAGCGAATTTCGTCGAGAAGAAGACATTACACCATGTTCCAACAACATTGTTTGCATTCCATTTGAGCATCGAAAACAGTTTCACTGTTGTTGTTATTTTGACAAGAGGTTCACCCAACAGATATAAAAAGGAAAATATGCAAATGACGACGCAAAGGGAGGAATACATTTCGAAACGCCGCTGTGAAATTTCTGTTGACTTTTTAAAGAGCCGAAAAAAATGTAAATTGACTGCGAGAGAAATGTTGAAAGCAAATATTTTTGTTGACGAACAAGCCGCAAAATTATGCAGCAATTCGTGGGTGAAACGTTTTTCCTTCGTTGACGATATCAAAGAATGTCTGGCGGCCTAAGACATAATACAGAACGTTGAGAAGACGAGTCAATAAAACGGTTTAGTTGTTTATGATTCTTTAAAGTAACAGCTCAACATCAAGACAATTTCATTTCCCTTCTCATACGTTAACTTTGAAAAGCTCTCGCTTATTAGTAACATCTCACAATCTTAAAATAAACAAAACTATGATAACAGAAAAGCCAAACTTTATTGAGACAACAAACTTTTCCCTTTTGTTTCACTTTAGTATTTATCTTTATCAGCCTTCTCCCCGCCTCGATTTGTGCCGTGGCAATATGAGATCAGTTTATATCTCAGCTATGAAAACAAAAACTTACAGCGCAAGCAAGAAACTTTAGCGCAAACAACGGGAATCCCCTCGTTCTCGCTCTCTCTCGAGTTGGTTTCGCTTCACAACGATAGAAACAAAATGCTTTATTTTTGTGCTTTTCTTTACATTGTTTCAGAGATTGGAAGAATGAAAAACTTAACACAAACAGTTTTTCTTTCTTTCCTTGCTTCAGAAAAAGCGGCGGTGACGATGAGAGCGAACTTCTGACGCCAAGAAAAAAGAGAACTCGCTTCCATTAAATTGAAGTAGGTTTCCTTTCATTCCGTACAAACTCATTATACTGAGTAAGCAGGTTTGCCCCCATCGCAGCAGAACGAAAGAGAAGAACTTTTTTGTCTCTCGCCAAAAGTTTTGCGAATCTTCCTAAAAGCATTTTCAATCTTCTTCATCTTCTGAGATTGCTAGGAAGTCATTTCTTTTTGTCGCGATCAGCATATTCCTTCGATTATAATAATTGAACATTTCTGTTTGTTGTCAACAAGAATTGACGAACGGATGCTCAAGTTAATTTTAGTTTTTGCCAATTGAACGAGAACTTTTCCGATTTGTAGAAAGCTTCACCGTTGTCGTTTAGTTAATGGAGAAGCTTCTTTACATGGTGATGAAGCAATCCCGGCAATGACGCAGTCGATCGACTCTCATAAGGAACTTTCCTTAATTATTAAAGTTGTTTGTTGTAAGTTTCGCTTCAATGGACGTTTAAGTGAATCCAATCGATGGAGTACAAACTTTTCGATGACTTAAGTTGTCACGTTACGGGAGAAAAAGTTTCCCTCCGGATAGTTCCGTTGTCATTTTTACGGAAAATTGAACACGAGCTCTCAGTTCTATCTTTAGAAGAATGGAAACCGAAAGCGAAGCTTTTCGAGAGCCCCCAGACAAGGTTTGAAGTTTTCAAAACTTTTTGAATTGAATAAATTATCCTGGAGTTTCATCTTTATGTCTTTTCTCTTCCCAAGGACTTTCTAACTCCCCTTTTTTCGTCTTCATAGCCAAGAGGCTGAGGGTGTTTAAAAATCTACTAAAGTCATGTGAATCATTGACTAATCAAAATTAACTCGGGCATGAAAGCAAATTCATGCCAAATCACCATCACAAAATAAATTTTGGGGTTTGCTTTAGGTTTCGTAAAGTGCAAAAGTCTTTGAGGGTGTGCGTAACTTGAGTCGAGTTTGAAGTACTCGAAAAATAGAAATTTAATCAGCAGACGTGTTTCGTTGGTGAGCAGGTTAGAATAACAAGATATTTATGGTTGTTACACAAACTTAAACGAGGCGAATTACTGGGAAAACTTTCGGTCTCGTAAAAGCTTCTTGCTTCTCTTCTGTTCTTTGATACTCAAATTTTAAAGCAAACATGTGGCTTTGAGATAGTAAATAGATTCGGGTTGGTATTTGAAATCTTCGAACTGAAACGTACTCAACCTTTTGTTGATTGAACGCAAAACTGATATTTAATTGGAAATCTTGAGACGAAAGCTTAACATTTACTTCAATTCACAAGCTTTGACTCAACTAGTTCAATAAGAAAGCATTCCTTTTGAAACTTAAGAAGCTTTGTTTAAGACAATTTCCCCTCTGAAAGGAAGATAAGCCAATAATTTTTTTTACCTTGCAGTCTTTTGTGCAACTCAATTAATTTGAAATATCTGTTTCCCTTTAAATTTGATTACAATGCAGAATCTGTTCAATTACCTTCTTTGCTGTTTTTACTTCCTCTTTGCTGTCCTTACTGCTCACTGGATGTTGATGAAACAAACTTTTCAATTTTAATATTGCAGTTCTTGCAGGAAAAAGAAAAAGCGACGAGAAAGTTTATAAAAGAATAAAAAGTTTGGCTTCACTTCGCTTGCAAAAGTTTGGCTTCACTTAATCATGAGGAAAGCTAAGCCATGTGTTACTTGTTTTTCGTTGGAGCTTTACGTCGTCTTGTGCATCATGTTGATGAAAACTTTCATTGCTGATTTTTATCGCAGCTCCTTCCTTATCTTGTATTGAAAAATTTATTATCTCCATGGAAGAACATCTTGGATGATTTTTGAGGCGAAGCTGAGAGACTCAATCCTTAAACTTATGAAAGTTTTGAGTAATTGAAATCACTTACAAGGATGTCAAGAGAACCGAAGTTATTTGAAATTAAAGTATTGGATTAAGTCAACATTATGAGTTTCTTTATTGTGAAGTAACGTGAAGACAATTTGAAGTGATTTGAGTTGTTTTGAGTAATTTTTAGCTTATTTGAGACAAATTTGACTTGACTTTGGCTAACTAGAAAACGCTATATTACTAACAAAAGCCAAGAAAAATTCTTCTGAAGAGGTTCCCATGTGAAATCTTTTTGAAAGTTTCATTTTGCAGTTAACGAACGAATTTTATGGGAATGTCGATATGAGAAGAAATAGCTTCGATACCAATTAAAATTTGAAATTAAAAGCTTGTTTCATTTCTCTTCACATTCTCAAGAGAGATTGAAACTTTGTAGATAAATTTGTCGATTCGATGAAGGGAAACTTTTCAATTAATGCTTCTTCGTCTTCTTTGGTTTGTGTTGCTCAGTGAACACTGAAAACGAGTTTCAGGCATGAAATATTGAAAATCAATCAAATTCGTTGGACAAACAAACTTTTCACGTCTCCAACTTTGTTTTCTTTTCTCGAGAGCGCACTGTTTACCTAATCGCTCTGATGGAAATGAAATTCGCTCTCACTTCCTCTAAAAATAGATTAAAAGCCACTGGAAAATTTTTGGCGACAATATTGAAAGTTAGAGAGAAGAGGCAGTAGCGTCAAATATTTACTGTACGACGCTGATATTTTATGTATGAGCGCTTCAAAAATGGAAGCAAACAAGGTGAAATTGAATTTTCGCTAAAGCCAACAACTTTTTTTTTGGATTTTCTCATCTTCCGCGCCGATTTTTTTTATGAAGAATCGGAAACTTTTTCCCGCGATTGACGCAAAGCCATCATGAATTCAGATGTGGAAATAATTATGAATTGATGGGAAATGTCGACAGAGGAAACGTTTTTAAAAAGTTGCAGTCGTTGCGGAAACTTTTAAGTGGAAACTTTTTACAAAACAGCATCAAAAGGGAAAAGAAAATCAAGAGCAATTCAATGGAGATTGCAAAATAAAATCTTTTAAGTTTAAGTAAAAAGGTTTGAAACTTTTGACATCATTTCTCTGAATAAGAAAAAAACTTTTGCGGACGAGATTAAATTGTCGATTCAAAGTGCATCACGATGAGAAATCCTGGTGGAAACTTTCTCAGCAGCAATGCGACGTAAGACCATCAATCTGTAGTTGAGATTGTGCAGCTCAATCGATTTAATGTCGAGACACTCAAACGAGTTGAACTTTGCAATCAAAGGTTCTTACGACGTCTTGCAACAGTTTCCCCACTCGATATTTTTATCGTGCAATCAAATTAAGCGCAATCGATTGAATCAATTGACTTAAATGTCATCGCTTAACATCAAATTCCCGGTTGTCATTAAGCCTTTGATGTCTCTAATTTTATGAGAGTTGTTTCAGACACAAAACGGAAAAGAACAATGATGCAAATCGATTGACAACTGCGATAAAAGTCAATCGACATAACAATTGAGCTAATTAGATTGATGATTCAATGCGAGGAATATTTTGAGGAAATTTCGTCAGTAAACTTTCATGATTGGCTTCGACATGAAGCGTTTTCTGTTTATACATTTTCTTTGCTGCTCAATTAGGTTGACGTTTGAGCTCAACAGTTTGCAAATAAAACCTAGAAACGATTCATTGCTACCGGCAGCGGTCAATAAAGTGTTTTCTTGTTTTCGTGCCATGGAAACTCCGATTGTGAACATCATTGCACCAGATCGATGCTTGAAATCAATAGAATTTAAAGAAAGACTATTTTTAAGTAGCTTTGGTTCCACAAAAAGTCTTTATCGACTTCAGACAGTGTCGAACATAAATTCTCTTTCATCTAAGCAAAGAAGAAGAATCAACGTGTTTGTCATTAAAAATTTCAAGGAGTTTCTATCGATCTACAAGAAAATCTCTTCAAGTTATTTTAGGTTCAATGGTTTTTATGCTATCGTTCTCATTGAAGGGAGAATCGATGAGCTAGAAGATATTTACAAGCTCTTCTGGAATAGTCATATCCATAACGTAATTGCTTTGTATGAAAGCAGCAACGATGCTATAGCTGTAGAGACTTTCGATCCATTTAATTCAGGAAAATGTCACGACGTTTCATCTTTTGCAATCAACGAATTTCGAAATGAAAGTTTCGTCAGAGGATGTGAAAATATTTTTCGTTCAAAATTGCGAAATATGGAAAATTGTCCATTGCGAGTGGCGATCTCTAACGAGTCTCGACCTTACGTTTTCATCGAGAAGACGAAGAATGGAACCTTAAACGTTAGTGGTCGTGACATTAATTTGATGAACATTCTCTCGAAAAAGTTAAACTTCAAAATTGTTTACACACATTTTGGAGTCGAAGGCTACTTCTTTGACAACGGAACATCTGAGGGACCATTGAGAGTTCTTCTTGATGGACAAGCAGATTTGGCAATTTCCGATCTCTGGTTAAAGACAAACCGCATAAAATATTTCGACCCAACAACGCCTTACTTCAATAATCAAGTGATTTTTGTGATTCCTCCAGGAAGGGAATTCACAAACTTTGAAAAACTCGTTTTTCCTTTTGCGGTTTCCCTCTGGACTTTGTTCTGGACGTGCCTTCTCATCGGAGTTGTCATCATTTTTCTAATCAAACTTTCTCCGCAATCAATTCAAAACTTTGTGTTTGGCGGAGGAGTCAGAAATCCATACTTCAACTTGTTTGTCGGAAGTGTCGGAGGCGTTCAAAAAGTTTTACCGAAAAGAAACTTTGCCAGATTTTTGCTGATGATGTTTCTGATGTACTCGTTGATAATTCGAACGCTGTATCAAGGCTCGTATTACAATCGAATGCAATCAAATATCAATCATAAAGCGGTTCAAACAATCGACGAAATGATTGAAAGGAATTTCTCATTCTACATTTACGATTACTTGGAAGACTTGTTTCAGGACACTGGACGGATCCTTAGCAGGTAGATGAAGAATATTTTGAATATTTCGTTCAATTACATTCCTCTCTTAGATCAGAATTGGTCACCACGAACGACCAGATGAGAATACTTGAAGAACTCCACTCAACTGACATCGAAAAAGCTCTTGCAGAACAACTTGCGTCAATTCTCTACTTGAACCAAATCACAGCGACGAAATCTGTGATTCTTCAGGAATTCTTTATGACTTTGCCGAGCGTTATTTACTGCCCGAAACATTTTTATTTGACCGATGCAATGAGTGAGCAGATTGAGAATTTGAAGGCAAGTGGCCTCATAAACTTCTGGAGCTTTGAAGTTTTAGACAAGAGATTTTTGAGAGCTGAGGTCTCGAAGCAGCCGAAAGTCTTCAAAGTTCAACAGCTGTTGGGATGTTTTGAAGTTTGGCTTTGTGGACTTCTCTTGAGCTTCATCGCATTTACTCTAGAACTGGCTTCGAAGAAAATCGCCTGGAGAAGGTTTTTGACCGCTCGAAAATGAAACTTAAAATAGAAATCTTGTTTTGACATCGCTCGAGAGTGACTTGAGATCGTTGGAGGTCGAGTAAACGTAACGAAGTATGTCAATCAACGTGAAAGTTCTTGACTTTTTGAAGCACTTCGAGCGAAATGTAAACGCTCGCTCATGAAGAAACATTAAAGCGATTCCATCGCATTATGAGATTCTTTGTAATTTATTGTTTCAATGGCGCCACAGAATTGGCTAAAAAGCTTTGCGAAAACTGCTTCCGCATGACTCAAATGATTATTTTTGTATTTTCCTCGTTCCCTCCGTCATTTCCTTCGCTGTATTCTCAATGTATCGCAAATACGGCGTTAGATCCCTGAATTTATTGCCTTTAGATTTACACTTTATTGCGGCGAGAGAAAACTCTCATCGCAGAAGAGAAAAAAAAACCTTTGATGTTTGTTTGTTTTTCCGATTGCTTATCAACGATTTTATTTGCACAAAGAGAGAAAACTGTTTTTCCTCCGCAAGCCACACAACAAATGGTTTCCTCATCGAATAGTGGAATAAACAAACTGTTCTTGAAAATTTTTCTATCCGGAAAATTACTGCAAAGAGTTTTTTTTCTTCTTCTTGTTTAGGATGAAGAGCGTGAAGGAAATTCTTGAATATAAATGTGAATGTCTTCCTTCAACTCCAAATCCTTTTTCCGTTCAAACTTAAACCAAATTACTTTTTATCACTTCAATCAAAAATCAAACTTTATTGTGTTTGATATCATCTCTTGATGGCTGCCAATTGTAAAGTTCTCCCAGCTCTCGATCTCAACTCAACCCACCACCCGCAACATAATGATTTTTTTCCTTCGGAATCGATTATGTGCCGAATAGGAGAAAATATCCTTTATTGCTTTGAGAAGCCGGAGAGAAAAGTGCTTGGCAAATCGAATTTTAGATATTTTTTTTTGTTTGTGACTGTAATTTACAGTTTCGTGATAGAAACAAGGGTTGGTTGTATATTTATTTGTGTTTAAGAAATGTTAGGAAACCTTTTTTCTTATTCTCAAAAGGCAAAAAATATTCGTCAAACCCTTTTCATTATTTGATTCTTTTAAGGTCGAGGAGGAGAAGAAGAAGGAAAAAAGTTGAGAGCTGTAGAAGATAGAACGAGAAAGCAGGAAAGGAAATGCTTTGTCCAGACTTTGTCCTTAATTCTTGTGCCTTAGATAAAGGAAGCAATTTAAATAAAGCCATGAACGATTTAATTTAACTCCAGTTTGCATCCGAGCTTTGCTAACCTTAATGGGCTTGGTTCATGAGCTTCGGAAGACTGTTAAGTTGTCTGAAAGGTCGCATCCCAAGAAATCCGATACGTCGTTTACAAACAATCCTTGGTTATCGGTGGAGATATTCTCAAGGTTTCGACTTTCCGAGAAGATAAGAAAATCCCGGAACATCAACTGCAAACGGAAGTGATCTTTCTATGCCTCACTCAGCTCACGAATTCACCCCAAAAGTGTTCATACCCCGGATTTAATGAAATCGTGTGTGTCCTTTTTTCCGTTGAAAGCATTTACCGATGTTTTATCTTGGCAATCCTATTTGAGAAAAGTGCTGCGTCAACACATGCAGTGCAACGACCGGTAGAAGATTCACAATCTAAGCTCTAGAAACAACTAACTTCGAGCTCATGAATACTAAGCATCAGAGGGAGGGAGCTTTCATAAAAATGCTTTCAACCTTCGTTGAGGAACATTTTTCTCGTCCTGCCGTTGACAGTTTTCCCCCGATGGCCATTTAAAAATTCATAAAAGTAATTAATAATAGCTCGGATCGGTTACATCGTTTCTCCTTTGGATATCGAAAAAATTGATTTAAATCGAAACTGAAAAGCTCGGCTTAGAGAATTGAAATGAAAATTTATTTGAAATTTAGAAATGAAAATTTATTTGAAGTTTCATTAAAACTCCTACGGATTTTCTGCTGAATGGAGCCAGCTGAGTACACGAAGTTACTTAATTACTACGCGTGTTTCACATCTCTTCAAACTTTATTATTTATTCATTACAAGCTGTGCGAGGCAGTGAAGTAGTCTATTGGGAAATGGAAATTCAAACGTGCCTAATGCCTTCAGCAACGGTTGCTCCACTGAGTCAAGAGATAACTGCAGTGCTGTTAACTCAGCCAGAAAAAGTCGATGATAATGTTTTTTTTTTGTTCAGAGCAACGTTCTTTGTGGGAATAAAAACTACGATACGTCATAATCCACCACGCATTGACCTACTTCTTGTGCCCTCTGCAAACACGGTGGTTAAATGATGTAAGCACTTTTACCTTTTGAATTTCATTTCACCTGAGAGAGTGAAAAGAAGAAAAATGTTATTGAAATGCGAAGCTCTTTGGGGATGGAATAAAAGCTGAAACAAAAACATTCTCATCGTGTGGGTGAGGTTTAAGGAGATGATGGCAAAGTTATTCGTAAATAACGTTCCTTTGAACTCAAAATAAAATAAAAAAGGTTCTTACAACTCAGACAATTCGAAAATTACTTGGAATTGCTCGGAAAAAATGTTTTTGTCATTTGAATAATAAACAACAAAGAAAATTTTGTTTATGTAAACTTAGATAATTTCTTTGATGATCTTGTTTCAAAAATTAAATTTCAACTTCACATCATTCACGGACGACAAACCACTTAACTTTTAGAAGAACGAACAAGCTGAAAAGAAACTCCACGAGCCTTTGGGCCATGTCAATGCACTCGTCTCCCGAGTCTTGGTTGAAAAGTTCAAACTCTAATGGTAACGAATGAAACAAGACGAAACTTTTTTTTCTCAAATGGATTAAATTTTTGTTTTATTTTCTCTTTAAATAATTTCTTTTATTTTCAAAAGTATTTTACGCTGTTATTTTCTGTATCTTCTTCTTCTTCTTTGAATTTACATAATATTCTCTCTTTCTTATTACACATTTACATTTTGAATACTTTTAATAGAATATCTTTCTTCCTCTTATATCTTTCTCTTTTTTTTCTTCCTTCGACTAAAAATATTCATTCTCGCCCTTCCCTCACTCCGTGCACGTTCGCTTTACTTTTAAGGATGTTATCCGTCGCGTGTGATAATCTCACGAGTTGCTATGTTAGATGTTGTAGAATAAAAGTGAATTTCAGGATGGGATTTCCTTAAAATTTCTTATTCAACACGCTCTCGTTCGTCGTCTCCTCATCCAAGACGACGCGCATGAAGATGTAGGAAGCATTAAACAGAAATTTTTGATTAACTTTTTCTTTAAGTTCTCACAAGAAATTGCTGTTCTTTTGCGGGAAGTTTGTTTCTTTTTTATTTTATTTCACTCAGTCTTCTTCCCACAGCGTTTTTATCAATCAATTTTAATCCTTGTGAGTGTGGGATTCATTTTTTTCTCATATTTCGATCATTTAAATCTTTGCAACATTTTTCTTTTTGATTTGATCATCAGTTAACTGAGGGGAAGGAGCACGCAAGATGAGAAAATATCAAATTTTTTTTGCTTAGGCCATGAAAATGTTTAAGAAAATAATTTTTATTTGAGCATCGTAAGAAAGTTTCTGTTCATAAATGACGTCACAAACTTTTTTTTTGTTTCTTGGCCAAGAATGAATTTTAAGGAAAACTATTTGGAAGCTTAACAAGCGTTGTCTGTGCTGATTACTTAATCGACAATGTGACGTGATTTATGAACAAACTGAATCAATAACTCAATTGTGTGAACAAAACAAATAAATAGCAAATTGGACTTTGATGAATTAACATTTCACTTTCATGATTTTACAAACAATGAAGGAAATCCATTGAATCGCCTAACATTTCAGGTTACATTTGAGCCAATAATTGTTTTCCAATCAACTAATTAATGAGCTCGTCTGTAGATTTATTCTTCATCATTACTTAAGCACATAAAAAATCTCTTTCTATCTGTTCGCGCTTATTCATTTGTTTTCGTCGACAGAAAATTAAACAAATTCCTAAATCATAAACAACATTACGATCCATTAGATTTATTTCATTTATCAACAGTCAAGAGAAGACAAAGAAAAACAATTTTTTTTGTTTGTTTGTTTCCACTCACTAAGCATATACATTTATTATTTTACACAGTTCTCACCTAATGCCGTAATTGGTTTTGAAAGTTTTATGAATGTCGTGAGTCTTCTTTTGATTCTGGTTCGTGACGAACAACGTTTTATTATTTAGAGTATTATTGTTAGTAATCAGATTATAGCTACCGCACTCACTTGTGTCGCTTCCGTGGTCGCGACGTATTAGGAAAAACCTCGTCGACTTCCAATAGAAATCAATGTGCGAATGCAAGAGAACATTCTCTATCGTCCAACACAAATCGCCAACGAATTGCATTAGACGTTTGTGAAGATTTTGATAAAGGAAAACATGGAGAACAATACTGATAAACAAATGAAGAGAGAGTGTTGTTGAGATGCCAGATGATGCGATGGCCCCCCGCGCTGCATTGCTGCTGGGAACTCCCCTGGAAACAGAATGTGAAGCACCTGTTTAATTTAACTTAAAACTGCTCAATTCATATCCAAATCAATCTTCATCAACCTCGAAACTCATAAAATTATTTACCATTTAAAACGTGTACCGTGACGCTCCTGCTCTTTGCATTCGACGGATTGCACTGGAATGAAAAGATCTCACATTGCAGAAGAACCTTCAAAGTATTAAAGAGAATAAAATATTCACCTGGTACTGTCCTGAGTCAGACGGTCTTGCATTTTGTATGAGAAGGAACGACGTTGATGTTTCACCTTTCTCTGTTATAACAGAAACACCGCCACGGGGTGAGTCGTAGCTGATGATCTATAAAGCAATATTTCGTCCAGATGAAGAAGAAAGAAGGTAAAAGGAGCTTTCAGTAACGATTTATTTCACTCACTCGTGCTGGTGATGTAACACGATTTAAGTTTTCAACAAAAAATGAGAAACAACGTGGATCATGCAAATTTCTCATATCTCGGGCAGGAGGTGAATGAAAAGTTTTCAACGAAGAGATGGAATGGACGAACGTTTGCATATTAAAAGCACATGGTGAGATTCTTTCTTTTTCTTTTCCAACATTTTGTCTATCAAAAAAAAACCCTCTCGGTTCGCTTTCAACGTCCAAATGCAATGGACAGACATGGAGGTCATAAAATTTCAACTTTGAAGCACAAAAAAAATACGAAAAAGAAACGAGAGAGAGAATGGGAAGTAAAGAATCGCTTTGGACAGATGCTTTCAATGGCTCATAAAAGATATGAAATGTATTATGATAGCGATGCCATTGCATGTTTCACTTGCTGCCATGAGCTTTGATGTGCTGTCTCGTTTCTTTTTCATGCTGCAATACTCACCGCATTGTTGTGATTCCAGAAGATGAATGCAGGTGGCTCTGGCGAGTTATGGACCACACATGTGAGATTTATTGTGGATCCGCTCTCGATGTACAAGTCAGGTGCACCAATTATTTCGGTTGATGGCTCTGTAAGTAGAACAGAAGCAGATTCGAATCATTGCTGTGGATATCGGACATAAATTACTGTCAAAAGGCTTGTTTTACACTCATAAGCAATTAAGTTGTTTTTGTCGTTTTATTTTCCCTCTGAAGGGAAAACTTTCCACGCACACACGAGAGAACCGGAAAATATTGTTGCCAGGAGGGCTTTACTCGTTTTATTTTCGTTTCATTTTATTTCGTACGCAATCTGAATATTCGAATCGATAAATTTGCTTTTAATGCAGAATCAATAGCCGATAAACTGATACAGCAACAAAAAAAATGTTTCGGTTGTTTATTCGAGAGAATGATGTATGGAAAATAAGAATGAGCTGGTTCTATCGATGACGGCAGCCCAGCAGCCAAAGCCACACAAAGGAACTTACTTCATGAAACGCTCTCGTCTCTCTATTATTCACCGATTCACTCCCAACCTCATCCCGAGCCCAGAAAAGGAAAGCCATGACGAACACAAAAACTTTTCAAATCAATTTTTATTATATTTCCTCGACATCCGCTCGAGTCAACTTGATAAGGATATTCGGAGGATTTTTTTTTTCTTTGCTTTCTTCGTTCGGCGTCTTGTTATTACCCTCGAAATAACTTGTACAGGGTTGAGTCAGTTGGGGTGAGAGAGCAAGCGAGCAAATCAAGCAAAGCGAACAGAAAAAATAAAGTTCGAAGCTTTATCTACGACAATAAACAGAATAGTAAGAGACTAGAATATAAATGAATGTCAGTTAAATGTTTTGACCAGCCCAGAAAAGAGTGAGCAAGAGATGAGAGAGAGAGAGAGTCGGAAAATAAAAATTGTTTTCAAATTTATTTTCGGCAGCCGATCTGTGATAAAAATCAGCAATGAATCAGAAATCAAATTTATTTTTTATTTATTGTTCCGGTGGTGATTTCTGCCATACAAAGCTCCAAACGAGGAGCGGAGGACGTCGAGAAAGACAGCGAGAGAGCGTAAAAACATGTTGTTTGTTATTGTTGAACGAAATATCGTTTGTTAGTCGATGTCAAACATTTTCATATATTCTCAGCACACATTATGTTATTCAGCAAAATTTGTACAAACGCTAAATTTGCTGTCACGCCAGATTTGTATTCAGGACTGATAAGAGCGGGTGCTTGAAGTTGAGCGCTCGCTCATGTCATTAAAACTATTCACGTCGCTATCATCTGGGGCAAGTCCATCAATAACATGTCGATCTATTTAGTTGATCTGACCGTCAATTCATCAAGAGAAGACCCTTCTCACAAAAAACACGATTCAGGCGTTTTACGTTATGCAAGCTTGTGACTTTCCTGTGTGACCCTCGCCACTCTCCTCTATTGAATAAAGCGACGAGAGGAGAATGACACAAAAGCACAATTTTGTCAAAGAAAAAAAAAGCTCTTTCTCATGCACATCTGAACTCGGAGAAAAGGTTTTCATTTCACAATAAGTGAGCACATCTAGTTTGTAGATGGAGGGCAAAGATTCAAAGCTTTCCTCATAAATTTAAACACCAAAATCAACAAAACATATCTCGCTCTTCTTCTCCACATTCCACTTAGCATAAATTTCCTTTCATAAATGCTTTGGTCAACGTTGTTGAGTGGCGCTGACAAGACATCATTTATGACATTTGCCCTCTCCTGTCATCGCCTCTTCATTGTTATTTAAAAAGAATGTTGAACTTCACATGACATCAGAGTTCACAAATAAACCCAAAAAAAGCTTTTATCGAAAATAAATATTTGAGAAAAATAAGTCGCCAAAGACTCACCAATAACACTCAAATGAATGAAATGGCTCATGTGCGGCGTCGTTGATATTTGACACTCATAGATTCCTGAGTCTCTGTGCTGCGGATATTTGATTTGCAATATCCAATCGTCTGAGTGTGGATGGTGAATGGCTTTAAATCGTTGATCAGACGTGTACCTGGTAATTAAACAATTAGAAATAAATCAACTCCGTCGTAATTAACTAAACACTTACGTATATCTTCCCACAGTCAATAGATGAATGTCTCTATGTCTAACCCACGACACTTGAAGCAGCATCTGAATGAAGAGAAAGAAAATTCAATTAACTTTTATGTTGAACTAAATCTGAAAATTACACAAAATTTTCCTATCGCTCTCGTCCTCATATAATTGCTTAGTTCAGACCCCCTCTCGCTTAATGACCATAGAGGGAGAAGGATCTTAGATAACTTTCATTCATTTCAGAGGAGAGAAGATGAAACGAGATATAATTTAATGAGAGATTTCATTCTCCAGCGAATTATCCACCAAACTATTCAATGACTAGAAAAAAGTTCTTCTTTTTCCTGCTCGTCTGTTGATAAATTAAATCCTCGTTTTCAAATTGAAACAAATAAATGCGTTTCAATTATGTTTATCTGGGTCAGTTTTAGATAAAACGCCAATCTCCATGGCAGCAAATCCGGACGGTTTTCAGTTAATTGGAAAAATTACTGCGGTTTTGCGGCGAGAAATTCAAGCGAACGAGTGAGGGAGAAACGAAATAAATTTAATCCCGAATTAATAGGAATGAACGCGGGACGAGGAGAAAGAAGAGAAAACCTCATGAATTATTTTTCGAGTCGAATGAGCAAATCGATGGAACGTAGAGTGAGAGAAATTGATACAGCAGCGTCTTCAATCAGAACGAATACGAAGAAATGTATTCAATATTAAACAAACTCCCACACGTTCGCTTAGGTTGATTGGCCGATGCCGCTTTTGAAAGCGAGAAAAACTTCCAAACTAGTTGAGTCAATCGATGAATTTTCAATGGAAATTAATTAGTCGAAATTCATGAATACGTCGGCATCATCCAAATTGACGCTCGCATCTAAAAGCCATTAATTCACGACCGGAAAAGGCCAAAAGGGTGGCAACGAGGCGAACGAAAAATGAAAGCGACGATCATGACCACACGAAATAGTTTCATGACTGTTTAGGTCCAAGCCGGACAGCAGAAGCAGCAGCAGCTTTTATTGCTTTCCCCGAAATTTATTCTATTCTCTCTCTGTGTGTGAGCTTTCTCGACGCCCCGGCCTCGCTTTGCTGCTGCTGTTATTCTATCTCCTCCATGAATGAGCTAAATGAATAATGCATGAGCATAAATTATTGAAAAATGGCAAAAGTAAAAATTGAAGACGAGAAAGGTAGGAAAAGTTTTGTGAGCTTTTTGCTTTTATGTGTGAACGAAGTCCTTGCTTGCTTGCTTAGGGATACTCACCGTTTTATTACCTAAATTTTTTACTCTACAATTCAAATAAGCAGTTTTTCCTAGCAGCGCTGTGACCTACGGTAAAATATTAATGACATTTATTCCCAAAGAGAACCCTTCTTTACGAAGAGTGAGAGAGAAAGTTAAGCGACAAAAGAAAATTTCCATTTACGTACATTTTTGCTGGCAGCCACGTCAAAATACGGGCCGCTTCGATTTGCATCACTGTCGACAGCGGCAGCAGCAGCAGAAGAAGTAGCAGCGTTCTTATTCGCTGATAGACTGCCCGGATTATTTAAATTATTACTATTGGAATGCTGCTGTGTGAGCGTGGCTAAGTCCTTGTTCTGTTTGGTTGAATCTCGATGTGAGCCTTGTACTGCAATGAAAATGAGGAAATGATGTGATCGAAGTGAGGGCGGAGGATTGAAATGCAAATTAAATTGAGTTTCTTGTGTATTCACAGCCCATCATAGCGTACGATAAACTTGCTGGCACGGCTGATGTTCAATTCAATTCAATACACACGATTTATTATTAATTAAATTCGAAAATTTTCAACTCCAATCATAAGGGCGGACTCTTGTAGAGAGGAGACACTTTTCTGTTGTTCGGGTTGAGGAGTTCGAAATAAAATTCGAGAGAAAAACGCTTTCAACATTGAATTTCATTGTTCGATTGCCAAAGTCTGCTATTGTTGCCAAAATAGCGAATGCGACGGAAAATTTCCCGGAACACTGTCGACTTTATGAACAAACTTTTATTCGCCTCACTGGCACAGACACCCCACTCGAGTTGTCCGGAGCACACAATACGGAAAAGTTCAAATATTTGACCCGAAAAATGAGCAAACATGTGGCAGCGAAGCATCTTTTGTTTGGACAGAGTTCGACAAGAGCGGCAGCCCATTTAAAAGTTTTTTTTGAAAAAAGTTTTCTAAAAGGTTCCATTTTCAAACTCAAATGTCTACTCAGCCTGATTCTAAATTGTTGAGGTTTTTGCGCCTCTGAAATTTAATTAGATCTGACACAACAGATCTTCAAATATTTTTTCATCATGTCCGACTAATCAAATTGAAATTCAATTTCCGCAATTTAATGTCACTCTGCTCTCGGTCGAATTAAGCTTTTGTGGAAGCTTTTGAAAGCAGCAATGAAAGAGCAAAAGCATAGTTGGCGTTTGTCATTTGTTTTCCCTTCGTTCTCTTAATCCCCAACAGCAATGGTTCTCTTAATCTCCGATTTTTCAAGGCATTACAATTGTAAGTTCACCCCTTAAGTATTTTGTCATGAAAACCAGCAATTATTACTACAAACAATGAACACAGTTGAGAGTGTGGGGGAGGACGCATTTCATTTCAGACCTTTCAAGAACATTCCATTAAATCGTCACCCTCGAACAAAAGAAATTGCTGCGAGTGGTGGGAGCAGTTCACATTTATTTAGCTCTTGTTATGTGCACACTACCACCGAAGGCTGTTGGAAACGAGCAAGGGGTTGCTGTTAGTTAATGCTTTCAGATCAGCTCAGCTTGTCATTATTCTTCAAATGTTGTTTTTTTCCTTCTCGTTTCGTCCCTCGATTCGCTCCTTTTCCTTTGTGGTTTATTCACAAATGACTATTCAAGGGTCCGGGGATTTTACTCCGTTCGCTTTTATTTATTTCCCTATTTCATTTTTCATACAATTCCAGATGGAATCTAAGCCAGAGAAAACGAATTGTTGGTTGGAAATAAATAATAACGTGTGTCCAGATAAAGTCGTGTGAATGTGCAAAACCACACAAAAAAAAATCCAAAGCTACAAATTCCGAGCAATTGTTTGGCGATTTCTCGGTTGGTTTGTGGCAGGCGATGAGATTTAAACGCTTCGTATTGTTGCTTGAGCTTGTTATCCAACAACGAGACTGATGAAGACGAAAAGGAAGATGAAGAAATATCCAATTTGATGAGGGAATGAACATGAGTTTATGTTTTTACGAGATGAAAAATGTTTCTTCTCGGCAATAAAAAAGCTGAAGCACCTGTAAATTCTACAGCGACGATGGGAATGAAGCGCCAGGAAAATTCATTAAAGACTAATAAAACCTCATGAAAAATTCTCCTATTATCAAATGAAGATGCTTCATCCGTAGTGACGGTAATTTATTGTTGTTTTTGTTTGGGAAACGAAATTTCCTTTTGTGAAATAATAAATTCAAACTCATCGGGAGTATCGTCGTCGTCGCGGCTTTGAAGGGAGAGACGAGGGAACGAAGTGAAAATATTTAATCTTTTTATGAGACAGCTCCCACCATTAAATTTTACGACGACGTCATAAATAAAGGTAAAAAAGCGAGGTTTAGTTCCTCTTCGAAATCATTAGATTTCATCTCTGAAAGAAGAATTTGACCGCGCGCTTCTCATCTCTTCTAACACAATTAAAAGTGAAATGTTTGGTTAGCAAGAGTTTAATTAAATCCTGAGCTTTATGTCGTGCCGACAACATAATTCACTTCGCATTGTCTTTCTATCAACTCTTCTGGCTTCGCGCGGCAATTATAAAAGGCGGCGGCGGATGTGAACACTCCCATCGTTTGCTTAAGTGTTGCCTTTGAGTTATGAACTATGAGCAAAGGCTTCTTAATCATATTTTTCAAAGGCTTTTGCGAAAGCTTCTTATGCTGCTACTCAAAAGCACTTCAGCACGACAACTGAACGAATCGAGGTGTGTACAATGCATAAAATGCCAATTTTCTGCTCAGAAGCATCAACAACAATAACGAAACGAGTGAGTGCCTTGTCATTGAATATTTATTCTCAGTTTACACGTAGTCTTCATAAAGAATTACTCGGCACTGATTTTTTCGCTGTACAAAATATTAAGCAACTTGGATAAATTTTATCTCGAGAGATCGTTACGATAGGAAGTGTCGAGAACTTTCAACCTTTTCTAGCTTAACTTGATCTATGTTTGTAAGAGATATTATCCATCTCATTTCAACGACTCCGTCGCATCTTTCCTTCTTACGTTAGAGCAGGAAAACGTGGGTGAGTGTATCCTACATAAACACAACATGAGTTTACTTTCGTCATTGAAATTGAAATTGATAGGAAAGACTTCCATTCGAACGACAAACGCCATTGTGTGATTTAGAAGTCGTTGGATTCTCATTGCAGGAGCGTCGATAAAATCCAATTTCCTGATTTGTGACAAGGAAGAACTGAAAATGACATGTGAGAGTGAACATACTGCGGGTTTACCGGCGAAAGCCGTTGATGATGATGATGGAAAAATTACAGGAAGGCAGCAACTACGAGAAAATTTTCTCGTTCACTTGACAATCGATTTTTTCCGTTTTTTTCTCTTTATTTTATTCATGACGCATGGAAAATCTAACTGAACAAGCTTCTTCACGCCACAATTATGCAGAGAGTACTTCAATGAAAATGTGTTCGTGGAAGGTCTTCCTTATGCCATTTCTCTTAGCTCGTGTCAAAGCATCGTGTAAGCTCTCAGGAAATTTCCATTCCTCTCCCATCAGCATATTAATTGCTGTTAATGTTATTTAATTAAAATGTGATGCCGATGTTTAAATGGCTGACACGATATAAATATTCATTCGAGAACGAGAGCGAGAGAGAAGCCCCTCAGAGTAGCAACATCAGGAATTAATGTAAATTAGTCTCGGGTTTTCACTCTTTTTCCATGTTTTCGTTTTCACTTACGCTGTCGGCCGCTCGTAACGCAAAACATTTGTTACATGAGGCGAGTGAGTTGAAAACGTGAAAATAAAAACAAAGTTCTATCAATGTCGAGATTTATTTCTCTCTCCGTTCCCTCGAAATCAAACGAAGAACTTAAGTCGACGCACCAGCGGTGGGAAATGAAAGTAAAACACGCTTTAGGAATTAAGTGGCGGCTGATGTAACTCGCAATTACTTTTAGATTAACGCGCGCCACAGAGCCACTTTAGCTAATGGCAGTCGTCTATTGCCTACATATATGTACATATTCATAATGTCGATGTGATTACCAAGGTGTTTCGACGCTTTATTGTCATCATAAAGACGAGACAGAGAAAGAGAGAGAGTGAGAGACGGAATGTGGAGAAAAAAAAACAATAAAATGAAAATTGTTTACATTGCGTCTCACACGATGAAAATCCCATAAAATTATCTCTCTCTTGATAGCACCTTCGATGTTTGTCAGATTCCCACCCACAATGAGAAAATGGAGTTATCTCGAAGCGAAAGCAATTGCAGATCTCGCTTTTCAGACTTCTCCTCGATAAATCTAATGTCGGTGGAAATGATTTTCGTGTTTGCAAGCGTTGAAAGTGTTTTTCTTTCTTTTTATTTTTGTCTCTCATCCGGTGTCGTTGAATTGAATTGGTATCACACGTCTATTATCAAATAAGAAGATATGTGTCTCCAGCATGAGCACGTAACTAGCTGGGGCTTGACTTACCTGTATTTGATGTACCAATCATGATAATAATCATCCATAGGATTAGAAGGATAAAAGTATTTGAGTTTGCCATCTCTCCTTCGTCTTCCAATCTTCAGTCGGTCTTTAAACGATTCTTCGATATCTCCTCAAAGCCGAAGCTTTTCTTAAATATATTTTTCTCTTATTTCTTTTTATTTTGTTTTTATGTCTTTTCATTCCCCATCTGCCATTAACTTTTGCGAAGCACTTTGTCACACTGTTTTAGCTTTTCATCACCACGCTCCTCGCACAGATACAATTGCACATGATTGCGTACATGATGCTTCAGGTGATGAGATGGGGGTTTGCTTGCTTGCTTGCTTCGTCCTCGGGTTTTATGTCGATGTCGAAATGATGAGAGTTGAGGATTTTATGGACTCAATTTTATTTTATACACAACATTCTCCACTGCCACTGTAACGTTCGTTAGTTTGCTTGCTCGCCCCTTTTCTTTGGAGCAAACATAAAATGTAATTTACAACCTCTGATTTGCCTTCCACTTCTATCACTCACTCGTTAGCTCGCTTACACTCGAATAACGTCAACAACAGCAATTTTACTAAATTTTCCAATGATTTGCTTATCAAGTTTCTCCACTCCCAAGAGTCGATTCGTTTAGTATAAAGGCATTTCAGTCGAAGCGATTTACGTTTAATTAACCTAAGTTGCGTCGTAAAATGATCCTCTTAAAATGAAGATTTGTTTCATGAATGTCATGATACGAAGCGAGTCTGGAGTGTATGCAGATCGACAAGCTGATTTTACACATCGTCTCCGTGAAGGGAGTTTCGCTCGTTCCTCATGAAAAAAACTTTCTCCTCTCGAGTTTTTTTCCTCTACATAAATCCCTAAGCTGCTCAATGATTTCACCGTATCGATCTGAAAGTAAACATAAAACCAGAAAATCTTATTACATAACGAGTAAAGATAACAGAAACTTTGTTTTCATTTTCGTGTATCATAATCATCGTGAACTCTTCTCCTCTTCAACTTAAAGTAACTTTTAATTGCTTTATGAGCTTATCGAGATTTTCCCTTCTAACCGCATCGTTCGAGTTTCTCTCATCAATGTAACAGCAAATGAACTCCGAAAGAAGAAACTTTCAACCGAAAATGCTATTATTACGAAATTTACATTCTCAATTTTGCGCCCTCGTCGAAAGAGCGAACTCCTCAAGGCAATTTGTGATCCCTTCTTTCCCTTCTTTTCATTTTAAATTCCGATACAATACATTCACTCGCTTGCTCGCTCGCTCGCTCACTCGTTCGTTCGCTTGAAAGCCGTGCAGATCCCCCGGAAATTTTACAATTCGGATACAGCAGAAGGAAGGCACAGAAGAAGAAAATCGATACTCGTGACATAGCAATTCTCATAGCTAATAGAGTAGAATAACTCTCGTCTCGGAAATGAAATGAAAAGAGAGAATAGGAAACAGCAGAGAAAATGAAAAAGAAAAGTTGGGAAGGCAACAAAATATAATTATAATTATTTATTCGTTTTGTTCATCGTATTTTTCTTTATTTCGTGTAGAATACAAAAGTATAAACACGACGGAGTCGTAAAAGGCCTCGACGTCGAGGAAAAAGCAAAATGCTGAAAAGTCTTTCTCCGTTCCTCTTGAGAAAAGCTTTTTACCTTGGGAGTTGTTCGTAAATAATATTTCAAAGAAATGAGTTTCGAGCCTCCCTGACCATCTCAATATCAAGTGGACGTTATTTCCAATCAACTCCATTTTTATCAACGACAACGAAAGAATTTTCCGCTGAAAAACAAAACTCCCCGAAAATTTCCGTGTTTGACCGAAAAAGTTTTTCCCGGCTCAGCTCGCAGTTTGGTGCGTGAAAAGTTTAGAACTTCCTGAGTGTTTATAACATCTCGTGTAAATAAACTTACGTGCGGAAGATCGTAATTGATGTATGAACTCCCTCGGAATTTCCTTAAACTTTCTTGTTTACCAGACGTGGCAGGTAGACAAGGCAAGAGAAAATTTCCCTTGTATAAAAAACGAATTGAAGGCAAGCAGCCGAAAATCACGAATCTGGATGGATAACGACAAATTATGGAAATGTTTTCTGATTGCTGAAAGAGGTTGCTTTGAGCTTATCGAAGCGAAGGAGCGAGAGGCTATAAAACGTTGTAAATGTACTCAACGAATCGTTCGTGTTTTGTTTCGTTGTCGTTCGGGCGAGTTCTCTCAAGCAAAGAGTCTGCATTGGATATTTAACCAGCTTGATCAAGGAGACGCAGCCTGGAGCATCGTCTCGAGATTAAAAATGACTGAAGTGTAAAATTCCGCAAAGAGCATAAGCCAAGGTAATTTGCTAACGGGTGATGAGCAACGAGGGAAAGAGGAAGCTCACGAACTCAAAACAAATGGTTCTTATTTCACATCGCGACGTTTTATCGATTAATGATTTTCTTAAGCCTTTTCGACGTTCGTGTTGGGAAACCCTCGAAATGAACAAAATAAGCAATTTCGCATTGAAAAAAATTAGAGGGTTAACCGCAACTATAAAGAGTCGTAATTAAAGCGAAAGCTTCAGTCGAATAAATAAAATTTTCTCGATAGCAGCGCTCAAAAGAATTGCTTGGGTTTCCTGCTTCGCGGTTTTTAAACATCGCACGCAAAAGCGGAATTTATTTTTAATTCCGATTGCGTGCTTCACCAAACAACCCTTGGAAAGGCTTTTTCGCTTGATTTCCATATTTAAATTTAATATTCACTCTCTTAGATAAGCGAATAAAAAACATTAATTGATTATTCTTCGAGTAGACAGAGGAGGAAGGAGGTGAATTCTTCCGACGAAGTTAAAGTGGAATCTTAGGAAGAGAAGTCACTTTTGAAATCAGGTGAAATTAACTTTTATCATGAGAGAAAGCATAAATCATTTTTAATCTGCTAATCTAGAAACAAAGCGAGAGTGCGAGGGACTTGAACAGGAACATGACAAATAATTTAATTTAATAGAAAGGGTTGCTCTACTATTTATCTAAACACGACGGCAAACAAGGAAAAAAGGATTTGTAATACTTTGCGCACACATATTCGCCCCTCTATCTGATCGTTCATTCATTTAAATACATTTTCAAGCATCTCGCTCTCTCTTTCTTTGCCTGCCTCGAACAGATTGTTAAGTAAAATTTGGGCTTGAAAAAAGGTTCACTCATCCGCCCCTCAGCTTTCGCTCTCTCGCTGTCTCTCCGCCTAATTTCTCTCACAGCATAAAAGTCGTAATAATTCTTATCGAGTGAGCAAATATGACATGCGATACGACTAAAGGCTCCCTCGTTTCCCGCAAAATATTCATTCGAAGGTAGGAAGCTAAAATATTGTGTTTCCAGCCAATCCTTTCACAAGATGAGCTGTTTAGCTCGTTCCGCAAACCCTTTTTGAACTTCTCAGAAAGCGATAACAAGCCTATGCTTGTCTGGGATCGTTGATACTCCTTGAATGTTTTCACTTAGAATCGTGTTAAGTCGACATAAAAGAAACCGCAAAGTCTTAAAACAATTTCATAAGCGAGACAAGTGGAAACGTAGACGTAAACATTAAGATGGTTTAAAAGAAAACTAAGAACTTTTGAACATGCATCAATAGGAATTATGAAACCTCTGAGTGAGCTCATGTTTCAAAATCCACTTAGGAATTCTATGCTCGCAGAAAAGAATTGTTTCTTGATTTTCTTTCACCGCATCAGCAGAAAATGCAACGAATATCTTGTTACTAGTTGTAATTCTCTTTTAAAACTCTGTTGGTGGAACCAAGAACAAAGATGGAGTCATAATCCCGGGTGAAGCCATTATGAACTCCTTCGAACTAAATTTCTAAAGAAAAAGCACTTTGAAGTGTTTCCCAAGCATTAAGGAACGGAATTGAAAACCAACAAGTAAGTGAGTGAAGATGAAAGTTAGCTCAATTGAACGAAAAGTTCGTTCAAGAATGAATGCGCAAACTTTAAATTGAGAAAAGTTTTGTGATTAAAGCATGTTGATGTTGCCTCCTTTTCAGTGTCTTGTTCTTTAATCAACGATCTGAAAGGTGAAAGCATCAGTTTTGTTGGGAAAACTTAATTTATATGTTAATTTAGGATGTGACAAAAACTTTCCCGAGCGCATTTAATGTTCATGCAAAAAGTTTGCTTGTTGATGTTTTGATTACCAACTTGACCTTTTTCGTTAAGAAAAAAACATTTCTTTTTCAATTAGAAGCTCTCAGATTTTTCCCGGAAACTGGGGCAACATTACTTTGCTTCGCATAAATTCGCTCAAACACTTCACAAGCATGATTTCTTGTTCAGTGAGTGCTTTCGACGTTGCTGACATATCAAAGGTAAAAGTTTAATTGAACAAGAGTTCGTGGATAAAAAAAATCGATAAATCCAACACTTGCATAGTGCTTGCCCTTTTCCCTCGTCCTCACATATCTCCACTTGAAACATAATCCTAGCGGTGTAGTGCAATAAATCTGTCTGGAAGCTTTCCACTTTTTCCTGCTTTGCGCGCTCGGTTGACTTATGAGATTAATGTCCGTATGCGCATTAACGATTAGTTCTATAATTACTTGTACATGTGAAGCATACTTTTATTTCACCCAGAGCTCCGAGAACGAAAAGAACATTAATAAGGCTTGATGTCGAGCCCACGCGTTCTCCTGCAAGACAATATTTCGACATAATAAGTTTAATCTACAGAATTGGAGGGAACAGAAAAAAGGGAAAACAACAAACGTTGAACAGCGCAAGGCTTAGGGCAATGATTTTGAATAATATTAATGTTTTCGCTTTTCTTCCACGAGACAATCTCTCAACGTTTGTTTATGTGGAAGACAGTGGAGGAAAACAAATGGATTGAGTAATTTGAAATGTCACGAGGAGCGCAGAGACACGCAGTAAAGAGAACTTGAGTGCTTTTGTTACGAGAGGAGGTTCGTATAATTGGACTGATCCCGAAATCGCATGTCATGTCGATAACGTGCCTCGTATCCAAACATAAATTTAATAAAATCTATTACGCGAGATTCAATCAAGATCAACGCTTTCCATTGAATGCAAATAAGTAAATGAAATCAAAAGCAAATGTGTGTACAAAAGCTCTAGCGAAAAATGAAATTTATGTATATGAACTCGATGATTATATTCTGGTGGTGTTTTCCACTTTTTCTTCTATTCTGATATCGGGAGGGGTACACGTAGGCGAATGAGAAAGTAATTTAATAAATTCACGTACCCACGATTAAATTTCATGGAAAAATGCGAGTATAATGAAAGAACAACATGAAAAAAAAAGCTCACAGCCTCAGGTGATTCTGTTTTTCTGAACAAGCGGGAGAGGTGAGCAAAAGGGGAAGGAGAGAGAGAATTATAAAAATAAATGTAGGTTTGGGTTGCCTTTTTTACACAGTGTAGCTTTTCTAGAGAAAAAGGCAACAAAGCAGTGGAAATATGAGTGGAAAATGACTTCGCCGATGTCGTGCACGAGGGTTAAATGATGTAATGGCCTCGCGCACTTTATGATTGCCGGGAAAAAAAAGGAGAAAGTTTATTCTGCTTTATTCGCTTTCGCAAATGATTTCTCGCTGTTTCCGACAGTCTCTCGTGTTCATTGAGTTGTTATTTGCAAAGGAGGAAAGTGTAATTACATAACGCGACCTTGCTTTTCTCGTCATCTCTTAGAATTTACTCGGCTCGTGTTCGTGAAGATGTTTCGTGGAAAAATGTAGAAGCGGATGAGATCAAAGGAAACTCTCCGATGAGTTCATTCTTCTTATTTTAATTAATGTTCCGACTGAAGAATTCTCACCTTCAGACCCAACTCAAACAGACAACCACACGAGCCACTCGTCCTTCACATAGTTCACCTTAAACATTTTCCTCAAATCTCCGCTCAAGTATTACGGGAAGTAAATTAAACATTCTTTTCAACATTAGCCATCCGACAAGGAAGGAAAAGGAAACTGAGACAAAAAAGAAAAAGTTTCCTTAAGAACTAGACGACACGACAACACATCACTCGAGTTCGTTTGCACCCGAAAGCAAGAAGAGAAGATTTAATTTCTTGAAAATGTTTTTGTCTTGGGTTAGACAGAAAGAATTTTTATCCTGCTGAAGATGCCAACTGCAACACAATCGTAAACACTACATAACGAGAAACTTCATTGTTCATTCTCCTCCGAGTGTTATGATATGGCAAATAATTTTCTTGAAGCGTAAAGAGAACAAGGAGAATCAACCGAGTCGAGAAAGAGGGAAGCGAGTTAAGTTCATAAGTTTTAAATGGGGTGACTAGGCGTAATTATCAAGTTATCAAATTAAGTTTAGGGGGCAAGGACATGGAATGAGTTTAGTTCAAAATTACGTAACTTTCTATTGGAATGAGTTAATTGAAAGGAAATGAGATTTCCAAAATCACAAAATAAATTTGTTTCTTGAGGATCGAAAACATTTTCAAAATCCTTTTGTGTGTTAGAGAAAATGTTTAGTCGAAATTCCAATTAAGTTCTGCTCTCACCTCAAAAAAATAAAACATTTTCAAGTTCGTTATTTGAATGGAAAGTCCTTGTTCCGACCTGATTAGTCTTGTTGATTAAAAATCTTGAAGTTTGACCTTTAGACTCAACAAAACAAACTTTAGTAACAAGACTTCAGTTCTCGTTCGAGTCAGACTTTAAAACAATTAGAAAACTTTCCATAAAATAGTTGTGACCTGAATAAATCTCATGTCTTGCTGATTAAAAATATCAGAGAATGACCTCAACTTTATGTTTGACATATAATTGTTATAACAAAACTGGGAGAAACTATAGCAATGAAACATTGAGGATTTTATCAAAACGATTGCAGTTCGTGTGGCTTTCGAATTTATTGCGGGAATTCTGATAAATGAACGAGACTTTACCGCAAAAGGCAGCAGAGAAAAATGATAAAAACAGGAGAGAAAAAAAATGGGGACTTGCAATCGAGATGCAATCATACATGTTGTCATAACGTGGAGAAAAGCAGAGAAAGAGATGAACACAAAGTTTGAAAAAAATGAGTGGAGACTGCAGCAGAACTCGATCCCCCGCATAATTTTTTCCTCCTTCGCTTTCCTCGCATCCGCATTGAATTTATCGTTGTGAGATTTATTTCGAATTTTCTTTTTTCCGATTTCTCTCTTTTTGTTTCTCGCTGCCGTTGTCAAATGAAGCACATTCATGATGCAGCAGCTTTTTAGCAGTATTGTTGCTGGAGTCTCTGCATACCTAATTGAGTAAATTGCAACGTATTCAAGTCAAAATGTTATTCTGCTGTCATGACAGAGCGGATTACAATTTTATAAATCCCTGCAAAGCGAGAATTTGCTGTCATTAATGTTTTACATCATCAAGCGGCATTGTTTTTGAAAAATGGAAACAAACACGAATCTCTGCAGATTGTTCCACTTTAACAATTCATTTTGAGAAGCTTTGAATGCAATGAAGGAAAGAACAAAACTGTCTGGCATCGATCAATCAAGAATCTAAGCGAAGTCAACGAGACAGAAAATCCCAAAAATAAACTGCTTGGCAATTCATGAGCTTTACATTGAGAATAAATATTTTAATGACTCGGAATTTCCTCTTAGTTCCTCTCTCTCTCGCTTCGAATAATTCCGATTCATTCAACAAATGTGAATAAATTTCCATCGTCATTCATCTTCGATGAAACTTTTATTGATATAACTTCGTCTGATGCGATTAAAATTTCATTTATTTTAATGTGAGGATGAGAAAAGCTCATGACGTCGACATATTCATGTTGAAATTTATTCGCATCGCTCGTCTTTAAATCACCTTCGTCGACATGATTGGCATCATCTTTAATTCGTTGTCAGCACGAGCTTTCATGAAGCAACACAGGGAGTGGCTTTTCAAGCCGTTTTTCTCAATCGAATAAAAAAATACTTGAAAGACGAAATTTGTCAGAATCAACTGGAGTTGATCAACGCCGTTTGATTCATTTTAGATTGATTTTGTACAAATTGAAATTACTAATGCTTCTGGATGATTAAACGATTTGTATTACTCTCGAAACATTAAATCTTAAATCATTTACCTCAGAAATCTGCTTTTGTTTTATTATCCATGGTCTCTATTGTCGAGATTTCGCCTTTGCAATTCGATGAACAAACAACACTTTGGCATAAAGCACTTGAGATGCTTTAGCTCACTTAACTTTATTTATGTTTTCAATGGATTAAAGTTTGAATTCCATTTCATTCTATTGTTCATTTGGTGCCATTAAAAATGAATCAAAAAAGTTTCTTTTCTGTCCTCAAGAGTCTTCGTCTCCTTATTTGTTCAGTAGCATTCGTGATGGAAACTTTACTCAGTTCAACAAACAATCAAACTTCGTGTGTTTGTGTTCAACCTGAAAGCAAAATTTAAAAACATTCAAGTCGCACTTCCGAGAATTTCAAAGCACATAAATTTTTAATCAACGAATACATTTTTCTGGTAAAAGCACGCGAAGACACGAAATTTCATTAACAAATCTTATCACTCAACGTAGCGCTTAGCGGCGGGGAGTTGAAGGGGAAGGAAAAAATATAATAGCACTTGACATTCTGTATCCTTTTTCACGTCTTTGTTCCGTCGCTCTCGACATCGAGCAAATCGCATAACGAATTCCGATGCTTCCTTTCCTAGCTCATCAATCAAACTTCTTTTTATATTATTCTCTCCCCAGCGCTTTTCATCTTTTTCACCGACAAAAATCTTCACAAATTATGCGGCAAAGGGAGCGAGCGGAGAAGGAAAAAAAATGTTTCTTGAATGCATTAAACTTTTCTTCACGTTTGATTTGAAAATAATTTGTGTGAGTCTCGAGCGAGCAAATTATAGAAATCATTTGAACTCTCGAGCCTTTCTCACGCAATCCATTCAACAAATCAATATTTTCTCGGCTCTTTTATGTAAATTGAGTGAAATTTTCCCACACACACAATTTTCTTCCTTTTCTTCTTCTCCCTCCTCCAGAGAGGCTCGCATCGAAAATATATTAATCGATTTTTTTTCTGCTCAGCTCCTGCCTTATTTTATCATCATCCACTTTGATTATCGCTTGGAAGCTTTCAATCATTTAGATCCAATTGCGGCTTTCGAATTTTTCATATCAAGCGTGATTTCCATTTGATGATTGGTAAAAATCCGAATGAAATCGCTTTTTTCCGGGAAAATCCCTAAAGCTTGGCATTGTAGAAATTTCTTCACAACAAAAACTTTCTAAAATGCTTCTTCTCACTGAACACCAAAGATAAATTCCAGACAAACCGTTTCGACTGCTGCGAGTGTCACTAGTAAACTGATTGAACCCACGATTTGCGAGACTACAAAACGTTCGTTGAGTTTCCATTTCTGCGCCGTGAACGACTTTTCATTATAAATTCTTCCGGCCGCGCACTTCGTTCCAAGTTTGGAATTGGAAAACGAGTCGAACGAGAAGAGGAAAACAAAATCTCGGCTTCCGATGAAGCGAGCTCAGTTATTTCTCGTGAAACTTATGTTTGAACTTGTGTCACTAGTTCAAACATTTTTCATTGATGTTGTTCCGGAAATGTGCGACGTCGATGAATTAAAAATTAAACGAAACCAACAAGGAATTAGTGGCAAATGCAATTTTAGGATATTTCGTCAGTGGAAGAGTTTGCTATAGTCTCTTCCGTTCTTTCCACTCGGATTTCTTTTTCCTGCAGCTGTTATTTGACGAATCGTGTAAGGTCATGATTCCGACTATTTTAGTTCTCGCAACTTAACAAAAGCTCAACTAATGTAAACACAAAAGAAAGGATTTAAATTTTCTTTGCGATTAATTTCAATCTTCTTGCTCGTTTCTGGTTGATAAGACTTTAAAAAATCTCTCACAAAGATATCACGTAGCGATTGCTGATGAAATTTCATTCTCCTCTAATACACGCTGGCTTTGTAATTTATTATCTTAGCGCATCGTCGCTTCGAAGTTACAGGCTTTGACATTGATGAGACAAGCGGAAATATTTTGCTCACATTCCGGAACGATTGAGAATATTTCAAGCGTTGTTAATTACCAAATTTAAAAAATTGATTAATTCAATTTTTAATGTGATGCATGAACTTCCTGGTCTTCTTCAAGTTATTGAATTTCAAGAAAATAAAACAGTTTGGAAGTCATTCGCTTCCTCAAGAAGCCAGCATGCATTTTAGAAATGAAATACGAGAACAATATTCGACATTTGCAAGCGTCATAAATAAATGAAAAAGAATTGAAAACGGAGCTCGTACTCTGAGCTAGCAAATGCATCGTTCGGTTCGGAATCGGGAGAAATCTCTTTTATGATATGATTCAATATTTTTGCTCCATGGCGAATGTAATAACAGACAAGTTTTCCTTCTTTTCCGACACAAATAAAAATTGCTGAAGATCGCAAATACGGTTTTGCTCATAAATAAAACTTCTGTTATCTGCAGACGAATTTTTTTACTCTCCCCGCTCGCTTTCTATTCTTTACAAAAAGGGACAAGAGTTTAGAAGAATTTTATGCAAACTCACTGCAGCGATGTCTAAGGAGAATAATTCAAGAGCTTGCTCCTTCACTTCCTTACAATTTTTCTTCGAGCTTCGACATTAAAAAAGCTTTTTTCCCTAACAATGGAACCTTTCTAACTCAATTATGTCAACAACCGAGCTTACCAACGATTGTCTGAATTGTGATTCTTCGTTTCAACCAAAAAAATGTTTCCACAAATTGACGTGTTTATTTAATTTTTTCCGATTTCCCTTCGGAGAATTTGATTAAATCCCGTGAATTCAAATTATAAAACATGATAAACTGTTTCCATTTAATCCATTCACATCTTGATGAGCAGCGCAGATTGCATGATAATGCGCTCGTTTATTTGTATGAGCTGGCTCGGTAGTTGCTAGACGTCAGAAGTCATTTATTAAACTCAACATTCGCAGAGCGTTACACGTTAATTTCATTATGTCGAGTGATGATAAAAAAAAGTTTCCAACACAAATTTTAATTCATCATTTAATGACACAAAAAACAACATTTCCCAGCTTAAGTGGAATTAATTCTTCTCGCGAAGCTGAAAAAGGTCATCGAGAATTATGTTTTACTCGCGCGTTAATCTGCTTTCCAATTGCTTTTCCTCTTCGCCTTAACGCTGAGTTGACAACAAAGTTTTGATGAGAAAGGCTTTCGCAATGGACTGACAATATAAGTAAAGTGACGATATAATTTGTTCTAATGAGAATCTAATGCTCATGACATGTTGTGATGACATTCCCACTCTCGAAAAAGAAGAAAAAGGAAATTTCGGTTATGAAGCATGTGATCCAATAATTAAATAGTCGTTTATAAACATGGAATACAACATTTAATAAAACTCTCGCTCGAAAGAGGAAAAAAAACTTCAAATCAGATCACAGCGGATATGAAGAAAGAGAAGCGAGACAGCTTTTCATACGAAGCTCTTTTCTCTCATGCACCACTGAGGCTAATAATGCCTCGGAAAGTTCAGATTCTCCATATTCTGATTTTGTTTTATTCAATTTAGAATTAAAATTTTAAATTGCAAAATTTATATACGCTGAGGTCATGGATAAACTTTTAATCTAGATTGTCGATTAATAAAAGCTTTCAATTCTTCTATTTCAATGAAAATAAAACGTTTGCAACGATTCAAACTTCAATCATTGAAAATCTAATTTATTTAATCTATGAACGATACACAAATGTTGCTACTTCTCTCTTGACTTATTTTCTATGCACAGAAGCTCTTCCCGATCATGCATAAAAAAAAGAAGAATATTGAGAACATAGAATAATGTTTTGGAATTAAATTATTTTATTCATTCAAGCAGCGCAGCGGAACACAAGAGAAATCCAATTTTAATTTCAGCAGTTTCGAAAGGAAGCAGCTCGATTCTATGTAGAAATCGGAGAGATTTGCTCACTCTTTCATTTTGTATTTGATTTATATGCACGTGTGTTTTCTGTGTATTTAACAAATTAGATTTCGCCAATTATTTGATTTCTTTGCTCCTTTTTTTGCGCTCTCCGAGCATCACCTTCGATGCTGCTGTGAAATTAAAGCGAGAAAAATCTGCTAACATTGAGCAGCCGGCGAGTTTCGCATCAAATCGCTCATAAAAAATTGATTTAACAGATCAATTTAAATTCTAATAACAGTCATGATACCATGACAGTGCTTTGACATGCCGTCGTCCACCCGAACAAAGAGAACGCGATAATTCCATTTGCATTAATCGGAGCGCCGAGGCATTTTCGAACGTAATTTGTCGTCGCCATTCACGCAATAATGAAAATTGCCCTCGCTCCATCTCCTCGAAAGCGTACGAACGCAATCAAACCCCGAGGATTTCACTTGATAGCGTGAAATTATGCGGAGTAAATCACAATTTCGCTGAAAATATGATTAATATTTAAACCATTCTGATGATTGTTTTTTCGCTTCTCCCTTCCGAGAGGCTTTTCTTCGCATCGGAATAATTAATAACCTTTCCTTGCTTTGGTGATTTCTCTTCTCCTCCTTAACTTCTCTCCGATGCGAAAAACTTTAACGACGAAGGAAACTTAATCAACACGAAAATAATTGATTTCACTCTGTGAAGTTTCGGAGTCTAGTTCCGAAGTTGAAAAGAATGTCAAACAAATGGAAAATAAGAGCGCAGCAGATAAAAAAATCTGCTTAATTTACATCGACTGTTAATGTTGCAGAAAAGAAACCGAAAAAGAAGCGAACCTAATTAAACAACTGCCAGTCGTTGAGACAACCCAAAAAATGAAAATTTACATAAAGTTCGAAATCATAACTCGGAGCGGCGTGGAAGAGAAAGCGTCGAGGAGAAAGAAAAGGTGGAGATCTTAATTGTCCTGACAAGAAAAACATTTTAGGAGAAAGTCCAAGAAAGGATTCGTGACCTTTTCTCCTTTTTGCAGGGGGCGAATCGTGAAGAATGAAAAGGCAGAAACATGAAACGGTCGAGTGAACGCATTGAAACCGGTTAAGCAAGAGATATTGGAAGGCAATTACATCGCTTATCGATCAAACGACGCTTTAGAGAAATCAAAACATCAGAAAATCATCTCTCGATGAATTGAAAGCATCCGGATTGTCTTCCGGTCCTTATGAGCTCCACTTTTTTTCCTTTATTGTTCTGTTCTTTCTTTTCTTCTCAGCCATCCGCCATTGTCTTTTTCCACCCAACTTCTTCTTTTGCCCCATCATTCCGTCCAACTAGACAGAAGAAGCACAAGCGAGAGAGTTGTTTTGTTTGCCGACGAGAATTATCTTTCATGATTGTCATTTTTCGTTTTTTTTTTCTTTTCTTTATTCGACTCTCATTGAAAACATCAATTGCGGTGCGGAGAGAATCATTAAGATATCTGCAAGATGGATTTTTTATCGACGAAATTAGAGCGAGATTGTAGAGGCCTCGTCCTCCGAAAATTGCGGGATAATCGTGAAACGCAATAAAGGAAAATCCGCACTGAAGACAAAGCAAGCGAGCGAAGTCGTTCTATGGAAAATATTCAACGATGCGATGTGTTCTGATCCACTTCCTCAAAGTAAGACGCTAGATAATCTTTGAAATATTCAATATTTCCATGAAATGAATAATAATGAGGCCAGTTTTCCTTTTTCTTGCCTTTTTTTTTCTTTCTATAACCAAACTTATAAAGTGAGGAATTTTCTTCTTTTCTTCAATGGAAAGGAATGTTTACGGGGAATATTTGTGGAATGCAAAGAGTAAGAGAGAGGGAGAGAAGCCTTTCCGCTTATAATCTCGAATGGAATGTTTAGCCGAAGATATTTTCGATATAAACAAATGGAGAGTAAAGCCTTTTACTACTCGTGCATGAAGGCCATTCAGCCACGCACGAAACGAGCACGCTTCGCAAAATCGACCGACGACATAGCTGAAGTTGCGCTCGACCTCATAGCATAACAAAATACTCTTTAGAAAGCAATTAAAATTCAATTTTCGTCGAGTCTCGAGCGGAAGCCAAAGCCAAACTCGATAAATTTCTTGAAGATGCCATTATTTAATAAGACAGTTCATTATCAGACATGATATGAAAGCTTAATGCGTGTGTTTCGTGTCGACAAACACAACGAATAAATAAAACGTGACATAGAAAGAACATCGCTCTGCCAATGCTGGAGAAATAATTAATGCATCATGATGATTTTCCATTAGAGATTCATGGGATTCTTACACACAATGGATAGCACATCAGACCTTTATTAGGAATTTATGAGATGCTCCCCATTCTCTCCTTTCACGAAACCACTAAAGACGACGATGACACAGGAACTTTCATGCTATCAATTGTCTCAAGAGTTGAGAGAAAACGGTGACGATAAAGGAAACATTAAGTGCTTTAAAACCGAACGACAGACCGAATGCTTTGTGTTGAAGCATGTCGAACAACGTCGTAAGTTACAACAAACTTCACTCGTGAATCAATGGGAGACAAGTGAACGAGTCATCAAAAGTGTGTGTGCTGTTCATTAACGACATCACTTAAACCAAATTGCCGAGGAAAACATGAAAAGTTTTGTACTTGAAACCATCGAATCGGCTGAACTTTTCGATTAAATTTCGAGAATTTCCAAGATATTCTCGTGAGCCTGGTCAGCAAGCTTCTTCCGTAACGAATAAAACATGAGCCGTGTTCTCATAAATTGCGATTGGGCCGTTGAGAATTGTTTCAGCTTCGAGATACAGGGCGTGCTTAACGAAGAGAAGCTCAATCATTCTTAACTTGCACTTCAACACTTTCAGGCAATCGAACTTTCACATCAAAACTTTTCTGAATCATTAACTAGGTCAACAGCCCGTAAGCCCTTTCTCCCTTAATTCGAAGAGCAAAGAGAAAGTGAACTTAACAAATTCGCGTTCTCATTCTTCTCGTCTAATGTGATAACTTGCACACAGCAATAAATTTTTCGTGGAAAAACTTTTCTTTCCACCTTTAAGAGCACAAAGGAAAAAGTTTTTGAGATGAAACTTCTCGTGTAAAACAAGCACGATAACGAGAACACATTGTATAGAGAAAAGGCAACACAAAAGGAGCATCCGGAGCTTCCCCCGCTCTGCACACCTGATTACCCGATCCACACACTTGCGAATGTGTGCTTAATATTTACAATCAACCTTAATGGCTGTATTTGATTTTATGATCACGTACCATCAAAATACTTATTTCCTGATAAAGGTTTTTGAATAAAATATATCGAATGTTCTCCATCCGGTGTGTGTTTGCGGGAAACATGTGCACGATATTTCTTTTTGCCTCAAAGCGATGGCTTCTCCTTTTGTACCAAAGTCGACGACGTTTTCTCTTGGTTAAATAAATCAAACATTCAAAAAGTCAAAGCAACGAAAGAGTTTTTCTCGGATGAGGACCCAAATTTCTTTGATGCAACACACGCTCGACACGATAATAAAGATTGTTAACATGACGAGAAATTGGGTCAAATCAATCGTAAAAGGTATCATCTATTATTTTGATTTGATGTAAGTATATTTATGGCTTGCAGGTAAAAGAAAGGGCGCAAGTCATGATTTCAACAACGAGTGTCGTCAGTGAATTGCGACAGTTTCCGTTGTCAAAGTAAGTTACGAATGTAAATTGCTGATATCAACATTTATGAAGCCTTCAAAGTTTTGTTGACAGAAGCAAAAGCTTCTTTTTTCAGCGAACTTGCATAAAATCCGAGAAAGAAAGAGGCTTCTCGCTTCTTCGTCGCTGTTCATTACGTCAAAGGCATTATCATGTCTAAACGATTTTGCTTTTGAAAAATTGCTGAATGAGAAGCTTAGATAAGAAATAAATTGATTTGTTATTCCCGAGTCGTTGGAACAGATTTGATTTAAAATATTTACTTCCTTTAACAATTAAAATATCAAAAATAGTTTAAGAATAAAATATTTTTCATTTCAAACTGTTCAGTTATTTGATTTCCTCGACGATGATTGCACTCAAAGTTTTTCCTCTTTTCATTTTAATTGCTTTAGTTTATTGTGGAGTTCCATTTATGAACATTTATTTGCGAAGAGTTCGTTGCAATGTTTCTGAAAAATACACGTTCAAGAATCACTCTTGTTACGCTAAATCGTTCAACAGAACGTTTTCAACGGTGAATATAATTGTTGTGAACAAACGACCCATCAACAGAATTTTCGTGAGTACTCTCATATTTCATAGCTCACAAATATTTCTTTGAGTTAGATATTTCAGTTGAGTGTCAATATTGAGTACAAATACGGAAATATTTATCGCGAAGTCATGCACACACCTCGAATAGACTTTTGTAAAATGATGGACCAGAATGATTTCAGCAACAAAATGCTCTCAACGATTCTTCAATTCGTCAACGATTCCGCTCCCGGTTTGGTTCACAACTGTCCCTACAAAGTTCGTGGTGATTACATTTGAAATTTCACGAATAAAAAGTTTATTTTGACAGGAAGTGAATATTACAAAGGTTCAAATAAAAACTTCAACAATCCCATCAATTTTCTCATCAGGAGATTATCGAATGTTTTTTCACCACGAGACCTACAACGACGAATGGTATTTGACATACAGCGTTGATGCAACAGTGATCTCGTCTGAGAGAGACACGTTTGGATAATTTTATGATAAGCTTTGTTAAAAAATAAAATGGTTTCAATTTTTTGGTCATTTTAAGTTTAATCGATGAAACTAATTTGAAAGTTTCACCCAAATCCCCTCCGCAATTTCTATTTGAACACTCGCCATTATTTAGAGCTTAGTAGATTTACAATTATCGAACGAGATTACAAGATAATTGACCAAGTGTTCATAAATATTTGCTACCTGGATTTAATAATTAGAAATTCAATAAATTGGTATTTTAACATGAAACATTTTTGTTTTGCTTGATTCCATCGACGATGATTCCGCTTAAAACTTCCGCGGTTTTCATTTCAATTGCGGCGAGCTTGTGAGTTTCATTTATCTGAGGTGAGTTCGCAGCAATGCTTCGACAAAATATTGTTTCGATAATCATTTGTGCTTTGCAAAGTGTTACAACAGATAATTCTCAACTATGACGTCCTGCGGGATTCAAGTTTGTGAATTTTATTTTAAATCAAATAGTATTAAAAGTTCAAAATTTAAACTCTTTTTTCATCCAGCTCTGTTTTACATCAAAAATACTGATTAATATATCATGATGTCATGCAAATACCCCACATCAACTTATGTCCGTTGATAAACTCAAATGATTTCATCAAAAAAAAATCAAATTTATTTCGCTAAATTCCGCAATTCTATTTTAACCTGGAGTTGCTCACAAAAGTCCGTTCACAAAGTTGTGAATGTAACAAAATCTCAATTAAAAGCAATCAAGTTTTCCTCTAGAGCGAATACAGAATTTTATACCATTTCGAAACTTTTAGTGATGAATGGAATTGACACAACTGTCAAGGTAAGGCAACAACTGCTCTCAGCGCTCTACCGATTTGTCAACGATTCTTCTCCTGGACCAGGAGGCCTGGTTTGGTTCATATTTAGCTGTCCTTACAAGGTTCGCTCATCGATTTTTTTACAATCCGATTATTCGTTTTTAACTTAACAGGAAGTGAATATAACAAACGTTCAATTGAAATGGACTACATTGCCATTAGTTTTCCCAACGGGAGAATACAGAATATTTTTCTATCACGAGACATACAATGACGAATGTTATTTGGCATACAGCGTTGATGCAACAGTGATCTATTCTGAGAAAGACACGTTCGGATAGTTTCATGGTTGGACAAGGCGGTAGATGAGGCCTCAACGTACAAACAAACACAAACATAAATTTACATTCCAAAAAACATTCAAAATATAATATTAACTGCGAATGTGGAAAAGAGCAGACAAACAGACTCCATCGTCTAAGACAACGCTGTTTTCATATTTCTTCTCACTATAACGTATTTTCGTGTTTTCCATAACCTAATAAATTCATTTTATGAGTCAATATCTTACATTACGTATGTACGTCGTATCCAAGTTCCTTCTCTCGTCTTAACATACCACACATTAAGTTAATACGTTTCGCAAGTAGCGTTGATTTAATGATACGTGCGCTGTTATTGTGAATGAACGTCGTCATCATCAAATTTGCTATGCCAGCTTTCATTGTCATTCACGAGGATTCATAAAACATGATGAGCTTTTAAGAGTCGAGGAGCTTTCACTAAACTTGACTGAACTATAAACAGAATTTCGCAGTGTCTGCCACGTTGACCTCGAGGAGCGACGGCGGCGATAATTTCCCAATTATCATCAATGAAACTCTTTTATTATAATGACGACGTGATCTTGTCGCTCTTGCTTGCCAGACGTAAAAGTATCAATTACAACTTGCGACTCGAATGGCGATTCAATTTAATGTTCTATATATTTCCCTTTTTTTCTGCCAATAAACTCAAAGCAATCAACACGCGGACGATTGTCGATAAATCGTGGGGTTGTTACAGGAAACTCGACTTTCGCACATTATCTTCGATGTAATAATCAATTATAATTTCTCTTGGTCATTACTGAACATTAACGACTCGTTTTTTTATAGAAAAAAGTTCTCCCCGATCGTAACCAGAGGAAAAGAGGAAAATTGCTCACCCTGGGCTTGAGAACATAATTTCCTTCGTTTTGATTTCCGTCCTCGACCATCAGAAATACAAATTAAGTGAAGTAAAGGAAGAAAATATGAAATCGAAAGCTGTTCTCCCCCACAGGCTCTCACAAACGAGCGAAGGGAATTGGAGTGAAATAAATTCTGAAATTTGATTGTAACATGCCAAAAGTATCGTTTGATTCCAACAGCGTTCAAGGCTCCTGCCTTCAGGCTTGTTAAGTGGCGAGAGCAAACGGTCAAAAATGAATTATGTGCTAACGAAATATTTACATCCTTGGCTAAGGAAAGGCTTCGTTCGATCGTGGAATGTCGTTATGGTCACATGAAAATTTTCCACATTTTTTTTCGCTCGTTTCTTCTAACTCTTGGCTGCTTAAATTGCTTTTCCCGTTCTCTATCAATCATCTCATTCTCTCTGCCGCTGTGTCTTTTATCGCATGGCGAGTCGCTATATAAACCGTTCAAACACAGCCCGTCATGAAGCCCCGTCGAAAGTTTCCTGGGTTTATGAATTGTGTGTGCATGTAATGTAACGTTGAAAAACCGCAATTTAATTACGAAATGTCGCTGGCGAAAATGTTCGCTTCAGCAAATATGCGCGCTCAACTCGTCGGGTCATTGTGTAAATTTGTCATCCGAGAGGATTTTTTCGCCGTCAACCGAGAAATGAGTAATTTTCTCGCCCCGCTTGCCGTTGAAACCATTAAATGCGGTAAAAACCATAATGATGTCTCCTCGTTCTCACTCACCATTTGCAGCCTCGGAATATTCGCACAATAATTTACAAAACATAAAAAAAAGTTGATAAAGCTTTAGAGTTTTTTTTTATGCAGTCGAAAATTAGCGATACGATTCAGCTTTCTCTGGAAGGAATTTTTATTGCCTTGCTCCGCAATCGAGATTGGGAAAGGCAAGAACCTTCCTTGATAAGAGCTTTCTAACGAAATTCCTTTTAAATATTTCCGTCCCACGCCTTCTCTCGGCCACCCTCATAAATACAATTCAGTAACATCGTAATTCTATCGCTTTTAAGCTATAAACGATTTAAAGTATCGTTCGGTCTGAAGTGTTCTGCTTGCTGCTGCTGCTGCTCTGTAATATAATATTTATTTTCAATTACCACATGAATAAATAAACAGCGAGTGTGCTTATAATATATTGCTCAATGTTTTGATGTACATATCTTGGCTTTGAATGTGGGAGCGTGAGTTCTTTGCGAAAGAAAATATGCGTAAACTCGTGCGTGTTGGCAATGATTAACCACGCGCACATTCCGCGTGTGACGCAAGAGTAGAGGATCGATTCATCATACATGCCGCCGCCAGCCAAGTCAGCGAGTGAAAGCTCTCTCAAGAATGGAACTCATGAAATATTCCGAGCAGCATAAGGGAATTATTTGTAACATCATGTCGAACGAGAAATGAAATCACCGCCGCACATTAACAAACGATTACAACGGGAAACCAAGAGAATTGAAATATTTTTATGCTCCGTTTAATAGTTCTATTTGCTTTTTGCGTTTTATGCCGCAACGTCTGCCACCCTCAACATAGAGGGAGAGAGAGCGAACGAAAAAAAAATACAAAACTTTATGGTTTATTTATATGAGAAAGCAACGACCAGACCGGAATACTGTAAGAGAACAAAAGTCTTGGGCATGTTGAACTGGTGCTTTGATTAGCCACTAAAAATTACAGTCACGATTCGAATTATTCCGGTAAAATAGTAATTTACCTATATACACTTTACATGGCGTTGCTACGTATCGAACGCCTCGTCTGAGTGTAAGCAGTTGGATTAAGTTTCTGTTGCCAAGACTAACTTTTTCTTTGTTGGAAAAAGGGGAAGCATCAAAGCCACGGTACGCTCTATTCAATTTCACTTCAGCCATTGTAATGCTACTGAGAAGAAGTAAACAGGAATTTGTAATCTTATTCTCTTCGTTCATGTGAGCTTTTCACGAGGAGGGAGAGTTCATCAGTGATATCTTTTTATGAGTTGTATAAAGCTTTTGATTAAATCTTTACAAAACTTTCAATCGATTTCACTTTCAGCTTTTCAAAACCATTACTCGGGTTCTCGCTTTAAGCACATAACATGTGTACGAAGTTGCAAAATCAGCTCGATTTATTATGTGAACCTTTTCAGATATTCTTTCAATGATTTTTCATTCTTCTTGCATGATGAATCAAGCAACAACTGCCGAAGCTGCGATCGAATCAAATTGCACTCATTTCTCAAAAATTGAGTTTTTTTCGTTTTTCGGATGCGATTTATTGCAACATTTATTGAGCTTCGAATAGAAGCAATGCGACATCAGGATGCTGACTAAAGCGTAATCAAATCTTTTCCAGTTGAATGAAGAGCGTTCATATTTCAAATTAAATGAATCATTTTTCAACTGACGAAGAGAAAGAAACGACCTAAACATGTTTTATGGTCTCGAAAGTTCACGATAGTTGTTCTCCCTCTGCAGCTAATATGTTTTCATGATGATTGATGAAAGAGTTGAGCGATGAAGTAAAATATGAAAGTTCTTTCCTTTGCTTTCTGCTATCAGCCAGTTCGTGAATCTCTTTCCTCGATGAAGCAGGAGGATTCCATTTATCTTAGCTCCCGTCATTTCTTTACTAAGGTCTCGTCTGAGGTTTTCATTTCTCTCCACAAAACTTTCATAATCAACTGCAATCGCCAGCTCGGAGGATGAGGAGCGGAGAAGGTAAGTTAGCGAAAGCAAGCATTATACAACTTTTTTATCCCACAATTTATGGCAGCACATTAAATGCGACTTCATCCTGTAGAAGTCAACTGAGGGTGGAAAGAAAAGAGTTTACTTTTCTTCTCTTCCGGGGCTCGAGCACTGCTCCTCTCGACTCCCCCACATCACGACAACAACAAAAGTATGAAAAATGGTTTTATCAATTTACTTAGAATAAACTGCTGCGTCCTTTTTGTGACGTGTGTGGTCGTGAAAAATTACTGCGGATTTGTTTTGACACACAATTTCATCACGAAGAGTCGCTTTTTGCATTTAAATGAAGACTTACTCAGATTCACTCTTATCAAATCGGTTTTCTCTTTTCTATTCTACTTGGTGAACCTCACAAAAACTGTTTTACAATGATTAAGAGTTTTTTTTTGTGTGGCGTGCAGTTGACAAGAGACTCTGCTGTCAAGTTTTGAATAAAGCGAAGATTTCACGATTGTGGATCCATTAAGGATCGATACTTACGGTAGCTATTGAAGTTGAACTGAGTAGGAAGCGATGAAAGGTCTTTGATGAACGCGATAAAAGGAAAATTCCCTTTCAAAGCTAACGGAAGGAGTCCTCTTACTAAACCGTGAAAGGTTTCCTGTAAAATCTTTTTGGAATTTTTTTCATGCGATGAAAATAAAGTTAATTTAAGCAGCTGACAACTCTGCTATCGATTAGCAAAAGAAGAAGCGAGTTTGATCAAGCGAAGGTATCAAAGAGCTTATTCATCAAAATCTCAAACGATTCTTCGAAAATTCGAAAAATGGAAAATATTTTGAAGTCTCCTTGATCAGATTAAAGCGAAAAAGTTGTCAAAAGTTGCGAAATCAAGCTAAAAAAAGGAGCAACATCTCAAAACCAAACACATTTTGCGGTAATAATTCTACTTTATGTTTATTACCCCTGAAGTTATTTTATGAAAATATGAAATGTAATAAATCAGAAACATCTGCTGGGAGATTTTTTTCTACTCGATGAAAATGCTTTGCTTGCTTTTTATTTAATATCCAAGCAACTATATTCACTACCCACAAAGCAAGGTCTCGATAGAATTTAATGCTTCTTCGTGAATTTTTGACGGCTTTGAAAAGCTGTGAAGCTCTCCACGGAGTAGAAATTAATTTTCGCGAGGAATCGTCGGATCATTTACGCGTTAAGAAAGAAGAAGAGAAAGGAAGAGCGAGGGAGCAGAAATAAACGACAAGAAAGAGCATAAAGCTTCTTTTAATGGTAATTTGATCGGCTCTTATAAATTATGAACGAACAAATGGAATGCTTTCAAAAATCTTTTGGCTATCTTCTTCACAATCGCTCTATCAACGATGCGAAAAACAAGTTAGAATCGCTTTTAATGTCGCTTCCTTTTCTTTCTCCCATTTCTCTTCGCTTTCCTTCCACTTCAGCTGAATTGAAATTTCTTTCGAGATGATTTTTATTTGCACGTTGTAATTTTGCAAATGAGCTTTTTATGACAGAGGGAAGAGAATTTTCTTCTTCGACGAAAATGTTTACGGACAAATTTCTTGTGTAATGGGAGTTTTGCCGATTAAATCCACTCAATGTCAAATATAAATCATGAGAAGACTCCGAGATTTCCTTTCAGTCTTTGATGTGAATCAAGAAGTGTAAACGTGATTGGGACGTTACGGCACAAAATTAAATTGCCCCAAAGATCGGACCAGCATCGATTGGACTCGTGTTTTAAAATGCCGTGTCTCTTATCGAAGAGAGAGAATCGTAAAAGCGTTGAGACGGTGACAAACATGATTCTGGACACGCGAGACTCTTCATTGTTTCGCAAGTCATAATTTGATTTCATTATCTTAGATCTTTCGTGAGAGACAAGGAAAGTGTTTCGAAACTTCTGGTTGACCCTAAAATTGAAGAAAACACAAATTTCTCTCATGACGTCTTTTTAAACGCTTCCATGGCAATCAAAGGCAAACAAATTCCATCACAACTTGATGAAAATTAAGAGGAAAAAAGATCGAAGTGGAATTCCTAGAGACATGAAACAGAAAAACATTTTTTTTGTTGATTTCTGAGAAGGCAAAGAGGAATTCCGTTCTACGTAATATTTAACGGTGCTTCATCTTTTACGTCGACTTGCGTGTGTTTAAAGCCTGCGACAAATTTTTTTTGTCTTTTAGCAACGAAGCGTGAAGCCGTGCTCGCTTTAAAATGTTCGCGAGAAGAAAGAAGGCAACACACAAATTGGAACACGACTGTCGCCATCCAGTAAATGAAGTGAAAAATTTGTTTTCACTTCGTCTGGAGCAGCAGCAGCAGCTTTAAATTCTATCGAATGAAAAAGAAACTCGAACCGGAATGAGATGCAAGAGAGAGCGGGCGAGAATTAAAAACGATAAAAATGTGGAGCACAGTGGAGAGATATCATGTGACTGGATGCGCTTAATTAAATAATGAGTGTCACGAGGACTGTGGAACCAACTTGGAACTTCTCGGTCATAAAATTTGCATAGCGTTCTTTCTATTCCAACTCGGGTCGCAACTAAACTTTAATTGAGTTCACACTGCAAGTCATTTCCACGTCACGGCTGATAATTGAACAATTTGTGAGTGGAAATGAGAAACTTTTGTGAAACGGTGATAAGTTAATTACCCAAATTTGTCGGCGGGACATAAATACGAGAAGGTTGATCGCTCGCTCGCTCATCACAACATCGAGTGATTGCGTGCCTCATTCAATTAAGATTGAATAGAAATTTCATGCAGTGAATCGTCTAACAAAAAAATTATAATCAAGATTCGACGAAAAAAAAAGTTTTTCGAGAGCTTCAGAGCTCGTTAAGAGATTCGCGATCAGAAGAAAGTAAAAGTTTCCAGAACCGAGAGTCGGCGTTTGCTTGTGGGGAAATGAACTTTTAACATGAACAGAAGCTCTTTTGTCTTTCCGTGAGCATTTATCATGATACAATAATGAGCCGAGATGATTTTCTCATGACGACGACATGATAGCGTTGATGCGAGATGATATTTACTTTCACTTAAAGACTCTCTCGCAATTTAAAATATATCACAATGAACTTGAAGTCTTCTTCATCTCTCATTCGAGATGCTTTTTTTGCATAACTTCTCACGGCTATAAGCTCATTCTTTGTGCTGAGACAACGACTGGGAGCAACTATAAATTAATAAACATTGTTAGCTTAAGATTTCATCTCTTCATCTTCGCAGCAAAATAAAATTTTCTTTTCAAAGAAAGAAAGAAGCGTTTTTGAAAGGCGTGAAGTATTATGAATGAAAATGCTCCCATTGATTTTATTTATGTAATTGAGCATAGACGAGGAAAGTGTGTGGAAACAGTTGGAAAATATTTCTGGGAGAATCTAAAAATTGCGACACATTTGATTGACGTTAAATGAAATTGTTTCATAGATGACTGAATAATTCCGCGCCTCAAATAACGCGGAAAATATTTAAATAAATTTTTGTTCCTTATTTAATTGGAAGTTTCTTCGTGGAAACTCTTTTCTTGCGTGAACGACACCAAAATGTTCCCCGTCATATTTCCACAATTTTCCGCCTTTTCTCTTTCGACATATTTTACAAATTGAAATGAAATTTTTTTCCACTTTAAGATTCGTTAATGAGGGAAGAAGCCTCACTTGAGAACTCTCTTAGAGAGCAAAAACAAATTAAGATATCATTTTCATTTTTCCCAAACTGAAATAGCATTTTAATGAAGCAATCTTTTTCCTTGTAGAAGGACATTTGAAGATCTTAGTCGTCGTCGTCGTGTGCTCCTCAAAGAACATCTATGCGAATATAAAGTTTTCTCATTTTCCAAGCGACTTTTGTCAGAAATTCCTTTTCCCCCAAAGCAAGAGACGACAAGACAGAGAGAGAAAGAAATGAATAGAGAAAAACTTTTTCATCTTCCAAATTCCAAGATAGCAGCAAGAAAATTTTAAAGTTGAAAAATTAAAGACGACAAGAGAGAGCTCAAGTCGCCCGCAAGAAACAAAAGAACGAATCTACTTGACATTCGAATTGAAAATGGCAAGTGCCAAATTAACTTTCTCGGGCGAGAATTTTCATGAGTTGTTGAAAGCACTTGGAAATCACTTTCTGCATCCTAATTTAATTGAATCATTTGTAACTTTTACATCGTTGTCTTCGTCGTCTTTACCGTCGCGTCATAAATTAATTAAAAGTTTTTATTTTTGGCGGAAGAAAGTTTCCGACTTTACCGGCAAAGAGAACGTCGAGGGCGATGATTCCAAGTCGAGAGTAGTTTCGAAGAGAAATGGCTAATCGTGTGAAGTGTGATGGGAGGAGATGCGCTAGCAGCCATGGACGCTCAGCTGCTCAAAAGACAATTGAATGTAATATCGCTCACAAACAATGGAGAAGAAAATAAAATCGTAATTACTTCACACCGAAAATTTCGTTTTTTATTTTTATTTTCGAGACGAGAAAATCTCTTCTCCGATGATGCTTCTTCAGTAATCATCTGAAGACAGACCTCGACGGTCCAAAACGAAAGATTTATAGTGATCTTACTGGTGTTTTTAATTTTGACGACGACGAGACTTTGAAGCAAAGTAACGTTTGGCGTCTTTTAATATATTTCATCGCAAGTCCTATTGAGCTCATGCTTCTGAGTATCATCACTGCAGTGAGGAGTTTTCTCGTTTCGTCAGTGAAACATTAAAGTGAAAAGCGGATGGAAAAATAATCGCTGTGTTGAAAGAAAGGAATGAAGTTATCATACCCTCCCTCTCTAGAAAAGTGGAGGGCGAAAGGATAGAAAGACGACGACGATCCTATCCTATTAACATAAAAGTAAATCTAAAGCTCCATCCGAAGGGATTAAATCTAAAATTAAAGTGAATTCAAATTGAGCTTGAGTGAACGAGAGAGAGTGAGAGATGAAGAAGGCTAAAAGTTCATACGACTTGGCACCGAATCCGGATTTAAAGTTTAAGAACCCGATGAAATTTCCGAGCAGCTCGGATCTTCTATTGCCAACATCAACGTCAACACCAAGAGGCAATAACAATGAATGTAAGCGAGATGATGGCGGCAAGCACAAAGTCGTCATCTACTTCAGTGATGCTTATAACAATATTTGCAATAAAGCTAATGGCTCACAGTCGAATAGCAATGATATTGATCATGCTAATCGATTAGCCCGGGAAATGCAATCGAAAGCTCACTCGACGGAAAACTTACGAGGCGATCAACCGGCAAAGGATTTTATGAACCAGCTGAAAACGGTCCTCGAAGAAAAGTCGAAGTTTAGTCATAAATTCGACAACTTTAGTTCTCCATCAAGGCCGCCACTGAAAAATAAATTCCTCACCAAGCCAGCGATACCGGAGAAGCCAAATGTTCTACAAATAAATCAGAGCACAAATAGCCACGGGCAAATGAATGAGCAAAGTTTCGGAAACGGGAAACTACTTCCATCCTACATCGAGAGCATCGACGAGAACAATGTTATTAAATTAAAAATCGAACAGAACTTTAAGAAAGCTTCCGAGCTGGTGGATTTGATATCGTCGATGCCAAAGAAACGAAAGAAGAATTATAGCAACGAGACGTCATCAATTCACGAACTCAATTTTTCACATGAAGATGTTGACGAGGACCGTGCGAGTGGCGAAGAGGAAAGCGATGACGACGGCACAATCAGTGAGCCAGATGAAGGATATTTTTACGATTGGAGCTTTGTTCAGGAATGGCGAAGCAGGTAAGCAGAACAAATCACTTTTCTTCTTGTCTTGGTTTCTGTGAAGACCAAAAATAGAAAAATAATTAATTTCTATCTCATCGAACTCGATTTGTGTCAGGAGATTCACCCTCCAACGTCCGATCGCTATGTAGGCTGATTATTTCCTTCAATCGAAACCATTCAGCAGAAGGGAATTTAATTTTAATGAAGAAATCTAGTCAACCTCGTACAACTCTTCGTTGGCAAGCTAACTGAAGCAATAAGTCAATTACAATTTTCTGTTATTTCTAATAAGGAAGTGATTTAATTGCTTCCGACTATTCTCCGACTTTCGCTAAGCTCTGAACATTTCTTTCTTTATTCGAACTCTCTCACTCAAGATAAATTTCCATCCCGTCTCTATGATAAAGATATCTCTTCCCTCGCTTATTGTTTGTTCGAAGGGAAAAAATGTTGAAGCATTAGCAGTCGAACAATCTTTCATAATCTCGCGTTGAACATGGGAGCTAACTTTACGTACAATTACCAATAAATATTACATATGACATGAGAAAGAGCAAGAGACTCGCTTCATAAGATAGCGAAGTGAGTATCTTATTCGTTCGATGTCGCATTGGAAAGCATTCTTTGGAATAATTGGTATTTATGTTGGAAGAAAAAATGTTTGTTTATGTATGTCCCAAAACAACCAGTTGCTGAGTCAAGCGCTGGAGTGAAAATGCCATTCTTTGAACTCGCTTGTAAGTGGCTTTAATGCTTTGTGTGTCGCAAAGAGTGTTGCCGTTGTATGTGAGGAGAAGAAAGAAGCAAAACAGAATAGGAAAGGAGTGTCAAGTTGCTTCCAGTGCTCTTTGCATTTTATCACACTTTTATGAAGGATTTAACTGATTTTTGTTATTTCTAAAGATGAGATGTTCTTTTTAATTAATAAATCTTTAATTTTGCTTAAAGATTTATTTAAAACAACTTTAATTTCATGAAAAGAAATCACTGCGCGCGCAATTTAATCCTCGATAAAGCAGACTCAACTCTCAATTTTTCTCTTGTTGCTTTGTGTTCCTTTTCTTTATTCCAGTGTTATGGACCACTGATTTTACACAAACACAGCGAATCGACTTCAAGTATTTCTTAAAATTTCATCAAGAAACGACAGAAAAGTTTTTTATCCTCAAAAATTAAATGAAATTGGTTGAACTTTCGGTGGATTTCTGTTGAATTTTCGCGATGAGACGTTGCGCAATGTAATCGCGATGCGATCTGTGATGAAAAAGTTTTAAAAGTGACAAGTTTAAGTGTTGAAAATCGCTAGAAATCTCAAATCAAAATTTACATAAAGATTTTTATAGGTAATTAAGTTTTTTTTTTCTTCTGTTTCTTCTTGTTTTCTCGTGTTGTGATTTGAGACCTTTCCATTCAACGACGACACAACGCTCCGATGGTGTGACAGAGCGAGAGAAAACGGGCATTTAGAAAGGGAGAACGGGTTGTAATTGAATTTTGAGGCAATGGAAGCATTAACAAGACCCGAATATCAAATAAATATTTCATTCAATTCGTATCGAGAACATCGAGCAAATAAAATATAAATGGAATTTATGGTTTTTGCGGGGCGAGAACGAACTCGAAATTTCTGAGCTTTGCAAATATATTTTTGGGTTCAAAGTTTTATTTTATTATTTTTTCTCCTTCTCCGTTCCATCTCGAATTTATGCTGAACATTGTCGGTGAATAGCGACAGCCAGAAAACCATTGAAATGTTTGGTTAGAAATGTGTCAAAATAATTAATCATGTAGCGAAACGATTTTGGTTTTCAATGAGCGTCGAAACTTTGTTGAATTTAATTTTCTTTTTTCCGATGGAAGCGATTTACATTTTCATTTCTTCTTTAGGCCACTGCGAACGACAAATGCTGGCACGAATTTGCTTCCGTCATCAGCAAAAATCAACTCAAAAGCAACAAAGGCTACTAATGGAAAACTAAGCGAGTCGCACAACTTAATTCATGCTGAAGCTCAACAAAAAATCAATCGACGAACTCTATCGGACATTCAACAACAAAAGATGCAAAACCAGCAACCAGTGACGACGATAGCCCCAAAAATAGCAAAAGAGATCAGTTTGAAACCGTTGGGAATTGCAAATGATATTGGAGATACAATTGGCCTGCCAACAACGCCTAACAACGCTCGTCACAATGGCAATGCAATTAAATCTCCTGTTCGCCAATTTGGATCTCCGCCCCGCATTCATTGCAACTCATCAATGATTCCTGAACGAGACGTTGGGCCAGCAAGATTACCCGCATCTCCTCCAACAATTACACAAGCAACGCCATCGTCAGCAACAATCGTTCAACCTAACTACAAACCAATTCCACAACGTGCAGTTCTCGGACCGACACGCGGTGTAACAGTTCAGAGCACGCCAGTTAAGGCTCAAGCAGCGTTGATAACATCAAGTCTCGCCGGAAAAGTTTATGTTGCAAGTTCAACAACAACGCATGGTGTCCCTAATTGCAATAATGTCAGTAAAGTTGATGTTAAAACAAATGGCGAAGTTGTTGATAACAAACCCAAACATTTTCACTCTCAAAATCCAATGAATTTGCCTGCTCCACAGCCAACAAAACTCCCACACCAACCTCACGGGCCAATAAATCATCCGCCAGTGCCTCATCAATTTCACACTCAACAACCGCAAAATGGAATTCAATCTGGTCCTCAATCGGTAAAGCCCAAAGGCTCCATCAATGTTAACGTAACTAGAACGCATCATCATAACGGAAGCGGAAGTTTAGACTTCCATGGCTTTCATAAGATTCAAGAGTGTCACAGTTCATCGGATGAGAATCGTTCATCGGGACATGCGTCGATGTCCGACACTGGAGGTGGCAATGGCAGCAGCTCGCCAGGAAGTAATAAAACTGGACAGTTAGGCTCAGTGCCAGAAGATAGCAGGCTCGCAGCTGGTGTTACAAACCGTAATGGACGTTCACGTGCGAGTACAGGAAAACCAAGACATCGAAATATTCCAACGAAGAATCCTTGGAGTGGAAATGGTCTTGAAGATATTAAAGCTGCAATACAACAATTGACATTGAGATCACAAACTAGTACAAGCACATATAGCAGTTTAAGTGCTGGATCAGAGAGTTCTGAACCAGCAAGAAGACTTGGTCGTTACTCATCGATGGAAACTGTGAATACAAATGTCACGAGCGCCGATGAATTTGTCTGGGTCGATTCGCACAATCGTTTAGTTGAATTGCAACATCCCCCATGGAGTCAATATTGCTTAATGCGCGTGATTAGGATTGGACGATGTCGAGAATTTGCTGATCGTGTCTCAGCCGAAGCAGTCCCTCGACTGGGCTACTTATTGACTCGTGCTTTAGTGAGAATATCACGTGAAATTCAAAGACTCTCGAGCGTGCTGGGACTTTGTTCGAAACATGAAGTCATCGGCGCCTTTAAAATGGTTTTATGTCCAGCATTAGCTGACTCGTGCATCAAAGCTTGTCTTCGTGCTGCAGCAATGTTCTATCTCTCAGGAGACGGAACGTTAAAGCAAACAAAATCAGCGAGAGCGGGACTTCAATTGCCTGTAGGACGATTTCATCGATGGATGGTTGACGCTCGACTGGGAAAATTAGTTCATGAGTACGCAGCCGTTTATTTGTGTGCGGGATTTGAAAATTTATTAGAAGAGATTTTGTTGCAATGTGTGCCCCCGGACTCAACAGCAACATTAACTGCGATGGGATTAGAGCATGCTATCGCGAATTCTGGCGACCTTTGGGGACTGCTGCAGCCGTTCGTTCATCTGAATGCTGGAAGAATCGCTTCGGGAGCTTTGACCATGCCTCGCTGGAACAGCGAAGTGTCAGTTGGATCAAATCCGAATGTGCATAATGGAAAGCAGGAACCGTGTCTTTTAACGACATGCGTCGGAAGTCTTGCTGAGCTTAAAGACTTGGTAAACCGATCGCATAAGAGGAGCAATCATATTACAATGTCTCAGGCGGCGATGCGTGAACTCTTTTATTTCATGAGATGTTCGCAGCTGGAGCACAACGAAGGTATGTGTGTCGACCGTTCGGTATCGAAAATTAATCAAACAGGAATAATCTGAAGTGTCTCGGGATGATTTCATAAATTACGTCACAGAATCTTTTTCAATTAACCTTTCTTCGTTTTCTCGAAACGTGACTAACATTATCATTCGTTCCCTTCTGGTCTCGATTATTTATCACATTTTACGGTTGTTCTTTCTTGAGACAAAAGCTCAACGTTGATCCCCAGAAGAGAACAAAAAGTTAAATGGATTAATGTTCATGGAGACACAAAGCGGGAGCGAGAATGTGTCTCAAGAAAGAGCCCGAACACGAAAGCAAAACGGGAAAAGTCATTTGTTATCTTCTTCTTGTTCTCTAATAGCCAACAACAATGTAAACAGCCACAACAATGCCAACAGTAATCCACCCGCCACGACAAACGGCAGTGCTATCAATAATAATATTCAAGAGCTTTGCTATGAGCGTGCATATATTGTCCTCCCGCCGTTGATTGAATGGCTTCGAGTGGCTTCTGCACACACGGAATATCGGCACTCGACATTGATTGATCGGAACGATATAATTCAAGCAGCGCGTTTGCTTTTGCCAGGGGTTGATTGTCCACCGCGTCAAATTTGCTGTAACGAAGAATTGCCATCAGCAAAGATGTACACCATACCATCAAACATTCAGTCGTACAATCAAGGATCCATATCGTCAAACTCATCAAGTTCCAATGGAACTGACGATTACATCGAAAGTGGACGACGTGCAACGATTGAGTTATCGTTTCGTTTGATGTTAACTGGCGTTCCAGAGTTGTTAGTACAAGCTATGTCATTGGCTCCCCCAACAACAAGGTAAAGCACTTTTTTTTACGAAGGACGTTGAAATGTGAATAAGAAGAACAATTCTCGTTTTTCCTTTTCAGATACGATACTTTGAATCACCAAGGCTTGAGTCCTTTGATGATTGCTGCAATTCGCAACGATGAAACTGCCATACAAACGCTATTGGACTGCGGAGCGAATCCTAACGTTGAAGTTCCCACAATTGGTCATTCAAGCTGCCCTGCAATTCATCCTGAAACTCAACATTGGACCGCTTTAACCTTTGCCGCATGCCGAGGAAACTATCAAGCGCTGAGAGTTTTGCTTGAACGTGGTGCTAAGGTTGAGGGTGGAGCACGATTGAGCGAAGAGAAATGCACGTTTACACCGTTGCAGGTGGCAAGCGGAACCGGATGCATTGAAAACGTGTCAGTTCTACTTGCTCATGGAGCCTCTTCGTTTCTCTCCACCAAACAAAGCGCCATGTCATTTTCCGGGAAGACTCAACAGGGCTGCTACAGTGCCATTTCAGTTGCGACTGCACACGGGCAGCGTCTGACTTTACGAAAACTACTGTCGCATCCATTCGTGCCGGAAAAGCAACGAGACGTGTTGTCGTTGGAAGAGATGCTAGCTGAAGGCGACAGCAACCATCCACGATCGTCGCATGAGCGACAAAATGAAGTTCCGCCGTCGCTGAGCAAAGCTCAAATCAGAGCTCTACAGGAAGCGATGTATCATAGCGCTGAAAATAATTATTTGGGTGAGAAATTGATTTTTCAAACTCGACTTTCTCATATTTTCATTGCTCACGTTTAATTTTCCGGCATTTGCATACAGTCATTGATCAAATTTCTCTCGCTTGCGTGCATTCCATTCTCTAACGATGATGAACCCAGCGAGAAGTAAAGTAATTCCATTTACTTCTTCCGCTGAGTTTTCCCAAGCGTTCGAAATTCGATTTTCCCGCATCCCCGAAATGTTCATCATCATAAAATTAATTCACTTTTTTTTTCTCTCCCACACGCACAGACATCACGATCGAGCTAAGAGCGATTGGAATTCCTTGGGTTTTGCATTGTTGGATGAACGCATTGGCTGCTGCTCATGAGCTTCGTTTGGACACAGTCATCGATCAATTGTTACAGGATTTCCTACAAGTCTGCCCCGACGACTACAGTCAACAATTTGTAATGGAATGTTTGCCATTGCTCTTTTCCATTTTCCGATACAGCAAAGTATGTGTTTCGAATAATTTAATCCTCTCGCCCTCCAGTTTCTTCTTTCTGCTATTTGTTTTATACAATTTTTATGAGAGGACACACAAAAGCAATACGTGACTTTGGATCTTATTTGCCTCGTCTGAAAAAGCAATAAGCCCTGGAAACGCTTCGAGCAGAAGCTTTCTTTTTTCTTTCTCTCCTGCCTCGTTTCGAAAGTTATAAAACTTTAAGCTTCTGTCCTTGATATTCCTTTCAAGTTGCTACGCATTCTGAGAAGTCAAAAAAGAAAAAATTTCACAAAAAGAAAAGTTAGATAACAATAGACGACACTTCTTTTCGATGTTCTCATTAAGTTCACTTCTCTTAATTAAATTTTAATATCGCTGAGGAGTGAGAACGTCTTTTGCAATTGAAAACATTTTTCTTCTCGATTCGACAATTTAATATTTGTGTCATGTTTGCAGAAGGAAGGAACGACGTTGCTTTTGGCAGATATTTTCAGTACATGCTTTGGATGGGAGCCAATAAAGCCTATAAAGGAGACCGTTCTCTCGCCCGTGAATGGGTCACGCATTGATCCGAAATTTGTCAACAATCCGGAGTTAAGTGACGTAACGTTTCGGTGAGTACGAAGGTTGCGATTCATTTTATTAAATTAAATTTTCTGTTTTAATTTAATGCAAATTCAGAGTCGAGAGTAAAATATTTTACGGACACAAAATTGTTCTTGTAACCGCATCGCCCCGTCTACAGAGCTTGTTAAGCTCTAAAGTAAATGAAGGCAATGGCACACCGACCGTCCAGATCAATGATATCCGCTATCACATATTTGAGGTAAGTGAGGAAACCAAAGAAACTAATTTAATTACATCGTCAAACACTTTGACTAATAAATTATTCATGGAACTTGGAAACTATTTGATCGTAATTTGCAGTTGGTAATGCAATATTTATACTGTGGTGGATGCAACAACCTCGAAGTATCCGCCAATGACGTATTAGAGCTCATGGCAGCAGCCAGTTTCTTTCAACTCGAAGGATTGCTAAGATACACGGAAGCACGATGTGCCGAAATCATCGACATCGACAATGTGGTTGCCATGTATATTCATGCAAAGGTGAAACTGAATCCATGAATTCCTGTTTTCAATTCTAATTTTAAATCTCGCAGGTGTACAATGCATCAAAGCTCATGGAGTATTGCCAGGGATTTTTGCTACAAAACATGGTGGCATTGTTAACGTATGATGACTCGGTCAAGCGATTGCTGTTCGCTAAAAAAATTCCCAATCATGATGTTCTCAGTGGTCTTCTCACAACGTTGCAACAACGAATTAAAACCCGTCGCAATCCTCCGACAGGACTGTCACAGAATGTTGTCAAGCCGAGTCCAATGAATGCTAAAGCAAGCCACAACAACTCGACCACGAGCAACAATATCAATAACAGCTCCAACGGTCTGAACAAAAGCAGCAATAATTTGACTGAATAGTTTCGATCGAACGAGCTGTGGGAAGGAGGCGAAATATTTACCCAAATTCCTCTGAACGCTCGACGATCGGAATTTCGAAATGATTTCTGCGTTAAAGAGGATGGGACACAATGGAGGGTGTCAAGTGTATTTGAATAGTTTTAATAAATAATTAATTGCTTTTCCATTCCCCCACAACTCTCATCCCCCGGACAACTCAAGCCTGTTTAATTTTAATAACAATCGCAGCAATGATTGTGTAACGATAATCGTAATAATTGATTCTATCAATTGATTTGTTCGGTGCTGCTAATTAACGTTTCATATAAAACAAAAAGCGATCATGAATCATCGAACAAAAAAAAGGAGAAACCAGTGAAAAGTTTTTCATTTCGATTTCGCTATGAAATATGTTTTTCTCCTCCGGGACGGGCGAGCACGGAATAATCTTTTATAAAAATATTTATAATTGCAGCATAAACAAATATGAGTTTTAATTAAGCATAGCTGAATTTATCATAATTTCCGCTCCCGATTTCTCAAGCTTTTGTTTGACAAAATGCAAATTTTCTCTAAACTGCAATATTATGAACTCGATGCTTGTGCAAAGTCTTATTTAATGTTAATGTTGTTTGATGTTGGTGCTACTTGCCTCGTGTGCATGAGTCTGTGTGTAATATACTTGAGTCTTATGTTCTATTTATTCCATTTATTATGATGATAGAGATTTGTTTTCATAAATCGCTTCCACTCACTATTCATTAAATATTCATATTCAACCTTGTGTATGCGCTTTGCGAGAATTAAACTCATTCCCTCTTCTTGTTGTTAGTTTATCGTCAACATTTTGTAAACTCCCCGAGTCTCGACGAGTGAAATTAGAAATAAATTTTTATACAACAAACAAAAACATTTATTTTTCTTTTCTCTCCTCTAGTCGACAAGAATTGATTGCAATTTGCGATTCATTTTGGTGAGGAAATGAGAAAATTTCATTAATAAAGCTGTCACGGTGATCTTTGACGTTTCAATAAAGGTTTGCAGGAAACTTTTGTACGAAAATTATTTCGTTCAGTTGGAATTTATTAACGCCAATCAAATGTTTCTTAGTTACAGCTTTTGAATTAGTTTTTGTCGCCTTGCCAAACAGACCAGGCTTACTCGTATGTCGTGACATCATTCATCCATTGCTCGTCACCTGCATCAGACCAGGCTCGCGATAACTACAAAAACTAATAAAGAATAAAAGCTTCAGCTAGGCAAAAACCGCTTTGATGCACTCAAAATCTAATTAAGTTCATCTCGTTTATTTTTTCAGCCATGCCGCACTCGATTTGAACTCGGTAAATTGATTATTGATTGATGCTTTATCTACAAGAGAATTGCACAACGCATTTATGATGATGCCGAGTGATGTTTGTTGAATCGAGTGAGCGATTGATCCAACAAACAAAAGTTTATTAATTAACATTTCTCTACTCGACTTGACGAGAGTTTCCTCCTCTCTCTCCCTCTCGCTTGATTCGGAATCGTTCTGATTCTTAATCTAGAAAGTTCAACACTAATCGAAATCATCATTAATCATTTAATCGAGGATGTTTCATTTTGTTTTTCAAGTTACACTTCGGCCCAATTGCTGGAACTGTAAGAATTAATCGATTTTCCGCCCCATTGAATCCAAATGCGTTCCACTTTCTCTTGCCACTTCATGTTGACTTTTTAATTAGAGCAGCTTTTTGCATGCGAGAAAATCGTTGTTGAACTTATGGGCTGTGCAAAGAACCGACGATAATATTGAAAAACTGGATCAATGCCGAAAGCTTTTTATGGAAAAATTCGCTGCGATGTTTATTTTTGATGAATTTTTGCTGATGACGAACATCTGCAAGTTTGGACTTGATGGATTCTTTTTTCAAGAGCTTTTAAAGAGAGTTTTATGAGTTCTTTGACTTGCTCTTTAGTCGTCGCTGACTTGCACTTCTCTCGTCAAGAATTTTTCAGGTTTCGTTGAGCAAATCTCATTTCTCAAATATTCAAATATACCCAAAGCACAATCAAGTGATGAATTTAGAAAATTTGCAGACTAAATCTTTTTTTTTCTCTACTCATGGTGACTGACCCTGTTGGTCTCTTGGTCTCTAGATGGTGAACAAAGGTACTCTGCTTGAGACTGATGTTTCCCGTTCTGTTTGGCATTTTCAGCCGCCCTCTGTTCTTTTCTTTGTAGGCTAACAAAGGGCGAATAAATAAATTAATGAGTCTCAGATTTAATGACGTTTTATATTCTCGTCTCACTGACCTTTCCATTTTTCTTTGAAGCCCAGAATAAAAGTTTGGCGTTTTATTGTGACCACCCACTCTAGACATCGTTATCGTACAGTGACCTTAGCTCTTTTGTCATGCTGATTCGGTACTTTTTGTTTTGCTCATACTTTTCTTCATGTTCTTACATTTGACGTTTGCAGAAAGCTCAACACACAATCGAACCGAGCTTTGAAGGGTCGTTCATGTATGGGATGAGTCAGAAAAGTTTACACAATGCTACTAAGCTTCGCACACAAACTACAACTGAAGTCAACCTTTTCTTTCTCGTCGAGCTCGCCAATGTTGAGATTGAATGCAAAGAAGCAAAGGTTTGATTTATTTTCAGTATTACGCAAATTTGATTTTTCCTCTGAAGTGAAAGGCGAAAATCGTTTCTCGCAACTGTGTGACATGTTGGAAATCGGAATGGAAAGCGGTAGATAAGGACACGAGACGAAAGCCGAATAAGAAGTGAATGTGTTTTAAATAAACTTTAAGGGGAGGGCGACGACGTTTTGGAGAAAAAGAGAATTGACGTTTGACTTTGAAAAATGGATCCATTAATTTCGACAGAGAAAGCAAGCGAGAAACATTCCGTCGATGCGAACCTTTTCCCTGTGACGATTATTTAAATACATTGCCGTCATCGTTTTGAAGTTAAACTTGTGATTTAGATCAAAGAAAACCTTTTTATTTCATTTTTTTCTTCTTGAGCATCTATCGAGGGAAATAAATCATGCATGATCTTAGTGAAGGAAATGTTTTCCAACGAGAACGCTGTGCATAAAAGAAATTAATTTCATTTCAACATTTCTGCCTTCTTCGAACTGCCGCCTGATTACACGAAGTCAGTCAAACAAGAAAATTCTGTTACGCCCTCATCAATCACATTGAAGGAATGTCCTGAGCTTAAATGGCAAGAGCTCAAATCGTTGTTTCATTCACGCTCTAAATAGCGTTCCAGAGTTTTCTAACAAAACGAGAGAAAACGACGACAACAACCACCGACGGCAGTTAAATGGTTGAGTTTAATTGTCTCATCACGAGCATCGGAATATATTTGCATTAAAAAGCAATAAGCAGAGTCGTTTCTGAAACTTCTGCGAGTAAGTTCTGTTTATTCTTCTTCATGAAATTTCTCTCTTCAAAGGCGTCGTCTGCTTAGTTGAACGCAAAACGTTGAGGTTCGACTAGTCGTGCAGAGACCTCCTTGAGATTTTCCTTTAATGAAGATGCTTTAGATGTGTGCTTTATTCATTATATGTTGACTCAATTACCATCATCAATCATTTAGGCATTGTGCGGAATTTATACAAAAGCACATCAGAGAGAGGGAGCGTTCAGGGAATCAGTTTCATTATCAACATTTCTTCTTCTCCTTTGAAGCGACAACGACGTTCTTTCTTAATCGTCCCTGTTGGTAATTTGGAGCATTTTTTCTTCATTTTCATTAAACATTTTTCGCTCTCTTTCACTCTCTCTCCCTGAAGACATAATTTTCCTCGCGGGATAAGATTTTTTTTATTACGGGGGTAGGTTAAGGCCGGTTGCATCATTAGCTTCGTGGCACGGCAAAAGCTTTGAGATTATCTTAATGCTGAGAAATAGCAATAATCCTAAGTCACTGGGCTTTGCGTAGAGCTCTGCAACATAAAGGGGAGGAAATTTTGTTGAAAGGGAATAAATAAAACTAATGAACGGACATAAATAAACAAAGAAAATTGATTCCTTGTAGTTCTCAAGCTTGTTTTATGTCCAAGTTGCTCAATTCAACAGTCATCGGATAAACTTTCCTCGTTCTCCTTCTTTCCTTTGTCGAGTAGCAATAAATCCAAGTCGTGTCCAGTTTAATAACTTCATTCGTGACTCTTCTTACGAAACTCGCGCGCGTTAGACGTGAAGATGTTCGTTGATTGGAGCATTAAAGTGAAAGACTCCCAAGACAGTCGACTGACTGAGTCAAAAAAAAATATAACAGAATTAATTCTAGATTTCCGATAAACTCATGAAATATTAACCTTCGATCAAGTCTGAATAAAACATTTTCTCATTTTCTTTCTTCCCTCGACGAACATAAAATATGCTCTCGCCCCTCGATCGTTCCTTCGTATGGGTTCGAGATGGCAGGCAATTTAAACTAATAGGATTAGCTTTTTTTGCCATCCACTCTTGTCGACTTCGTTGAGCGAGAACTAGATGAATCGATCTAGCATGAGTAATTGACGGAATCACAATCGACACTATCGAGTTGCAGAGGAAGAAGTTGATTAGGTTTGAGACGAAGCGAACTTCTACGAATTCTCTTAAAGAAATCAAATTTCTTTGGCCATAAGCTCCAAGCGTAGTCGTTCATTGCCTAATGTTTATAGAGAGAAGACGAGGAGACTTCGAACAAATGTTATAAATCTTCAACTAATGTAGGTTATTGCTGGAAGACGAGCGGAGACAGAAAAGTGTCAATGTTTCTTTAGCAATAAGGTTTTGATTGAAGGCGTTAATTTCGGGTCTGCCTGAATAATGAGTGGCAAATCAGATGAAACAATCTTTTGAGATGAATGTTGAAAGATGTCTCTTCAACTCGAAAATTTCTTGTGGTCGAGCTTGCATGGTTTTCTTCTTAGACACACTCAACATCTATTGAGGTTTTCCGACCCGAAAAACGGGTTTTGTTGACAAACAATCTCATCCATCTGATTAATGAAAATCGTAAAAACAAGTTCAATATGTTTTCCTTTCGAATCATTCTCCATAATTGCTATTGAGGTTTGATCTAATTAAATATTCAATTCGTAAACGTTTGTATATCATTAAAGAGCCGACGTTGAAGAAAAATAATGACATGGCTACGTTAAGCTATTGAAAGCTTATGATTAAAGCTTTTCAATGACTGACAGTCAATTCGTTTAACTTTATCCATAAATGATAAGGCTTGACATCAAATGAAAGTAGAGAGAAACTTGGACGACACTTATCGTTACTGTCTCGTTCGACAGTTTGCATTCTTCATGAGGTTTCGAAGGATTTTTATTTTCCGCTCTGATTGCGAAATCTGATGTGCTTTTCCCATTGAGCGTTATGAAATGAAATTACAAAGCTTCACAAATATTTTTGTCCGCTTTCGAAAATTGAGTTTGAATGTTGCGCTACCCTCAACGAAACAAAGGTGAAACGGTAGCAACGACGAGAGCTTGCTCTTCCTCTTTCTGACATTTTCAATGCACTCCGATGATATGCAAAAGCAGAAGATAGTAGCGGAAATTTATGCTTTGGATCACTAAATTAAAACACAAGAGATGAGCGAAACGTTCTCACAGAACCTTTTCTCTTTGATAACTGTGAGAACTCGGAAAATCTAAAAGTGATTTATTTCGTTTTGCCTTTTCTCCGGTTCTTGTTTCAGTTATCAGCGTAATGATACGTTGGGTTAGAAGTGAATGAAGTCGTTGCGAGTAGCAGTGAAAGCTATGGCCAAAACCAGATTTCTGTGTGAAGCTTCGGACTCGCCATTTTTCAACAAACGAGCAACTTTCGAAATGTTGAGTTAGCGTAAATTGCTGGTTAGGGAGAATTTGTCGAAAAATGCGCAACGCTTCACGCGATGAAGGCAACAGAGCGTGGATCAACAGGATTGTACTTTACAGAACCTGACTCCTCTCGATGTTGTTAGAGAGCAAGGCACATGACGAGCAAGACAACATCGGAATAAGAGCAAACCGTAAGACAATTTTCGAGAGAAGGCCCCGAGGGAAATTAAGCGACGACGACGAGAAACACCCGAATTATAATTAGATACGTTAAAAGCATTTGCCATAAGACGAAAGCCAGATGTAATGTCAACCAGTGTGCGAAAGGAAAAAGTTAAGAAGATTTCCCTTTGAACTCGCTCTCTGCCATCGCGCTGATTGTGCGAATGAGATTTTCACTTCTACTCTTCCAGATTATGAGCATTAAGGCTTCTGCTGTATGATAATTATAAAGGGGAGAAGCTGTAATGACATCAGATGTAATTCATTATGCTCTCATGCACGCGTCTGTAAAGGCAAAATATTCGTATCAGGTTGGAGTTGGAACTTTTTTTTACTGATGAGTGAAAGTTCGTAATGGTAATGCGCCTGCATTAGCCGTAATCTTTACTGAAACTCTCATAATCGCAAGAGGGATTTTACTTTCTTCTCCCTCCTCTGATGCTGACCTCTGTCATCGAGCAACCGACAGCGAAGTTATTAAAAATTGAGCTGGCGTGACGTTGAACCGTCGATTAAAATATGAATCCCGTGCCATTAATTAAACGCTCCCTATCCTACCACTGTTTTCTTATATGAAAATGTAATCGTGGGATGTTCACCAACTCCGTAACTTTGTCTTCTTTCTCTTCCTTACAAAAGTAAAACGTAATTGCCGAATCAACCACTGACGTGTCCATCATCAGCCACAAAAAGCAAAAGAGCTCATGGAAAAAAGAAGTTCGAAGTCGGGACCCTTTTGAGTCGTTATGACTCAGCTGTTTATGGCGTTCAACCGTAATCCGTTCCGCTGAAGGGAAAAGGCTTTTGTTGCCATTTATGACCGTGATAATAGAAAGATACCACAGTGATTACAAGATTAACATTTAATGCTCTGCGAACTGTGAACTGTGAAAAATTTGTTTGCTTTATGAATTTTTGCGTTCCTCGGATTTTTTTTTATTAGAATATTAAGTTGTAAGCTTTGAGGAGCATAAATTACTTCTTGTGATGGAATGCTTTTGGTTTTGCGGGCTTTAGGTGTTGTCGGAATGTTTGAAAGAGTTCCGAGAATGCAGGTGCTCGCCGAGAAGGAAAGAGTTAGCTTTATTTGCTTGATGTAATCATAAAAAACCTTCACATACTTGGTGAATTAGAATCGACTGCTGACATAAGTTTCAAATGTTTCCGAACAGAAATGAATTAGATTCAAATTGAAGTTTTGCTGAGGAAACTTTGTAACTCGGTCGTTTCAAGATTAAGTTTTGGAAAGGGTCGTTTTATTGAGGATTTGGGTCAATGGTCCATCAGCAAAACGAGTCACACTGAAGTTCAACTGGAAATCAAAACTTTGCCATCTCTTCAGAAAGTCATTTCAAAGCAATCTGTGAAGAGCACTTTCAGTTCAATTCGATTTTTCTCAAGCTTTTGCTCTTTTTAAACGGCTTAAAGAAAGCTCTTTGCGACTCATTTTTCTTTTTGGATCATCGAATTTCGAAAGAAAACTCAGTCGCAACTGTGAAAATAAAATCGGTTTATTTTATCAAGGTCATATACTCTCAAAGTTTATCATACGAATCAATCAAAAACACACTCGATTGCACTTTCGAAGCTCAACAATTCCTATTCAATTACTCTAACTCCATTTTCAACTTCTGGTGAAGCTTATACATATCGAAAATCAAACCAGCAAGTTCGTAATCGACGACTTCTCCCCCATGCCGCCACGCCTTCTGCACATAGAAATCAATACCGTTAGATAAGTCAAAGCTGCTGAAATCAAAATCTTCGGGATCGTGGAGCACTTGAAGGAAGCTGGCTGCGATGAAATACGCGGAGAGTGACATCCGAGCATATTCCTTTAGGAAATTGTCGTAGCTGAGAGAGAAAAAACAAAAGACATGTTAAAAGCTTTCGTCTCAACCTTGTCATCTTGTCGTGAACAAACCTATAAATTTCCGGGATCTCATGTCGGAACTTTTTCAACGACGACATCATCGACTTTACGACTTCTTCGTGATATGTCTTGAAGATGAAGGAGAAGTGGGTCGAACGGACGTCAGTACCTGTTGAGTTGGCTAGGAACGTGGCAAGGTCAAGCATTGGCGACGAGTAGCGGAGAGTCTGGAAATCAAACATCATTGCTTTCATTGGTGCGTGTGGCGCCTGATGAAGAATAGAAAGAAATGAGACAACAAATTGATTCCTAAGGGACTTTTAATCTTTACTTTATCGTCGAACTGGAAAGCAATATTGTTCCTGAGATAATCACCGTGACAAATCGTAGCAAGTGGCTCACGAGGCTGAACCATCTCTCTCCAATACTCCCAAACACGATCTGATCTCTCTTCAATCTGCTTTAGGAATTCTTCTGGTACGATGCGTTTAAGCTCAGCATTCTCTCGAATCGCATGAGTTCCACGACGAGGAGAAACTTTCGACATCGCACCCCAAATCTCATCGGGATCACGAGCATATCGTGACTCCTTAAACGCTTTCGTAATGATGTGGAATAATCCTCGATTCGACTCTTTCAAGGCGTAACATTCACCGTGAAACTTTCCCAATTCACGAACTGAAACAAAAATTAAAGAGAATGAGAATAAGTTCGACACACACTCATCAATCAATCGATTAGATTTCTGGGACACAGACAACGATAATAACAAGCACGCGATGTGCTTTCCTTTGGTGTTTATTGGGTTATTGCCACCTCGACTGCCTCCGCATACTTTGTTTGCTGTGGAGTGAGATGAGTTCATTTGACCGAATCGCATTTCATGTTAAATTTGCGTAAAGGCACCGCAACTCGAAAGCAGAAAAATCGATCAAACTAGATTCTGAGATGAATTTAAAAATACACACGAAGAAGCAAAAGCAATACAAACGAGTGTATTGGCAATGGCAATCGAAGTCGTTGAGATGTAAAGCTCTTGAAAGCGATTTCTCATCCACCTCGAAACAAATGGGTTGATGGATAAAGCACGTTAGGACGACAAGAGGATGAGAGAGAGACACACACCGTTAATATTTCTGCGCTCAAATCCAATGGAATCAAAAACATTTTATTGTACTGGAGGGTTCACGATAGCAGAATCAGAGTAAGATGCGAAAATCCACCTTGAGTGGAAGATCAACTCGGAAAATTGTTTCAAAAGACTTTTTTACTCTTTTCTTTTCAGGGCGAAAGTGCTTTCGGCAGCAGGAGAACTCAAAGAAATATAATGAAACGAAAAATTTCGTTCGCTTATGTTTGAGGAAGACTCAAGTCTGAGCTTTGCAGTGTAATCCCTTTCGCCTACTTTCGAAGACTTTCACGAGCATTCAATTTTAACTCTTCCTTCAGTTGCACTCATTTTAATTTAAACTTTTTTTTGCTTAGTCGGAAAAATTTGCACTTGGCGCATCGTATAATTACAGATGAGCACTTTAATTGCAGATTTTTTTTTTGTTGAGCGAAGCAGGCGGAAAAGGCAGGAGAAGCGAAGCTTCGTGCACTGCAATTCAATTTTAAATATTAATCAGTCATGCAAATGAAATTTATACGAAATGTTTAAACAAAAAAGAACGAAAAGAGTCGAGCAAAGCTTTGGATCTAATAAAAGCCCTCAGTGACGTGTCTCGACTGTTTTTGAATCAACAAGTTATCGTGAAGACAACAAAATCCGTTTAGAAATAGAATTCTTTGTAAATGCCAAATGAATTCTTAATTCAAACTCACCGGCAACCAAAATATGATTCAAGTCCAAGTTGACTCTTGACGTTGACATTCTCCAACCATCGCAACTGAAGTTGCTAAGCACCATGGCGCATCTGTCCTTCTCTCGAACCGAGTAATAAAACCTAAACACGCGAAAAGTAAAACGAATTATGTAAAGGTGGGAAAATTAGGAAATTGTTTGAGGAAATTGTTACTTGGGAAAGTCTTCCTGATGTCCTAGAGCTGGAATTATGTCAACGTAAGCCGTTTCCTCATTCTCGAAAAGAACGTCGAATTGACACGCTTCGTAAACTTCCGGTGGACATTTAGGAGTAACCTGAGAAAGGTGAATGCGGAATTAAGTTCGTGCTCTACGCGATTGAGGAAATTGAAATTGCTGACAGTTTGCAAACGCATTTATGTCGTTTTCTTGACTCGATTGTAACGAGTTCAGTTTTAATCTTTTGATGGGAGAAGTTACTTATCTTAATGAAAGCGATAACTCACTCGATCGTCAAACAACAAAGTCGACGAGAGTGAAACTAGGTAATAAGAGCAACAGCTGTTGTGAACTGCATTGTGTACTCTCGTTAAATCTGTGCAATCATGAATGAAGCTCGTCGCCGGATGATTTTTATCTTTTCTCATAAAAATATTTTCTTATCAAAACAACACTGCACTGACCTTGATGACCAAATGGAACTTATGTTTGACATCACGCTCACAATAGCGACTTAGGGTAACATCAACAGCGTACGGCATTGTAAGAGCAAACGCTTCAGTTAATTCTTTCACGTCCACCGAATCAATATTGATGAACTCAGTCTCGTCGCATCCTTCGATGTTGATAACTTTCTTTCTAAGCATTTCAGGCACCAACGTACCGATAATGTAATTCTTCGTCTCCATTCTGTTTTCACGGCTCCTTCACAAGCCGAGCAACACTCTCCGGGAAATATGAAAGCGAATTGTGCTTAACGAGTTTATCAACGAGCAAACACCAAACGACTATGACACGCGACCACGAACAAAATTCAATTTCAGTCGATTACGTAATTACGATTCGCATGACTTTGCATCAGTTGCCAAATTAGCAGTTTCGCTATCTCGTTCACTCTACGAAAACACTGTGGAGCCTCAAAATCTAATCGCGTGGTCGTGCTTCGTTATCTCACCGTGATTTGCAGAAACTGTCTTATCAGCGTATTTCTAACTTTTTCAAGCTATTGGCGCTTGATAGCTGTTGACCGACAGAACGATAAAATATAACTGAGCAGAGCATTGTTTGAGAAGTTAGCTAAGCTCTTTTTTCTTTCTATCAAACTAAAAAACTCAAACACTCAACAGTGACGGAGAGAAATGTGAAGTTAAAGTTTGAAATTTAAAAACAAATCTACTTCTCTGCTTTATACATCGAAGCAAATACAAGAACTTATCATCCTCTCAAACATTTTCAGAATCACGTTCTCTATTCATAGGACAAGTTTCAAGGCCAAGCTCACCGAACCTCTCAAATGAGAAATGTAGCAAGCTTTGAGATTTTTTTTTGAACATTCATTGTTGAACTTCAAACGTCGTCGACATCGTTCGCTGTTGCTATAAAAAGAGTTGAAAGCGCGATTCTGCAAAAGCTCTTTGATCAAACATTTTAAGGCTTACTGACACGACAGTAAAATCCACCTCAGCTTTTGTGCTGCATTCGCAATCGAGAGAGAGAGGAATTTCTATCTTTTAAAACATGCAAACAATTTTTTTTAAGGTTTCTGAGCTTCCTGCAGTTTGAGTTTAAAAATTATAGCGATGTTTGAAGTAACAAACATAAAGCTCTCAAGCATCGTTAAGAGCTTTTTTTAATGAAAAATCTTTATGTTTCCATCCTCTTCACTGTTTTCTGTTTGTGATGACATTTCAATGCATTTTCTTCTCGATCTCTCTCTCTCCGCCTACACTTGACGAATGAGAATTGTTATTTTCTTTTCTCTTAAATGCCTCGCAACTCTAGATCTAGGATAAACACGTAGAACTAATTTACAGAAATCAACAAGAACTGAGTTGAATTGAAAATCATCTTACGTAAGGTCAAGGGCTTTCTCTAAGACATTAAAAGAAAAGTTTACGAACTTTATCTTAATCGTCTCGTTTATCTTTTTCTATTTCCTCAAAAGACTTTTGTTTCCCTTGAAATGACCGATTATCATGAATGGGAGAGCGACAAAAGAATAAAACGATGATAGCGAGCAATTAATTGTCAGTTTCTCGTTTTTATATAAAAAAAATAAACTTTCAAACATTCTCATTCACAAACATCGCATCCTAAGAAGCTTACAATGGTAAATCCTGAAGCTAACAAAACAAAATTGAGCAAAGGGTTGCAAGTCGAGCGGAAATCGTTTCTTATTGTCAAACGAAACGATGCAATTCTCAAAGCGGAGAAATAGAAAATCAGTCACCGTGAAGTGATTTCAATGAAAAGTTCTTTAGGTAACAATTTCAACCGAACTTACAGTTGCACAATCAAAGCCGTTTTGAAGCTGAAGCTGAAACAAGTCGATAGCGATGGGAGGAGTGGAAAGGCGGAAGAAAAAGCTGGGAACAAAAGCAAACAAAACAAACACGGGAAAAGTTTTTCTTTCGCTTTTATCGAAATTACATGTAATGATTGAATTTTCCTCTCTTCCCTCTTATTTTCACTCGATACCGCTTGTTTGCGAGGCGAGTACCATTCCATTTTCATTGGGATTGTGTTACGCTCTTCATGGCAAAAGTTTTTTTTCTTCTTCTTTTTCGTCTTCTGTTGTGTTGCGAGAGTGAACTTTACACGAGGATAATATTTCCAAAGTAAATGCTAACTCACATTTGAAATTTAAAGTTAGAAGGTTGCGGGAGGGAGATTGAGTCGACTCGACGATCCTATTTCGTGTCATCGAAGCGTGTCAAAATGATGGAGACATTCTCGAAATGCTCGGTGAAATTTAATCATTAGGTGACAGATTGCGAGATTATTCTGACACCTTTGAGCGATAAATCACTTTGGAAATTTGTAAACTGGAGCGTTTCAGGTTCAATGGGACACTTAGATTTATCATAACAAGTTAGAGAAACTAGAAACTTTCAATATTTGTCCTGGAATGAGTTGGTTGATGAGTAATTCAACAAGTTCTATAATTAAAAACCTTTTCAAGTAAATTTCGAAAAAAAAACTTTATTCACACGCAAAACTCGAATGACTCTCAAACACTTTTGAACTTTCAATTGATGTTTAATTTAATTGACAAATTGTTTGATGTAGTTGAGAGTCTTTGTGCTCATTATTAAACCCACAACAAAGCCGAGTATTTTAATAATAAAATTACATTTAGCAATCACAAACATTATTTCAATTCCATGAGCGAAATGGAACAGGAATTTACGGGAATAAAAAATTATTTAATAAATCTGATGAAAATTCCGCTCAATAATTTTATTAAACCTCATGCAACAAATAACTAATAAAAATAATTAAAAGCAAACCGCGTTTGATTCGAGCGTTAGCTCAACCGTAAACATCGAACAACTCGGCGATCTATCAAATTCATTTTTCGTATTTTTCTGCATTCGTTAAACTTATCGGCGGAAAAATGTTGAAAATGAATATTTAACAATCTATCATGCACATATGCTAATTTATTTAAACAAACAGTTTGACAAATGTCCGGCACGAATGATTTACATTCGCATATTGATTTATTCGTCGAGTCGAGATACACTGACACAGTTGTTGGGAGAGCTAGTAGGGCAGACGGAGTCGTCCAAGCTTTCATGTTTAATATTTTTTTTATATTTTTTTCAGCTGCATCCTTAATTAAATGAACGTCGATGTTTACTATGAAATTAAAATTTAATAACTCGTCGGTTTATTGAAAATCGATTTAATTTCCTCCCCTCCGGTTCATATTGAAAGGGGAGATACTTTACGACTGTGCATAAAAACTGTTAAATAATAAATCAGATTGTTCGCTCAATTAACTCAATCCGGTTAAATGTGAAAATCAAACCTAATTGGACGAAAATAATTTTATTGAAATGAAAACTTTGGAACCTTACGAAGTTTTGTAGAAACATTTGAAGAGTTTCGCTGGATTTGAATGAAACTCGATTCTTTTTCATTCAAATATCTTCAAATATCCTTTGTCGCTTGCATGTTTAACATTGTCAACGATTCTCTCATTGACATCATCGCCACCGCAAACGAGAAGAAGCTTCTTGAACTCAGGATCTTGCATGTTGTTCTCAAAGAAATCAGAAATCTTCTGAGTCTCGTCTTCAGGACTTGCCATCCAAGGAATTGAAAGAACACTGACGGCAACTCCATAAAATGCAAACTTTTCGAAGTGATCAATAAACTTTTTAAAACTGTAAGGAGCAAGACGTTCGTCGTCTTTATCACAATCCAAAATCTCCACGAGTGATGTCATCAGCGTTTCGTGATAGATCTCAAGCAATTGATCCCAAACCAAAGGTTTCAACGCCGAAGGCACGTGCATGAACATGAAGATTGACAAGTCGATAGCAATCGTTGCGTATCGAATTTCTTGGAAGTCGAACATTCTCAAGTCAACAGGAACTTCCTTCTTCCCTTGCACGTCGGTTTCATATTTAAACATGACGTTGTTTCTATAGTAATCGCCATGAAGAATCACAGCAAAGTCGTGCTCGTTGTTCAGAAACTCCTCCATGATCGATAAGAAATCTTTGTTGATTCTAAGTTTCAACTTCTCGAGCCTTCTAAGAAACGATTTGTCTTCTTGATGACGTTGTGTTGTTGAAATGTATTTGAATAATCTTTCAAACGAAATCGGGCAAAGATATTTGTAAGCATCGAGATCGCCTTGAAGTTCTGACTTGAAGTGAAATGGAATTAGGTCACTCGCGAGCTTTTCTAGAATCGGATCTTTTCTTATTTTCATTGCAAATGAAACCGCATGATAAGTTGCAATCTTCTTAGCCATCAGCTTCAAATGATCTTCGTCTAAATCAATTCTCGATGAACTCAAACGGAATCCGAGCGAAGTCAAATCTTCCAAAGCGAGAATCGTTTCCTTTCCTTCGCCCAAAGTTGGAAAATTATCGCAATCTGCGAAATAAACTTTCGCAATCCATTCTTCAGAACGTTCAGCTTTTAAATGTGGAATAATTGATTTATAGAAGAAAACTTCGTTTGAGCTTTGCAGAAAAGCTTTTGACTTCACTCGAAAGTTTTCATCCCCTTTCATTATTTTAACAATCAACGAGTGAATGGATTTACTGAAAATGAAAAATTGTTTTTGAAATTAATTTCCGAAAAATACTTTTCCTCACTTTCCGATGGCATCTTCAGTTTCAAGTTGAACTTTAAATATCGAAGACATGAAGCCATCGAGATGAGCTTTCGCCTCTGCCGAACATTTCAAAATCCTCAATCCCTTTAAACTCGGTTGAGTCGAAAGCAACTGCGGCAGCTCGTTCTCAATGAATTCAACTTTATTCTTCATCGCGTCTTTAAGATTTCTGAGAAAAAGCAAAACTTCATTAGTCGAGTGAAAAAAAAGAAACTTTTTTTTTGAATTGAAACAATGAATCTCCGAAAGTTTCTTTTATTGTCTGATAAATGATTCATGACAAAAGTTTTTATTTAAAGATGTCCATGTATCCATGCTCAAAAGCGTGCAATGCGATGCTCGTTATCCGCTCGTCAACATCTGCCCCACCGCAAACTTGAGCAAGTCTTCTTAGCTCGGGACTTCTGATGTCGGTTTCAAACAAATGCGACATTTGCTCGCACTCATCTATGGGACAAGCCATCCAAGGAATGAAATGGATTCCAATCATAACGCCATAGAAAGCAACTTTCTTAAGGCGCTTTAGAAAGCTTTCGAAACAGTACGGAGCTAATCTTGGGTCGTCCTCGTCACACTTTAGAATTTCCAATATCGAGGTAATCAGAGTTTTGTGATAAAGTTCAAGGAGCGAGTCCCAAACTTGAGGTTGATGATAAGGACGAAGGTTCATGTACATAAAGAAACATAAATCGATAGCTGGTGTTGCGTATCGGATTTCTTGAAAGTCAATCATTTTTATGCTCTTGGGATCATCATATCCTTCGGGCTTTTCGTATTGGAACAGAACGTTGTTTCTGTTGTAATCACCGTGAAGCAGCACAAAGAAATCCGGGTCAGTGTTCAAGATTTCTTGCATCAGAATCAAAGGATGTTCGTAGTATTTCGTCTTGAACTTTTCTACAATCTCCAAGAAATCTTTCTTCGTTTGAAACTTCGGATCTGTTTCAACAAGATTGAAGAATCTTTCAAGACCGATAGTGAAGAGAATTTTGTATGATTCGAGTTCGTTTCCATCTTCACCAAGGAACGAAAGTGGAACTAATCCCTTAGCAAGTTCTTCAAGCATTGGATCCTTCTTGATTCTCATTGAATAAGAAACTGCATGATACGAAGCGATGTGCTTCACCATCATCCGAAGATGAGCTTCGTCAAGATCAATCCTTGGCCCGAGTCGATAACCTGCTGGTTTCAGATTCTCTAGAGCCAAGACTGTCTCTTTCTCCACGCCGAGTTCAGGAAATTGTTTGTAGTCGGAATAATAAACTTTCGGAACCCACTCAGAATCAAAGGAAGCTCCGGAAGTGGCGAGAAACTTTTTGAAGTAAGGAATTACATTCTTGTAAATATAAACTTCGTTGGAACATTGCGTGAATGATTTTGTAGCGTCGCGGAAGTTCTTATCACCTTTCATGATTTTCACGATCATTGCGTGAGTCTTCTCTCTGAAAAATTACGCCCCTCATTAAATTGAATTCTTCTTCATTTACACATTTACTCACTCGCCACTTCGACTCTTCAACACAAGGTCGACAGTGTAAATCGCTGACATAAATCCATCAAGTGAAGTGGCGGCTTCGGCCTTGCAACTCACAACGATTTGATCATTTAAATCTTCATTTCTCTCCAAAATTAATTTCGGAAGAATTTTCTCAATGAAATTCAATTTCTTTTGACTTTCGATCAACATTATGTCGAGGAGTTCACTCGTTGACTGATTTTATTTCTTTTATTATGCTCGCTCTTATATAGGAAATCAACGAAATTATCTTCTGAGCGATTGTGATATGGGCGCGATTACGTGTCACGTTGTGGTTGCGCGAAAAGCAAAAGTTTTGTGATTTTATTTTAACTTTAACTTATTTTTGCTTTCTGTCTTCAATCACAGAAGATGAACATTCGAGTTATGAATGAATGTGCGAAATATTAATTGAAATCTCAGTAGTTTTACCTTCGTTTTGAATTAAAAAAGAATATTCCGGTTAGCAAACAAATAAAATGAGAGCAACTGTTGCTGCGACAAGCAACAAAACTCAAACAAAACGTTGAAAACGATAAGTTATCAAAGTAACTAAGATAAGTGGCTTCACAAGTATTTACAATCATGACTTTCAATTTATGTTTCAAGAAATATTCTACGTAAACTCAAAAAAATAAATTCAAATTCAATTTTTATTTCAGAAATTGTTTAACGGGTCAACAAACTGATGAAATATTTCAGTTGCGCAACATGTGACAAAATTATTTAATTTATTCAACTGTAAACATAACAAGTTTGATAAGATTATTCTCGTCATTCTTTCAACAATCTTTTCAAGTATCCTTTATCGAAAGCGTGCTTAACGTTGCTGTTGACTCTTGACATTCCATCTAAGCCACCAGCGGTCATACAAACATCTTTCGCCGCTTGCGAGAACATGTCTTTGTTGATCTCAATTTCAATATTTTTACAAGTTTCAAGGTCGGACAGCATGACTGGCAGAAACCAAGTTGAGATAGCGCAGCCATAAAAAGCGAAATCGGAGAAATGCTTGAGGAAATCTTTGAAATTGAATTGAGTTAGTCTCTCGTCGTCTTTTTTGCACTTTAAAAGTTTAGCAATCGATGAGATTAAAGTTTCGTGATAGAACTTTAAGATTTCATCCCAAAGATTCTCGCGAAGTTCTGGGTCGAGGTTCATGTACAAGAAGAAAGAAAGATCTAAGACGGGGCTTGCATACTTGATCCACTGAAAGTCGTAAATCTTCAGTCCAACAGGATTGTCGAATCCCTCTGCTGAGTCATATTTGAACATGACATTGTTTCGATTGTAATCGCCGTGAACAATTATGTTGAAGATCGGGTCGTCGATTAGAAAATCTTGGAGAAGCTTTGAAGGTCGTTTGATGTATTTTTGATGAAGTTTCTTAACTGCCATCGAATAATCTTTTTCTTGATCAGTGCTCTCGACGTGCTTCAAAAGACGTTCCAAGGAAATATCGTAGAAAGCATCAGCCATCGATTTCTTCTTTTCTTGACAAAAAGGAAAATCTCTGAATGCTCCGACAAACTCATCGAACTTTGCTCGATCTTGAATCTTCAAAGCGTACGACGAAGCGTGAATTTGTGCAATCGACTCTGTCATCATCAGAATGTGCTTCTCATCGAGTTTGTCTCTGGGGCCCATTCGGAAGCCGTTGGTTGTTAAGTTCTCAAATACGAAAACTCCTTCGGGATTCTCGCCGCTTCCGAAATCTAAAATTCATCTTGAAAATTATCAAAAGTTTTCAAATTATTTCAACAAACCTTCAGTGATTCCATAGAAACCGTAATAAAACTTTGGTGCCCACTCAGCTTTGAAGTCAGCTTCAGAATCTTTCAAATTCTGCGAGTAACACGGCAAGATTCTCGAGTAGAACAAAAGTTCGTTGAAGGTCATCTCATCAAGATTGGCATCTTCACTGAAATTTTCCATTCGCTTAAGAAGTTTAACAATTAAGTTCAAAGTCTTCTGCCTAAAAAGTAAATTTCATTAACCAATTCAAGTGAAAAGTCACGAAACACTCACAATCTTGTTGTCTTATCTTCAACTGTTAAGGAAATTTGAAAGATCGACGATAAGAATCCATCGAGAGTTTTGCTATTCGTCGCTTTGCACTCGATGACTTCACAATTTCTAAATTCTTCATTTCCGTCAATGATTCTCGCCGGCAAAATATTTTGAAGATAAGCAACAGCTTTGTTTGGAATTCCTGACATGAGATAATCTTGAACACGTCTGCCTTGAACGAAAGTGAATCAACAACTGAAATTAAAATGAAAACTTTTTATAACAATCGAATGAGAGGAAAAAAAGCTTTTCAAAGATGACGCTAGTCTCGTTGACTTCAAGCGATTCAAGGACGAGCCGTCGGTTATCATTAGAAACCTCCAACGCATCGAGATCTAGGAAAACACTTAATCACACTCGAAAGGAAAATTCGTCAATTGTCGGCCGACAGAAATAAAATAAATCAATAAATCCGCTCTCAGATTGTTGGTGGGAGGTTGATGGCGTTTGCACATTCAAATGTTTTTCCGAAGAGCGACAAGAAAAGCCCTCAAAGACCATTCGAATAAATTATGGCAGATAATATGTCATAATAAATCTATTTGACAATATTATTCAAGGAAATGAATGGCAAACGGATGGATACAAATTCCGTCTTTCCAGATTTAAATCTCCTCGCATTGTGAGTGCGTATGCGTTAACATCGATCACGAGAAATCCACAAAAATCTACATGATAATTAATGATTTACATTGCAGCAGTATTCGATACCTTTTGGAGTAATTTAAATTCAGATGGGACTGTGATGTGCGTCGAGAATTCTCTGAAAATGTTAAAATCGATTTCAATTCCTGGAAGCAAACTCTCTCACTCGAATAACGAAATTCAATTCAATTTTCATCTATTTATTGGTAATCAGTACATATGAGCTAAATGTAATTACATTGCCTAGACTTTAACCGGTTTAATAATACTATTAGAGCTGCTTACAAACTTACAAACTCAAACATTGGGCTTTAAATCCCTTTAAGCTTACAACAATTACCACAATTCGATCAATAATTTCTAAAATGGGGGGAGAGTGAGTGAGTGAGAGCGATTTCTTTCGCTACGGTAAGTAGGCAGTTCTCGATTGTGAATTGTTGACATGTGAACCACTGAGAATAACATAACTTGTTGATGATTAAAATCGACGGTGGTTGGGGCGACGAGGGGCGGGAGTGAAGTTACCACCTCGCTATCGGTTTTCGATGAGAAGTTTTCCGTTCAATGATAATTAATTGCAAATGAACGATTTTCAATTAGTCTCCTGCATCTTAAGCAATTCAAACGCTGTCACTTGCAAACTGAAACATTCCGATCGTAAACCATAAATTGCATAATAAAACATTTGTAGTCGGAAATGAGCGATAATGACAAATGAAGTCATTGTCGATTTAATTATTCGGTCTCTTGCAAACGGGAAGGAGTATTTACACCACAATGACACTGATTTAATCAGCAAACTTATCGCAGCTGCGGGTATTCGAGAGTTGAGCAGGAGAAAAGTTTGTGATGTCGAGTGAGCTTTATTAATACAGAAGTTGTCTAGTTTTTTTCAGCCAACTGCAGCGGTGATAGAAAAAAATGTGAAAAGTTTTAAATTGACTGGTTTAGCAAGGGAACTCCCGAAATGACGTCACTTCTCTTTAAAGCTTAATCAAATAAATTAAAAATCATTAATTAAACGAAAACTTTAATTGACGAGCGGTGGTTTTAATTTGATCGCGTCACGAGCAAAAGCTTTTTTTTTTCAACTGATTGATTTTTTTAGTTGGGAAACTTTCCTCGACTCATTAAACACTTTTTTACTTGTGTTCTGTTCGAATCGAGTGACTGATTTTATTAGCTGCTTTTGTCGGAAGCTCTCGCCGTCACGTCACCCAATTAAATGTGAGAAAACTTCATTTCCCCGGCCGATTTATCACAACCACACGCCTTTCGGAACAACGACAAATCGAAAATATTTACAAACTCTCCTCGAGCTAAGAGTTGTTTGCTTAGTCACACAATCTTTTAATTTATCATTTCGTCGCCCTTGATGTCAAGAAATTAAAAATTAATTTCGTCTGCTATGATTTTTTTTACATACTCATAACAATTTATTCGTGTCGCTTTTGAAGTTTCTGCTTTTTTCCCCTCGACGCCTGCACAATGATTTATGATTTCTCATTCAAACTCAATTCACTATTATGTATCTATGTGCGATGATGATGGGGAAAAAAGCTTTTTTCAATCGAAACTCTGTAGAAAAAAGAGTTCAGAACTGTCCAAATAATTTTTTTTTGTGCTTTGCTCTCATTGCCTGATGTTCAAGGGAGAAGTCTGTGACATCCACACTCGGTTCCCTAAATCTGATAACACGCATCTCTAATTAAGCTGATTTTTTTTGTCGCCTCGTAGTCTCGCCTTCAGATTTGGTTTGTTCCCCCACTTCACGTCATTCGTCTCCATCCACTCGACATATGTGAATAATTAATCATAAAATTAGCTAAAAAGTTTTATATGTCGAGCGGATTTCTCCTGAATACACACACATAATTATTTTATGTTCATCTCCATTACGGATAATAAATTATGTAATTTTTTTTGCTGTCATCGGTTCGCTGTGCGAGGGAAACAAAACTTTATTTCACTCGATCGAGTTGAGCACGTCATGAGTTAGTTGGTGAAGTAAAAAAGAACTTTCTGTCACTTGTCGAGAGGAGAAAAGTTTTTGCTGCTGCCGTCCAGCTATTTACATCGAGCACTCTCTCTCTCGCTCTCTCATCAAGCAAAGCTTGTCACCAAATGTCAATGAGCTGACGTCCAACTTCTCGGGATTTAATTTAATTAGCTACTTTTCGAAGGATACGAAGGGTAAGCAGAGACTGCTTCGTCTTATCCGTCGAGTCAAGTATAAAAATCCGACTTAATAAACTATCGTTGACTGTCCTTTCATCCGTTCGCAAACTCTTTACAGATGTCAACTAGTAATTAGAGGTAAGTGGATGGATAAAAGTGTCATTTCACTAATCCCACGAGAAATGAGCATCGTCGTTAGAAGTAAAAGCACAGCGTTGGTTGCTGTGAGTCTCAACGATGGCAAATTGGCACGAGAATTTCCACGACCTCGAGCAGCTTCCGCTAAACCTGCGAATGAGAGAAAAAAGAGATTGTTTTGTTGTTGCGAAAGTGTCAAGATATGAAATTCAGGATTAGCTTCATCCACGAGTCAAGCACACTGAGTCATTCATGGCAATATCCTTCATTCATCAAATAAAAGAATTCCAAAGAAGGAAGAGAGAGAAAGAAAAGCAGCTAATTACAATTTAACAAGCTCTAACGCCCGAGCTTAATATCCCCACAAACTTCCTCTGCCTTAAGCTTCTCATAAGTCTTAATTCACGACCATGCCCAACTTATCAGTCTTTTAAATCTTTTTCATTGGTAAACCACTCGCTCCTCTTCAAATAGCCACCCTCAATACATTAAAACAACCACAAACACTCAACAGACACACACGTTTGGATGTGAAATGAAAACAAGATTATTTGTATTTTTATTTTCCTCTCGTTGAAAAGCGTAATTAGTGTAATTGAATTGTGAGCAGATGAAGGCGAAAATGAAAAGGAGGATGAGACATTGGAAGCTGTGTTTCGCAACAACAACAGCAATTAGTGATGCACACACACGAGAGAGAGAGTGGGAGAAGTCCAGTCCATGTGCATGAGTGATGGCTTAATGAACACAAAATTTAATCTATAAGAGCATTTTTGACGTGCACGAAACTTTATGAAAAGCTTCCGCATATGGAGAGAGATAGGGAGAAGCGAATTGTCCATTCGAGAAGCGACTGGTTCACTGCTTGCGGAATTCTCCAGTGAAGAGCTTATAAATAGCGCCACTATGGCTTTTTATTATTAATTAAAACTATTTTACGAAAGCTCTTCACGTAGAACTTTTTTTTTACGGAGAGATGGAGAATGGTCGGGAATAACTCAGACAATTTATGAAATTTTTTAAATGTGTGTGCTCCAATTTAATCAACACTTGATGTCGGTTTAAAGTCTCGACTGAGTAGCAAACGAGCCAGAAAAGTAAAAGACTAAATTAAAAGCCATTGACGGACTCCACTTTCACTTAGTGAAGAGATATGCCGACACTTCTCAGGAACAGGTCCATTAGTAATTCAATTAAACTGAACGAGCCAAAAGGAAATACTTTCACGAGAGCATCTTTCAGTAGAGACACTCAACACTCTTCATCAATTGCCACCACTCACCTCCAATAAAATTTAAATGATCATCATCTGTTGAAACACTACCTGGCGTAATTTTTATCTCTGCAAGAGGGAGAAAGAAAGATCGAATCATGAAATATTCATTTAACATTGTTGAAAAATTGAAAATTTCGATTTTAATAAATTTATGCTTTTGATTTTCCCTCGCGCTTGTTCCCGGGAGAAGAGAGCCGCGCGCTGCATGCACGAATAGGAAAATATGTTTGTGAAACTTCAGCTATAAATATTTGAAATAATAAAATGGAAAAGCAGCAAGCAAAAGCGTAAAAAACATGTCAATTTATGGCTCGGAACATGTGTTCGACGCGATCCATACTGTTGCTGTTCGTTGTTAGTGAGTGAACGAACTTAATAAAGCTTGACGCCCGATCAATATGAAGAAACAATGCTATCGAACAAATTTGCCTACAGCAGAAATTTTATTGTGCTTATCGTACATGAGCGGTGGATTGGAATCATAATAAAGGGGAAATCACGTAGCTTTTCATTATTAGCAATCAACGATGAAAAAATCGAGTTTTATTTGTTATTACGAGCACATCGGATCGGTCGTGTTGTTGTTCGCTTACAACAGGACGCGATGGGAAGTCGAAGGGGAAGCAGAAAACTATTCAAGGAAAGGCAATATTGAAGTATCAGAGTCACGGTGATTTTGTAAAAATTCTTTCGAGCAAAACACGATGTTAACGACAAGATGAAGCTTCATGGTAAACATGATGCGAGAGAAGAAGTGTTTTGAAACAAGCATTTTCCCGATGGAAAAACTAAAGGGAAACATGACTTCAATGTAGTTCTAGTCACCACTAAGCCTGAGGCATGAAAACTCAATTTCAAAATGAATTTTCAATGAATCTGATGGGGAATGTTAAATTTGGTTTAGGCTTCGTACGCGATGGGTTGCTTTCGATAAATTGAAAGTCACTGAACACAATTTACGAACGAACCCCGAAAATCCGTCGCTCTTGCTAGTTAAACACTGCCGTCGGGAATTCTATATCGACATTGACAAGCAGATTAGTTTACTTTGGCATTTATTAATTGAACAACGAACCGTCGCGAGAAAACAGCGAGATAATGTAGAAATGAATATTTATGATGTAAATCCTCGTCTTTGATGATTGTAACGAGCGCTAAATGAATGGATGAGCGAAAGGTAAATGAAAACAGCAATTTAAAAACTGCAGCGAACCAAAAACGAGGAGAACGTGCAAGCGAATTAAGCTTCAAAAGATGTTAAAAGTTTATAATTTTACACTTTTTTTCTGCATAGCTTCGCTCTATCTAAAGAGGAAAAGTACAATGAATGAAAGCGGGAAAACGAGGGCAGAAAAAGCGTCTGAACATGATCCTTTAAACAATAGCGTTGGTGAAAAAAGAACTTTTTCACAAAAGAACGTAATTGCATTAAAACATTGAGAGCTCAGAGATGAAAAAGGAAAGAAAAAAAAAATACCAAAGAACTTTGAATAAATATTTTAAACCTTCTCAGCTCGCTTTCGTGTTTCACTCGAAACACCAGAAAACAAACTGACAAAAAATAAAAGCTGGCTGCTAAATATTAAGCATAATTTGGTTCATTCATAAACAGAGCGATTAGGTGAGTGCGCTTGCTAATTCCATCGAGAAAACAAAAAGCGAACTAAAAATCATGAAGAGAAGTTCAAAAGTTTTTCATAAATTTATTATTCTCTCTGCCGACCTTGCCGCTGATTAACAGCTTGGGACGAGAGAAGAGATCTCAAGAACATTGTAAATATCACTTACCATAAAGTCGCAGAGTGCCTTCCGCCTTCCCTAGCGAATTAGTGCTGACGCAATGATACGTTCCAACATCTGATGGCGAAAACTTTCTTACAATAAGCTTCATCGTACGACGAAAACCGCTGGGCTCCTCTGTGATGCCATATTTTGGTCTGAACAAGACATTTTCAGAATTAGAATTGCTGCTGATAAGAAAGAATGAGAGAATAAAGAACTTACCCATCTAAGAGCATCTCTGGTCGCGGTTGTCCGGAGTCAGAACTCATTCCGCCGATAAATCCATTTGGAGGGACTCGTCCACCTTTTTTTTAAAGATTTAAAAATAGATTTCACTTCACGTCTTCTTTAAAGAGTCGTTTAGAACTCACCTTTGAGCCAGTAAGAAACGGGAAAAGGAGAAGCTTCCACCTGACATTCTAGCTGTACATCCGACCCTAATGGAGCGCCTAAAAGTTGAGATGGAGCCTTCACCGTTGGTGAGACTAAGTGAACGGAAGAATTAATTATTCAAGATTGAATTTAATTAAAATTCATTAACTCACAATGCACATTAAGCAGCACACGCTTACTCACAGCAGGCGGAACGTCATTTTGTGCTATGCACAAGTAAGGACCCATTTGCCTCCGCTCGAGTCGAGGAAGACGAAGAGCACTTCCATTAAAAGATTCAACTGTAGTGAGAGAAAACAGAATTGCAAGGATGCAGATGATTAATGATCTCGAAACTCTTCAAAAAGATTGCATTTGTGCTTTCAGAAATTTCCACCAACCAAACCAAAAACGAGAAGCATAAATTTTTAAATAAATTTAATGAGACACGCCGAGCATCTTTTATTTAATTTCGTGGAGTGTTTGTTATTCAAAGATGTTTCTAAGAATAACTTTCCCGCATCAAAATGTGTTCTGTGAAAGTTTCCTTTCGCAACTCGTTGTTGTTCTCCAACCCGCTTTGCGCTCATGACAACACTTCGTTAAAATTTATTTTGTAAATTTTTTTTTCTTTGCATGCACGAGAGACACGCTAAGAAAGCGTTCGTTGTGAAAACGCGATTGCTCGAATGGTCTTTTGACTCTCAAGTTGAGAAAGTTCAAGGAACAAACTCTCAGGAGTTTTAAGCGTGACAATAAAGATTTGAATAACTGTGCCATGTGAGTAACACAACAGAATGCACGAAGAAATGTTGATCAACAATAAAACTTTCTCTTGTTATTTCAAGGAACAAGATGTCGAAGCGTCTTCCGAACTTTCTCTCCACTCCTTTCGATGTCGCATGTTCAAGCCATAAATCTCAAACATTCTAAAGATCCTTCGATACTTCACTTTCTGTTATCGACTTCTCGGAAGATTATTCATGAACCAAAAAGCTATTCTAGTCGTTTTGATGTTATTGTAATTCAAAGCGAAGCAATTTGATCGCAGGTGAGAGCTCTTCGTCATTAGAAACGATAATAACGTAAAGAACTTCTTTAAAAGAAGTCATTGAGTTCAATAATACTTTCTTTGAATCGATTAAATTATTTCAATTCTCAGAATCAAGAGGTATCGCTCCACTTTACGAAACAATTTTAAAAAGATTGAACAGTTCATTTGCTAAAGTGAGAGAGCATTAAAGAAATTTGTCGTCTAGTGAATTGATGTCTTCGTTCCAGTTTCCCCACAAAACGAGAAACGTTGCTGTATTATGCAAAATCTTTTTTTTGCTAGCTCGAGGAATTTTTAAGCACTCACTGCAACAGGGAGCCAAAGTAGAGAAAAGACCTGCTGCCGAGAATAGAGAAGAGAAAGCAAGGAATGAATTTCATTCTGCATGCCATTAGTGTCAGTCAATTTTCTCGCGAACTTCTTTCGCTTGAGAAATTCTTTTAAAACGAAAATTTATGTTTCTTGAATTGCCTCAAAAAATTCTTCAGCTTTCCCTCTCTTGACAATTGAAATTGCTTCACTTTTCTCAAGAGGAATGAACATGAACTGTTCGCTCTTCATCTGTTTAAAATGTCATCATTATAAAAAGTATATTAAAAACGACATCAAACTTTTTCGGGTCGTCTTCGCATTTCAAGCTAAAGATTAAGGAGTTTTTGAGAAGACAGACAGACGAGATGAGAGGAGAGGTGACGAGAAGGGTTGCTTCTTCTTTGAAATAATTTCTTTTTATAAGAAAACGTCAGATCGGGTGACAAAAGCCAAGTCTAACAGTTTCATATTCTTTCGCTTTCATTCGGTACTTGAAGATGCTTCATCCTCTTATTCGTTTGACTTGTTGGAGTCTCTCGTTAACATGAATTCTTTAAGCGTTAGTAAATTACTTCACCTTACGATTTCTGTTCTGTTGGTAATGGCGCTTGAACGTAAAGCGTTTTTCCCCCCTTTCCATTGAAACCCACAGAACGATAAATTTCATCATGAATGAGAAGCAGATGAGAAAGAGATTTGCTTAAAGTTAATGAACGTTTTGATGACACAGAAAAAAAGTTGACTTTGAAACTGATGAGATGTTGATAAAATGTGTCACATTCATGCAAGTTTTTTTATTTTACGACATCGTCATCAAGTAGAGTTTGGTAGTTGGAGAGTTGGTTTTTGCCCCGAGCGATTCAAACGAAAACTTGTGACATCGAGCGAACGTAATGAGTTGGATGCTTAAGTCATCTGTCTTGTCCGTAATGTGACTCTTGTTGTTGTTGTGCGCTTAAGCACATTCGTTCTCTCGCTGAGTCTGATGAGTTGCGAGGGGGGTGAAAAGGGATAATGGGACGTAATTAAGAAATATCACGTTTTGCAGTGAAAGTTCTTCGTAATTGCTGAAATATTCGCCTGTAGTCTTCGTCGTAATCATAACATTTAGTTGAGAACGGGAGAGCACGCCGAGAGCGAGCAAAAGATGATGAAAATCGTTCCAGCATTCAAAGGCAAGCGACTGTGAAATGAATTTCTCCTCAGCATCGAGTAATTCGCCTAATTACTCCAATAAATTTATGTCTTCAACTCTCTTCGAAGAATGTGTTTTTTTTTGTGAGAGGAAAATTTGTGGAATGTCTGAAGTTTACAACTTAATTCAGGCCGAGATCAGAAAACTTTCGGCAAATGTCAAAGTGTGTGGGGGTGAGGAAGAGAGATCCCAAGCATAATTGAATCTTGAACATTTTTTTCTTTCTTTGCCTTCTCCAAAGTAAACCACAATAGATGAAAGGGTTTCTCAAACAATCCACCCCCTCGCCACTAACCGCAAACATTCATGTAAAATTTATCATTTTCATTCTGTGAAAAGGTGAAAAAAGAAACGAATGGGAAAAGTTTTCTGTCCTGGGCTGCTTGTTGAACTGCGTAGTTTGTTTAATTATGTCTTTTGGGCAATTTTGTTAAACTTTTCTGTCTCAACCGACGCCTCTGGCACGAAACGAGCAGCAAATGAATGTTTAACATTTATTAATTGCCGAACAATGTTTTGAGAGACCGAAATTACCTTTAAAATTATATGAAAGTGCACAATCTCTAAGTTTACATGGCGCACCAGGTTTCCGAGAAAACTAAAAGTGGATGAACGAAACGAAACGAAAACCAGACCCTCCCGCCCCGCATGTACCTTTAGCACTATAATTTTCCAACTGATTCACACAATTGTTTTATTCATGGGCCCGAAGCCATTTTCTGGTTGAATTTTATCTACTGAAAGTTGTGCTTTGTGTGAACTAAACTATCATTGTAGAATTGGAAAAGTCTCATTTAGAAATTGTCGGAGGTTCATTCCAATAGCTTGCATGATCTATTATTACAAGGCGACTCCCTCATCTCACCCTATCGTTATAAACTTTAAAGAAAGTTTCTTTTTTGTGTTCAACTGTGACATCGAGTGCAATTAAAGTTCTATTTTTGCATTTAGAGACAGTTTTATCGTCTAGTGCCAACAATTTTCTCGAGACCATTTCAAACATAAATATTTCATTATGACGTCATTTGCCAGCTAACCCTGATAAATGTTTTTCTTCTGCTTCAATTTGTTCAACATTTCCACGAACTTGAAATTGAAAATTTATGTTCAAAGGATTATTTTTGTCATCAAAGTTTCCGCCTCGCCGGTTTGCGTTTGTACACCTTCAAACGTTATTCATTACTTCAGTGTTGTCCCTCTCGTACATTTTTTAATCAAGATTATTACTGAAAAAAAAAATTAAAACAACACTAAAGGCAATTTTGGTTTAATATCAGCGGGGAAAGTTTGGCATAGTGCAGTCGCTCCGAAAATGCAACTTTATGAGAATATTTTCGAAATGTTTGGCTTCACTCGAGTTATTAAAGCAAACTTTATCTTGGCACGAAGTAAGGCCAAAGTTCTCTTCTCATCTCACGACTTATGACTTGGCATTATTGCTAGTGGCAACATAAATCCGACTCGTCGCAATAAAATTATACTAAAACTACGATTCGGAGCGACACTATAACTCAATGGCACTCGGAATCGGATTCTCTTTTTTTTCATCTCCAATTCTTCGTTCGTCACAACGGAAAACCGCTGACGAAAAAAAACAAACTTTAAACGATTTTTCCTCGTTGTTCGCCCATTGAGATTTAAGTGGAACAGAACTTTTCCATTAGCGCATTTTTTGTGTGTACTTTTATTTTATTACATAATTAGAAGCGCCATTTACCATCAGCTACCCGCCAAAGTGATAGCAATGGGATACAAAGCAAACTCTGATGCTTCAGTTCTCCAACAGCGTGAAACAACGTTCAGAATCATTATGGGAAATCAATAGACGTGGAAGAGCAGAAAAAAACTTCTCGCCCTCCCTCCCTCTCTAGTTAATAGCTAATTTCCAATCATTGATAACAAATTGATGCATGCAACTTTGGTTTTTATTAGTCATTTACTTTCGCCAACAAATAGACATTCATTACGAATAATGAAATCATTGAACTTCATCTCCCACTCCGCTCGATCGATTCGTAATGTTTTTGACTTCGCACCAAAGAAAAGGAAGCGAAACTTTTTTTTTCTCCCTGCTCACATTCCCTATGAGGAGCAATCAAAGGACTCGAGAGAACAGAGCGAAAGGCTGAACAAAGATCGAGGAAAATTCCTTTTCAAAGATTTCCTAAATCTTGTCACGGACAGCCAAACATAAAACGATAATAGACAGAAATAAAATACAAAAATATAGAGACATAAAGGCTATTAGAAGAATGCTGGAAGTAATGTAGAGAAATATATTTTGAAGCGGTCCCTCGTACAACATGTAGGCACTGTCCGTATGGAATTTGGAGTGGGAGAGAAATTGAAATTCAGGTGAAACAGTCACGTAGCCTAAGCAGGGTAATTGGTTTTGCTGCCGACGCTTTGGCGACTTGCGCGAATCCAATGTTTCTTCGGCCATCGTTATTCGACCTGAAGCTTCCCCGGCGACGATGCATAAGACATTATTTAATTAAGAGAGCGACAATGGATGGACCTTTTGGGGTGTTCGTGGCGGTCTTCAGAGAAAAACGTTTGAGCCATCATAAAAATGCCGTTCGCTCATTAAATTATGAAATGCTAAATCTCTGTTGAACTTTACGCGTTCGGGTGCCTTGAAAATGAATTCGTCCGAATGTGATCCATTAATTTGGAGTCGTAATTATACCCGAAAGAGAAATTTTTCGCCTCTTTCTCGCTTGTGCTGAAAACGACATAACTCGCACCCACATTAAAAACCTTAAGCTTCAGACCCAGAAACAGAAATGAATAAAAATGACATAGGAAAGCTTAACACGGAGACGCTTGCTCTGGTTTAGTTGAAAGGAAAGGCGGATTATCATTGTTCCGCAATTTAGAAATTCTTCAGCCTGCAGGTTGTTAAATCCATTCCAGGTCGTTTATCTTTTATCCACGTTTGTCATCCTACGGAGTTTTGCATGCGGAAATGCCTCGAAGGCTTTCAATAGAAATGTCATTTAACTTTTCTTGAAAAGATCTTCCTTTCCCATGTTTGCAACGTAATGAGCTTTTCCGGGAATTCAGTTAACTCAAAGACATTTTTACCTTCATCATTTCAGCTCTGCACTCTCATTTGTAAAAGCTGATAAGGTTCAATACCCAACATGAGAAGATTTACATGAGATTAAGGTTCTTTTTGTATTATTTGAAAAGCTCCTCATTTTTTTGTTTTGATCTTAACTTTCATTCAAAGTTAACTTTGTTTGAAAATTTAAATTGAAAATGAAGTTAATTCATTGCAAAAGCCTCATCGATCTCAAGTTGGACTAAAGCGCCAAAACCTCATTTTGAATTGCACAAAAATAATTAAATTTAAATCTACCAAAAGATTTTCTGATCCAGCTTTATTTAATATTTTTATCAATAAATTTAAAATAGTTTTTTTTTTCACTCGCTCCACTCGAGCTCAACAGCATTTATTTTTATCATTTTACAACCGCACATCGGACATAAAACCAATTTAAATGGCGATCCCCTCCCTCCCCCCTCAGTCTCTCACCAGTCAGCTTTGCTGTGCATATAAAAAACACAATTACCACAGCATAAATATAATTTGGTCATGTCGATGTGTACGCAATTGTGTTTCACTTTTATTGATATAAAATTTTAATGCTGGTCGATGTCACAAAGATTTATTCAACGCTTTTTTCCTGTGTTCGTTGTCCCTGTGCGTCTCACCGAAATTTATTATTATTTTTTCTAAAGCACAACAACGACAAGTTCCCACCTCACACTCGACACGAACTTTGGGTTCGAGGCGGAATAGTCGATTTATCATGTGACGTGAGATTGTCAATAAATAAAAAATGCTCTTTGCGAGCAACGAGAGATGGAGAGCCACTCACCTTTAACTAGTTCCCTGCTGCCTGACTTTCTCATCAAAATATAATCATTGTCCTCACGTCTCCAAGTCACACGTGGTTGAGGATGTCCTGTCGCCCTGCACACTAGCGTCGCATCCTCGCCTTCCTGTACCGATATATCTGCCGATGACTCTTCATTTATAATGTCAGGTGGAACTGAAAAGGGGGAAGGATAAAAAAATTGAGAGAAGGTGAAAGCTTTTGTATGAACGCACGACATGTTAACAGTAATTCGAGCTCGAAGCGAGGAAAAAGTTAAATCCGCATTAGAAATTAAGTTTATATTTATTGCTTTTCTCGAAGGGTAGACGAAGAAGAAAACAACTTAAACCTACATCAGAGCGATGACAGCAAATCAATACGTCATGAAAAATAGAGAAAGTACATGAGAACCCTTTCGAGGATATTAATGATCGCTCGAGGTTGGTTTTCTCTCGCTGGGTGGCATGTCTTGTGTGTGGAAAATAAATGCACTGGAGGGAAAGCGTTTGAATGAAACATCAGAAGAAATCGAAACGTGATTGTCACATTGGAACATTTGTCAAGCGTTAGTTGAGCTCGTCTTCACATGCAGTGTCAGCTCGCACGACAACATCAAACGAGACGCCTTCTCTATGCAACTGACTGCGACTTCGACAGCACGAGGTAACAATAGACACAAAAAGCTTTTGCGGAATATTACAACCTTCCTCTCGTCCTCGTTTCTCTTCCAGCTTTTTAAAAATCTATCAGCTGCAAACATTTATCGAGGGAGTTCTCGAGTTTGAAAATTACATAGTTCAGAGTCTGTGTTTGAAAAGGAAGGAGCCAGGAAAAAGTTATGTGAGCTTTGAGAAAACCTTTTATGTTTCATGTTAAAGACTTTTCTTATCCGTCCTTTATCCACTGTACTCGTTTTCCTATTAGCAGAAGCCATAACGTGTAATTATATAAAATATATTTATTATCATGTCTGAAGTTGAACAATGAAACGAAGTTGCTCTATAATCCGACAAGAAAGTTTCTTGTTTTTCATGTCTTAATGAATGAGGACTGCAGGTGAAAATTGTGCAGACTACAATGTTCTCCCGACACGATTCATGGCATGGAAGTTTTGAGAAAGCGCGGTTGATGCAAGTTTTTCGAGGGGAAAGCTCTTAAGAGTTTCAACAAATTACAGGGAAACTAAAAGTCGCATCGAATTTCCTGAATGTAGTCGATGAACAACATAAAAGTGTCTTGAAACTTTCGTCTGCTTTAAATCTTTGAATTTTTCATTTCGAAATTATTTTCTAAGACATTTCAAAAGTTAACTTGATTGGGGTTTGATTTGACTTGACAAGCTTTAGCAATTAGAGATATTTAATCTTAATTTGAACGGTAGCTTCAGAATATTTACCAAAAATTTGAATTGTGCAGGATAAAGTTTTGTGATTGTAATGTAAATATTCCCGAAAATTTTAGTCATAAAGTTTCTCTCGAATTTCGTCTTCAATTTTCAGAAATTGAACTTTGCGAATTCTAAAATTTTGTGGCCGATAAAAAAGTTTTCAGCTCACAAAAATTTCTCATATCAACGACGAGATGGAATGAAATGCCCTGGAGACCTTAGTTCCATCGTCGGTCAGAAATATTTTGCGGCTTCAGCTCTTAATTCAAAAAATTAAAACCTTTTCCTCCTCTTTCCAGTTCAGCTTGATAAAATGATATTATTAATTAAAAATCGATAGCGAGCATTAATCTTTCGAGGCCAAACATTCTCGAAGCTAAGTAGGTGAAACTCGGGGTTATAATCGAAAAGTAGGATGGAAAAGTTTTTCTCTCAACAACAGTCGTTAATGGTAAACTGTGATTAAATTGAATTAAACTTTCGCTAGAACTTAAAACCCAAGCGATAATTTATGGGAGAGCTTCGGAAACGACTCTAATAACTCGCTTGTCCTCATCGAGAATTCATGAATTCTCGTTCACAAAAAGCTGTTCTTGATTCGATCAGAAGTTCAGGCAATTTGAACTCATGGCATTTGAATGCACGACCGATGGGAATTAAAAGTTTATTCAGACGACAGACAATCACTTCCATCCAGTCGAGGGAGGTGCGACGTGGAATATAAAATTTGAAAACTTTTTTTTTTCTTCTCTCTCTCTTGCACTATCAGAGATTCGTCTCTATTGACATTTTATCATGTAAATTTACGTGTTATGAATGTTAAATAATCCTTTGAAATGCACTGGTTGGCTTATCTTTACATTTGCTCTCTCATCTCTCAACTAAACTCGTCGAGAGATCCAAAGAAAAATTCAACGTGTGAAATTTATGATTTTTTTCTTCTTCCAATCCACTCAGTTCCATTCACATATTCATGTGCAATAATATTTTTCGGTTGCATCGTAGTTGTCGCTTGTGCGAGAAGTCGAAAGCTTCCTCTCGGATATTCCAAACCTCCCACGGGATTCGAGAAGCTAAATCCAGTCTGGTGTGATGTTTTTTCTCGGGCCATTAATCAATTTTTCTGCCTTTTTTTAATGGCTCGAATGGGACTCGCTGTTTGCTCGTTCCGAGCAAGAACTCAGTAGAAATAACAAAAAAAAAACATTTCCTAACAGGTTGAGAAGCGACTGCCAACTAGAGACTCCCCAGGGGAAGAAATCAAAACAAAACATCAACGTCGGACAAGCAAACAGAGGCTGGCAGGATTTTTTGTGCTTCCCGAGATTTGTGCCAGAAGTTAAATAGAAGAATTTTTATGATTTATCCGTCGTTCCAATCAGCACTGGCTTTTGTGTGCATTTCCCTTATCAAGCGACACTCTGTCAAGTTTTGTTTATCGAGATTAGGATCTTTCTCTCTGAGAAATTGTTTGTTAAACTCAAATGACATTCTCGTTCTTACCTTGCACATCGATGCATCCGATTTGTTTTCTCATCGGACTAGCATTTATTTGGCACATGTAGCAGCCGCGGTCTGATTCGCGCAGTTGCTTAATCCGCAATCTCCACGTTCGCATATCTTCGTGAACGACACTAATGCGGACATTGTGAGTAACGACACGTTCCTCTAATGCTAGCACGGTCTGATCACTTGCACGTAACCAACCGACCTATAAAGAGAAGCGAAAGAATGATGAAAGAAACGTCGCCTGAGGTGTATGCTGTATTTTATTATTATTGTGCAATCTCGGTCGTAAAATTGAAAGAAGAATTTGTTACGATCGTTTTGGAGTGTGGGGGCGAGGAGTTGTGCAAGGGAAAAATCATAAAAGATTCATTCTCTCACCTTGTATCTGCCGAGATTTCTAACAGAGCAAGTTAAAACAGCTTCTCTCCCGGCTGGAAAGGTGACGTTCTGTATCGTCCCTTCAAACTCTGGCAGCTCTGAGTCTAATCCTTGGAGATTTATTTCTGAGAACAAGAAAAGCAGAAAACAAAAATTAATTTTAAAAGATTCTGTCGACCCGCTTTAATATGTTTTCACTTTGATTGACATCGGTCTTAGGTGAAAAAGGTTAGAGACAAAGCGTTTTCCTTACAGGAAATTTTGTTCTTCACGAGGAAAAATAAATCTGTCCCTTCAAGGTGCATGAGGAGAGACATCGCAAATTATTAACTTCTTGTCTCACCATCATCAACAACAAGAGTCTAATTAAACGCTCGTTTAATTGCTCGCAAATCGCTCTTTTGTTGATAAAAATGATTCAATCTGCCGTCTCACACCAAATGCGTTTGTAAACATAAATTGACGTGAGTCGCTGTCATGAGAAACATGGAAATAATGAACATGCAAACAAGAGCGGGGATTGATGAAGTCAAAAGTTTTGTCGAACGTGAAAAAAAAAGATTGTGAGCTTGTCGTGTCGAGTGGTGAAGTGAAAGAGCAGCAGTGGAAAGCATAGGAGGTTAATTTATGTTAATGCGATATTGAATGACGCATTGGCAATTTATTATTTAAATTTGCTGCGCTATTATAATTGTTTTTTGCTTCTCGTATCGCTCCAAAAGCCCATTATAGCTGCTGATAGTGTTAAACATCAACGACTCGAGTAAAACGAGAAGAGAACAAGCAGCAACAGCAAAGCAGAAAAAAAATTAATAAGTTTTCCCAGGTAGCGGCAGATTATCCCGGAAATGAACTTTATTTCCGAGTTATTATGCACTGCAGGTTGGTTGAGTTTAAAAATCGATAAACTTTTTAAAAGCTCTTTTGACAAAAGCTTTCGTCATGAGAAAGAATGAAAACAAATTGTAACTTTGTTATGGGGGGGTGTCTGGCTCAGTGGTTCCTTTGACTTCAACGCAATCTTTTTGGTAAATTGAGGTTGGAAAATATATTTCTGTGTTTAAGCTTCATCCATAAATAAATTAAATAAATTGTTTGAACGCTGATAATTTGTAACAAAAGCTTTTAATTTGAAATCATAATATCAAACAAGTAAATGTTTATCGAAATTTGTTGTAATGGAAGCTCGAAGAGCAGGAAAAATTGAGATTTTCAAACAGATAATGCAATGTAAATCCCTTGCGAGTCTGCTGAATAATATTTATTAAATGAAAGTAATTTAAAAAGCCATTCATATAAAATAATTATCGGCGAGGACTGTGAGTTTCATTTAAGAGCGACGGTGATAATTTCATTTCACTGATACCGCTTTTTGTTCTGTGTTTTTAGGGTTGTCCAGCCATTAATTTCGATTATTCCGTAATTTCTGGAAAGTTTTTATTTAAATTAAGCTCTCATTCATTATGCACTTAATCAATAACTTTTATGATAATTTCAGCAATATTGGAATGGTCGAGTGTCGTTTAGCTCGACGCTGATTATGAATTCGAAGCTTTTACAAGGCGCGAGACGAATTTTCCAAGCAATTTTCCTCGTTGCTTATTCATATCTCAAATTATAATTTTCATCTTGCTCTCTCGCGCTCTCTCTTCATTTCCTCGACTGTCACGTAATTTTATTCAAATCATTAACCCTCATAAGGCAACGAGCAAAAGTTAAATTAAATTATTGTTTTTATTTCAACAAACAGCGACGTCTGCCTTCAAATCATCCCAAAGAGCCTCGCCCCGTAGCTACTCAAGCTGGTAATTGTGTGTGTGTTTAATCATTTTATAAAATATTAAAGTTTTCACCATCGGCTTGTTTGCTTTGCGCTGTCTCTTTCGCCTTGATTATGATGTTGAAACAATACTGTACATGCTCCTCTTTCATTTGCATAATGCCGTGGAAAGGGCTCGGCTGATAATCAAACTTTTATTTTCATAATTGTGTTCAGACATTAATGTTATTCTTCATTCGTGTGTTATCAGCAGCCTTGCGAACCTTCTCGGAAGCCGGAGAGAAAGAAGAATTGTTTTTTAAAACGAGATAATTTAATAATGCGACCGAGCAAATTATAATTTTTTTTCGGGTCGCAATTCTGTGGCCAATTTATGTGATTGTAGAACAGTTGTCTTTACAACAAGAGCAGCTTTCATCCCAAGGAGGAGAAAGATCCCGAAGAAGATTGTCATTGGGATAATTAAAGGGAAGCAAATTAAATTATGAAGAACAACTGAAGACATTCGCGAGCTTTTAATTAAAGAGCTTTTATTTATATTGTTAAAAAATGTTGGCAAAGCAAATCAAACCCCGAGTTGTCCCTTCAAGCGATTAAATATTAAAGTTGAGGGGAGAAAACAAAACAAATCAATCTCACCTTTAAAGAGATCTCGTCATGGTAACAAAAAGAAAATATTGAAGATAAAGAATCTTCTTATTTCCTAGGGATTCCCAAAAGATCAAAAAACAAAATCAAAGATTTCGAGGAATCAGTGGGAAGGAATCTTTATAGAATAACATTCCGAACCATCCCCATCTCTCAATGGAAAAAAGCCATGAAATCAATATCGATTTAGCACAATTTAAGGCAAACGTCTTATAAATTCAGCAAACACTCCATTTAGCTTCATTAGACGAGTGTCGTAGTAGAGCATAGCAATGAAAAGACGCTTTTTATGTCTTCATCATCAGACATCCGAAGCGACTTTCTTTCTTCTTCTTCTACTCAACGAAAGATGATTACAGATGCTACAACAATTTTCTCTTTGTGAGACTTTTCAATAATACATTTCCCCCGATAAACAACGAGCGGAAAAGAAACAAAACAAAGAAGTTATTGTAGGAAATAATACAATAATACTGTTCTGCGAATGAGGAGCTTTCATTCTCCTTAGTTTCCTTTCGCTATCTTTTGATGATGTCCCTGTGGAGATATTTTAAATAAATTGAATCGCTTGAAGCGTTTTGAGCTCGTGATGAAAACTTTCGCAAAAGTGTGGAATCGCTTTCATGACAGACACGCTCGTGGGACTTTTTAAAATGGAATGTTTAATTAAGGGCAAAGTTTCAAGGTTTTCGAATCAATAAATTAAAGTTTGGGCGGAGTGGAACAAGTGAATGGAAAATCCATTAATGTCCTGAGAGCCTCGACTAGGATCAGAAGGTTAAACCTTTGCACCTTTCGGGATTTCAATATGCTCATTCGTACCCTTTTCAAGCCCATCTTCCGCTGACTTACGTCGACACAACAAAGCCGTAATCACCGTTAAAACAATTTACTAAATTGGCTTGTGAGTGGCCTTTTTCATTGTGTGAGCTATGGCTTTATCTCGCCCTCGAGACTACACACGAAATCACGACTTCTGAGACATTTCCCTCTGCTCAACACGATTTGCATAATTTTATGTAAATGTCGACTCTTCCTTTTGCGTATTCTCATGTTTGACTTCTTGGCCAACTTTAGTCGATTCGCTAACGAATGCGATGACTTCTGCGAGTGGACAAAACAAGGAAACGATAACAAATGTTTTGCGGATGACTTCTCTCTCTCTCTCTCACTCACTTACTCGGTTTGACACGCAACATCGACTAAATCTTTCAGGAAGCAACAAAGAGGGTTGTTTATGGGATTTAATTAAACATAATTTCTAGACATAAATTCGAAAGGCTAAGCGACGGACCAAAGAGTTAACCGAATACATCTCGTCAAACTCTTTTTTTCACTTCCCACTCGTTTTAGCGCAAAATAGAAAAGTTGTGATTTATTTTGAAATATTCGGAGGGAACCTTTTTTACTCGACAAGCCCCAAGCTGCTCAGTTTGTTGCGCCAAAAGAGTTTTCTGGGTCATGTTTTAGTGTTTTCAATCTCTATCTCTCTCGCTCACTCTATGTCTCTTTTGGGAAAAGAACTGAAGAGATGACGAGAAACGCGCCGTATTTCTTAAATTAGAAGGCTTAAAGGGATCTTAGCTTTCGCGTTGCGTAATCAATCTTCATTGCTGAACGAGGATGACAAAGAATTAATTATAAAAGTTCTCATTTACCTGCTAATGATTGCGACGAACCCTGAAGACGCAGAGGATTAGCGATGTATATCAAGAATATTAGAAAGTTTTTTACACCCATCGCTGCTGACAATTTCCGCAACAAGAGACTTTCTCTGCTTCCTTGGCTCCCGCCTTCTCTCGCTTTTTATGCGAATTTAATGCCCGAACTTTTTTCACAAAATTTAAAGTCTTCTCTTGACACTAAAGTTCATGAAATACATTTTATCACACACTTTAAAGAGTTTTCCTTATTGCACACGACTCCAAGATTATGTAAATTTTTGAGCTTCATTTGGAGAAGGGCGTTGGAAACTTCATAAAAGTTTCTTTATCTGAAAAAAGAAGAAAAAGATTTTTTTGTCATTAGGATTTCTTTTCAAGTCTTTTCGAAGAAAATATGTTGAAATATTTTGTGAGGATGGTTGTCAACTAAGGGTCTGTTAGTAAATTATGTGGCTTTGCTCTTATAACTAAACGACCTCTCTAAAGTTTGACGCAACTTTCGCTTTATCCCAAAAAATGTTCTCCAAGCGAAAACCAGAAACAGAAACGAAGCGCTCATGAGATTGCTCTTCGTTGCACAGAGAAAAAAACTAAAATTGCACAAAACACTACGAGAGCTGCACACCGAGTAGCATTTAATTTCATAAATAAATAAATACTGTCACGTTAAGCCGATAATGCATTTTCATTATTTGAATATCTTCATTGCCAGGCAGAACTAAAAACACTGCCGCCGTTTGTTCGTGTCTGCATCTCGACGAAAAATATTTTCAATTCTTTGAACGTCGAAGGAAATAAAATTCTAAAATCTGAATAAATTGCCACGATTTCTGTCAACATGTGGTCGTGTTTTCTGTCAATTCCTCCCCAGCCGTCAAATCGAAGAAAGAAAAGTTTTTCATAATCAAAATTAACATTTTCCACGTTCACCGAGGGTTTACTTGTGAGCGGGATTTGACATCACCAGGTGACGCTTAAATTAGTTTTATTAACATTTCCTTTCTCTCCTCTCGCTCCTTAGCTTTTGTTCCACGAAAGTCCAAGCGAAAAAAATATCATAAATCTAACTCAACATGTTTGACTGCCTCAATAAGATTTAGGAAAACAAATTTTCTAATTTTTGTTGGCAAATTACTTTTCTTTCCCTTTTTCCGTTCGCCGCGCTTCGCTTGTGGAGAGCGTAAAGTAAATGCTTGACGACCGTAACAAAGAGTTTGCGATTTCAACTGTGAAAATGGCATAAAACAATCCTAATAATAATAATCTTACAAATTATAATAAAGTAATCAAATAAATTTAAACTTCTACGTTGTCGACTTCCTCCTTCCGACCGAAAAAAGAAACACGTTGTCGATCGGGAGGGTGAACAGCAGTAGCGGCGGCTAAAACGGCAATAAAGCGAATAAATTACAATACTTCTGTGCGATCTTAAAGTGAAAGTTTCAAGCATTAAAAAAGTTCCGATGGAAGGAAAGGCAATGGAGCTTTAAAGCCTCCCAGGGTAAATTTATTTGCTTTCTGTATAAATTTGGTTTTCGGCAAATTTCTTATGTTTTACAACCGTGAATCATTGTAAATTTATGAGATTCAAGCCTTCACCTGAATCAAAATACAACAATACGAATACTTCTCGAATTCGAAATGAAAACATGTATCGACTTATGAAAACATCTTGTTAGCTTCTTCACTCGTTGTTTGACATGAGATTTTCTCATCATACTTAAGAGAGAACAATTAATTTGGAACTGTACGAAGTTAATGTCACGAAGGAAAAAAGTTTTTTTCTCTTTAATGGTCAACCCTTGTCTAACCATCATCAACCACTGAATTAAAGAACATTTAATCAGTTGAAAATTGTTTGTTATTAGTTGAGACTTTCCCACGCATAGCAAACGATATCGAGTTTCGTTCGATGTTTGTTCAGTTGAGTGCAGAGACGTTCGACTAAAATTTTAATTGATTTTCGGCTCAACAACAATTTGTTAATCTGCTTGCCGACAACAAAGTATTAAATTTCCGACAGTTTAGTTTACTCAGCAGAAATCTTTTATTTCCCTTTCCTTTGTTGATATTATATTGCAATTTCTCGCTCCGTCTATTGGAAGGAAGGAGTAGGATGATCTGAGGAAATTAATTTTCGTCTTAAGCAAGAACTATCACAAAAAAAAAACATAAAAAGATTTGCATCAAGCTTTGAGTAGAAAATTTAATTAACATTCAAGAATCAATGCTGCACTCTTTGCATTCGACGACGATGACGACGACGACCAGTTTAGTTTAGTTCGCCTTGTCGTCTTCGTTTTTGTTCAATGATAATTAAAACAAAGAACTGGGCGGATCGGGTGGAAGTCGAGTGAACAAGATATTTGCATGAAGAAGGGAGAGAGAAAGAAAGAAAAAAATGTAAATTCAATTACGCTGCTTTTTGTAATTAAAACTTTTCAGTCTTATCGTCTTATTTTCATCGAATTCATTACTGTAGTTCGCCTTCATCCGCTACAGTTTTTTCTTTCGCTTCTTTCCTTCGCCTTCATTCAATTATAAATTCTCTCTACTTTTGCAAAAGAAACTTATTTAGTTGTTATATCGAGAGTCCGCATGGAAATCCATAAAACAGTGAGGAAGAGAAACAGAAAAATGTTGTATTAAAGTTTCTAGATAAAAATGGAAATGAATAAAGAACGAGGCAGTCAACAAACGTTCGGGGTTATCTGATGTCGAGGATGGCTTTCAATTTGAGAAAGTTTCCTGCTGCCCATTCTTACATTCGTCGAACCATTCCCCGCTTTTTCGCCCATTCCGTCAAGTTCAAACTGAAAAGGGTCAGAAATCTAGCTAACTCTTCCTCCGAGCCACAAAGCCGATCCGCTCCCTCAGGCTCGTTCGTTCCAAATCGTGAGCAGACGACATTTTTCAAATTAAATTTGGAAAGGAGGAAAGAAAACAAAACAAAAGTGGAGGAAAAACTTTTGAGAGATGTTGAATTTACAATTTTGATTGTTTTCCATGCTTTCAACCCGAAAACTTTCTGAAGTGATTACTCTTTTGTTTCGAATCCAACGTCCATAGATCAACGATTATGTTGAGTGCTCATTTACTCGAGTGCTGCTCGCATTGAAAGAAACTGCCTCAGCTATGTCAGAACAAATCTTGACAAAAGCAAAAGATTCATTTGAATAATCAAGATCACAATAAAAATACGACGAAGTGTTTAAATTTTTTATGTTTGCTTGCTCATGCATTTGAAAAGAAAAGTATCAGCAATTACTGGATGCTAAAGGCGAAAAGGGGAGACGTTTGTATCTGAATTACTCGCAAGCAAAAAAAAAAAGGAAAATCGATGCCTTGCATGAACATTTTTCATCCTAAGCAAACAAGAGTAAGTTTAAATACTCAGACGGAAGTTCCTCTCGTAAATGTTCAAAAAGAGAAAACGGAAAACTTATGCAGCAAAGAAAATCCTTCTCAGCTGTAAACATTTCACGAGAATTTGTCAAAAGGAATTTGAATTTGTGTTTAATTCTTTCTCTCCTGCTTTTATTCATATGAATGAGAGAGAAGCAAATACAACATAATTCTGCTTTTCAAACCACTTAAATTTATGTCAGAAAAATTATGCTTCACTTCGGAATGGGATTAAATTAACAAAAGAAACTTGAGGCATTGCTTTTCTACGGTTGGCAAGAAGGCGGCTCGTATTCCTTTTTACTCACGTCAAAGCAACTTTGCATGTAAATAAACAGAAATATCATCGAGACAAACATTTCTTTTTCAGACGCACGAGGCGGCGATGTAAAAACAGAAAATTTTCCGTCTCGTAATTTGATGAAGCTCGTGAAACAGATTCCACTCAAAGTAATCAATCAAAATTATTTCAAATTCACGAATCCAGATGCAAAGCTTGATTGATATTAAAAATAATTCCAATTGAGAAATATTTCTCGTGTCGGCATCACAGAGAGAGTTCAAAGCTCTCACACACATCGCTGCATCTTTGATTGGCAAATTTGTATTAGAACGGAAAATTTGTACTTCAATCTCATTTCAATGTCTTGTGCATTCACATTGGAATCGTTATTGGACACGTGCTTTGATGGATTAATGTACAAGATCAATTAAGAAGAAGAAGAGAGCTTGAAGGAAAATACAAGATAACGAGAAAGAAAGACAGATCTTTCTCGCTCTTGGATTGAAATCTAAATCTTGAAAGCTGCGCATACATGCGGAACGAATGGCTCGATTTGCGAGCAAAGTGAACGACGAGTCACGTCAACAGGTTTTTGAAAAGAATCTCAAGCAGAAACGGGTAAAACATCCCCAAGGCTAAGTAAGCAAAGTCTTTAGAATTTCCATCACGGGCGAAGAAGAGCTCATTCAAGATTTAAGTGTTTCTTTCATGTTTCCCAATGACAAAAGAAAGGAAAACGTCGTGAAGGCAAATACTGAAGTTAGTTGTGAATTGCTTTGTTTCCGTTTAATCAAAGTTGAATGTTGTTGCGCCTAGAAGGCGAGAGTGTCAGGAAAAGTTGGCGAACGTGAATCACAACAGCAGCAAAATCACAATTTGAAAAAGTCATGAAATGTCCGAGGTGAAAGCGGAAATGACAAATCGAAATTGCTTTTTTTTATTTCTCGCTTGGCCCCATCCGCCGTCATGTTTGAATGTCACTTCAATTTTCGGTTTGTCACTTTAAAGCACGCGACGTTCCGTCATCCGTTGGCTCTTTATCTTCAATGCATTTTCATCGCCGTAGCCTTTTTCGCTTTACCAGATCCGGTCGATGTTTGTGAATCAAAATTTTTTTAGTCTCGAAAAGTCCTCAAAAAACTAAAATCAATGTTCGAAGCTTCGAAATGCTTCATCGTTGAAAAATATAAAGCGCAGACTGGAAATTGATCGCTTTTAATTTTGGAATCGCTTTTCGTTGCTTTCAACACGCAATAGGCATCGACGCTATCAATCGAAGGATTCCCATGGGCCATTTGCTCACAAAAGTCATTCACAACTTAATTAAATATCAATCAAGTTATCGTTGTACCGCATCAGGCAAACGGCAAAGAAACCACACAAAAATGTCATTTGCCTTCACGCATAAACTTTTCTCCTCTCTTTTTGCCGCAGACCCTTTTTTGTCGTCATCGTCTCGCAAATTCAAATCTACTTCCTGCATGAAACCGATATCGGTTTTCCAATTGTAAAACCATAATGCCGCATTGAGGCGCTCATCATAAAATATTCATTCACAAAAATCCATGGCGGATCCGACGGTCTGAGCTTTACGTTGCGTGGTGAGTGCTTGAATTGTCGTCTCGTTGCGAGAGTTATGTCGACGATAGCAGCGACGACGCCAAACAAATAAAGGTAAAATAATTAAAATTTTTGGGGAATTTAATGAAAATTTTGTGTCGAGTCACCTGTGCCATTCGCAGTTCCCCCAATTCAAACTGAACGCGACATTGGGAAAACTTTTCACTGCGTGTTTGATCAAATATAATGAAAATTGAATATACTCTCTCTTCTCAAAACCGTAAAACCGACAATAAAAGGCTGAGAAAGAAAACAGTTTTCATTATAATTTCATTTCAATGATTCACACGAAGCTTTGCGATGCAAAATGTTTTTACTTTCTGTGATTACCAAGGTGACAGCTTCAAATTAAACGGAATCATTTCTCTCGTGGTGTTGGTTGGACCAAGCTAGCTACATTATCATCAATAATTTGTTTCTAATCTCTTAAGCTTTTAATGCAATGATCGTCGTCGCTTCGTGCCACACGATTTTACGATTCTACTTGTCTATGTCGTCCTTAGTCGACTCTCTCTCTGATTGCCAGCCAGATTAGGAAATTTTTCTATCTCAAATCGCCTCAGATTTGCATAACGAATGAGGGCGAGAGAAAACCCATAAATACCCGGAGCTTTAGACATATTGTCATCTCTCCATCTCCTTCAGGCCGACGACAAGAAACAACATTGCGAGAATGGCATTTTTATGTCGTTCGATGTCTCGCGACCAACTGGCACGTTCTTCGAATTGTTTTCGAAGCATTTCTGTTCTGTGAAGCAGTTTTTCAACTTGAACGATCATCGTTGAGGGAGGAGAATGAGTGAGTCCATTTAAAGCTGCCCTGTTGGCCATAACGACTCTAATCTTTAACTGCCTATCTCTTTACGAGCCGTCGTGCATTCCAATTTTCATTCTCATGCGGAAATTAGAATGAAAATTCAATTATTCGTGCAAGCTCCATGAGAAAAAAAAATCTCTTTGCTTTATCATCGCAGAAAAAATCTCGCAGGCAGTTTCTTGAACCATTTCACGAAAAATTCACTTAAACTGCAAAAATCCCGATAAAGTTAATTGATTTCCATCAACAATTTTCCGACATTGCACTTTTCACATTGGATTTTTTTTAAAGGGCGATAGAAGAGAAGAACGAGGCGATGATGAATCTCCGCTTTATGCAATTTTCGCTTGTTTCCTTCAACAAATTAGTTTCCCTCACGGAACTCATAGAAATCACTCGAGCTACGTGTGTGATAAATGATTTCGAGTATGAAATTTTTGCATGCTCTCGTGCAGTTCATGTTGTGTGATGAAAACACATAAAGTTTCAAAGCAGCGCGAAAACTCCTTTGCCATTTAATTTTCGGAAAACTTTACATTCTTCGCGGTCTACGAGAGAGAATGAAAATTCATAAAAAAAATTCTCAATTTTTTCTGGTTTGTGAAGCGCCTTGAACGCTCTCGATCAGATACAGAACAAACTATTAATTTTGTTTTCCTTTGACTGCACATTCTCATCCGATTCCGCTTGTGTGAGGATGAAAATTTATTTTTGTGTTCAGGATTTATTAGAGATGAGAACACTTGAGGTTCTATGAATGATTCCTCGCTTTCTTTTTATGGCGAAACGACATTTCAAAACTCAGAGCACTAAATGACATAATAAAATTATGACAATTTCAAAGTTTAAGAGGCCTCCCTCACATTGATTAAACTCTCATATTGAGAGTGTGCCATTAGGCAGAACGAGATTTTGCAGTTTGGATTTAAATCGTTATGTCTCTGTTCTCTCTCGTTCGTTCACACATTGCAAATTCCTTCGTGGGAATTTAAGGCTCGTTTCTCAAATTGTGGCTTTCGAGAATAGACGACGTCGACGACGATGACATTATTTCAAACTCAGTGCAGTGACACGGAAATAATTCAGTCAAGCGCGAAGAGTTTGTTGCCATTAGAATGAATTAAAAGACAGGGAAAATCTTTGTTTAGCCTTTTGACTTCTTAAATATTGAACTCTACCCACGAACCAACAATTCTACTCTTCCGCCACGCAATTCATCCGAATTAATGGGAAAATAATGGAAACCCAGACGACTTTTCCCATTCATTCGTTCGTTCATAAACAGAACGACTTGGAATGAGAAGAAAGCCGAAAAGCCTTTACAACTCATTACTCTTTGTATTTAAAACGATACTTAAGCACACTCTTAACGTAACAGAGTTGATGACACATTTGCTATGAAGTTGTGAGGTAAATAATAATTGAATTAAGAGGCGAGAAAGGTACGAGATGACAAACGCTTTCAAAGGCTTCGTCGAAGGGGTGACAGAGAGAATTATAATTATAATAGTCCTCCTCGAGGTGCGAGACACAGTGAGAGCTCAACTCTCGTTCGACAAACAATTAAAATTCAATTTAACACTTGAAGTCTATTTTGCCGGAGAGAAAATTCTGGTTTTCTTCAAAAGAAAATTATCTTTTCTGAATAATTTATTTCTCACCGGAAAAACACAATTTTCGTAAAGTTGAGCGGAGAAAAAAAGGTGATTTCAAATATTTGTGACACTTTGTTTACACAACAAAAGGCTCAATTTGTTGGCAGGTAGACGAGATCTCCGACTCGTCTTTCACAATCTTCCGAAAGTTTCTCGGAACTAAAGGGAAACTCAAGAAAACCTCGACACTCAATACTTTTTCATTTCTTTAACTTGTACGCGTAATAAAGTCGGATCAATCACTCGCCTTGATCCAAACGCAGCTATGACAAATTAAATAAATTATCCTTTTCATTGTTGTTTATCATTCATCATCGTTTTGATTAATGGCAACACTAAAACAATTTTTTTCCCTTATTTCCGTCCAACCGAACCGAACTTATCACTGAGTGAGCTTGCGGGCAGAAAATCTTGACCGAAAATATTTTTTTCCTCTCCTCAAATTTCTTTACACGACCGTGAAACCGCGGGCGGAGATTACAGCGTTAACGTCTTATGCGAATTATCTTCCGATGCGAACTGATTCGAAAAATTCTCACTCGCTGAATTTTAGATGGCAAGTAACTCGATGCTCTAGATATCGCTTCCAGTTGATAGAAAATTGTTCCGAAAGAGAGAAATTCAGTGAATTCTCTAATGCAATGACATTGCTCGGGCATGCGCAGAGGATGAAGCGAAATGTTTACTGCAAAAATGTTGCAATCAATTCTCATGATCATCAATGGACATTTTCTTTTGTAGATTTATCACGATCGGCTCAATCCCGGCAACAAATGTTAAATAACTCAATGAAATAAATCCCGACAATGTGCTAAATATGAATCGATTAAATTAACATGTTTCAACAATCTCTCCAAGTTTGTCTTCTCTTTCTATCACTTCGAACATATCATGACTCGTCCCAACAAGAAGAAAAGCATATTATGGCAAATTTAATAATATCGCTTCATCTTTTATGCATTATGTGTTGTATCAGAAGAATGGAAGAGAGCGAGAGAGAGAGAGAAGGAGCTATCGTAGGAGAAATAATATCATGTGGATTATAACGGAATAATTGAAATAATTTTCTGTTTATTCTTGCAGACACAGAAGGAATATTATTCGTGAAAAGCTTTTCCGCAAAACGGATTTTCCTCGGAGCGTTTCCAATCAAATTGTTCGCTCCTTATTGTCGAAGTCTACTCTTCCCGCAACACAAATCAATTCCTTCGTTACAATGTGCTCACTTCTTTAGGGTGTTTCACATTTTATGACGTGAAAATTTTTATTTCTCGCGGTTTCTTAGTGGAAGTATATCAAAGGCGACAGCTGATGTGACAACAGAGTTTATTGAAATTCTCTCGTAGCGGAGGGAAGATTTGATTCCGTCATTCCCACTTTGGATATGTTTTTGTTATGCTTCTACGAACACCGAGATATGAGGCATTTGTTCAATCGAAGAAAATTGAATTCTCTTCTCGTCAATGTCTATCGCAGATGTGTGACGTTCAGTGTGTCATGGGAAATTCCAATTGCACATTTTTGGTCTTTGGTAAAATCCTTTGAGATTTTATTTCTCATTCGATGTCGAGCAATTATCAAATTAAATCTAATAAATAACGTTCCAAACATGCGACAATGAAGATGACAAATCTCTTGGTGAAAGCAAAATCAAGACGAGCAAAAATTTTGTAAGAGAGAACAATTCATTTTAGTTTTGGCCGAGCACATGCCGGACTCCTCTCGTCGACAAGATAACGACTCGAAATGTTCATGTCGCTTTCTTCAAAAAAGGATTAAATTTATCTACATTGAATACACAATGCAAAACTGATGACAAACGATCTGTGTGCAGCACAACGGCATAAGTGAGTGGGGGGGAAATAGGAGAAGGGGCCCAGCGAGAAATTGTTGTTGACAAAATGTATGTTGAATTGCCAAGTGGATAAATTGAATTTCCAATTAAATTTATGGCTAGGCATCAGCTTCCAAGAGAGAAAATAGTTCACTTCATCTCAATATGTGTTAACATCTCTTGCCAGAGCAAACACAGCACTCGAACGAACGCTCACATCAGCAAATATTTATTAAGCAAATTTTCAATTTGTGAATTACTACGTGGCTGCGCGTCTTCCTCCTTCTAAGTCGAAGCGTGTTTGTTGCAATATATGTTTCAAAATTAATGATAGTGTCTCCTCTCCATCCTGTCCGCCTATTTATCATTGCTCTATGTTCACCATGAGGTATCGTCAGAGAAAGAGAATCGAGTGAAAATTGGGCCAAAACATGTTCAACATTTGATGGACATTCAAACGGCCCACACAGACACGTGGTCGAGGTGCATTTCGAGAGCTTTCCTCGTCTATTCGTTACGAGCTTATGGCTTTCTGATGAAATCGTTTCACAGAAGTTTTAACTCGTGTAGAACATAATTTTGATGAAGGCCAAGGAAATTTCATTGGTTGACAAAACCATCAACAGGATAATTTGAAAGCGCTTACAAATTATCAAAGGTCTACGATGTAACAGTAAAAGCTTTTACTCGACCAATGATTCAGAAAATAAATTAAAAGAGACTTTCATTGCAAGAGCAAGAACATTTTGAGATTATAAACAAATTATTCTCAATTTTCAATAAATTTGTTTTGGAAAACTTCTTTGATCGCTTATCGTTCCGTATTCAAATATTTGATAATAATTTATCGGACTCTGTGTGTAAATAATTCGAGGCAAAGAGAGAACTCGAATGTGTTTATTCATGACGAGAACCAACAAAGCAATTTATGCTAACTAGCCAGAGGAACAATAATTTTGGCTATTGATTTAGACGTTTCTCTTCTATTTGCTCCAACATACACGAAATGCGAGTCAAAGCAACATTTCCAATCGAAAATAAATGATTTTGTTCAATTATTCACTTAACTCAGCGAACTTATTAGCTGTCGATACGATAAATTATGCTTAGCTGTTAGTCAATGAACGACTTTCGTGATTGTATGTCCTTCAACCTAATTATTCCGAGTTTCCGAATGAAGTCACTGACATTCCCGTCACACGATGTAAAATGTCTAATATGCAAAACACATTCAGTTACACATATTTCACAAGCGCAGCATCCACCGCCGTCCTGGCAATGAACTGATAAAACACTCGCTTGCACTCGAGGCTCGTGCATAACGTCAAATCAAATGCAAATTTTCTGCAACATCCATGAAAATATTTTAAAGCGATTTATGTTCGTCGTTTGCATATGTTAACTGCATTTTTTAACGAGAATCCGGATCGATTCATAGGAAGTGGAATGAAATAATAAATTTTGATTTAAAAATTGCTTCAGCACATTGAGAAGAGGAACGAATAAAATAAAAAATAAAAAAAAACTTTTGCAATTTTCATGCAAATTTTCCGCGAGAAGCAAAACGAGAATTTTTTCCCGAGATTTTAATTACATTTCGAGGTTCGTCATAGACGTTTCGAGTGATTTCACAAGATTTTAGTTTTTCTATAAACTTTTAAAAATTTATGTGAAATTGACTAAAATAATTTTAGTTAAATTCGAAACATGAAAAATCGCTTTACACTAGAAGCATTGCAATGTCATGGAGTGAATTCGCATGATTCATGATAGTCGACCGAAAATAAAAGCAAACAGCAAAAACTTCTCGTGCCATAAATGCTGAGCGAGCTCATAACATTGTGTAAGACTCGTTGGGCGAGAGAGAAAACAAAGAGTTATTGAAATTGAACATGAGGCGATAAATTGTGCCTTGAACGTCATCCAAGATCCTGAGCACATTCACAGCAATTGCAATTACATCGGAAGCGACAGAAGAAAACATTCAGCAATTTTCCTCATGACATGAGAGAATGAATTGGAGGAGACAACGACGACGACGACGATGAATAAGAAGGAGAATAAACAAAACTGTTTGTTTGAGATTATCAACACAGCAATTGCATTGTTACGATTAGCCGTTTAGAATTTTAGAGTTTGAATAGCACAAAAGTCTTAAGCAGAGCTTGAGTGAGATTTGGTAATTTAAAAGCTTCGCTCTTGAGTCATGACAGTAGAAAAAATATCGAGCGATCTCTATCGCTCGTAGTGCGACAATCATTTCACTTCATTTGAAATGTGAAACAATGAAATGTTGTCATTGGAAATCCCTCGCCTCGATTCACCTCTGCGCTGTGCAATCGGTAAAAAGGTGTTCTGCTCGTGTTGCTTGTACAATTGAAGCTAAAACAATGAAATTATTATTAGGTCTTCAAATCCAAACGCTTTGCTTGCTCGATACGATAACGAGGAAAGGAAAACTCGCAAACATCCACGGCAAGGGGAATTGATTTATTGTTATTTGTCATTCTATTCTCTGCTCTCAATTGTTCACTTTGTTGCATGGGACAGTTAGTGATGTTTTCCTTTTAACCGACACACAACACAAAACCGAAACTCGTTCGGACTCTGAGCGAGCATATTTTTGAATTCATGATGATAACTTGGAAATGATTTATAGTTTCAGATGTAAGCTGTGCTCACAACAGCAGTAAAAGTTTTATTGTTTAACTGCAGAGATCTTTTCCTGAACAATTCCCAATTGATAAACATGCTCACTCGAACACAATTCAAATCTCTTTGGACATGAGTGTTTGATTCGAATGGAAAATATTTGTTGTCTAACTTGAGAGATTATGAAGTGAATTTGAATTCTGTTACTTAACAATTTCAATCAAAGGATCCCATCAAATTAGATTGAAGAAAAGACTTCCCTTCTCACTCGGCTATTGCGGCTGGAAAGGTTCCCCTTTCGTTTAACGCTTGAAAGAAGATTTTGGTTGAAACGAGTTGATGAAATAATGAATTGTGTCAATAAACTTTTGCTTCAACTAAAAGCTTTGACCGCAAACTACTATTTTGCGTTTCGTTTATGTGTGCTCAAGCTAATTGTTGAAGTTTCCTCTTTTTCGAGAGCTTTTCATCTTCTTCTCTTGCAGAAATTTTCTTCACGACGCAAAACTTTTTCGATTAAAATTCAAGTGTTTTCATGCTTTTCTTATTTCTCTTGTCACGATGGAAATTTATTTCCTTGAAAAGCACTTTGAGTCTTCTAAGTTTTTCCATTGACTGCACTCACACGTTGACTAGTCAGTCGATCCTTAAAGTCCTTTAGTAAGGAAAGCAATTTATGGAAATGAGTTTTCCACACTTGACATAAATCAATTGGTAAGAAAAATAAATTTCAAGTGGATGTCTCCGGAGCTTCATTAAACAGAACCTGCACTTCATTTCAAGAAGGATTCCAAACAGTTTATGTTGACAAACATTGATGTCTACTCTTCCATCATCAAACGGCTTCATCCTTCTCGATTCGATTAATTAAATTTGCTTTACGAAAACACCAATGTGTTTGAGTATGATTCACTTCCCACTATTGACATGATTAAATATCGATGATACAATCGTGTCACAACAATTGAGTTGCTTCTATCGAGATGACAAATATTTGCGCTCGGTGAAGGTATCAGACGATCGAACGAGCTGTGACAACTTGAATAACGGATGTGAGAGCATCAAAAGTGAAATGTAATTGAAAACAACTTTCCAAGGAGATTGAGAAACCTGCATTTAAGATCTTTTGAAAGTAAAGCGAGACATCATTTTGTATTCAGCATTTCGTTTAACCAGTTTATCAGTTTCAGTCTTGTTTGAAAGACGAGAATGTCTTTGAAAAGAAATAAATCTTTAATGCTTCACAATCTATTTTACTATGAATGAAATATCAATTGCAACATCAAAAGGCTTCATCTCTATCTCTCATCGTCTGGTTGTTGAGTGAATTTAAGTTAAACTTGTTTCGAGCCTTTGCATCTTTAACTCTTGAATTTTTAATTGCAGTTGAAGAGGGCGAGAAGTTTTCCTATTGAAAAAGATCCGAGTGCATCTCAAAAGCTGATAAAGACTTTGCTTTTTCCTGTGCCAGTAGATGGGGGAGCGAATAAAGCGGAGAGAGAAAGAGGAAAGTTTAAAAGAGTCAAGATAAAACATTCTGTGAGAAGCATAATTAAGTATTCTGGTAAAGTGAATTAAAAAGTTTGGAAAGAAAAGCTTTTGAAGCTCCGCATCGCTCTCGGAACACGATAGCTATAAAATAACAACAGAGCTTCAAACTTAATTGAAGAGTGAAGAATTACGAAATATTTTCAAATTAAAATAATCCAATCAAATTATTTTATTAACGAAGCTTTGACAAATCAACATTTTCCACTTTTAATTAACGCATAACTTTCTCGCAAATAAATTTCCATTGATTTTAATTCGTCCGCAATGAGCGAAACTCAAAAATTGCTGTGGTTGAACTGTAATTTGAAGTGGAAACCGCCGATTAACTGATGCAATTTATCGAGAGCCACCCGTGAGCACGACCCACACGATGCTTTCACTCTCGAATGGAAAATTAGAATTTAAATTAAATTTTTGGTAAAAGTCGACAATTAAATTGTTCCATCGTTCGTGTGGAGAATGCGGGAGCCGACATTAATATTATAATTATGCTCGACAAGAATTAAGTTTGTCGTAATTACGAATAGCAAATAAAATTGCAATTTTAAAACGTGATAATTCCTTAATTCATAAAATCATTTGTCAAAGCAAATCATCTCGACAAACGGATTGTGGTTTGCCAATATTTCTTCGAAGAAAACTCACAAGAAACTTAAAATTTTAATGAAATTGAAAAGTTTTTCCCTCTCTTAAAAAAGCATTAAGTGCATTGAGAAGTTGGAGTAGAAAAAAACTCAAAGTTTAAACTTTAAAGGTTGTTCGAGGTGAACGAGAATCGCTCTATGGAAACGAGCCATTAAGATCGAGAGTCTTGTTTGGACAAAGTTTCAAACATTTAAATAACTTTGAAACGCAGTTAGTTAAGAAGCATAGAAAGATGGCGAAGTCGAAGCTTTGCACTCTCCTTAAGCTGCTCGTTCTTGGAGTCGAAATTTTTTTTAATTTATGCAAGAAATAAAGTTCTTCTTGAATTTATTAGGCTTTCCTGAGTTTCAAGTTTAAGATGGCATAGAAATCGTTAATTTTCATTTACTCCTTTGTTTTAAAATTCTTGTCAGTCCTGGAAAGTCCAACGAAGCGTGAAATTAAAAAGTCTTGAAACAAAGCCTCTGATGATTAACTAAAATCAAAAGTTAAATTCGTGAATTTTGATTTTATTGTTTATGCTTCGAGAGTTTCCCGAGTAATTTACTTAAATTCATTAACTTCTCTTTATTAAAAAGCTTTTCATTGGCGTCAGAGTTCGAACATCCTGAGTCAATTTGCTTTAGCTTTCATTCAAATCACACATGACACAACAACAAAGTTTTAACTCAATTCACAAGCTTCCAGTTACCATAAACTCTATCTCATGAGTAAATTTTAAATTTAACTATTTTCGTAAGCTATGAATACAAAACAAGCAAAGGAAGTGGCCAAAGTAGAGTGAGAGAGAAAATAATTTTAATTACATTTTGGTTTTGAAAATATTCACAAAACATTTTTGCGCTGGTGCAGCTTTTCACGAGATTTTAAAAATATGAAAACAACTTTGAGCTTGTGATGTGAACGATTCCAGCTTCAACCATCTGCTTTAGGTGAAAAAGAAACTTTTGTGTGAATGAATCTGAAATGAAATTAGAAAGATTCCTTGCATTTTAAAAATGATTCACAAAGTTATGCATTCACGATTATGAAAGTTTCCGCTCGGTTTGGCATCTACTCAAAATAAAAATTTTGCATTCACGAACATCGCTTCTTTCTGTGATTGTGGAAAGGAGAGATCGAATGAGAAATAAATTTAATTTAAATCGAAGTCAATAATAAAATAAAATACGTGATGTTTGAGATATTCTTCGTCAATGCAACGAGCTTTGTATGCATAAACAGAACAGAAAGTTCAGTCGAGTTTAGAAGTAGAGAATGAAGAGAACATTTGAGTTGGTTTGTGGTGAAATCATGGGAAACTGGTCAGAGATGAAACTTCATTTCGAATTAAAAGGGAACAATCGAGATTCTTATCCTTTAGCTTAATGAGAAGTGAAACTTACTAGACGAAGACTTTCAGCAACTCTAGACCTTCTCAGAAACTCTCAATCCCAGTCGCTCAAACTTTTAATCCTCCGATGTGTCTACCAACTGTCAAAACACAATTCAATCGATGAACCAAAAATAAATCACGCAACAAGCGAAACAAAACAACAAAAAAACGTCTCCGGACCTTTCCTTGCCGAGAGCAGGAAACAAATCAAAATAAGGCGAAAGAAAATTACCCGCAACGATGAAAAAAGCTTTCCCAAGTTGTTCATCATTAAATTTGATCCCATTAAAAGTTAATCAACCATTTTCGTTTCATTTTTGGCCGAAAGCAGTTGAGCGATGAAGAAAGAAAATCGGAAAACAATTTCTGCTCATCTTTCAACTTCAAAAGGCAAAATTCTTTATTCTGTGCTGTCGCTTTAATGAATGGAAGAAAAAAAACCTTAGCAAAGAAAAATCATCGTCGCTAACGCTAAGATTGACGAAGAAACGCGGCCGCGGGGAGCCTTAGAGCTAAAGCTTATTAATTATCATTTTTCTCCCCAATTTCTTGGACGATATCGACGGCAGGCTGAAGCAATAACAAACAACAAAGGATGAGAAATCAATCAGCAAATTATGGCCGTCAGAGATTGCTCATTATCGCCCTTCTTTGGTTGTAACGTGAAACGTGATAAGATTTTCCTCTTCCCTCCTCTTCAACATTGACCTCGATTTTTCACTTCGATGTGACGCGAGTGTCTTCTACTTCACTTCCTGTTTTCCCTCTTTCCACCCTCGTCTGATCAGTTTTGATTGAGAAATCTTCTCCGGCACTTCCTGAAAAACAATGAACGTGAAACTTTGAAGCGAAGCAAATATTTACACGAGGAAGAAAAACATTTTCTCTCAAGCGCGACCGAAAAGAAACTTTCGAGGAAAGAAATTGAAAAATATTTTTTTCGATTGTTACGAGAGAATTTATTCAAGAGTTGTCAGTGGATGTGCGACGTGTAGGAGAAACGAAGACGTTTCATGGCAACACGAAAATCACGATGGCTCAATTATTGAGATATTTATTCTAGACGAGAGGAAAGAAAAATCGAAATATGATAATAAAAGAAAGCAGCGTGGAGAGAGAGAGGCGAAGTGAAGAGTTTTCCGGGGGAAAACAACAGTTGGTGCGAAGCGCTTTCTACTTTTTTCTTCGCTCCCTGTTTATATGAGCACATGTGCTCCATGTTTATCAGACTTTTTGCTACAGCTTGTGCCTTCATTCTTCTTTATCCTTTTCGACGTCAAGTGATTTTGTGCATAACAAAAAGTCGACTTTCTTCTAGGATTTCGAGTACTTAAGACGTATCGCGAGTGTGGGAGGAGAATGAATCGACAGATTGAGGGATTAAATATTTTTCTGTTAGCTCTTGAAATATTACCGTGAAGCGAACGATGAAGTTCGCTGTGATTGAAATAAAAAACAGAGAAGAGAGAGGAGCTCATCAAACTATTATTCAAAAGAAAAATTCCATGACAACCGTCGCTATCGATTTTAATCAAATGTAAAATGCAATGTTACAAAATATCGCTCGAAGCTAGATTTTATACCGCGAAAATTAAAATTCATAAATGAAGTTCAGAATATATTTCCGAGTTTTCATTTGCAGTGAATCTACGCGATCTGTCATTCCCTCGACGTGTGTAATTGTTCGTTATCCGTCGCTTATATCAAATCACGAGAGGGAAACGACATGAATCGTTTACTGCTTCATTCTCGTTAGTATTGCTATGCTACATATTCATCACATGTTGCTGCTGCTATGCTCGGAGCATTGATTACTTTAAACCGTAGCGAGTACTTGATTTGATTCTTGATTAGCAAAGTCGAACGACATGGCAGTGAAGAGAGCAAACAGTTTTGATTAATTAATTTTACAAACTTAATTTCATTTTTTTTATTTCAAACTTCGTTACATTTGACACTCAGGTGAACTATATTTTCTGAAAAGTGTGCAACAGTTGAACAATTCAATATTTCTCTCCAATTGAAAATTTGACGATTTACGAATCGTGTCACAGATATTTTTAAGCAAATTTTTGAATTTTTATTTTTTGAAAGATAAATTTCATGGAATTTTATATTTTCATCTTCTAGAAAATTAAAATTGGTGGTCGAGTTAAATTAATGACGGTTTCGCTTTAAGCGTCGTTTCGTCCTCTCGCAATGGCTCCTTCTTTCGGTGATTGTTAGAAAAGTCGCTTCTCGTATGAGAACAAACCGTGAACATTTCCTTCAAGCTGAGCTGAATGTGTTCGTTTCATGAACCGCAACTCGTTGCTGTAAATCATTTTGCGGAGATCAGTCAGCGAACGAGCGCCGAGGTCTTGACAGCTATGCTGCAATCCACACTCGAGGTATGGTAAAAAGCGAAGAACTGAACCCTTGTCGACGATGTTTCCTGAAACACCCTGCGCTACTCTCAACTTATCCATTTCGTTGTGATAGTAACGAGACATCGCTGCACCTTTCGCATCCTTTCGTTCCATTGCCTCGAGTGACCCCATTCCGCGATATTTCTTCAAACGAACTCCGTCTGAGAAGAAATAGTCACCCGGAGCTTCGTTGGTTCCCGCTAGCAATGAACCCATCATGACAGTAGAGGCGCCAAGACTAAGTGCTTTAACAATATGTCCAATGTTTTGAATTCCGCCGTCAGCAATAATTGGCACTCCGAACTGTCGAGCATAATTCGCAACTTGATAGACTGCAGTTGCTTGAGGGCATCCACACGCCATCACTTCTTGCGTAATACAAATTGACCCGCTGCCCATTCCAACGCGTAACGCGTCGCAACCAGCTTCGATAAGATTTTTTGCCTGAGCTCGAGTGACTACATTACCGGCAATGACTTGAAGTTCGGGATAAGTCTTCTTAATAAACTTTATCATTTCAACTTGGAACATGCTGTTTCCTTGCGAAGAGTCAAGTACAACGACATCAACCCCACTGTGAGCGAGAAGAGCAAGACGATCTTTGTCATCTTCTCTTGTTCCCAATGCAGCTCCGACAAGAAGTTGTTTGTTACTGTCCTTCGATTGATTGGGATAAATGCGAGCTTTCTTTAAATCTGTACGAGCGATGAGCGCGACAAGCTCACCGGCTTGATTAACAATTGGAAGTTTTCCCTTCTTGCTGGTTTCAAGCAATTTATTGGCCTCTTCAAGTTTAATCCCTTGAGGTGCTGTTACCATGTTATCAACCTTCGTCATAATATCTTCAAGTGTCAGCTCAAGGTCTTTCTCGCGGAAGTCAATGTCTCTCGAAGTCACAATGCCAACGAGTTTTCCGCCCAACTTTCCATTCGCGGTGATTGGATAACCAGTGAATCCATTCTTCTTCTTCGCTTCAAGAACATCCGCGACAGTTTTTTGTGGCGACATCACCATCGGATCACGAATGAAACCGTGCTTGTACTTCTTAACTTTATGAACCTCACTAGCTTGATATTCTGGTGTGCAGTTGTGATGAATGATTCCGATTCCACCGCAAAGCTGTTAGAAGAAGAAGTTTCATGTTTACTTTGACACTTAGCCACCAAAATGAGCTACACACGCCAACGCAAGTCAATAAACCGATATAAAAATAAATATTGCGAGAACGATACTGGATCGCGAATGGAAAATTCCATTCAAGGTCGTGGGAGGCTCATTTCAATAAAATAAACGAGATAATTACAGCCATAGCAATTGCCATATCTGCCTCAGTCACAGTATCCATTGGTGATGATACAAGTGGAGCTTTCAAGGTGATGCTTTTTGTCAGCTGTGCGGAGAGTTTCACGTCTTCGGCAGTAAAATCAATGTAGCCGGGAAGAAGAATGAAGTCGCTAGAAGATAAAGACGAAAATATGTTAAAGCCGCAAAAGGAAATTGCGAATAAATCAAATTTCTTACTTGTAAGTTAATCCTTCGCCTTTTTCGAATAGTTCGCTGATTCCCAAGCCGTCGCAAAGCTTCTCATCATGTCCATTTGCAGCCATAGCGATGAAATTGTAAAATTCTCAGAAAATTGTTGCTTCGATTCCGTGTTTACTAAGATCTTCGAATGAAAACTTGACTAATCCTCTGAGATCTCACTTTATACTGATTACAAACGTGTCAATGGACAAGACTATCTACTCACTGACAGTCGTTTCGACTGAATATCCGATATTTTCGTAAAGCAACGTGAGAAAAATGTGATTTGTTGTCTAGTGTAGAAAATGTGAGTTGCCAAGTTTTGCGCAATCGTCTCAGTTTGAATTATCCGTTAAATAATTATTCAAAAATTGACCGTTAAAAACATGAAAATTCTTTTATTAAGTCGCAGAAATGTTTAATTAGCGATGAAATATTAACTCTAAGTCCAGGAAATTTAATGACTCTCTTAACAAACTTTACTAAAATTACGAATGATAATAATTTAGCTTTTAACTAAATATTTGACACTCATCCTCCCCCAAGTCCTCCCGCTCTAAGAGTAAATGGTTGCATTCCCGCTAAAATATTCTGTTAATAAACGTGCACTCATAATGCATCATTCCTTTTAATAAAGTGAAAGAGCAGATAAATTTTAAAATTCCTGAAGCTCAACGCGACCGCGTTAACAGCACTAAAGCAGCATAAAAATTATCATTAAAACCATGAGCTTCCTTTAAAAATACCGATTCGAGCTACTTTTCACCGAAATGTGGAACAGCAGCAACAAACCTAAACCCAGCTCGTGTAATGGATGTGGAAAAGGTTCCGTGAGAGTCAGGGAAATATGAAAATAAATTTATTTTGTTTGAAAAGGTGTTTAGAGCGAGTTGGGTATGAATGTGGTCGTAGAAATTTAAACGAAGGAAGCAGCTTCGGATTTATGAAACCTTTGCAAGGACTTACGATGGCCACGAGTTTCTTCAAAGCCCACGAATGACGTTGTGGAGATGAAAGACCTTAAGATTGTTCACAGACATTTAAAAATCTTTAAAAAGAACGTTTGATGTTGAAAAAGGTTTTCACAGTTCTTTAACCAATTTCAATATGCATTTGATGAATAAATTTATAAGAGTCTTTGAGCTCTAAAGCGGCCCGAGTTAAAGCTTTGTAAAAATTAAACTCGAGCAATTTTATAGAAAGAGTTTTCAAACGAGGGATCACTAGAAAGTTTACGATGGAAACAAGACAACTTGAACTCATTTGTTTGAACAGAAATCTTGGGCTAACATACGTAGGTAAGAGGATTTGTTAACTATTCACATGAACAAACTCATGAGGACGGCATTGTAAATATTGTTCTCATTGAAAAAGCAGCGCTTAAAAGATCCTTGTTTCTTGTTTAGATGTTAATTTCATGCTTCGTTAAGATTCTGTAAAGCAACAGCAGACGGAGAGAGAGCTCGATAGCTCGACCAAACGAAGAGTTAAACTATGTAAATAAATTGCCAGCGGGGAAAGATTTAATGTGCCAAATGTTTGTTCGTAAAGTACGTTGGGAAAGAATTGAAAGTTTCTGCCTAGCTCAAAGTTAAAGCTTAGCTTCTAGCCTAGAGTCCCAAACAATTTCAAAATTTATGAACAATCCTTTGAGCTTAAAAATCTTTCGTGCGAAAATTTCCCGGGTCAATATTTTTACGAATCGACATCGATTACGAGAATGTATTTTGAGAGAATTGAAAACTGTTACAGTAAACTCATTCGATACAATCAAATTGTGCAGTGCAAGCGGAAACCGGACGAATCCATTTCAGTCGAGGAAATATCGTACAACATGGAAATAGCAAAGTTTATTGCATTCCGATGCAGACGAAGGCATTCGTCGATCTACGTTATTGTGCTTCACAATATTGTGATTGCATTTCCACTCCTCGTTGATCATCCAAGAGGAATCTTCTTTGATCTGTGAGTTAATTTCATGTGTAAGCGAATGTGCAGTTCCTTGAAGCTCAATTTACATCAAAGAGAAAACTTTGTGTTGGTGGATGGCTCAAGTGACTGGAAGCTTTGATGTTTTCCCCATCACCTGATGATGAACGACGTTGTTGAGCTGAAGTGAAGCTCGATTTTAATGCGAAAATAATGATAAGTCTGTTAATGCTTCCGCTCAGCCTCGCCCAGCTCTTTAGACTTCAGATGGAGATTTCATTGAAGACGCCCCAGCGAATACGGAAAGTCATTAACATAAGAAAGAAATTATTTCCTAAAATGAGATTCTAAGCCTCATTCGCCTAATGCCTCCTCTTCTCCTCGCTGTACTTAACGAATGAATAATGATGTGTGATTATGTAAACGAAGTTGTAAATAGCTTCAGCTGAATATGATGATGTTCCCGACGGGAGAAGAGAATCTTAGACGCACATGTGCAAAAAGCTTACGATGATCTGTGTAATTCAAAGCGAAGGTTGAACGAAAATCTCGTTCCTAGAAGAACGAAAAAAAAAATCTTTTCTTTCTCTCTCTCTGTCAATTGTCGACTTTGTCATGTTTTTTTTTCTAAAGGATCTGTTGAAGTTGTAGCACATCGAGATGTTACAACTTTTCTTTCCCATCTCATGTTTCAAGTGTTCTCCACTCGTTGTTCTTGATTTTTGTGTCAGTGAAGAGTCATCAAGACGAGATCACGGCTGTGTAACCCGCGTCTAACGATGTTCATGATGTCATGCTTGCAAAAATTAGCTGTTAAGCGATATTTTACTGCTTCGCACGATGTTAAAAGCCCTGAAGCCTTCTCTCAATTCCAAGAACGGCGAAGAGGCGTGAAGTGTTGCTACCTAATAAACACATCTCAATCCCTTTCGATGTGATGTAATAATTGATGATCCCGATTACAGACGTCAGATAAATCTTTACGACGAGCCGGAGAAATGTTCATCGTACATGACACGAGGAAAGAAGAAAGAACGACGATGCACATTTGTCTAGAAAGTGATGACGAACGGCGGGCCAAACAATGTGTGCTTGGAAGTTTCTAAAGTGTGAAAATATATTCATCATCGTGTTCGTCGCGCGCGTATAGATTTATCAGGAATTCTCACGCCTTTTATTGTTATTTTCCGCTTTGCATAACTTCTCGTCGCTCCCCTACGTCTCGCTTCCCTTGAGTCGAGCATAAGAAATGCGAAAACAAATTACATGTGATAAGGAGAAAAATTACCGTATTCAGACGATGTTGATGGAATCTTTTTCTGCATCAGATAGCTGACGAGAGGTGCTAAGGTGGGTGAGCGCGTGGATGAGGGTAGAACACGTGTGTGTATGTGTGAACGTGAAATTTATACACTTAAGACGTTGAGCTTATTTTCAGATTTTCGGCAACTTTCTTCTCACCCAGCTCCGAAAATAAACTTCATGAATATTTCAAAATATTTTTTCTTGTCTTCGTTGATCGACATTATTCTTTCTCCGAGTTTGAAGTTCAATGGAAGGAGAGGCTGATGTGTTTAATATTTAAATACTTCACGTAACTGTCAGACGTGCCCCGGAAATATCAAACGTTGGAAAAACTTTAAAGTTTTTTTTTCACAACTTCTTCAAGTGCTCGACGAAAGCTTTCTGTTGGTTTTCTTCGTCAAACTCAATTTGATTGAGATAGAAAAAGTTGGCAAACTTTGGATTGGTTGGATGAAGCCCATCGGGGGAGGTCTGAGGGTCTGAGTGGATTTGAAAGGGTTGACTTGAAATTTGATTATAATGAAAGGTCTCTAAGTTATTCTCATAACTGAGCAGCTTATCAATCGTGAACGAAAGTTTACAAGGCTCAATGGCGAAGAAGGAAAACAAATCCATTAAGCGACCGAGTTTCCATCAATCTTCACCAAACAAAACTTTTCTTTCTTCTCCACCCGAATCCTTTCATTTCGATATTTGTTGGCTTAAGTCAATCGCTTCTCATCCCATTTGTTTACACAACAATTTTCTTTCGGCAACACATGATACGATCTCGATAAGTTTTCCGAATTTCCTTCAATTTTTTTTTCTTCTTCTCAAGTGCCTCTTGAGTCAAAAGCTTGGCGTGAAGTGTAAAAAATGGAAAGAAATGTTCATCTAAATAATGTGGAAATTGGGCAAATATGTTTCGAATGGCAAACGCCAAACTCTCGTAGCAACAAAGAAAAAAGGGTCGACGCATATTTTCAGCTTTCAACCCCATCATCATATTCGAATATTCGACAGAAAAAAAGAGAAATACTCAACCCGAACTCGATGAAAGTCGAATGTGTGATCGGAATGGGATTGTTTTCCCTTTTTTTCTCGCTTCTTTCCTTTTCTTTTACGCCACAGAATCCATCATAAGAATTCCACTTTCAACCCAACTAAACTGTGATCAATTTCAAATTGCCGGCAAACACTTACGCTTCAAGTGGCCGCCCCCGATCCAATGCTTATCGTAAAACGAGAAAGTTTTCCAAACGGCAATCTGAACGATCCTCTTGGAGAGGCGCGTAAACAATTTCGAAGAAAAGTTTTAAGCTTCAATTTTAAAGTGGGAAGACACTTTTCTTTCTTCTCGGCTGTGGCTGTAAAGTCAGCATTCATTTCCCATCAATTCGTTCGTCGCTCACACGGAAACCTCCACGGTTTAATGCAGAAAATCCATTTTCATTTTGATTATGCGGAGGGTGGACGATGACGACGAGCAGGACATTAAAAGTGGAACAGAGGAAGAAAAAAAATGTTCGTTCATTCTCGAGAAGAAGGAAACTCTCGTAAGTGGAGAGTGGGAAAATCTGAAATTTAGATTCGCTTTTTACATCATTTTTATGCCCATTCATGAGGCTCAAGTCGTCAATGACGGCTCAGGGTGATGAGACGCTCTTTTTTTCTATTCATTGTTAACTAAATCTTCGAAGCTGCTGTACGGCTCCCGAGGTTTCTCTGCCACTTTGCATTCACAATTTTATGTGTTTCGGTACCTTTTTCTTCTCCTCGTCGATGGCGAGAAGGAAAGGGAGGACGATGCTTCACGAGCCAATCGTCATTATATGGGAATAAATAAACATCGACTCCAGCACATCCCGAGCAGAATTCTTTTTATTCTCTCTGCTTCCGTCTTTTGGCTTTTTATTTCGGAAACATAAAACGAACGAAATTTCATCAACGTTTTAATGCAAGAAAATTTGTGTAAGACGTTCAGGTCCTCGCCTGGATCTCACGGATTACAGATGCTTACATTTTCTTTCTCTATCTTCCCTTCGTCTGTTTTCTTTCGATTACTTCAAGCGAAAAGATTCCATCACGTAAGAAATCCCGAAGATTCTTCGATATCAATTGAAAATCAAATGAGGATTTCGTTCAAAAATTTCATTCATGTTAATTTTACGAGTTTGCCTTCGTCTCATGTCGCGAGATGGAATGTGCTTGGATGAAATCCTTTTTCCTTTTGCCTCGTTTTCTGATTTGCATATTTTCACGGGCTTTGGAATGTTAATGAAAACGCTGCTGATTCGAGTGGAAGGAACAAGAAAGCGAGAGAGAGTGAAAAATGAACCAACGCACCTTTAACTTCTGAGAAATTATCTGCTAAAAGTTATGAAATTTGATTATTTCTCGTCTCGAGGACACAACAAACAGCAGTCGCTGCTGCTGCGAGAGAAAAAAATTCTGAACAGAACTGACTTTGATGGATTACGAAGCAAGCAAAGTACAAAAGCGATGTTTCGGGAGAATTATGAAGTGTTGAAATGCTTCAGACTCAAAGTTCATCATTCCAGCGTCGAAATAATCAGAACGTCGGTCCTTACGAAGCCTGGCGAAAATAAATTTAATTAAATCAGTTCTTTTAGCGCTGATGATGACTTCGCAAATAATTGAACGACATGGGAAATCATTTTAATGTCCGACGTTGCTGAACTTCTCGACTGTCGAGCTGTTTGACTTTTCCGTCAAACAAACAAAACTCTTTCGCATAATTTAGTTGAAAAGTTTGCCATTCCAATTTTACATTCATTTATCCAAACTCATCCATCATTTGATTATCGTTTGTAACGAGACAAGGCAGAAGTTGATTTGTGTTGATGCTCGCTCTGTAACGAGTTTAAATCCTTTAGAATTTCTGTTGAAAATGAAATCTTCTTTCGCTGATAAGATTTTCGTTGGAAATCTCTTCAGTTTTCATGTTCGGCGATCCCCAAACGAATGTTATAAACTTGTTGCGTGCTTCTGTAACTCAATCAATGACGAGTTTTTTTTAGCGTAAAATTTTCCTCTTGCACGTGAGTGACAGGAAAAGCTTGTTGTTTTTTTCTTCTCTAAGCTTTCTATTGACTTGCAGTTCTCGTTTATCTGATTTTGCCTTTTTTAGATTGAAAAAAATGTTTGTATTTTATATTAAAAGTCATTTTCGTTTGTATCGAATGTAGATACGAACGAAATCTTTAATTTCCTTCATTTAAATCACAAGATATCGTGCGATAAGAAATCTTTTTTCTGTGTTTCATTTTCTGTTTTAAAGTTAAGATGAAGCTGTCAAGATCCATGCACGATGATTGGCCATGCGAGCGTGAACATCAGGATTACCTTGAGCACAAGCAATTCCCCAGGAGATGATACCAACGACAGTGTTACCAACAGCAACAGGACCGCCACTGTCTCCCAAGCAAGTTCCTTCTCCAGCGCGAGTGAAAGTACAGAAAGTGTTGTCGAAAACTCGAGCAGCATTAGCCACGCTAAAGCGAGACCGACAGTCAACATTTGTCAGAGTACTGAGATTGACGAATAGCAAGCCATCAGAGTTTGTGCCAGGATGAGAAGTCTGACCCCATCCGCTAGCGACAGTCATGACACCTCCTCCAATAAAGGTATTGCCCAACTCAGCTGGAGCCACATTTGCTGAAAACACAATGTTGATAACTGTCTCAAGAATTGAAACGTCGTTGGCGAGAGTATTTGCGACGAAGTTCGGGTGATTGATAATTCTAGAAATTGCGTAAGTTGTTCCTCCAGTTGTGCGGCTGACTGTTCCGAGAATAACGAGTGTGTTACCTCCGGTGCGTCCAGCAGTACAATGAGCAGCTGAGACAATCCAACGTTCAGAAAACAAAGTTCCTCCACAGAAGTCTTAAAAAAGTTTGAACTTTGAACTCTCAATGCGAAAGTTTTATTTTTCATTTACTCACGAACATTTGCTGTCGTTCTCAATGAAGCTGCGTAAGGGAATTGTCCCACAGTTGCGAATGTGCCACCAACGATACGACCTGACCTTTGAGGGAAGTCATCGGGAATCGCTGCGATTTCGATTGAACTAAATAATTTTATCAAATTTAAAAAAAAAACAATTCACTTACTGCCTCCGAAAGCGAAAGCAACCAAACAAAGCGAAACAACTAACTTCAACATTTTGTCAAGACTCTTTCAATTTTAATCAAAAATTTAGCTTTTATAGTTGATACTTTATCGCAAATCTTATCTGACCACTACAAAACTGGTTTTTACATTTTCTTTATCAAAGGATAAAAGTCGATTGATAACGTAAAAAAAATGCTGCACATGTGGTCTGCTAAATTTATCAATGAAATAGCAATTTCATCGCGGAATTCTACGATAGCTGATTTACACGCTTTATAAAAAGCTTGTGCAGCTGTAAACTTTCTTTCTCTTAAAGAACCTTATTCAATAACAAAATCTTTATTTCCACATTTTTCATTTTTGGCTCATGAATTCTCTATGACTTTAAGAGGCAGATTTGTCGGCATTAAAGCCCGCTCTTGTCATAACGATGCGGAAGAACTCAATTTCATGTGTTTCGGAAACGAGGGAAAAACACGACGCCGGAAAAACAACGCTCGCCTCGACACATTGCAGGATTGAGAAATAATTTAATTTTCACTCGCAAAATCATCCTAAAGCGTAATATTGTTCCCGACAAATCAAAGACCGGCCGAGTTATTATGTTCCAACTGGAATGTTAATAAAACATTTCGTCGACGGCGATTAAATTGATAACGACTCGATGCGAGATTACTCAATCAAGCGGCTCTCGAACAAATCACAGAATTTCATCATTTAAATGCACATCAAACACGCAATTCGGTGACGGGTGATTGAAAATTTATGGTTTTAATTTATTGCTTAATCATCTGTTAATACGATGGTGCGAGTCGAGTGGGGAGCGCAAGCGAGAGGTGTTAAAATTTAATTAAATAAACAACTAAGCAATTTTCGTCCGTCTCATCGGGTTTTATTCCATTTTTATTGGGGGAAGCATTAGTGGATATTTGCTTTTGATGGCGATATAAATCCAGGGGAGTTCGTCAGTTATGAAAATTAAATTATTAATTAATTGAATGTGTCGTAATCTGTGTGAGTCGAAACGTCGAATAATCCCCAATCAGCAATAAATTTAATGACGATGAATAAAGCAAATCACCCTAGGCAGCTTATATGTTCATTCAATGTTCAGATAATTATTCGATGATGAGAGGTGCCATCGACAAGCGCGAAGCTTTTTTTTTGTCCCTCAGTTTGCCGCAGTGAGAAATAAATATTCAATCAATCTCTCTGTGGTTTCGATCATGGCTTCGCGATAAATTTCATCTTTCTCCATGAACTCTAGGACGACGTCGTTGCGGCCTTCGTTGCAGATTCTTAAATATTCCTTCTCATCGTTCGCGAGAAGATTTTCGAGGAAGGTTTCCGGAAGCTTTGTCAAAGTCCAAAAGATTCCTTGTTGAACGAGAGGAAAAAGTTTAAATTGCTTGCAGCTGTCTTCAAAATCTATCCAAGACATTATGGAATCGAGTTCGATGTCGTGTCGTTGCAACTCTGTCTTCAACTGCTCGTAATAGAACGTCAAGCACTCATCGGTATTCGAATGATCTCGCGAAGGAAGCAAAATGCAAATGATGACATCGAGAGTAAGCGGGAGATAACGACAGATCTGATAGTCAATCAACAAGCACTGCGACGGTTGATTGAAGTCAACATTTTCAAATCGATACATCAAATTATTTTTCCATAAATCACGATGGCAACAAACCCTTGGAATCAAACAATCGCTTGGTTCAAGAAAAGAAAACATCTCACAGACTTTATCCATAAATTTCTCTTCAATCTCTCGCTCGTAACTTGATCCGAATCCATATTTCGTCTTATGAAGAGCGACTGCTTTTAATGCTCGAATTCCAGTCATGCACCATGAATTTTCCTTTCCGTACGACGTCTCGAACAACACGTCCTTATACACGTCACCAATGCTCTTCCCTTTCGGCCTTAACTCAAGACGTTCGTACACGAGGCTAGCAGCATGAAAGGCTGCGAGAGAACGTAAAGCTAACTTGATGTGATTGATGTTCAGATCGATGTGCCTTGGTAAAGTCTGATAATCCGACAGCTTGAGATCTTCAAATACGATTAAGTCTTCCCGTGCGAGATAACAAGCCGGACACCATTTCGTAAAGCCTAACAAGATTTACTTTTCGAGTGTCTGATCATTGTTCAAAGAAATATCTACCTGAATAATGAAGCAGCTTCGGAACTAATCTCATGAAGAATACACTCTCTTTCTTGAAAATGCCGAATTCTTCGATACATTTTCTCTTTGCCAAGCTCGAGACAGGAAGTGATTTCAAGAAGAAGCGTTTCTCGCGTGCAGCGCCGTCTCTCTACGTGTTTAAAGAACTTGTTTAGCTTCACAACATTATTTATAAACTTGATTTACTCTCACATCACGAAATTTAATCTTAAGCGAGAAATATTCTCCAAGAAATCCCGGATATCCATCAGAGTAATTAGAAACATCATAATTGATGACTTCACTGCTTCTACCATCTTCTGATTGTTTAATAATTTCCGCACATTCATCAACTGAAATCAAATTTTCACGCTCCATGACAAAAATTGTTTTCAGAACCTAAACCAACGAGAGACAAAGCGAGACTGCTCGAACGCACAGTGATTTAAATGAAAAATTAAATTACAACCTTGAGACACAATCTCTTAATCAAACATTTGTAGATGATCGTGTGAATGTATACACAAATAAGCGTTACACGAACTGATCCAATTGAAGCTTTTGTTGAAGAAGAAATTAATTTATTTCAAGTTTGACAGAAGTAGCAGAGGACATCAGCGTTTTTCGGCAAGTATGTGATATGTTTCTCCGTAACTTATGAATAGTTCCTCGCCTGGTTTGATGATCTGTTTTGCGAAAATTCCAATTCGCTGATCTCCATTAACTTTAATCACTTTTGCATAACAATTTGAAGATGTTGCGTGATTAGCAAATCGAATTTTGTTTCCTTTGCGAGTAGCATCGATGACAACATCTTTGTTGACATCGAACATGTAATTGCAGTTGACTTGATCGTAAACTTTACCGCGGCGTTCAGCCTCGCTCTGAGAAATGATTTCGCCACAATATTCCTGAATGAAAATTGAGAAAATGTGAAAAGAAATTTAAGTAAAGAGACGAAAGAATTTTACACTAATGTACTCGTTCTTTTGAGCTCCATCCTTCAAGAATATCCCCCATCCCGCAACATCGCTAGGTGCCAACAGCAAATGTTTTGATAAATTTCGCTGAATGTTGACGTTCTTGCATGTTATGTTATTTAAATCATGCTCATGTAATTTGCAGTTTTTACACAAGTCCGGATCACATTCGCGAAGAGCTTTAAAGCAACTGCACAGATTAGTGCTGCAGTAGCTCTTGCAAAGACAGCCTTTGAATCGATTTGGACATTCTAATGAGCAGTTGCAGAATTTCTCGCAATTGTTGTTGCTGTCAAAGCATTCGCAAGTCTTCTCATCGCAAAGACCAACGCAATTGCAAGGAGTGTAATTGCTAAACTGAATCTTTCCTTCCTGAGTTTTTCTTTGATTGTGAATTGCCCATAAGTCAGTGTTGGTTTTCTTTTTCTGTGGTTTTCTTGAGACAGCTGCTTTCTCTTCGCCTAAGTCTAACGGATCAGCATGTTTCAACTCTTCTTGTGCAAAGTCATAAACTTGTTTGCATGTTTTGTATTGAATCCCTACGGCAATGGCGCAATAGTTATTCAAGAACGAGCGTCGCAAAACACGAAACAATGACTGATCAGAGCCCGTCCAAGCGTCATCTGTCTGCTTTGATGTTTTGTCTTTCATGAAGCAATTTTCGCCACAAGGAACATCGTTTTTTTCAAGTCCTGGATCCATTCGCTTCTGCAAATTTGGTCCACGTTTCGTAGGATATTCATGATTGACGCAGCCATACATGAAACATCGTCGACAAAAGTATTTGTGGAAAGAATGAAGTGTTTGCTCTGCTGACAATGATTGAGCATCTGGACCATCAATATTCGGTGTGAGATTAGGATCAGCACTGTTTGATAATTTGAAGAAACTCTTACGAAGCTGATCTGGATTGCCTCGGCTTGGAAACATTTCGCTCATTGCAGTGAGAAGCATCAGATTGGGCAAAGAGCTGGAGCTTGTTTCTTCATCTTCAGATTGGTACGGAATCATTGCTTTTATCAACTTAACGAATGTGTCGTCATTGATGAAATGTTCAGAATTTTCTCCGCGAATGTTTCCTCCGTAATCTTTCTTCAGCTCCTCGAAAAACTCAGGATTCTTGTCAAGTAACTGATCTCCCATGTACGGCATATTGCTTCTTATATTTTCGTCTTCAACCATGAAATTCTTTTGAATTGGAGTCCAATTAGTCATGTTCGGGATCGGGTTGGCTTTGGAGAGAACAACAGTCGGTGCGAGCTGCTTGTTACCTTTGTTATCTGTCACTTTCGAATTCTTTTTCAAGGCAACCGATTTATTGATGTTGTTCGGGAAAGTGCATTTAATGTTATTCAGTTGCTTGTTTGCTTTTGCTTTGCATTGTTTTCTGATGAAAAAGTTAGAACATGAGGAGAAAAATTGAATTCAAAGAATATCTTTTAAACCTACCGATTTTCAATCCACAAACCGTCAACTTCATCTGTATCGAATTCTATTTGTTCTTGGTACAAGGTCTGAAACTTTGAAATCAGTTTTTGCTTGAACTCAGAGCTTATTTTCGGTTTTTCCATTTTTGCAATTTATCTCGGCGAGGTCACTGAACTAAGTGAAATTTAAATTTTTCAGTTAACTTTTTATTCAAAACAAACATGACAGTTGAATTAATTACAAAACGCAAGGAATCATGAACAAGAAATATATTTACAACAAACTGACTTGAATCGGTTGATGCTTCTCCTAACAAGTTTTCTCATATCTTCTTCAAGCTCATCACGCAGTGGTACGTGTTTGCTGATTAAACTGAAGCGTCGTCATTGAGACAACGAAACACAATCAAAACTCTTTCCACCACCGAACCAGCCCGCATCGAATTTCAAGAGAAAACGAAATTTGTCGCAATGGAAACTTCTTAATTAATTTAATTTAAATGCAAAGTGCATTTTTGCTCTCCCTCTCTCCCAGCATTGATAAACATTAAGCTTTTTAAGCATTCAGAGTGCTCTTCGCTCGTGGAATAATCCCTCGTGTCGTAATTATCTCTCTCCTCGTCCCACCGTTTCGATAAGTTGTCGGAATCCATTCCATTTACATTTAAAACTGCTCTCGAGATCTTCTTGTGCATCTCCAGTAGCGAAATGAAAAATGCTTCCGAACGCTTTGAATATTCAAGTGGAAATCGATCTGGGACTGCCTCTCGTCGGGTCGTCGTCGTGATGAATTTAATAATAAAAAAAACCTTAATCTTTACTCCTCGGAGTTGCAGAACTCGAAAAATTCCTTCATTGTTCTGCTCCCTAAATGACAATGATGGCAATGATGCTATTTGACGATTGCGAGAAAGATTTCTTTTTTAGCAAATATCTCTTAGGAAATATTTGGAGAGGAACAACAATCTTTATCAGGAATTTTGAGAATTTCCAAGGAGATTTACTTGGAATGTAAAGAAACTCTCGAGAAATTATGAATTTCAGTAAATCCTTTTAAGTCCCGTTAGCATGATCATGAATTCCGTCAAGAGCAACTTAACTGAAGTTGATCAGAATAATCATCAACGATCTTGATTACTGAATACCTCCCTAAACTCTTTTGCAGTTACTTGAAACATCTTTAAGCCTAAATTATGAGAGCAGCACTTAACTTCATCAATTTATCGACAAACCACCCCCGCACGCCTTTTTATTGAGAAGAAGTGGCTGCGTTTGAGAGCAACTTTCCACAAAGCAACAAGAGCTCAAACTTTGTTACGAAATTGCTCATCTGATGCTTCAGACGGGAAAAGCCGCAAGACAAATTTATTTCAAAAAGAAGAAAACAAATTTGGATGTAATGAAAAATTTAATTTTCCACTGGGACGGGAAAACTGTGAAAGAAGAAAAGTTGTTAAAAAGTTTGCTTTCTTTCGATGACTCAATGAAAATTTTATGAGGTTTGTGCTGAGGGTACACGTCGCCGTTGATGCGGTGACAGGGAAATGCCTTTCAGCTTTAGCTTCGAGCTCCGGGGAGTCTTCAGAGCGGAACTTTCTCGTGGAGTTCAATGTTTACGCAATCTAAATTGAGTGATCTGACAATCTCGCTAACACGACTCGACACTCGCTCGACAATTAATTTTAGTGACCTACCTCAACCGAAAGCGTCAAGAATTAGATTAAAACTTTATTGTTAGAGGATTGCGAACTTGTTTGAATTCGTTTCAATGCAATTTATCATCGAACAGGAATAAATTGTTAGGCAAAATAAATTAAATTCTCATATGTCAAGCGAGAATTTGAAATACTTCGTTGTCAAGTGACGTGGTTGACATTAAAATGCATCAGCGAGTTTATAAGTCTTTTAATTGTAGTTGAAAATACGAATTTCAAAGCTTTCAGGTTTACCAATTAATTTTTCGAGAATCTAATTAAATTAATGATCATAAGAGTTCCTTTGCGAGTTCGTTCGTCGGCAAGCAACATCAACTCATTCATTTGACCTCCCATTATGAAATTTACGACGACAAAGTCAACTCCGAAAGTTATCGAACATTTTCTCGGCCATAAACTACGGCATCGGAGAGTAATCGTCGATTGAAAAAGGTTACTCGTTCATGACAAATGCTTAAAAGATTTGTGTTTATAGCGCTCTTTGACACAATAAATTTCTCTCTCTCCTTCTGTCTAGAAAGAATTTTTTTTACGCTTTTTGAAATTCAATGAAGAAACGACAAAAACTTTTCCTTTTGTTGAACTTTTGCTTTCATTATGTCTTCGAATGATGAACAATCCTCAATGTCTTCATTTCTCAAGTGAACTTTTTTTTTCATGTTGCTGACTCCCTATGAATCGCAACGTGAAGCAAGCGAGTGAGGAGACGAGTGGAACGAGGAAAAAGTTCATTCATTCTATCCATTCGCACAATTGAGCAAGCTCATGAGTGAATGAACCGAGCGAAAAAAGTTTTTCATCATGAAAACTTTCTTTTCTTCCTCTTTTTTTTTGCTTTTCTTTCTCGCATCGATGAGCGTGTGAAACCGAGCGGAAAAGGGGATACTTTCATAATTATGAAATGGCAACAGGAGCATTTCCACCTTTCATCAAAAGCGAGAAATGTAAACAAGCGATTTCACCAGCAATGTTTGATCTATGATGGGGAGCGGTGTTCATTTTAATCACGCAAATGGACACTTTTGTTTCAGACTTTGCTTTCAACTTAAGACTGTCTCGACCTTTTTTTTAAAACGAATGCAATGAAGCAAAGGAAATTTCTTATACAAGTTCTGCTCCATTCCTTTCAGTTTCCCTTTAATTTGAAACAAATCGGCCGCGTTGAATTGAAGCGAAAAGAAACGAGAAGGGAAATGCAATGTAAATCGTAACAAAAACCGCAGTGGAGGGTTCAGAGAGCGAACGAACATGAGAAAATAATAAGGAAGCAGCTGGAGAATTTTCTGTTTATCTTGAAACAAAACTTTTCATTAACTGATCGTATCAAATTCAACTCAAACTCCACTCAAAAAAATCTTTGCAGCATAATTGGAAAACTCAATAGGAAATGGAAGCTAACTTGAATTGATGCGGATGCAAACTCTGAAGTGAAATATCCTCGAAAAGAAATAAATTTTGAAATATTTATTTGAACCACTCCCGATCCATTATCATGAACTTCGATGGAAAAGGCCAATTGAAAGTTTTCAATTAAGCTCTCAATTCATCACGTTTGCTATTTATTAAATTTCCACTTAATTAATAACTTTTCAATTGAGTTAATGGAAATTTCTGAAATGAAATATCAAAACCTTTAATTCTTGAAGGTAAATTATGATGAGCCCAGATTTCCATGAAATGATTCCTTAAATAATAAATTTAGTTTTTCTCGACATTCCCAGAAGTTTCTCGTTGGAAAAACTTCTAAACTTTACTAAAAACATTTCCACTCCCCAACCGCCCTCGCCCCAAGAGACTCTGAGAAGGATAAAGTTGGTTACATCACATTATAAATTAAATATTCACTCACTCAACGACTTTGCATGAATTCCTTTCTCTCTCTTTCTTTCTCTTTGCAACAATCTGTTGAGTAATAGCATATGGAAGTTTCCTTGAATTTGCAACGCTTGTTGGTTTAGAGAATGAAATTCGTTCGAGAATTTCTTTCATATTCTGCAGATTTACAAAAAGTTTCAACAAAGATTCGATCAGAAAAGTGAAAAGTTTCTTGTGGGTTCGTGGAATTACTCTTTTGACTTTTTTGTTGTTCATTTCGAAATTCCTTTCATCGGAAAATTTGTGGTTTAACAAGCAACTCGAGCTCGAGGTCAATGGCTTCCACTTATCGCAACATTTGAGACTCAAGCACAATTATTAAAGTCACTTTTTATGATTCCTTAACATTGCTAAACTTGAAGATTACATTTGCAGCTCGTATTTTAGAGCTTTATGATGACGACTTTTCCCAGCAGGATTTACTTTGCAGCGTGCAACTTAGTTCTTATTACAGCTGAGAATTCAATTTCGTTTCACTCTAAACCTGAAAGCGAAGCATATGTGAATCTCCTAAATTGCATCCTTTTGCCGTTCGCCAGGGAGTTCCACTGACGCTCCCAGACAAATTGTCAGACGAAATTTTAAATTTGTCTAAAATTTCATGTCATCCTTAAGTTTAAATCCCAAATGGAAATCGTTCTTCGTCGAGAGCTTCTCTTGCTACATCGGAAACTTTTTCCGAAGCAGGAGAAAATTGAACTCAGCCAAAACCGCAATTAAAACTTGCAAAATTTAAATTCTTCTGCTCTTGGGTGGAGCTGCTCTTCTTCAGCTCGTTTATTGCCGATCTGATAAAAAGCTTTTCATGGTTTCGTGAACGAAAAAGATTGCGTCTTGTGCAAATGAATGGGGAAACTTTATTTGTTGAACGAGGGAAGTGGTTGGTACAAAAGGGAGACAAGAAGATTCAATTGCACGCGTCCAAAACGGAAGGGGGAGTCAAATACTTTGATTGCAGTCTGTTTGGAGAAGCAGTGCTCATGGCATTCGGAATTTCTCAGAGATTCCGACGAAAGGAGGAAGCTCGAGGGTTAACGAAAACTTTAATCACTGACTTACTTAGTTTTCTTCATGAACACTTCGTCTATCTCTGCAACCGCAAGACTTCCCTGGGAACAAACAAATCTCATGAGGAATGATTTTGGTCAAATAAATTCATTTCCCGTTCCAGAATTAATTCCCATTCCAGCTTCCGGCCATTTCTCACCTGTCGACGTAAGATTGAGAATTTCATTCCCTTTGAACTTTTCGTTTCTACTTCTTCGTCTTCGTTCAATCACCGATCGAAAGTAAATTGAATTCAAAATGATGGCACTTGGAATAATGGAAAAGGGCAAGAAGAAAACTGTGTCAAGTGAAAAAGAATTAAATCTTTCAAATCTTTTCAGAGATTGTTCTTTCATTTTTCTCAGATTCGAAGCCATTGAAATCTCGCCCTTTACATCATTGCTTTCCAACCATTACACTTCGAATGCGATAATAAATGATTAAATGTTCAGCAGCATAATAAATTTCCCAAGCTCCCGCTCTTTCTTCTCGTTTGCCAGGTGGATGGAAGAAAAATCTCAGTCGATTGGATTGCTTAAGTCGTCCGAGACTTCGAAGAGGGTTTTACGAGTTTAGACACAAGATTTATTTTGAGAAGCCAAAAGTCTAGGCTTGACTTAAGAGACGTCAGTGAATGATTTTTCCATCTTTCGCAAAGGATGAAAGGTTTGTTAAATTGATTCATCATGCTTCACCCTTCCCTTCACTCTCGCATTCCTAATCCATCCATTGCCTCTCCTGACGATTTCATCAATGTTTGTTTTTCTAGCGATTGATTTTTCCTCCTTCTTAAGATGACAGGCGAATGAAGCGGAAGATCCTTAAGAAGGAGAATAATCATAAAAACGAATAAATGCCAACTAATCAGAAAGCAATAATTGAGAAATAATCTCCTTAATTTATTTCGTTCCATATTTTACGGATTAAATGTAGAGGCAAAGAATAAACGAACTTTTTGTGTGTGTTTGTGGTTTGAAACGTCGACGTATCATGGAGAAAGGGGCAGAAAAATATTGACAATCATTAAACGTGGAGTACGCGGTCAATCGATAGCCGGACACGCAGAACGACTGTGGTCAGAGATAAATTGCTTCGTATTCAATCAGCACATTTCCAGTCTAATCACAGAGTTATTAGGAAAAATTTATTTGACTTTGTGAATTGATTGTCAGAGAACGTGAGTGGCAATCAAATGAATTAAATTGGGAATTTTTATATGAGAAGTTGTAAAGGGCTTTTGCTCTTTGATTAATGTCTTGAAAGTTCAATTAATTAGAAGGCTTCGATTAATTTTTATTTGCCTAACGCAAGCTCCTTCCATCAAAGCTAATAAATTATTTTGAGCTCACTTGGTCACTCAGTAATTCCTTTCAAAAAGCTTTGACAACTTTGTCCAACTAAAATTTTTGTAATCGAAAAAGTTTTAAACTTGTCAAGAAGGAAGTTAATGAACTTCAACATCAAAGTTTTTAACCTTACCAAGGAAACTTCGTAGATCAAGAGCAACTGGATTAACGTTTCTTCTCTCACGTCGACAACGAACTGCAAACAAACTGCGAGGAGATTTGCTTGTTTACTGTCATCGAAAATGATTCATTTGCATTGATAAGCCAAACTTTCGCTCGACAATTTTCCCTCCGATTGAGCATTGAGCTAATTCCTATCAGAGACTTGAACTACTTTCGAACAAATGAATGCAAAGTTTTTATTAAAAGCAATCGCTCATGAAATTTCTCATTTTAGTTTTCGATTAAGTCTCGCGCTGAGCGGATTATAAAGTTTGTTAAGCTCAGGAAGAGCAAAGTGCCAATTTAAATTGAAAACTAATTTCTTTCTTGCTCTGTGATAATGTGGAAAATTGTTTTGTGAGTTTTATCGACGATGGCCTAATTCTCGCGGTTTCCGTGAGCGAGTGAAATATCGAAGAGTTTTTCAATTTAAATCAATTTTCAGTTTAACATTTTTCGGATTTCTCCTGACGGCCGATGGATCGAAGTTGCTAGCATTCGACACCAAAGAGGTCGTTGCAGCCCACGAATGCGTTTTAAAGCAGCGAGAGACTTTCAAGTTAATGCAAAAATCTAAGACGATCAAGGTCAATGGAAAGTTCATCGATTACACGAAGATAAGCTTGAACGACAGTTCATCGTCGTCTGCTGTTATTAATTTGAGTGTGTCGAGATCAATGGCGCAGTTATCAATGCTGAACATTAGCTACACGAACTTGCTACTCCTCGATGTTTCATTCACTGGCCTCGAGTCAATTAGCGATATTGGAAACGAGACTTTCCCATCCTTGAGACTTTTTAACCTCTCACACAACTCTCTGTCCAACGTGAGATCTCATCTCTTCCATCATCTAAAGGAGCTCGAGATTCTCGATCTGAGCTATAATTGCTTTGCTAGTTTCCACTACAATGAAGTGTTTCTTAGACACGAGAACTTGAAGAAGCTCCTGCTGAACGACAATCGACTTTATCGTATTCAATCAACTTTCCGTGAACCAAAGCTGATGACACTGGACTTTCTAGATTTCTCAAACAACTTTGTCAGCGAATTCTCGAACTACGACTTTCAAATTAAACGATTGAACATGCAAAACAATTCGCTGATTAGCGTTTCGATCTTTCACGCAGCCGAAATGACTTTGAATGCTGAGAACAATCATTTGGTTCACTTCTACGCTCCAAGAGGAAATTTCTTAGTGCTCAACTTATCCAACAACAAATTTCAATATTTGAGCTACATTGAGATCGAAGAAGCTTCAGTGCTCGACCTATCACACAATGAAATCTCCACTTGGTCTGAAGACGGAGAGGATTCCTCAGAAGATTACCAATCCTTTGAATATATCTTCGATGAGATGATGTTAAGTGAGTTAATGAACATGAATGAACGTAACTTGATAAGAACAAAGTTTGTGAACCTCGCACACAACAAAATATCATCGATTGAGCAACTTCATGCATTGCGAAACAGTCTCGAGATAAATCTCGAAGGAAATCTACTCGTCAATGTCTCTCCATCGAGCGTCAAAGCCATGTTTCCAAATTTGCGTCGTGTGATCGTCGCTGACAACAATCTGACAAAGATTGATGTGGAGAACCTTAGAAAATACAACGCTGAGCACTCGAACTCACTTCAGTTGAACTTTCAACTCTTACCTTCTCTCAAAACGACTACGAGAATTCCCTTTCATCCGCTTTTGCCACCGATAATGATTCCAACTCTCGCTCCGCTTCTGCCGCTTTTTCCTTTAATGACAACCACTACAACCAGAACAACAACAACAACACGGAAGCGAATTGACCAGTTGACGACGACAACTTCATTGCCACCGACGTCATCAACGCCACAAATTAAATCAGCAACAGCAGCGAGTTCGGTCACTGTCCAACCAACGACAGAAAGTGACGAAACAGCATCAATGAGAACTGTCATTGAACCACAACAACATTCCTCACGAATCTGGTTATTCGCATCAATTTTCGTTACGCTGGTTGTACTCTCGCTTGGATTCTGTTATTACCGCGAAAGCAAAGTTCCACGACTCGACTATCGAAATTTCAATGAAGTTGAGAACTTTTTGTGAAACAAGAAAATAAACTTTTTTTATCAGATGGGAATCAGTTTCATTTTGGCTCTAAGGGAACAAAAGAGGAAAGACTTGTTGAAAAATTGTTTGTTACGTTTCTCGGGGACTGTTCAATTGTTTCGTAGAGTCCCACACTTCACGTTTAGCTCGAGAGTCACATTTGAAATGAATTTTATGATGTCGTCACACACGAAGATGAGAGAGAGAGATGGACAGGGACACTTCAACAAAGTCAAAAGGAATTAAAAAACAGAGTTTTACGTTTTGTCAAAGGCTTTACTTCTTTTTTTATTTTCGTCACATCTTCCAACAACTTCTTAAAAAAATTTGACCTTTTTGATTAGGTTTTTAGTCACTAAAGTTTGGTCACACAACTTTTAATAACTTAATTAAAAGATTTAAAGAAAATAAAAAGTAAGTCTTGAGCGATAGCCTTACTCGGCGCTGACCGTCGTCGGTCTTCGTGTCCATGGAGGAGGCGCACTTGTTCTTACGTGATACGAAAGAAATTTCATCTTGTCTTTCTCTCTTTCATTTTCTTCCAATTCTTTCATGAAAACGTCTAGAAATTGGCACCGATACACGATTGTTGCCGCGCTCAAGTCCTCGTTGCTTCTAAGGCACTTATGTTCGGGTGCACAATCGCAACTGTTGAATAATTTTAAAAAAAAATTAAATTCGATTCTAGACTGGTCCACTCAAATTCTTTAGAGATACTTACACATTTCTGATCCATTCAAGAAGCTCCTTGTTTTTGTTATTTCCATAAGCATACCAACCGCAAGGATTTTGCAAATTGCAAGTCCATCGAGGTCTCTTTGTTCTCTGCGTTACAGAACTTTCTGTTGATGTTGCATTCGTTTCTGTTGCTGTTGCATTCGTTACTATTGCTGTTGCAGTCGTTTCTGTTTCTTCTGTTTGATTCAATCCTCTCAGCTCTTGTGCTAAAGCTGAATTCAAAAATTCTTGTTCCGGCACTTCCACTGCTTCTCCTGTCTTCAATTTGGCTAGAACGTCGTCCTAAATTATAAAATTAAAAGCATTTTTACTTAAATTTGAATTTCACAATCGAAAGTTAGAGGTAACTTACGAAATCATCCGGGGCGGCGACAGCTCGACTCAAAGGCACGATGGCCAACAAAACCAGCAAACAAATCTTCCAAACATTCTCCATTGTTTGACGGTAAAATAAAATAAAACGTTCACAGCAATTAAATCTTAGTAACGTTCTTTCTGACTGGAGTTCAAGCAATGGTTTGACTGAGAGTTTTTCCTCAGCCTTTATAGGATCTTCTCAGGTACAATTCGTGAGCTTCACACTTTGAAATTAAACGAAGACGCGAACACAGCTTTAAGTTTTTTTTTTCATTCTGAAGAAAGTATTAGAGAGATTTGCATAACTTAGAGGCGAAAATCATTTCGACTTAGGGACCATCCAATTATCTCGTACACTTCTCGTTCTCGTCACACTTTTCGTTTACGTTATGAGCTCTGTAATCTCCTGAAATTTATTACTATCAGACTTTTTCACAAACAACTCTACACACGCAAGATTAAACGGACACGAGAACTTTGCTGAAACAATGAATGAAAAAACACGAAAGTTTCGTTTTTCGATTGGCGCCTTTTTGAGGCTTTTCTTATTTTTATTCTTTTCTTACATTCGATGTCTTATCAGTAAAAGTAAATTAGTTAAAGCTTGTCATTTTCTAACATTTTAAACGAGAATGGTCTCAACTTTGCCCAGCTCTTTTTAGAGTGATGCAGTTGAATAGTTTTCGAAGTCAAGCGGTGGATGACATCGGTAAACGTGTGAAGCAATCGACAACTGGTCTTCGGCTCTGATGCATTCTTGTCCTTTAGCACATTTGCATCTGTAACAAATAATAATTAGAAAAGTTCGTCTGTGACGTCAGACAACTTACGTTGGATTATCGATGAAGAGCTCAACAACCTTCAAAGGATTGTGGTTGTAAACTCCCCATCTGCAAGCTTCCAAACAGATTCCTTTCAACTTTGAGTAGTCGAAAGTTGGCTCTGTTGGGTACATCGTCGAACGAGTTGATCTTCGACTTGTCGAGGTTTCGCCCTGTAAGAAAAAACAAAAACATTGTTAATTGAATCAATCAGCGACTTAGGGAATTGCGTCGTTCGATTGGAATGTTTGAGACAATCCCCCGAATGTGTTTTCGTTTAGAACGTAAAAGAATTTTTGATTGAAACAATGCGAGCCAAAGTGGAGCCGAAACTTTTGATTAAATTCTCGCACACAAATTCTTTCCAAACTCATCATCGTCTATTTAAAACTCGTAAGACAATGAGTGGCTGCTTTTTGGCGCCAATTGACTTTTATTCAGGTTAAAATGTCGTCCCTGGAGCGTGGCTGCCCTCAAATTTATTGCGGTCGAAAGAACGATAATTTTCTGATTAACTTACTTTCTGTTGATCGGTTGCGACGGACAACTCAATCAAAACCAAGACGAGAATTCCGAAATAAATTACTTTGAAGCTCATTTTGAAAGTTATTGGATTTTATTAGGAAGAACCAAATTTCACTTGAATTTTCTGCTACGAGACACTTGTTGATCAGCTCACAACTCAAACAATAATGAAAACGAAAAAGATTTCGTGGACGTTTTCTGTTTTTTTCAGCCTCGAAGCGTCGTCTTTCGGATATGACAGGGCAAATTTAATTTCAATCGACTGATTCTCGTGATTTGTTGTGTTAGTTACATCAAAATCATGTAAGACGAACCCGAACGAAGCGAGAATTCCCGAATGAAGACAAAAAAGCTCCGAAGAGCTTATCAGCTCGTTTGTTCATCATAAATGCAAATTGACTTTTGCAATTTTCGTTATCAGCTGAACATTTTGCATTTATCATTCTGTCTCTTTCACTTGTAAATACTCTTCAAATTGCGTCAATCGAGTCAACCGAAAAAGCAAATTAGACGCCTGATAATCCGTTTGTCTAGCTTGTAAACATGACGTTGTTATTGAAATCCTGATTACGGCACGAGACTTTGTGAAGCTTGAAAAAATAATAAAACAAAATGATCGTATCAGACTTTGAAATCCTCCAGTTTCGTTTTAATAAAATAGATTAGACAAAATCTAATTTCAAAACCAGATTTCTGCGAAAATAAAGTTTGAAAGTTTATTAACCTGGAACTTTTTTCGTGTTCATGTAATCGCAAGAAAATCCTTGAGTTGAATTTACGAAAATTTCCATTTCAGTGAACTCGAAATCATTTTAAGGAATCAAAGAGAACTTTGATAAATTATTCGAGTTACAGCCAACTCATCAAGCATCGATTTCTCATGAAGCTCCTTGTCTTGAAATACGTTCCATGTCGTCGTCTCTGTGATAAGCAATTTCATCAAAGTGGCGCCAGTTATCCCCTCATCCCTCTCGAAAGACAATCAGAATTATTGAATTTTTGCGACTCTGTCTTTCAAAATAGAAACAGAGCATGTTAATGTAAAAGCAGAAAGTGATAAACTTTATAATTGTTTATGTCATGAGTTTGCTGGTCGTAAAAACATCAAAACAAAACACAAAGTTTCGTCTTTACGATTTTTGTGAATGAACTCTGAAAAAAATTTATTATTCATTAAGAGAATCTTTTTTAATGAATTTTCGTTTAATCTCATACGTCGGCACCACCTCGCAGTTGTGTCTTGAACTTTCCTTAATCTTCCACTCCAATGCTGAGCGAACTGCTTGATTCAATGAATACATAGCATGATAAAGATTCATTGTAAAGCTTTGCTTGCGTATTTGCATTCCTTTGCGAATTGCGACTTACATGAAGCTAAAAGCTGATAACGCTAAGGGAGACAGGAATTCGGCTGTGAACTGAATCATAGATAGACGAGAAAAGTGTCGAGATTGCAAAGATTAATCGACGAGACACGACGAATTCATTAATAGACACGGGGATTCTTGGAGCTTCGCCAACGGCGACAAATAGAAAATCGATCAAATTCTCAGACGAAGAAACTAGTCTGATCGTGTTGTTACAAGTTTCACGGGATTTTTCAAGTCTCCTCTCTCTTGGTCTCTCGTTTTACGACTATCAAAAATGAAACGTTAAACGAAATCAACCAACCAGGTGTCTTTCTCTCAGATCACGTCATCCGCTTCTGATCACATGATGGTTTTTCTTTTGAGATAAAAGCGTCGAAAGAAAGTCGCAAACGAGTCTGAAATATTCTTTCTTTTTGGCGAAATGTCTGGCTAGAGCTTGACGAGACACGCTCAATTAAATCATTCATGGGAAATTACAACTGAAAATAGACGACGAGCTCATCTCAAGCGAAGTTTAATTTTTTTCATGAGAAAACTTGGTGTCAGAAGCTTTTCTCGTAATGACTCAATTTTAGTTACATCTTACGTGAGATGTAAAATGCCAGATGGCAGTTCTGCTTGGCCACCCACGATGAGAGTGTCTGCCAGAAAGTCTGTAGAAATTCTAGCTCGGACCAGACTTTGTAACTTCGATTAGTCATCAAAGTAAACGACTGAATGTCTAAGCTTCGCTGCAGACTCAAGCGTCATAACGACACTCTTGGTAATTGCGCTAACTGCTTATCATCGAGGAGATCGTTAAAGTTAATTGCATAAGCCTGACTTAGTAAAGTTAAATTAGCGTGAAACAATTTTAATGATCGCGGAATCAGAGATGTAATCGTCGTTCAAGTTTCTCCTGTTTAGCGAGCATTGCAATTCCTGAAACTCCAGAAAGAAAACTTTTAATTGAACTTTATTGAGTTGCAATTGATGATCGCCACGAGTCACAATGTTTGCTTTTGTAGACAAATGTTTTGCATTAACTTGAGACCGGCTGTGCGAAAAATCGTGGAAATCACGAAAAACAAACCGGAGCACATTTTCCCACGCTACCCAAACAAAAACAGATCGAACAGTGAATCATCTCTCGATACGCAAAAGCGAAACTTGTTCGTTCGCACTTTTCGGAGATTTGGTTTTTTTTTCTTGGCAAGTCTGCGACGATAACTTTACGAAAACATCATTTTCCGCGAAGTTCCTCTTCGAAGCGAAGTAGGTCAACCTTGACTAGAAGTTGCGTAACGAAACGACAGTCGCAATCGGGAAGCAAAGACGACGACTACGACTTTGACTCCGTTCATGTTCGTCGCCCTCAAGAACCCTTCAAGTCAGATTGCTCGCAATAAAATGCCTCGCGGCATCGCTTTTATGAGTTTTTTGCTCCAACTCATAAAATTCCGAAAAGCGAATGCAATAAATCAAAGCTCTAATTATTCACATTTGCATCTTAATTGGAATATATTGACTTCTGCTGTCGCAATAAAGTCGATTTGCTTACTTCAAGTGCTGTCGCTGTGCCTATGCTCGAACAATGTGATGTGATGGGGAGGCTTGTGTCAAACTACAAACTAATTGATACACTCTCAATTGAAGTTAATTGAATTACTGTAATCTATGTGCTGCAAAAAAGTTTTCATCGCTATTTCTGCTGTATCAATAAAGAGTGCCAAGATGTCTGCCGAGTTCGCTTGTTTCTTGGCAGAACTTCTGACATGCGAGTTGATTTTATTGTTGGATTTCTTCTAGAAACAAACGCCTTTGGCTTTACAACGATAAATGTACGCGAAGTTATTCTCGTCGTCCTCTGTTCGGATACACTTGTGAGTCCTCGGGCATCGGCAACTGAAAAGGCAAAGGAAAATGATATTTAAATCAACTACCAGACTATGAATGAAACAGAAAGAGGCAAAACAACTCACCCACTCAGGTTGTGAATCTTTACATCCTTGCTCGAGTTTCCTTCGTAGAAACCCCAAGCGCAAATCTCGTTTTCATCGCAAAGCGTCACTGCCGGCAAAGCTCCAACCACAGCAATTGTCACGATTAAAATTAGGAGACATTTTAAAATTTTCATCGTGCGCTTTCTGTGACTTAATTTTAAGAAATAATTTTGGGAAATGATGTCACCTCATCTCAAAGTCAAAGTCTCTGAAACGAGAAGAAATCGTTTTTTGTTTCTCTCGGAGGTTTCGTCTACGAAATCTTTTTATTCTCGGAACGACACGTTTCGAAATAACAAAATAAATGTCGCGGAGCAATCTTTTCCAATGAATTTTCCAAGCGATCGGTAACCTTGTGGAAAAAACCGAGCGAGCGGTGTAGCCTGAGACATAGCGGAGACATTAATTGCTCAGCTGCACGTCGAGCAACATTCCACATCGCTTCTATCAGCTATCAATTGAAAGCAATTAAAGATTCCAGATCGTCTCAAGAACGCGATAAATCGAACCTCATACGATTTGTTAACCCCGACGCTTGACGTCATTGCGTTTCACTGTTGCCTCTGGAATCTACGCAGCAGTCGATCGTCAACAAAATAAATTTTACGACGTCGTCACACGTCGATAAGAGAAAGAAAGGGAGAAAGAGAGATAGAGAGTGTAAGAGTGACACACCCACAAAGTCAAATTGGATCTTCTTGCAACACAATCAATTTACGCGATCTTGCAGTTAAGGAATCAAACAATTTATTTTTTATCAAAGACTTTCGAGATATTTCTCGTCTATATTTTCCATCTCGAAATGTTTTGATTTTTTTTCATTAATTTTCAATGATTTGTGCGCAAAATTTTCGAACAACTTCTTAATCAAATTCAGCTTCCTTGAGAAGGTTTAGCGTCACAAATCCACGTTAAGTTTTACACAAAACTTTTAACGCCTTAAAGCTTATGATGTGTTCTTTTAAATAAATTAAAATTAAGTCATGAGCGGAAAGACTCTCGTCGTGTACTCTCCGCTATACTATTGGTAGAGGATTATGATTCGAAGAAGTTAATCCGTCAGGCATCCTCCGGATTCGTTCTAACTGTACACCGATACACGTACGCGCTGAGGCTGAGGTCCTCATTACTCAGTAGACATCCATGCTCCTTTTGGCAAAGACAACTGTTAAAATAAAATTTTTGTTATTATTTAAAATCGAAAAATAATTTTAATATCACACTCACGTATTTCTTATGAAATACTGCGTCTTCTTAAGTTTATTATTTCCATAAACTGCCCATCCACAAGGATTGCCCTCGTTACACCTTTTCGTACTTTTCTCTGTTGTGGTATCTGATACAACAGTTTTATCCTAAATTGATAAAAAGAAAATTCTTTAATTAAAATTTGAATTTCGCAATTTAATGTCAGAGGTAACTTACCACAGGACTCGCGGTCGCTTGTGAAACAATTAGACTCAGACACACGATAGCTGTCAATGTCAGCAAACACACTTTCATTACGCTTGTCATTGTTTGACGATAAAGCAAAATTAAATATTCGCAACAATTTATTAAATTTGTAAAAAAAGCAAAATTTTTCCTGATTGATCGAAATCACTTCGTCGACTTGACTTCAAGCACTGGCTGTACAGAGAGTTGTTTCTCTGCCTTTATAGACGATTGAGAGGATCTTCTCAGAATCAATAGCTACATATTTATGAATGAACATGAGGAATACTATTGCACAGTTGTAGCGAGAAGTTACGATGTGTCTCATAGTAAGAAGCACACTTTGAAAGAAAACAAGACGTGAACACACAGAGAGATGTTTTCTTAAAGAAGTTGTAAAGGGGAGAGAGAAACGATTGACTGTGTTGAGGATACTCGTGTCTTCAAGAAGAAGAAAGGTAACGACTTAGTGAAAGATCTTTCTTTGTGACTTGAAACACGTGTGATCTTCTTTTTGCTTGTCTTGCAAATTATTTTCAGTTAAAATGACTCATCGCTCCAATTGTTATGCAATGTCACATCTCACATGACGATCACGCTTTGTCGCGGTGATCTTTCATCTTTAATTTAAATGCAACTAAGTTGATTTAGAATCTCTGTCGGCAAATCGACAATAAATACATTTCTAGTTGAATTGGTGATTGAGTTGCTTACATTTGAACTATCACGTAGCCTCATATCGATGTCCGTGCTATCAATCAAGTTTCAGTCGTCATTTATTTTCATAACTTTCATAGCTTAGAAGACTCTTTTACACTCAACGATTTTAAGAAGAAAAAAAAACTTGAAATTTCATTAAAAGAATACTCAAACAAACTCTCTTGATATCAACCAATGAAAGAAAGAAATGAAATCAATTTCCCTCCCTTCCTTCGAATTTAAAATATCTTCGTAAGAATCATACGATTCGCGATGATAAATTGATCTCATTAAGTGACGTCGTGTCAGTAGTTGTGCGTTTAGCTATTTAGATATTTCTGACGTAACAATTTGCAGAATTGCATCAAGAAAAAAAGAAGAAAGCACGTGCAGTCGTTTCTAAACTTGGCTAACGATATTTCAGATATTTCAAGTTAAGATGAATAAAGTTGAATGATCGCAAAGTAAGTTTTTGGGAAACATTGTTGATAATTGCGCCTGTCGAGAGAATTCCTCGAGGCAACTTTTTGTTATAATCACAAGCAAGTATGTAAGCTTAATTTCGCCGTTATTGCTTTATCATCGTGATTTGATAATGTTTCAAGTTTTCAGACAACTTACGAGATTTTTCCAGTTCTCTCTCGTTCCCTTAATTAGTTCATATTGAAAACTGATTTCTTTCGCCTCGTGCTTCTCCAATCAAGAACCTCTGACGTCCACTTGCTTGCATTCAACTCAACCAAGAATTTCTTGTGATTGATTAACTCAATTACAACTGTTGCGCCAATTATATTTTCTCAGGCCTCCAGCGACGAACAAACGAGCATGTGACGACGATCACGTCGTTAATAAAACAAATGAAATTATTGATTATGAGCTGCTCTCAATTTTCACCAGTTCGCGGTTATCATTCCGAGCAGTTTTTGGGGCCATTCACATGACTTTTGATTTCGTTAATGAAAGAAACGATCTACGCCGCGATAACGCGTAAAGTTTGAGACACATTTTTACGTCGCGCGCCTTCGCGCGATTTGTTTCTGTTTTTCTTGCGTGACAGAAAAAAAATTCGACACATTGTATAAATAGACTAAACAAAAGATTTGGCGGGTAAATTCATCAACGAACGAGAACATGTGGAATTTCGTAACAAACGAATTCCTATTTCTTTTTATCTCATGAATGAAGTTCCAGACTTTTCAACTTTATGCAAGTCTCTTGATGCCGGTAAATTTCACAAAGCCAGACACACCCCCAAACAGTCAAACCAGCAAAACAGATTAATAACTGTAAAGAGAAGAGAGATGCTGTTTGTATGTCGCGTGTTACATGACAGTGTGTGCATCTTAATGAGTCATGAGGAAGAATTGTGAATGAAACTTAAAAGCACGAGCAAGAGAAATGAAAAGTGACATTAACGATGATGAAAGGAGTAAAGTGAAGCAATAAAGAATCAATTTGAAAAGAGAAGTTGAAGCTAAATTCTTTGATGTCAATTTCTGAGAAGAAATGTTTGACAAAACGAACGAAGAGAAGATTCTAAGAACTTACATCGTCGAACAGTTTGCCAGTACTTAAGCAATCACTCACATTCTCTTATCTTTTATTTTTTTTAATAGAAACAAGAAGTTTCAACGTGGACAAGTTTACACAAACATTTACGATCGAAAGTGAAATTATGAGTCAAGTATGCACCCGGACTCAATTGATAAGTGGCTTGTGCTTATTGATAGTTTTTTTTTTGGTGCACGCTTTATAATGCTGAGCTAACACGTGTGAGCATGTTCGGCATTCTTGGCTAATCTTCTGATAAGCTCTTATCAATAAGTTAGCTGCGTCGATTTTCAATAAGAATGTTTCAGAAACTTTTCTATCGTGGAATCTTTTTTGAGTCTTCGGCTGAGCGACCTAAAATTTTCCATCGTGGAATTTTACCAGCCAATGTGATAATGAGCTAACGAGCAATTTTGGTCAAACAAACAAACAAAACGCTCAGGGCTTTGGAGATCAGGGCCAATTTTATTTAATGAAGATTTTGATTGTAACGTCAGAGAGATTTTTGAACGTTCTTAGTGAGCTTTGAGTTAAGAATTATTTGAATGATGGATGTGAATCAAAATCAGTCAGTTCAATTCATTCAACCGGCGTCAAACGCAGAATTGCTTTCAGCAGAATCGATTTCAGCTTTAGAGTTATTCGGACAACGAAACTTGACAACATTCATTGGACCAGATCGTTATCCAACCTCAAGTCTCGTTGCAAATTCCGCCAACGTCTTCGGCCCAGTCAGTTACACTCGAATGCGATTCCTTCCACTTCTAAACATCGCAAAGAAACCAACGACCACCAATGATGAGAGGGCGACTCCGGAGACAAAGGATGACAACGAAGGAAAGTTTCTGATGGCAACGACAAGGAATCAAACCGAGAACGATGATGAGGATTCTCAAGAGACTCTTCAGATACAAAGATTCGAGCGAGCCAAGTTCGTTCAGGAGTTGATGCTCGCCACCGTTCAGTCCGAAAACTTTCAACCATAATTCGAGTTTTATTTTCCATTCTAATTTTCTTTCCTCTCCGTTTTCCGCCGCTGCCGCCACACAAACGACTCTGCAAAAAGTTTTTCAATAAAAATGTTATTTCCTCTCATTAGGAAAAACCGAAAAGTTTTCTCTTGACCGGACTTTTGCCTTTCTTTCCTTTCTTTCTCTCTCTCTCGAGTCTGGTTGAATATTAAAATATGTTTGCGTCCCTCGACGAGTCCCGAAAGTTAATGAAAGGAAATATTTCCTGAAATCAGAGATTGAAATTAAGCTGAGCGCTGAAATTGTTCATTAAACGGTGAAATTTAATTTCTTTCGACTGCCAGCTCCAGCAATGAGATTTGTCACTAACTTTTATTTATTACCGGGCTTTGTTTTACCTCAAAAACATGTTTTGTTCAGTAAGAGTTTTAAAATAATTTTAACCGTCTCGAAGGATTCTTGGTAGGACCAGAATGGAGTGAGAGAGGATTATTAATTCTTCGGGTTTCGAACCTTTTGAGAAGCATCACCTGAATCTCTCATCGTCTGGCGAGAACTTTCTAACGAATCATTTTACATTGTAAGCGCCAAAATTCAAGCGAAGAACGTGAATCTCATTCCCATCGCTAACGAAACTTCAAGCCGCAATTAATCCGTTTTATTGTAATTAAATATTTAAATTGGCATTAAGAATATTCAAATTTCAGTAGATTTTCCATTCGAGGCTCTAACTGCTCGAGAGCAAACACACAAAAAGAAAAATCTTTCGTTTCATGTTTTTTTTTTGCTTTCGGATTTTCCTTGTTTTCACGCTAGTTAAAAATGTATGGCAGGGAAAAAACCTAACGAAGAGCGAATGGCAAGCAAACGAAGCAATAATCCAAATGACAAACAATTAAACTTTTTATGACTTTTGATAATTAGCATCTGAAAAAAAGAGAAACGAGAGTTTTCTTTCGTTGTTTCCAATCTTTTCGAATAGAAAACTCACTTTGTTCACGAGCTCTTTTTTTTTATTCGAGAAATAGTTGTCGAGTTGGGGGTTGAAGTACCGATTGTAGTCTTCTCTAAAAAAAAACCATTCCGATTTTGTATGCAGAGAACAGAAAATTGCTCGCACGCCAGAGCAAGAAACTACGAAACGGAATAATTAGTTTAATTAGTTTTTCAAGCTCGAGTCGAGACACAAACTAGCGAGTAAATTGAATGAAGAGACATGTTCGCTTGAAAGTTATGCAACACATTCTTAATAAAAATTTTCCCCTCCGAGCATTCTTATCTTATCATTCATTTCTTATCATTTTTTACCTCAAAATGTGAATAGCCGAGTTAGAAGCGAAACTTTTCTGTCCAGTTCTAAACTGACAATTGACTCAAAATAAAGTTCAGGAAATGGCAAAAGCAGAAGTGGTTTTGAAACTCTTTTTCATTCTAACTTTTCTGCAATTGTGAGTTGTCGAATTGTGTTTTAATTCCTTAACCGAATTGTAACTGAACTTTTCTGTTCATCGAGTGATTCACGAATTTTTCTTTCTCTCTCTTTCTCTTCATTGTTTTAGCGCATCGTCGCAATTGCTGAACAAGACCAACAGTAATTTGAGTGGAATGAGGTTGAAAGAGTTGGAAACGAATAACAGTTGGCACATAATTGATCTCAGCCAGAACTCAATTGAGTTTGTCGACTCGCCGGATCTGCTGCGGAAGCAAATTCATTTAGAAACGCTCCGATTGAATTTTAATTCCAAATTCAAAGGAGGAAATGACACAGAGATTCTCGAGCATAAAACGTTGACAAACTTCGAATGTAACGCGTGCGGTTTTGTCGAGATTCTGAGTCAACATTTCGCTGGTCTCGTCAGCTTGCGGGAACTTCATCTGAGTGCCAACAAAATCGAACAAATTAACGAGAATGCATTCAAATCAAATTGGAAGCTGGCGCTTTTGGATTTGTCGGGTAACCAAATAAAATCCCTCTCGCATTCATTGTTCGTAGGGCTTACAAAGTTTGAGGACTTACGATTAACGCATAACCCGATTGACTTGCCACAGAAGGAACCATTCCTGAAGAGCGATTCGCTGAAGCGTCTCAAAATGAATGATTGCGAGCTAGCAGAAATTTTTCCCGAAACTTTCATCGAACTTCGCAATCTCGAGTTGGTGGATTTGAACCGCAATTCAATTTCGAATCTTCCGGTGAATTCGTTCAAACTAAACTTGAAATTGAAAAGTTTGTTCATCGAGAGCAATCGCTTGAGATTTTTTCCCATTTACATATTGGACTCCTCGATTGAAGAGTTGTGCATTGATAACAACACTTTCATCGACGATTGTCTCAACCGAGCAGAGCTTGTGAAGAAATATAAGGAGAAGAGATTGAGAACTGATAACTGTAACGATAATCTACAACTTTTCATTGAAAACTTTGATGTCTCTTGTGAGGCTGATGTACAAGTTGAAGTTGAAGGAAAGAACACAACAGAAAGGTCCTCGAAGTTTGTTAAAAAATTCATCAACGAGGGAGTCTCAAACTTTTTCATCGGAAGTTACATCTCCTTCATCATCATCGTACAAGTGATCGCATTCGTGCTGCTGTCAATCTTTCTCATAAAGATATCAAAGTATGAGAAGCTTGATGGCGAAGTAAATTATGCGAATACAATTTTAAACGACGATGAGATTTACCGAGTTTACAAATCAAATCAATAAATGAGCTTCAAGCGATTTCCTTTGCAATAGGAAGACATGAGATGATTTTTTGATATCCGAAGATGAAATCAATTCAACGCCAAAAGCGTTTTCAAACCGCACCATCTGATGAAACAATTGCGCAAGAGAACAAATAAATTAAATTTTTGTAGAAGAAAGCATCGATTCGGAATCGAAAGAACATCCGCAATTACATTCTCTTGGGGGTTGAGCGGGTAAGGGTAAAAAAAAACCTTTTGTTTCTATTCGACTCTTGACTTACAGTGGGCTCTCTCGATGCTTGGATGAGCGGAAGTTAGCAGAAGCTTTGTGGTTTCAGTGTACGTTGCCTGTAGTCTTAATGGAAGATACGGTTGAAAGGATTTTCCATCTTCCTCGCTTCCTTTCCATGATAAAAATCAATTATTTAATTGTAATCGGTTTATCCTGCAATTTTAAACACATTTTCTGCACAAAGCATGCTCTCACATGCGCTTTTCTTCGCCTTCTTTCAATTAATTTAATTTATCGAATCTCTCTGTGATAACAATAGAAAATCATTTTCCGGTTTTCTCAATTCAATTGAGTGTTTATCAGTAAAAGTTTAATCATCTCAGTGGTCAACATTTGCAAAGATTTCTGAAAATATTTTAGGATTTCATATGAATTGCCATCATTAAAATAACCCAAACAGAAACCCTGAGGGGGACCAGCTCTTAAATTTTATTGTTGAAACTGTTTTGAATCTGCCAGAACTTTATAGAAATCTTTCTTATTGCTTACATCGTTTCAACATCAAAAAAATGAGAGAAACAGACAACTCCCACTCACTTTATATCGATCATTAAACTTTAACAACGTTTCTTAATTCTATTATGAAAAATTTACTGTTTGTGAATGTCAAGAACGATGGAAGGTCCATAAACGGAAGGCATCTAAAGCATAAGGATGATGAATATTAAACAAAATATCCATCAAGAAGCTTTCAAGGCATTGCCCGCAACATGCAAAATAAAATAAATCAGTCAAATGGCATGTGACGTTGAGTGAGAGTGAGGGAGGGGGAAGGGGCAGAGACATCAGGAAATATATATTATGATACTTTGTGTCGAATAACTTCTATTCCAATTACACTTTATCATTTACCCTCACTTGTGCCTGCCACCAGGCATGGTTGGGTCGCTTTTGACTGCGACAGAAGAAGAAAAACGAGTCCGGATATGGCTTACATTTCCTCAGCGCATTTGTCATGTTGCCGCTTGATATACGAACACACACATTTCAGCTTTTGAGTCATAAAAACGAAAATATTTATATTAAGGTTTTCGTTTTCCTTTTCTCGAATTTATGCATGGTAATGTCAGCGAGAGAGAGAGAGAGAGGGCGGACGACGTTGTTCGCAAGAAAGAAGTGCGAAAGCACCTTGTAAATGGATGGTGGAACGTCTTTTAGCTTCTTTCTTTTTTGTGACAACTGAAATGGCACATGACTAAATGGAAATTCTTCTCACTCCTTACTGCAGTAGCAAGGAAACTTGTTAAAGCCCACACACCTGCAACATTACGAATGACGACGTTTCAATAAATTTTCAATAATCGTAAAGTAAGAGGAGGGCGACAGAAACATCGCTCTCACCTCGAACAAGTGTGTATGGGAAATGAAATTTATGTCATCAAAAAAAGAAGTTGTGAGCGTAATTGAATTTTTCTTCTTATGCAAAAACTTCATTAGCGAAGCTGCGACGATTGAGATCGATCACATAAATTTATCAGAAAGTGAATGAGGAATTTTATTTTATCTTGAATCATTTGAAGTTCGAGATAGCAAATGAGTGAGGGGAATATTTGTTTCATCATAAAACGATGAAGCCCTGGAACTTTTTTTCCATTGACTTGAAAATAAAGTTTTCTTAGTTGTAATCCATGAACTGAAAAGCAATAATTTAGAAAATTTCTCCCTACGAGCAAAGTAAATAGAAGTAAACCTCCATTGAATGGTTCAATCAGCTTTAATGTGGATGACTTTGAACCACAACTCGAACACTATTAAAGCTTCTTTGAGAGACCAGTCTCGTTGATGTTGCAACTAAGCTCTATCGACAGAGACTCTCGCTCTCGTATATAAAGCATAACTTTCAGAAGTCGAAAACATAAAGAACGAGCAAACGGAATTTTCGATTATAAATTTCAAGGAAAAGGCGAGCAAACAATTCCCGATGTGTGTCCGAGACATAAAAGTCTTTAAGCTCTTTTCCGTCATCATAGTCGTTTGCTGGTAACAAGCGATAAGGATTTTGTTCGCTTCCTCTAAGCATTTAGAAGACATGTGAAGGTAAAAGGTGAGAGAAGCAAGACAAATTGCATTGCAGCTCCGGCAGGTTCGTGAGATAAACACAGTTTCAATTTAGCAAGCGTTGTAAGCGATGGAAAGCTAGAAAGCTTAGCTCGCAAATACATATCTCATAAGAATTAGGTTACGTTCAAGAATTTGTTACAAAAAGAATCTTCCAAGAAACATCCCACGACTTCCTACATCAATAAAGTTCATCGACGTTGTTCGCGAACGACGCCCTACCAAGTCATGGAGATAAAACTTTTTATTAAATTGAAGCAAATAAGTTTTGCAATTTAATCTCACATGTTTATCAGCCGTTAAGGAGATCGTTGGATGATTCAACAGGGATCGTCTTGAAATTCAAATTTTCGGATTAAGACTTTTCCGCTCGGTTTGCTTTATCAACACAAAACAATTATTATAAGGCAAAGTTTATGTCGGAAAGTTTTTCATTATCCTTGGAACAGAAAGAAAATAATTTTCGCTACCGAAAAACGAGGAGAACAGACGTAAAACTAAGGGAAAACTTTCTTCATCGCTCGCTTTTATGAGTGAAAATTCTTCATGGCTAATTTATCAAAATAAATAACAATTGTTTTGCTGACATTCAAGCTTGAGCGCGGAGAGGGAGAAAGTTTTTCATTCAGTCAACTACAATTATTTATTATCACCGCTCGAAGCATCAAAATTAAATGAGAAACTTTTTGCCATCAAATGTAATCATAACTTTTCTATTTTCCTTCTTAAATCAGAGGATCATTGTGTGTCAATTGAAGTGTTTGATGTTGTTTGTTCATATTCGAAGGTGGAAAAGTTGTTGTCGTCGTCGTTGTCGTCGTCTGAGAGGAAGGAAAAGGTCGAATAAGTTATTTGAAAATTTATGGATTCCGAAGCTTTAACCTCCGATAAATAACAATCGAGTTTTGTTGTTGTCGTTGAAACGTTTTCTCCTATGTCGATATGTCACCGAGACGAGTTGTTTAGAGGCCAAATGGCCCTCATTAAGATGTTCTAATGGTCGTTGCTTTGTCGTTTTATTACCGAAATATTTCTCTGACTGTCAAAAGACTTTAAACTTCTCTAAACTATACAAAGTCTCAACAGCTTTGATTTCCTTCATGGCTGGAAAGTTTCGGAAAACATTAATGTTCAGAATGAAAATTTAATGACTTTTGTCGATGACTTTAAATTTAAATTCTCTCTCTTCCTTGTTGAACTAAACGAAGCTCTCCTTGCAGATCTCGAAACCTCAACAAATTTAAATAAAATGATTTGAGAGCAAGAAGAATGCATTTGAAAGTCAACAGCTTTGCTAACAATAAATCGTTTCCAAGTCATATGACATTGCATTGCGATTCCGTTGTAAACGAGACGAAATGAAATAAAATACGAGAAAAAAAATCACAACAATCAAGAGAACGATCCTTTGAAATAATTTATTCATCTTCGTTATTTTCTTTCACTTTTCAAAGCATCAACATAATCAAAGTTTGTCGAATCCATTTGCTTATTTATCTTTAACAATCTTGTCATACAGAAATTTGTATCGAAGACTACGACGACACATAAATTATTGCGACTACATATTGCAAATTATCTTCCTTAGCGTTTCTTCACGATGCTACATCTTCATTCAATAAATTTCCCTCGCTTCGCTTTCTCAAGTGAGTTGTTATGTGCACAAATGTCAATTTAAAGTTTTAGTCGAATGAGTCTTCTTGCAACTTCTCTGTCGCTCACTCCTCCCCCCAACACAACGAGACTCTTAAACCCAAATTAAAACTTTGCCGATAAAAAACATTTCCTCTCCGAATGACAGAATAAATTTTCCTTCAAAGACGATAAATTTTCTTTTGAAAAGCAGGAGCAAAACGAGTTTAATGTGCGACACACTTAAAATTTGAATTTTCATGTTTGTTTATTCTGAAAAGCGCTTGTGTATACATAATTATAGTTTTGCTATTGGAAAAGTTTGTCTCTCGAGAGAAAAATATTTTCTTCACTTTTCAAATTTAAAGACAGAAATTCCAATGCAACGTCTCGAGACGTGAAATCCTCATCAGCAATTTCAATTTCTCTCATGAATTGGTTCGAGTAAAACTGAAATGTTTGTGAATTTTCCTTTACATTGAATCCAATCGTCAAATACGAGTAAGGACGACGCTGACGTGATGCAAGATTACAAGTCAAAGGAAAGACGAAGAAGAAAATATTAAAAAACTTTGAATCAAAGTTAATGGTTTGGAAAATTTTATAATCGTGACTTTTATAATTTTCAATTTTGCGCAGCGCTGCGAAAACTTTCTTCTCCTTTCCATGAAAATAAATAAAACTTTCGAGCGTCTTATCTGTTTTAAATTAATTTTTCCATTTTCGCCTTCCCGTTTGCTTCGTCGCTAGGACTCGAAATAATATTTCAGTTCAATGAGTTGAAGGTGAGCACGGATGAAAGTGAAATGCTGTCTCCCTATAAATCTCTGATTGCTGTGTGGGTTAATCAAGAAAGAAGGTTAAAGATTTACGTAAGAGACACTTTCATAAATAATTTCAACGTAATTTATGGTGGACCCCATTAGACATATTTTCTATTTATTTTTTTACGTCTTCTATCTCTCCTCTTCCGAACCATGAATTTCGTCTTCATTTAACATCAAGTTGCGGATTTTTCTCTTTCTTCGCATTTTTCATTTGGGAAATTCAATTTCAGATTAAATTTGAATAATCGGAAATTTCTTTTTGTTTTATTTTCTGGCTTGAAATGGATTCGAACATCGGACGCAGGAAAGAATAAATTAAATAATCGAAAGCTCGAGTGACAAAGCTTTTTTTGCCGCCGCCGCCGACATTCCAAGCTATGCTGCTGCTGCCTTCCTTCGTTTTTAAATGCTCATCCTGGATTAATGTCAAGTGTAAAAACAAACAGCAAATCCAATCTCGCCGACGAGAGAAAGCTTCTCTATCTCTTTCTGTTTGACTAATGAAAATGTAGGATAATGGATTTTAATTTCCTTTCATCGTCGACGGTGCTGATTGATGAAGGAATTGGATATCTTGAAGCTTTTCGAATTTTTGCATTTCCCACTCAGACGAGAGAAAAACCCATTTGCAGAAAATTAATTCTCGAAGAGTTTCCTTTGCTCTCAATTACCCGCTCTATCATCAAATTAATTCACATCGTAACCGGTCTCGCTCTCACTAGCAGAATATCGAATGTTTATTGCTCCACAAAGCGACCGAGAATTGCTAATGAAAAGCTCAATGAGCAGGAAAAAAGAAGAGCAAACGTTTTTCGCTTCGATTGAAACTCAATTAAAATTCAATGTGGAGAATGAAAGCTGGAAAAGCTCCAATCGAGAAATTAATATTTTTGAACTTTACGTCTGCGGAGTTTTTGTTCGCGCTTTCCGGCTAATCGCTCTTCTGTCATCAAATTTCCACTTCGAGCAACAACTCGACTGCTTTTTATTGGGTTCGTTTTATTCAACACTCATTAACATTCCCTTGAGGCAAAATTCGTTTGAGCTCGTTGGGAACAAAAGCAACAGCCGCTTTATTATTTAAATCGCATTTCAAAATTCATTTTTGGTCTCAATTTCATTAAAAAATCTGTTAAACACTTGAAGCTTCAACGTGTTTTTCTTTCGCCTTTTCCTCCAGACTTTACCTAAAGGTAAAGGTAAAATTCAAATCACGTCGCTGTAACCAAGATGGGCTGGTTCTCCCTTCGCATCTTTCCCCCCATCGCCAAGATATCATTACACGATTTTGTTATTTCAGGACTTTCCATTGAAAACGAAAGCAATTCCAAAGATGTTTCTTCAGGTATTCGATTACAAACCGCTTCCTGCTCGTGCTGCGATAAAAATGAATCGCCTTTAAAACCTTCGACCATATTGTCGTTCTCATCTCTTTCGATTCAATATCGAAATCTAAACTTCAGCTTTTTACGCAATCAACCCTCATTAACTTATCAAAAAACGAAAGAGATTGGATTCAATTTTCCGTCTGCATCATTTCAACTGCGAAGCCAGAAAATAGCCCAGCAAAGTCTCCCTTTTCTGCGGTAATTGCAATTAAAATTACAAATCCTTGTCAAAGAGTCGGGGGGAGGTCTGAAACAATCGCAATCATTCCCGCAATAATTTTCGCTTTTTGTCCACTCGTTTTGAACAAAGCAGAAGCAAAATCTTTTTCTCAACGCACCAGAAACTGAACTCATTAAAAATAAATTGAAGCGCTTGTAAATTTTCGTCATTTCTTCGTTTTCTTCTCTTTTTTTTGGGAAAGCTTCTCGTTCAATGGCAGAGCAGATGAGATAAAGACCGAGAGGGAGATTGGAGCAGTGTCCGTCTATTAAATAAATTACAATATAAATTGACAATCATATCAGAGTTGAGAGAGTGAGAGTGGGAGGGAAGGGAAACGAAGAACAAGCGAATAAAACGGCGACCATCTAAATGAATTAAATCATAATTGTATAATTTTCTTTAGTTATATAAAAATGTATAATGTTCCCATAATTATCTGTAATGATGATGACAACGATGTCATTTGTTCTTCGCCATTCTCCGCCCTCATTCCTTGTTTCTTTGGCTTTTGTTTCCCTTGTCGTTGGCAGAAGCAGCGACAACAACTTTCGTTGCAATAAAACCATGAAACCATATTAATCACTAAGCCTAATTGGAATAATTAGAAACGTTTTCTTTATGATGATGATTCAATTTCCATCTCATCGTGAATGGGCAGATTCTGTTTGGGACAACCAAGGGGCAGTTAAGATGACAAAGGCTTCCATTTGTGTGGTTAAAATTCTTTCTTGTAACCTTATGCCTAGTCGAACATCAGACGAAGTCGCTTTGGTACTTAAATGTATCAATTTTCCCTTCCGCACATCTGTCGGCAGCTTCCATTCTCCCCGCAAATCTCTTTTTTGCTCTTTGTGACCTTTAATTGGATGTTAATTTCTTTCTCTGTCATTTCTCTTTGCGTCGGAGCTTCGTAATGAATCGGGCGAGCCCGAAAGGAGAAGATGTTCAGTAATTAGCGAGGTTGGAGCAATAAAAATGAAACATTGCAGTCAGTTTTAGATGATTTTTCCCGCGAGAGTTTGAATTAGAAAAGTTTTCACTATGAAGCAAGAAAATGAATTTTTAATTCACTTAATCATTGAAATTTATGAAGAATTATATTCCATTCAACTTAATGGGTTTGTTCATAAATTTCGTGCAGATTCGTAAACTTTTAATAAACAAAATTCTTGGAACTAAATTTCACATAATAATCCCTTTCATTTTAATTTTAGCACGTTCTCCTCAATGGATTTGATATCACAATTTATTTATTTAATCAATACGAATCGTTCGCTTACATCGGCTGTTCGACCATTTACCGAATGAGTTATTCTGTTGCTTTCAGTTGCTTGGGAGATTCCAGAGAGAAAGTGAATCAATATCATCGATTCATGGTCTTCATTAATTATGAAGCTTGATGTGCGAGTGATAGGGGAGATTGAGCGAATGTCAAGTGAATCGACGGGCAGACGCTTATCCGTCACGATGTCGACGTCCTAAATAAAATATCGCTTTCAATTGAATAATTTATGAATCCGTTTTCTTCTTAAGTATCAATGACGAGAAAAAATCGGTTGATATTTCATTAATTTCCCTCCCCCCGCCCACTCGCCTTTTGATACTTGCTTCTCTTTAAGCTCCTCATGGACGTGATTGAATAGACTCGAACGAAAAAGTATCATTTTTCAATTTTCCGAACGCTTTGAGGTAAAAATCTATTTCCTTCGCTTGGTTATTAATGAATCGAAATTGATAAGGTAACCGGAGACGGGAAAGCGATTGAGTTAAAAGCTTTTCACACCGATACACTTGAATGTTCAACATTTTTTAAGAACTCGAAAATTTCTAGCGCTGCAAATAAAATCAAAGAAGAAATCGGAGCTTTTAGAGGTCGATAGAGTGGAACTTCCAACCCAGAAGTTGCAATTCGAAACTTCTTCGAACGAGTTGAAATGTTTGCACGGGAAACAAGCTAAGCGTGCAGTTTTCAACTTTAATTTCAATCGCTAGCGTTTCTTTTCTATAAACTTTGATTTCGACACAGATTCTCGTAATAAGCGACAAGAGACAGAAGGATCTAAATATTGAAAAGGGATTAAACTTTTACCTGATTAAAAGAACTTTGGTAAAGAAAATTTGATACACTCGAAGGAGTAAATGGAAAAGTTTAGCTCGAATCTTTAAAGAAAACTTCTCGGGATTTACGAGAAAATGTTCAGCGGAAGTGTCACTTGAAAAAAGTATTTTTTAACGATTTTGTTCTTCAGTTGAATAGGTCTCAGTTTTAAGTGTGAAACTCAAGCTTCCTTTTGTGGATACTTCAGAAGTTAGGGAGAATAATTATTCCTCTGTTTTAAAGTTTCATGATAACTTTAAGACAAGACTCAGGTTCCATATCATTTACGAACATCTCCTTTTCATTCTATCTGCTCTATCCATGAAATATTCACGAGATATAGTGTTAAAACTTTTCCGCGGTAAAGTGAATGTCACATTTCTTTGGCTTCTCTGAGATTACCTCGCAGGTGTTCCATTTACTTGAAACTGACTCAATCACTGTACCGCTGCTGACAAAGAAACACTTAGTATTGTGTCATTACGTTGCATTTCTTATTCGTTGTTAAAAAAAAAGCTTTCCTCTCGATCGGGGCTCGTTTACTTAACATTTACCTGAACTCCAAAGCGAAATCACATTTTCTACACTTAACAACAAAGCTCATTCATTACTCGCTTGTTATAACATTGAGAGCGAAACAATCACAAAAGAAATGTTGAAAGATCCATTGACGTCATTGACGGAAGCAAGAAAAACTTCCTTCACATTCCTCAACTATTTCCGAATCGGATCTCAGCATGAACTTGGAAATTTTCCCGCTTCCACTTCACACATTTATTGCTGACGGGATTCTGTCCCATAAAATAAGATCTTATAACAGCGACATTGTATATGAATTGTCGACGACGATTCCGCTTCGAAACGATATCACCATAAAATGGTTTATGTGTTTCGACATGTAAGACTCTCTCTCTCCCTCTCACTCACTTTTTCTTCGCGCCGCAACACTGCTCCACATAAATTGTATAATTCGCTATTATTGGCACAATAAACAACAGAAATTGAATTAAAATTACGATAGCTTTAGATGCCACTTTCACACCTATTGATCCACGTGCTTTTCGCCTAAGCTTGCGGTGTATCGCATTACAAGCAATCATAAAAATCGAATTCATTGGGGAACGACGATAAAAGTGTTTAGGCTTGAAATTGGATTTTGTAAGCTGACGAATAAAGTAAAGTGGCGGGATTTGTTGCGATGGGAGAAAAGGTCGTCGCGTTAATGGAGACGGAATAACAAATATTTGTCATCAACGTTGTAACAATAAATGTTTCGAGCTTTTGATTTGAAGCGTGCTGGATGATCTTACCACTTTTACTGCATGCGAAGCCAATAAATAGTTTCCTGATGAATGGTTTGTTCGCACGAGAATTAATCTGCTCGAGCCTTTCAAATCCTCAACCTCCTATAAATTGAAAAGGATTTCGTTCGTCTGTGAATGGGGCTCGCGTTCATAAATCCCAATTACACTCTTTTTCTCACTCATAAATTATCATTATCTATCTTTCTCTCTCCCGATTTCCGTCTTCCTGATGCTCAATTATGCGGAGAAAATCCAATAAATTACGATTTATGTTATTTTAAAATTATTCAAATTCGAATATTTTTCTTCCTTCTGCGGCATATCTCACTGAAACAAAGAAAGAAATGTGCAAAAAAATATGGCAATGGTATGTGACAATATGTCGTTTGGGGAGAGTTCATCGTGTAAGTCACAAGGTTCACTTTGAGAGGCTCTCAAATAGAATTCAATGTAATCATCCCCTTTCGTTGCAAAGTTAGATGAACGAGCGCAGATAAAAGAAAATCGTTGCGTAACAAATATATTTAAATTTTCGAGGCAAATTGATTTTTATTTGATGTTGTTTGCATTGAAATGGATTTGAGGAATTTGTTCGATCAGGAAACTTTTTTTCTTGTTTTGCATTCGTCGTTACATAAATTCTTCGTGTTCTCCAGCAGAAGAAAACCTTTTGAGGAAGACAAAAATCAGAATGAGCACTTTGCTTTTATATGCGAAAGGGGAAAAAATCTTAAAAACTTCACGAACTGAAATGAAGCGAATAAAATTGATTCAGCAAACATTGTTTCACATACAAGAAGAACAAGCGGCAATGTCGATCGATTGCGAGGCTGTAAAATTGAAACATCTTTTAATGCTCGAGCAGTTTTCGATTCCTTATGTCTCTCGATTTTATTCGCATCGTAAAGTTTTGACATTGCTTCAAAAGAGATCTTTTAAGAGCCTCTTACAAAGACGTTACAAGAGGGTTCGATTGTTTTTCGAAATCGATGGAAAGTGACGCATTCGTTTTGGATTTTCATGGATGATTAGCTCTTAAGAGTGTGGGATACTTTCACGAATCAGTGAGCTATTAACCGGCGTATCAACCTCCATCGCCTCATCACGTTCTAAGAATAATTTACAAGCCAACCTTCCAATAAATGTTTTCCGCAGCATCTTACAGCAATTGACTTTTTTTTCGTGAGCACGAACTAAACAACAAATTCTCTCGTGGGCCGCATTTGTTCAATGACGGCAAAGCAAACGTGGAAAACTCACGCACAAACCACAAATCCAAACGGAATTGACATTGCGATTGTTTTTTCCTCCATTTTCATTTGGGATGACAGCGATTCTTGGAGAATGTCATAATTTTCCGTTTTTGCTGCTCGCCGAAAATAACACAATTATCTATGACACGAGGAGAATGAAGGAATATGATTCGCTTGAGCTTTTATGGCCTCGCATGTCACAACAATGGTGATCGTTATGAACATAGAAAGAGATTGTTCTCGTCTGTGGGGTAAAATTAGGGAAAATCCCAGAAGACATGCAGTTCTACAATCATTGCGAGGTTTGACATAATCTAATTTCATTGGCATTCGATTGTGTGAAGAATAGAAAACTTCAATGTCTCTCAACTTTCGGAAAAATTTGCAATGAACATTTGAGGTTTGGTTGAAGAACGAATGCGTTTTCTATTGATCAATCGATTCGTATAAAAAGTGCATCGGCGAAGTCTCAATCATCACTTCAAGTTAAGCTTTCAACCGTAAAACAAAACAATCAAAACAATTAACAAAATGAAATCATTCATCGTCGGATTCGCTTTGATCGCAGTTGCATCTGCTGGAGCTTTCAGTTATGTCAAGAGAACTGATCACAACGACATCGGATATGGATCAAGTGGCATCGAAAGCGGTTCATTCGGAGGAAGTCAAGGAGGATATGAAGGTGGAGACTATCATTCGTATCCAAAGTACAAGTTCGAGTATGGAGTCAAAGATCCAAAGACTGGCGACCACAAAACTCAATGGGAAGTGAGAGATGGCGATCATGTTAAAGGAGAATACACTTTGGATGAATCTGATGGCACCAAACGCATCGTTGAGTATCACGCTGATGGCAAATCAGGTTTCCATGCAATCGTCAAGAAGATTGGTCATGCTCATCACAGCATCGGAGGTCAAGGAGGATTCGGTCAAGGAGGATTCCAGTAAACTAAGTCAAATTAGAAAATATCGCAACGAGAATAAATTAATTTAATGAGCAATACAATTTTGTTGTTTGATTTAATTGATTTTCGCTTCAAGCTTGATTTCGTTTTCCAAATTTTGTTTTAATGAAAAAGCTTTCGTGACTTTGAACTTCTAACTCCAAAATTTTTTTGCTTAAAGCTCAAGTGGGCATGTCGAAGAGAAATGTCGCAAGTGTCAGTGCAACTTTCCGATCGATTTTGCTATAAATACCGAAAGCATTTCGGTAATCAGCATCAGTTTCAGTTTTCCTTTCCAACTTCAATCACTTCAAGTAAATCAATCAAAATGAACAATCTTACAATGATCCTCGGATTGGCTTTGATCGCCTTTGCTGCTGCTCATGGAGGTGAGAGTTACGTCAAGCGTCACGATGAACATGGACATCACACAATCGTCTCTCATCATGGAGGCGAAGGACATGGACACGGAGGAGATGGTCACGGAAAAGGAGAGTCCCATGATTACTATCATCATCCAGCTTACAAATTCGAATATGGAGTGAAAGACCCCAAGACAAAGGATCATCACAGCCAATGGGAACATCGCGATGGAGATGTCGTCAAGGGAGAATATTCTTTGGATGAAGCTGATGGCACAAAACGCGTCGTCAAATACACTTCCGATAAGAAATCAGGATTCAACGCTGTCGTCGAAAGAATCGGACACGCTCACCACCCACACGCCCATCATCATTAAGTGAAAATCAAACAAATGCTGTAATAGAAATTTTTTAGTCTAAAAACGAAAAAATAAATTAGAATTTTGGAAAATAAAAGTTTTGTTCAATTATTTTCACAGAATATTTAAAATTTTTTTAAGCTTTCATAATGAGCTTTGAAAATTTACCTTTTGAAAAATCCGAAGATGACCAACTGTAAAAAGTTTTTACTTTTTACTAAAAACAGCGTAAACTCAGAAATAAAATCAAACAACAAAAATGCTTTGCTCATTAAATTAATTATTTATTCTCATTGCGACATTCTCTAATTTGACTTAGTTTACTGGAATCCTCCTTGACCGAATCCTCCTTGACCTCCGATGCTGTGATGAGCATGACCAATCTTCTTGACGATTGCGTGGAAACCTGATTTGCCATCAGCGTGATACTCAACGATGCGTTTGGTGCCATCAGATTCATCCAAAGTGTATTCGCCTTTAACATGATCGCCATCTCTCACTTCCCATTGAGTTTTGTGGTCGCCAGTCTTTGGATCTTTGACTCCATACTCGAACTTGTACTTTGGATACGAATGATAGTCTCCACCTTCATATCCTCCTTGACTTCCTCCGAATGAACCGCTTTCGATGCCACTTGATCCATATCCGATGTCGTTGTGATCAGTTCTCTTGACATAACTGAAAGCTCCAGCAGATGCAACTGCGATCAAAGCAAATCCGACGATGAATGATTTCATTTTGTTAATTGTTTTGATTGTTTTGTTTTACGGTTGAAAGCTTAACTTGAAGTGATGATTGAAACTTCGACGATGCACTTTTTATACGAATCGATTGATGAACCAGAAATGCATTCGTTCTTCACACGAACGTTGAGTGTTCTTGGCAAATTCGAAGCTTTCAAAAAGTTCAGAGAACTCTTTTAATTTTGGCCGCTAACAAGTTTTGGTTATTTTTTTTTTGTGAAACGTTTAACGAAACAAGAAATGAAATTATGAGTTGCGACAGTACTCGATTGTGATGGAGATTTAATAAATTATATGAGGCGAGCGATTTTAATTGTCGCTTGAGGTATAAAAGCTCCGTTCACTCAGATGAAGTCAAACAGTTCAAGACTTGCCTCTCAGTTAAACACATCACAGAAAATAATTTGAAAATGAAAAGTTTTACGATCATCTTTGCTTTGGCTTTGATCGCTGTTGCTTCAGCTGGTTACGGATCGAGCTACGTCTCACAACACGACGCATCGTATGGACATGGAGGCGAATCTCACGGACACGATGAAAGCCACGATTACTATCATCATCCAGCTTACAAATTCGAATATGGAGTGAAAGACCCAAAGACTGGAGATCATCACAGCCAATGGGAACATCGCGACGGAGATGTCGTCAAGGGAGAATATTCTTTGGATGAAGCTGATGGCACAAAACGCGTCGTCAAATACACTTCAGATAAACATAACGGATTCCAAGCAGTCGTCGAGAAGATCGGACACGCTCACCATCCACAAGTTCACCATCACGAACATGAGCATCATTATTAGAAAAACAGCCAAATTAGGAATCGAAGGAAATAAATTGAATTCATTTTAAATTTCGATTTTATTGAGAACATCTTCAATTAAATTTTCGCAAACAACTTCGCTGGTGTTTGCTGGGAAGCTTCTCATGAAAATTTCAAAAGCATCGTGACTTGCAACGAGTGCACTTAACATTTCGTCGGGCTTTGTTTGCATCTCAACTCGTTTCACGACTTCCGGCAATAAGATTTGACGAATAACTTCATGAGCAATCTCTTCATCGCTTTTCAAGTAGCTACATGCTTCATCGTCGATTGACTTTGCCACGTTTAATATGAATTCTCGAGCATCAGTCTCCGCGATGATTTCTATGAGCGAAGGAAGAATAAGTCTCAAAACTTCTTCTGAGCAATTCCTTTGTGTTTCATCAATTTGTCGTTTGATTTCAACGTTTTGCAATCTCAACTTTTCTTCATTAAGCGTTTCGTTCCTTCGTTTCATTCTTTCTTCCTCAGCCTGGAGCAAAATATTCTTGTTAGTTATCTTTGAAATGATTTCATCAACGGCTTCCAGAATTTCCTCAACAAATTGTTTCAAAAGTTTCTTTGGATTCTCTTTCATTGTCGATTCAATTATTGATTTGACAATCGGATCGATTACCAAATTTATTTCGGAGGAAGTTGCTTGTTTGCTTATTTCGAGAGATTCGTATCCATAAATAGAGAAATCTTTTCTATATTTGTCAATTTTCTTCGCCGAGACGCTCAGCCCTTTCATTAATTTGTTTTGAACTTGAATTCCTTTTAAAGTTGACAAAAGTAATTCTGTTTTCTCTTTTGAATCTTCTTGCTTTTCATCAAAGTTGGGTTGAATTTCAGTCACTTTCGAGGAGCTTGAACAACGTGTTCGACATCGGATACCTTCGCGCTTTGTGTTCGTCTTGAGAGAGTCGCAAAGCTTCTTCAAGTTTCGCTCTGTTCGAACACCATGAGCAATTTCCTTCACTTTTTCTTTAGGTTCCCAAAGATTTTTACGAGAATTCAAACGCTTTTTGATATTGATCGGTTGATCAGAGAGATTTGAAGAATTTAGAAGATTACGAAGACTTTGACTTGAGTCCAAGACATTCATCAACGAACGTTCAGGTTTAATCTTCTGAAACTCGTCAACTTCCTTCGGAAGCATTTCCTTCGAAAGCTTTCTTAACTTTCGTTCATGATTTAAATTCAATTTCAGTTTTTTCTTCTCAAGCTCAGATATCGAACGTTGGTAAATGTTTTCCATCATCGCATCGTTGAACTCGTTCGCATTTTCCTGCCGCTCTTCAATCATTTCTAAAACTTGTTCCATTCGGTCAATTTGAATTTGATTCAATTTTCGTTCTCGTGCAACTAGGTTTTCCCACTCGAAAGCTTCGAGTTGTGCAAGTCTCAATGGAAGTTCATCTGAGTTGATGCTTGGCAAAAGATTTTCCCATTGACGTCTAACACGAGCACGCTCGATTTCGGTGATTTCTGAAATGCCCGGTTCGAGATCACAGTAAACTGTGAGAATTTCAGGAAAAGATTTCTCTCCTTCTCTCAATGAGGCTTCAGGCAACCACGGATCTGTTTGAGCTGATGATTCACGAAATATTGTTTGACATTTCACAGAGCGCACTTCTTTGAATTTAGGGTAACTCGGTTCCTCAGTGCAATTGAATTCTTCTTCTTGAATCACTGGACAATGAATAAACATGTTTGTGTTGATACTTCGATTGCAAACAATCGTCGGAGCATTTTGCAATTCGCAAGGATTCAATGGCAGAGGATTTCTTTGTTGAAAGTAAAAGTTTCGTCGCTTAGTGATAAGATCCGAAAACATTGACGAGTAACAAGGAATGATGTGAAGTGGAGCTGACTTTCCAAGAGCCTTGAAGTTTCTTACTCTCATTCCACTTGCAGTTGACTTGTTTGTTAGATCATAGAGGTGATCGAAAGCTCGATTGGGAGACTTTTTGTGGCTCTTGTAAGACATTTTAGTGAAACGAATCGAACTTGGAATTTCTAATTGAAAATTAAAAGCTGAAACGAAATGTTTTTCTACATGATTGCCTCGATCGATTGTTTGGAAGTTTGGTAATCAAAACTTGATTTATGTTTTTCAAAAGTTCGAGCATTTATTTTAGTGACTGTTGAGTTTAATTTCTATCACAGCGATTGCTTGATTTCCACTTAATGATGATGGGCGTGTGGGTGGTGAGCGTGTCCGATTCTTTCGACGACAGCGTTGAATCCTGATTTCTTATCGGAAGTGTATTTGACGACGCGTTTTGTGCCATCAGCTTCATCCAAAGTGTATTCTCCTTTAACGACATCTCCATCGCGATGTTCCCATTGGCTGTGATGATCCTTTGTCTTTGGGTCTTTCACTCCATATTCGAATTTGTAAGCTGGATGATGATAATAATCGTGGGACTCTCCTTTTCCGTGACCATCACCTCCGTGTCCATGTCCTTCTCCTCCATGATGAGAGACGATTGTGTGATGTCCATGTTCATCGTGACGCTTGACGTAGCTCTCACCTCCATGAGCTGCAGCAAAGGCGATCAAAGCCAATCCGAGGATCATTGTAAGATTGTTCATTTTGATTGATTTACTTGAAGTGAATGAAGTTTGAAAGGAAAACTGAAACTGATGCTGATTACCGAAATGCTTTCGGTATTTATAGCCAAATCGATCGGAAAGTTGCACTGACACTTGCGACATTTCTCTTCGACATGCCCACTTGAGCTTTAAGCAAAAAAACTTTTGGTTTACTTTGAGTTGGAAGTTCAAAGTCATTAAAGCTTTTTCAATAAAACAAAATTTGGAAAACGAAATCAAGCTTGAAGCGAAAATCAAATAAATCAAACAACAAAAATTGCATTGCTCATTAAATTTATTTATTCTCGTTGCGACATTTCTAATTTGACTTAGTTTACTGGAATCCTCCTTGTCCGAATCCTCCTTGACCTCCGATGCTGTGATGAGCATGACCAATCTTCTTGACGATTGCATGGAAACCTGATTTGCCATCAGCGTGATACTCAACGACGCGTTTGGTGCCATCAGATTCGTCCAAAGTGTATTCTCCTTTAACGTGATCGCCATCTCTCACTTCCCATTGAGTTTTGTGGTCGCCAGTCTTTGGATCTTTAACTCCATACTCGAACTTGTACTTTGGATACGAATGATAGTCTCCACCTTCATATCCTCCTTGACTTCCTCCGAATGAACCGCTTTCGATGCCACTTGATCCATATCCGATGTCGTTGTGATCAGTTCTCTTGACATAACTGAAAGCTCCAGCAGATGCAACTGCGATCAAAGCAAATCCGACGATGAATGATTTCATTTTGTTAATTGTTTTGTTTCACGGTTGAAAGCTTAACTTGAAGTGATTATTGAGACTTCGCCGATGCACTTTTTATACGAAGAAGTTGCGATGAACGCAAATATTTATATCACAATCGAAAACATTGTTGAAAAATTGTGTAAAGTTTCAACCCACAAACAAGATATTATTTAATATAGTTTGTACTCAAAAAGATATTTCGGCAGAGCATCGTCTGGTAGCTAAACAAAAGATTTTCAATATAATTTGATTAAAAATTCTTTGTCAATTTTTGTATTCTTGAATTATCTTTAATTTATTTTTTGACTTTGGTCATTTTCATATCACAACTAATCATTTAGTAATGATGCTCATGTTCGTGATGGTGAATTTGTGGATGATGAGCGTGTCCGATCTTCTCGACGACTGCTTGGAATCCGTGATGTTTGTCTGAAGTGTATTTGACGACGCGTTTTGTGCCATCAGCTTCATCCAAAGAATATTCTCCCTTGACGACATCTCCGTCGCGATGTTCCCAGTGGCTGTGGTGATCTCCAGTCTTTGGGTCTTTCACTCCATATTCGAATTTGTAAGCTGGATGATGATAGTAATCGTGGCTCTCATCGTGTCCGTGAGCTTCTTCAACATGTCCATGCGATTCTTCTCCGGCGTAATGATCAGCGACTACAGCTTGAGGAGCTGAGTGATGATACTCTTCATGTTTCACTGGATAATGTTCGTGCTTTACTACAACATGATAAGCTGATGGAACGACATGAGCTGAAACTGCAGCAACAAGTGCAAGTGCGATAACAATCTAAAGAAAATAAATGTTTGAAAATTTCAAATTGAAATGTTTTAATTTGCTTACTTTGAATGAAGTCATTTTGAATATTTCTCTGATCAAACTGCGAATGGATACTGATGCCAATTGCTTATGTCCACTCAGTTTTTATAGTGGACATTCCTGCTATGAACATTTCATAAAACTGGCCAAGCAATTGCTCAAAACCAACGACAACTGCGATGCCGAAACTTAACTCAAAGAAACGTTTATGCTTAAGTCTTTGAAAATTTGTTCCAAACGCTTTTTTCTCACTCGAAGAAATTAATTTTTCTTTCGTATTTGTCTTAAACATAATGCGGGCCAACGTGAGTTACGCAACGGTCGACCTTGAAAAACTGCAACTTTACAGTCGAGTAGAGAAAAGTTTTTCTTCGATCGAAAAAACCAACAAATTCACGGTCGGAATTAATTGAGTTTTTCGCATCAGTTGATTACGTAAACACAAAATGATCGATTACCGGTAAATTTGGAATGAGTTCAAGTATTTTGTCTGAGAAGTTTAGAAACTTTTGCTTTCAAGAATAAATCGAACAAACTTAGGGAAAGTAAACACAGATTTTTCTTAAAGTTTCCGAC